>CM037467.1:0-652772 GCA_021014325.1 Plazaster borealis
ATTCACAGGTGCTGTGTGCTCTTTGCGCCCATTTTGATTCAAGATCAGGGACACCAATTGATATTTAGGCAAAAACAGCTCAATTTGATTTGATCAAAGAATTTAATATTCAAAGTTTGAAAGAGCAAATCTATGCTTTGCTCTTTTTGAACAATATTATCACAATGATCTTATGCTGCACTTACTGACTGCGCACTTCATGAGCGATAATGCAATCAATATTGTACAATCGTATTTGACAATCCCTGTTTTTTACCAATGCTGTACTAAACTATAACCCTTAAAACAAAACCAAACATCAGTTTGAAAAGTACACGTAGCCAAGATCCTATCCACTGAATTTCAGATTTGTTCTTTATTCAAATATCTGAAAGGTCTGTCCTTATCTATAAACAAAGGAGGTACTAGACTTTGTTCATTCCAGCCTCACTTTGACTACACTTATTTGAATAGATTGAAAATAACTTTATTGATTATACAGTTCATTACTTCATTAGTCTTAGAGTAATGGTGACACTGCCAACCCCCTGAAGTCGAACATCGGGTCAAAAACAACTTGAAAATATGTGAGGCCTTATCCAAAGAAGTGGATTTCTGATTAGTACTCTCATTTAGTTCTGAAAGTTTCATCTCAGTTGGTAAACAAGAAAGGTACCAGACTATTTTCATCCTAGCCTCACTTTGATGACATTTATTGATGACATTTGTTTGAATGGATTCAAATAACATTTTGTTTTCTCCCAGAATATTGATTCGCCCCCCCCCCCCATTTGAACATACATTACTTAAATTGGGGTTGACTGTTTTGTAGTTCTCAATCAACATGTTGCTATATGAATTAATAAGTTTCTCGTTGTTTATTATCATTACAGGTTCAAACCAAAGTCTGCTATAAGTTGGACAAACCCTGATGAAGTTGTTTAGTAGTAGTACTGTGTACTGCTCTAGTACCCATGGAGACAAGTAAAACGCCTGTTGCAGCCTTGGAACTATCAACATGTGATGCAAACAAGCAGATGATTGTAAACATGGACACAACTGATGTTTCTACCAAGTTTCTGGATGAGATGAAGCAATTGGCAGCTATGGGAATCAACACCTAAAATGAACTCTTAATTTAACAAAACAAATTAATATTTGTCCACCGCTGTGAAGAAGATGACGTTGTCTGACTGAACGACAGGAAACAAACTCTTTGAAAGACAAATTTAATTACTCAATCAAGTGCATTTTCATGCACGAGACGTCAACACATATAGTGTTCTGAGCAGATTCATTGGAGACAGTATCAATTAGTATCCTTACCAGAAAGATTTCATTTAAGGTTGCTAGAATTTGATTTAAAGACTCTTCATTACAAGTTATGACTTCAGAGACCTCAAATTACTTAGTTTTAATATGCGACTTATTATTTTAACTTAAACACAGTGCAAATACATTAAATCAAGTCAGTATTGTGTTCAACTATAGTTCACTTCAAAGCAGGATTTATGCACAACAAGACGTCAACACATAAAGTGTTCTGAGCAGTTCATCCAAGACTCTTTCAATTAGTATCCTTACCAGAAAGATTTAATTTAAGGTTGCTAGAATTTGATTTAAAGACTCTTCATTACAAGTACGACTTCAGAGACGTCAAAATACTTGGTTTTAATATGCGACTTAATATTTTAACTTAAACTCTATTGCAAGTTCAAAATTTTGTATGTAATTGTTTTATTTGTAGGCGAATAAAGGCTGATGCTATTTTGGGGGCAAATCAACACAACCATTAACTGTACATTCAAATTGTAAAATAAAATAAAGAATTTTGTGATGAAAATTATCTTTAGGTTGATTTGCCCCAACTATGACTTTTGTCTCATTATTTGAGTCTTGTACTAGGCTGCCATGTTTGCCTTCCATGCAACGTGAATTGGGTGCGTATTTTTTTACGATAAAGTTTCATTGCGCAAAATAACTTGCTAAAAGCGACTCATATACGCACCCAATTGTATTGTGGGCAATAATGACAGCCTGAGGGTTCACCGTATCCCGGTAGAACCCTCCCCCACCCTGTGGGGACTTGCCATTTGGTCCCTATAGGGTGGGGGAGGGTTCTACCGGGATATGATGGGCCCTCTATATTTAAATGGGGAGGGGACACAAATAAGACACAACATACAGAGAGGAGGTCCATTTCAAATTTTTTTTATTGAAAAAATTTGGCCAAAAAAAAAGCAGAGTTGTGCAAACACCTGTGCCTGTCGGTGGTCCCCCTCGGCCACCTGGAACTCGTGATGACCTACAGACCCGAAGTACAATGGTCGATATGTTTTCTGTTCAGTGAAGTTCAATTAGATGTACCTCTAGTGGCCTACTTCAATGTTGTAATGTCTTACAAAACCTAACGAGCTAGACGCAATTTGTGCTGTGTTTTTGGCGCAAGTGTTGAGCAGAAGGTAGTTGTTGCTTGCTTAAATGAACTGATGCCCTCAAGAGTGCTAAGGATTTCACCGATTGTTGTTTCATAACCAAGCTGCACTGGTGGTGCCAAGAGATGACGACGCTTGTTCCAATGGGATCCTAACTCAACAGATGATGACGACTTCTATCCAGATGATGATGTGCTGGTCGGAGAAACATGTTCTGCAATGGCCACTAATTTCCCCCTTGCTTTTCATGGGGCTGCAATTCGGATGCTCAGATGTAGTCAACTGACAAAATGACTACAGTCAAACTTGTTTTGGCTGACTTTGATTTAAAACAAAGTTGAGGAGTGTGTGTAGAACACATAACACGTACCAAAAGCTTTGAGAAAAATGATTGACGCAGACGTCACAATTTCTTTTAACAGTTTTAGTGCAATGAATAGTGACGTTTTCTCACTACATGTTTGCCAATAAATGATACTGGAGATGACATTGGATCAATATAACTTCTACCAAAAAGAGAACCGACTTTGACCATAATACCAAACAATTCAACACGTCTAAGATTAATCAAGACTAGCAACTGAGAGGACGTTTATTTCTTAATAGTGTTTGATTTTAAACCACTCTACACAACACTGGAATACGATGAAGGTTCACCAAAATTCAATTAGGAAATGCCAGGACTTGAGTTATTTGTAGTGCAAGTTGTTTTGTGGCCTTGCAATAAGAGAAAATATAACTTGCGTACATTTGATTCTCCCTCAAACTATTATCAAATAAAATGAGGGAGTGAATGATGTCACTTGGTGAAGATTTATCCTAACTTTGCCGACCACTATTGTGACGGAAACTAATTGCTAGGCTTAAGATTTTATGGGTTGATCACCACACAAGGGAAGTGTGGATAATTCACTACAGAAGTTGAAGTATGGGTAATTCACCACACAAGGGAAGTATGGATAATTCACTACAGAAGTTGAAGTATGGGTAATTCACCACACAAGGAAAGTGTGGATAATTCACTACAGAAGTTAAAGTATGGGTAATTCACCGCACAAGGGAAGTATGGATAATTCACCACAGAAGTTGAAGTATGGGTAATTCACCACACAAGGGAAGTATGGATAATTCACCACAGAAGTTGAAGTAAGGATAATTCACCACACAAGGGAAGTATGGATAATTCACCACAGAAGTTGAAGTAAGGATAATTCACCACACAAGGGGAGTATGGATAATTCACCACAGAAGGTGAAGTATGGATAATTCACCACACAAGGGAAGTATGGATAATTCACCACAGAAGGTGAAGTATGGGTAATTCACCACACAAGGAAAGCGTGGATAATTCACTACAGAAGTTGAAGTATGGGTAATTCACCGCACAAGGGAAGTATGGATAATTCACCACAGAAGTTGAAGTATGGGTAATTCACCACACAAGGAAAGTGTGGATAATTCACTACAGAAGTTGAAGTATGGGTAATTCACCACACAAGGGAAGTATGGATAATTCACCACAGAAGTTGAAGTATGGGTAATTAACAACACAAGGGAAGTATGGATAATTCACCACAGAAGTTGAAGTATGGGTAATTCACCACACAAGGGAAGTATGGATAATTCACCACAGAAGTTGAAGTATGGGTAATTCACCACACAATTAAGGGGAGTATGGGTAATTCACTACAGTAGTTGAAGTATGGGTAATTCACCACACAAGGAAAGTGTGGATGATTCACTACTGAAGTTGAAGTATGGGTAATTCACCACACAAGGGAAGTATGGATAATTCACCACAGAAGTTGAAGTATGGGTAATTAACCACACAAGGGAAGTATGGATAAGTCACCACAGAAGTTGAAGTATGGATAATTCACCACAGAAGTTGAAGTATGGGTAATTCACCACACAAGGGAAGTATGGATAATTCACCACAGAAGTTGAAGTATGGGTAATTCGCCACACAAGGGAGTATGTGTAATTTGCCACACAGGGGGGAAGTATGAGTAATTCACCACACAAATGAAAGTGTGGATATTTTACCATACAATGGAAGTATGGGTAATTCATCACACAAGAGGAAACTTATTTTTATTCCAAACACTGTTAAAAAGATTTAACTTCCCCATAAAACTTGAGACAAATTGATAACTTAACCTTTGAATGATATGTGACCTTTCTTGCAATTATTTCAAATTTGGCTGACCAATTTATGACCCTTGACACAAAAATGGAGATTGAGTTTAACAGGTAAAAACACTCGGCTATTACAGATTGAATGTTGACGAAATTGCCACTATGTGCATAATTGCGCCTAAGTATTTATCTTGAATTACATGCCACACAGGAACAAGTGTTTTGGTACCGGTAGTTGGCATAAATTTGAAACACTAAGTTTATTTGACAAACTGAGTGTTAATTTTCTCAAAGGTAAATGTGTTTACACAAAGAGTTTAGCAGGACTAAATGAAACTTGTACTAAAGTGGGACTGTTTGCCATTTGAAGTTGATAAAAGATTTTTGTTTTAAACTTGTAGAACAATTTTGACTTAAACTTTTCATCAGAAAAATTGCTTGTTCTAATCTTGCAAGCTGCTAACTATGTTTAAAAAAAACCACCATATTCTCAGATAAGATTTAAATGTTAACGGCTCAAGTGTTCAGTTTTACCTAGTCTGATTTTCAATTTCATATCCTAGCATAAGGTTTCAGTTTGATGTCCTAAGCTATAAACTATACTATAAAGTATAAACTTTTATAAACTTTCTGTATTGACGCTAGCTTAGAAAATTTGTTTAGTTCTACCTATAGTTTGAGTTAAAGAAGCATATTTTAAGGTAAAATTTATAAGTTGTTGTCTCAGTGTTTAGTTCTACCTAGTCTGATTTTCAAATTCATATACTAGTAAAAGCTTGATGTCCAAAGCTTTTAGTGAAGTATAAACTTTTATAAACTTTCTGTATTGACGTTAGCTAAGAAAATTTGCTTAGTTCTACCTAGTTTGAGTTAAAGAAGCATATTTTAAGGTAAAATTTATAAGTTATTGTCTCAAGTGTTCAGTTTTACCTAGTCTGATTTTCAAATTCATATTCTAGTTTAAGGTTTAAGTTTGATGTCCAAAGCTTTTAGTGAAGTATAAACTTTTATAAACTTTCTGTATTGACGTTAGCTTAGAAAATTTGCTTAGTTCTACCTAGTTTGAGTTAAAGAAGCATATGTTATTGTTTCAAGTGTTCAGTATTACCTAGTCTGATTTTCATTTTCATATCCTAGTATAAGCTTTAAGTTTGATGTCCAGAGCTTTTAGTGAAGTATAAACTTTTATAGACTTTCTCTATTGACTTTAGCTTAGAAAATTTGCTTAGTTCTACCTAGTTTGAGTTAAAGAAGCATATTTTAAGGTAAAATTTGTAAGTTATTGTCACAAGTGTTCAGTTTTACCTAGTCTGATTTTCAAATTTATATTCTAGTTTAAGGTTTAAGTTTGATGTCCAAAGCTTTTAGTGAAGTATAAACTTTTAGTTCTACCTAGTCTAATTTTCAAATTCATGCCTTACAAGTGTAATCATCTCATGCTTTCAGAGAATTTCTGTACAACTGTTGAATTGAAAATTTAGTTCTAGCTAGTCCGAATTAATTTTTTTAATTGTTTTTTTAAATGTAATTGTCTGAAGCGTCTGGATCTTCCTAGTCTGATTTAAAATAAAGTCATATCCTAGAATAAGATTTTAGTGTGAATGTCACAAGCTTTTTAGAGAAATAAAAATGTGCATGATCAACTTTCTGTATTGACGTTGCTTTGCAAATTAAAAATGTGATATCCGGCAGTAATTTGCCCTCGACCGAGACCAGACCCTAAGAACCTTGATGTAGACCTGACCATTGACCTCTTCTAAAAAAACAATTCAAAACAACTATAAATTATAGGAATCCAATGTCATCTTTGGTATCAAAAGGCAATAAAATGGGTGTAGTTCTTACTAGATAGTTTTGATGTGAAGTGGCATGACCAAGCAGAACATGTTTCTCCAGCCCTCATATCATCAACTGGATAGAAGTCCTCATCATCCACCGAGTCCAGATTCCATTGGCTCAAGCGAAGACATCTCAAAGCACCTCTTGATGGTTTCAAATGAACCCCAGTACAAACCTGTTTACTAAAGAACAAAAGAGTGACGTGACCAACAAAAGGATAAATGATAAGGAGCCCTCATCCCGACGTCTTGAGAGATCGACCAGAACGTTTTAGGGACCAACCACTAGCTTCCAGCTCGTGCCCTAGTATGAATGTATGCTTCCAAAAATGCTCGCTCTAGCTCGTCAAATTTTGTAAGGCATTACACCAGTGAAGGAGAACACTAGCGGTACATCTAAGTGAATTTCACTGAACAGAGAACATACCGTCCATTGCATCCGGGCCAGCAGGACCACCACTTGTTCCAGGCAGCCGAGGTGGTCCACCGACATGCACAGGAGTTTGCACAACTCTGCTGATGAGTATTTCTCAGAATTTTTATACAAACATAAAGAAACTCATCAGAAAGAGCTGCTCATACACAATGAGTCCATCTTTAAAAATTTGAAACTTTTAAGAGAAAAAAAGACAAAAATAATGAGCATATTGTGTGGTTTTACCTTAAATTCTGAAAGATATTCCCAATATCTTTCGGAGTAAAAACCTTATGAGAAAAAATAAATAAATGAATTTTGCAATTCTTTTTAATGATAGAAATGTCCATATCTCTGCAAGATACTGAGATTTCCATAGTTTTTGTTTTTCGTGTTTCGTCAATTTCAGAGACAAAGTTAATGACTTCGCTCGTAAGAAAAGCCATTATTTTAATGAAAACATAGCTCTTTTGCATGGTCTCATTTTATGGTAGGAGCAACTCGTGCATTACAGTACTTAATTACAATATAACACAAAGACATATGATTCAGAAAAGGTAGTATGTTTGAATAATTTTACCTGTTAAAATAGATGAGAACCAGCTTGTATTTGTCAATTATATCCATCGAAAAGTTCTGGACAGTTTCAATCAGAGTGCTCTCTCTGACTGGTAAAACTGTTTCCCTAGAAGACAATCAGAGTGCACTGATTATCCGCAAGGAAAGGTATCAATTATATTCATCCAAAAGTTCTGCAAACATTTTGTTTAAAATTTCTCTGCACAGTTTCAATCAGAGTGCTCTCTGACTGGTAAAACTGTTTCCCAATGAGACAATCAGAGTGCCCTGATTATCCGCAAGGGAAGGTTTTTCTTTGATTTTTCTACGAATTATTTGTTAATTTTGCATGTATAACTTGGAATCTGAATCATACACCTTTGTGCAGGAAAGGGATGGATCTTGGAACAAAAGGGGAAATTTTGAGTGACTCACCACACAGGGAGAAGTGTGATAAAGTCTTAACACAAGTCAAAGTGGTTATTTCACCACACAAGGTGAAGTATGGATATTTCACCACACAAGTGTTAAGTGTGAGTAGTTCACAACACAAGGGGAAGTGTCATATATACCACAGCGTAAAGAATGGTTAGATCACCACACAAGGAAAAGTGTGAGAAATTCACCAGACAAGATCACTTTGGCACACCACTGAAACGTTGACTAATTTACAATACTAATTTTTACTTTGACTCCTAAGAATTTATGTACTTTCTTAGACACAAACTATTTCAGGCATTTTGACAAAAAAGAGGACATTTCCTTGCAAAGCAAGACTTTGAAGTAGGGGTAGATCACCACACAAAGGAAGTATGAGTGATTCACCCCACAAGGAAATGTTTAGATGATTCATGACACAAGGGAAGTATGAGTAAAGAAATTAAATCACACTTGTGGGAAATATGGGTAGATCCTCATCAAGCCCAGAAGAAGATATAGAATATATTCACAACACAAGTGAAAGTGTTGGTAACTCACATTAAAATAGAAGTATTGGTAATTTACCACACAAGTGAAAGTGTTGATAACTTACCATAAAATGGAAATATTGGTAGTTCATTACACAAGTGAAAGTGTTGATAACTAACCTTAAAATGGAAATATTGGTAGTTCACAACACAAGTGAAAGTGTTGGTAACTCACATTAAAATAGAAGTATTGGTAATTTACCACACAAGTGAAAGTGTTGATAACTAACCATAAAATGGAAATATTGGTAGTTCATTACACAAGTGAAAGTGTTGATAACTAACCATAAAATGGAAATATTGGTAGTTCATTACACAAGTGAAAGTGTTGATAACTAACCATAAAATGGAAATATTGGTAGTTCATTACACAAGTGAAAGTGTTGATAACTAACCATAAAATGGAAATATTGGTAGTTCATTACACAAGTGAAAGTGTTGATAACTAACCATAAAATGGAAACAATGGTAGTTCATTACACAAGTGAAAGTGTTGATAACTAACCATAAAAGAGAAGTATTGGTAATTTACCACACAAGTGAAAGTGTTGATAACTCACCACAAAATGGAAATATTGGTAGTTCATTACACAAGTGAAAGTGTTGATAACTAACCATAAAATGGAAATATTGGTAGTTCATCACACAAGTGAAAGTGTTGATAACTAACCATAAAATGGAAATATTGGTAGTTCATCACACAAGCGAAAGTGTTGATAACTAACCATAAAATGGAAATATTGGTAGTTCATCACACAAGTGAAAGTGTTGATAACTAACCATAAAATGGAAATATTGGTAGTTCATCACACAAGTGAAAGTGTTGATAACACACCACAACAGGGGAATACTGGAAATTTAACACACAAGAGTAGGTATGGACCAGATCATTGCCACATCCCTGAAATGTTTACTTATCTACAAAAGTAATCAATTAAATACACCTTAAATATTAAGTCAAATTTTTTTTGACACCTAATGAACCTATTCAGACACAAAAGTGTCCCCTCAGGCATGCAACTCTACATTTTGACCATAAGAAGACATTTCAAGGCACAGCAAGAATTTGTACTGTGTTTTTTTAAATTTTCAATGGCTGGGAAAACCAAAACCATACAAATCAGCTGACCGGCTGAAAAGTTGCATGCCTGGTAATTGCTGATGAATGAGATGGGCGAAAACCCTGCAAAACCCCTTTGGGGGAAAAAAAATGGGCGAAAGTCCCATCCGGCTCCAATCTAGCTATGGCAACCAAGTTTGTCAACTCCATTCATCAGCATACACCTAAATTGAATGAGCTAATTGAATGTGCTAGCAAACATAACTAACTAAGCCTATAACTCAACGTTTCAATTTGGAACTTTGATGATTCACTAGGGTAAGTGTGAGCAAACCACCACACAAGGGTAAGTGAGCAATTTACCACACAAGGGAAAGTGTGAGCAACTCACCACACAAGGGAAAGTGAGCAATTTACCACACAAGGGAAAGAGTGAGCAACTCACCAAACATGGGAAAGTGAGCAATTTACCACACAAGGGAAAGTGTGAGCAACTCACCACACGGAGAAAGTGTGAGCAACTCACCACACAAGGGAAAGTGAGCAATTTACCACACAAGGGAAAGTGTGAGCAACTCACCACACGGGGAAATGTGGGTATTTCACCACACAAGGGAAGTATGGGTAATTCACCACTCAAGGGTAAGTGTGAGCAATTCACCACACAACAGTAAGTGTGAGCAACTCACCACACAAGGGAAAATGTGAGCAATTTACCACACAAGGGTAAGTGTGAGCAATTTACCACACAAGAGAAAGTGTGAGCAACTCACCACACGGGGAAGTCTGGGTATTTCACCACACAAGGGGAAGTACGGTTAATTCACCACACTCTGGATGTGCACCTTTCAATCTTGAAGACAATGATGCTCTTTCAAGAAAAGCTTTCATTATCTTGGTGAAATTACAATAAACCTTCAGATCCATCCCAGATACAAGTAGTTACAAATTAAATGCTACAAATAACACTAAATTCCTCTTAATAGACACGGCATCTCCACTGTTGATGAACGGCAACTTGAATGAAGATCCAACACTCTCTGTCTGAATTAGTCGATCTGTAGATGATGAAAGAAAGGGAAGAGAAAAAAATTAAGTATTTATGTTGAGAAAACTATTAATTAAACCATAATATATCTTACCAAATTTTCTTCAAGCAGCGTTCTTCCTTAACAGTGGTCTGCTGGTCAGATGCCAGTTAAAACACCCGAGGACAGTCAAACTTTATTCTAAGTTGCCCGGCTGGCTAGTTCAGTGTTGAAAAGCATGTCTATTTCATTTGAAATATGGGCTAGTGAAAAAGCTGCTAGACTAGTTAAATGATAAGCTAACTAGTCCTGCTGGCCAGTCACTAAAAAATGTTCAGGGTAAACCCTGTCAAGGTATGAGACGTCATTGATTTTTGGAAGAACAAATCAATTCCAATGCAATAGTTTTCAATAAACACACTTCACAAGTAACAAGTGAACATTTCATCAGATAAAGTGGGCAAGTTTTTCTAGAAACAATCAACAACAGCTTATACTATGACAGGGATTTTGTGTACGCCCATAATGCAGAGCTGCCAACATCTGCATCTTAGAATTACGTTCAACATAATAGGGGAAAAGTTCCCATAATCAGGTAGATTTTCAATTTTCTTCATCGGAACATGGAAAGATTGGTTTACTTTCAGGGAACTTTCTGCAAAATCAGAGACTGAGTTGGCAGCTCTGATAATGAGTTCAAAGTGTATAGCATGATTTTGCAAACTGGAACCAGAAATCAAGTGGTGGAGTTTGGGGGTCAATTTTCTTGTACATGCGATTATTTTAGAACAACTGGCACAGATTTGTCAAAACAGGAATGAGGTTTGGTGTAGGTGAAAATTCCTACAAACTTGTTTGGGTTCCCCCTTATTCTAGACCTAAAACCTACGCAATGTTTCAATTCAGGATGTTTAGAGACTCAGTGCATGACCAGAAATTATAGCTACATGTTTGGACAAAATGTGAACAATTTCTTTCTCCCTTGATGACCGATTTACTTCTTTTTAAGAAAATTTGAAGGCTCAAGGATGTTTTTAGAAAATCCTGAAATCAGGAAAAATCCCGAGAAATCACATGCCTGTCATAAGTAAAATTTCACAGGAGAGGTTTTCCCTGGGCTTCCAATCTTGAACTCAAGAACAATCTACATGGGATTTCTATGCCACCCAATGAGTTACACCCAGGCATACAAACTGCAGTTTGGCACAGCAATGTTGTTTTTCAATTTTCACCAATATTGTACAGCTGAGAAACCCCAAAGGACAAAATCAGCTGATCTGCTGTGAGTTGCATGTCCGACACCGTAGGGTGAACCCCAAGTTGTACAAGTTTTCCTTAGAGTTTTTAAACACAGCATTTTTATCAAAACCAAAAATGTGTCCTACCTTTTTAAGTTGATTGATATGTCCAGGCAGCTGCAACTCTATATGAAGATCCAACACTCTCTGTCTGGATTATAGTTCATCTGCAGAAGATAAAAACAAGAAATGTGAAAATTAAATTGGGATATGTAATTTTCTGAATGCCTCAAACGTAAACTGGGTGAATTCTTTAGCTTGCCCATTATGTTGTCGCTAATAATTGTTTACTTTAATTTGTTCATTATTTTGAAAATACAAAAATGATGAGAATATTCTTTGAGATGGGAATTAATTTCCATCCTCTAGTTTTCAATAATCACACCATACCACAGACCTTGTGAAATTTCATCAAAATCAGTGGTCCCATTTCAGTGAAAAAAACCCGTTTATGCATTGTCTGGGATTTTGTGCAAGTTTAACTGAGCTTATTTCAGTTGTGGCAATTGAAATAAACGATAGAGTTTTTTGGGGCCTCAAATGCTTTTTCCTTGACTTTGAAAGTATTTCAGATGGAATTATTTATCCGGAGGATTGGAATGGGTTTGAACTTTATAATCCGATCCCAGATTATAACCAATCATTATATTCAGGCATGCAACTGCAGTTTAAAACAAAAAGACTTGTACTGTGTTTTTCAATTTTCAATGGCTCAGCTTTGAAACCAAATACGAGGAAATCAGCTGATCAGCTGAACAATTGTGTGCCTGTGTTTATTATAAAATTACAAATCCTGTACTTTGTCTTCAAATATAGCTTACATGATTCTCCCAAAGTTTTTTCAAACCTGTGGGGTATTCTGGACCCAATCTTTGTAAGTTTGGCCTAAGCATGCTGAATTGAAATGAGGTCCTCGGAGTGTTTTTTACTTGGTGTTTATTATTTGTTCTAAAAGCCCTAACTGTCCTTTAAAGCCCTAATCTAGGACATTCTAAATGGTGCCCCCCAAAAAAACAAAAAAACAAAAACAAAATTGAAAAACACCACATTTTGTGTGTGCGTGTATCAACGGCAATTTGCGAATATCGGCAAGCAATTTGCGCGTATCGGCCTGATACGCTAGCTTGTGCATGGGGAGAACCCTGATACCTCATCTAAAATAAGGAGAACCTTTCAAGGTTGTGTTTAAAATGGATTTCATCATACCTTTGATTGTATTAAGATTCCTTGGAGTCTAGTCCTCAAGGTGTAGTTTAGGTTTCTGTCTGCAAGTTGGGGTGACTCTCAAGAAGGCTTGAGCAAGAGGGTTGGTCGACTCTGAGGGTTCACTTCTCCAAGGGGTTCACTAGCAAAGGATGACCCATCAGCTCCCTGAGTTCCTCTAAGCATCATCTCAGGATTCTGTTTTGTCAGAAAAGAAATATGAGAACAATAAATACATGCTTACACAGTATACCTTTGCCACACAATTGTACAGCAGAGCTGCCAACTCTCCCCGATTCTGCAGAAAGCTCCCTGAAAGTATAAACCAGTATATCTATGTTCTGATGAACAAATTTGAAGATCTCCCTGATTATGGAAACTTGTTCCCTGTTATGTTGAATGTAATTCTAAATATATCTCCCTGATTGTTGTACAAAATCTCCCTGAAACAAAGATGCAAATGTGGGCAGTTCTGTTGTACAGCTGTAATCATTCTTAGGCACTTTGTGTGCAAGTGTTGATCATAATTTGTATGTATTATTAGTGGGGGCTGGGGGGAAACTGCCCTCTAAAATTCAGGAAAAACAGTAAGGGAAAATTAGGGCACAGCAAGACAAAAATAAAATACATTGGACAGAGAAAGCAAAAATTACTTTATATCCGATATTAGAAATTGGTATATTTATGTTTTTAACGGTATGTCATGTGGCCGAGCGGTTTAGAGCATCAAATTCAAGTTCCAATGGTTAAGTCATCGGGGTGTTGGTTCAAATCCCGGTCATGACACTTGTATCCTTGAGCAAGATACTTCACTATAATTGCTTCTCTTCACCCAGGGGTATAAATGGGTACCTGCAAGGGTAGAGGTTGATACTATGTTCGAAAAGCCTTCGGAGCGCCACGGCAGCTCTAGCTGTATACTCCCCAGGGAGCTGAGAAAGATTACAGGAATGTTATTGGCCCAATGACCTGACCAGGGCACTAATGTAAAGTGCATTGAAACGTTATTGTGAAATGCGCTATATAAGAAATAGTTATTAATCTGTGTAAAATTTTGTGCATATATCAACCCCTTCTGCCCTACTTAACCAAAGAGTCCCCATACGCCCATATTTTTCCTGGCTGATAAACTAAGCTAGGTGGCACTGACATTAAAACTGATGATTGAAGCAAAAAATGTACGCAATGCGCAAGTATTCCATCAACACAACCAATTCAATACATAGACAGCGTTCTCCTCATAACAGTGGTCCGTTGGCAAAATGCCAGCAATATCAGGCATGAGAATGGGCGATGATGAAAAATCCGGAAAAAAATCCCGAAAAAATCCAACGCTAAAAATGCATGTCCGGATTTTGGGCAATGTCCGGAAATTGGGCAACGTCACCAAGCGTCGGCGCCGCACTCAGTGGTTGAACCATGCATATCCTACCTCCATGGGTCGAGTTAGTAGCCGGAAAATACTCAAAAAACAATAATGAAATCATAAAAAAATGCTAGACGTATCTTATCTCAAAAAGCTCACAAAAAAATGTGAGACTTAACGGTTTTGCAGACGTCGACGATTCTCACACACGTGCGTAAAAAAGTCTAACAATGCGCGCGCATCCATACACCGCGCATTGTTGTCAGTAGACTTCCCAAAGTCTCCACACATGTTTCTTTGCTGCAGCAGTAAACTTATTACGGTCAAACAATGAATAAACCGCACCGTGATTGAAGCGAGGAATGAAAGAAGTCTACACATATCTATTGATCTCGCTGCATACGCGATGCACATGGAAGAAGGGCGGCAATTGTTTACCTGCCGTTTTTCACGAACGGAGTGTCGATCCGCGGTATGATTTTACAAAGGTAAATTTACAATTTCTGATTTAAAGACGAGAGATTAGCGAAATATAAATGCATTCCCCCAACACCCTACCCCCCAAATTTTATATCAAATTCACATTGAACTCGGAGACCACATATTTTGAAGTGAAAAATCCGGAAATCCGGAAAAATCCGGAAGATTCTCATGCCTGCAATATACACTGAGGACAAGCCAATTACATTCTGTCCAACTGGTCCTGTTGGCTAGTTTATTGCTTCCAAAAGCTATAAACCACTAACTGTTATGATTGTTTGTATGGTTTAAACTCAAGTACCATACAAACGGACCAGTGAAAAAGCTGGCGAACTATGGACCTTATGCATCAACGTCATCATGCCTCCGTCTTAAGAGGTAAAACGATGATGAAACATTGGTCTATTTACACACAGCAATTGCGGACTCAGCCGATGAGCATCCCCCTTTTGACCTCTAGCCGAGGGCGCCCTACTCAAATGACGTCATGTGCATAATTTAAATGACAAGCTACAGTATAACTGGTCTAGCTGGCCGGTCACTTAAAAAGTTGAGGGCAAATCAAGGAAATAGCTCTCAAATGACACAAAATGAATTTTTGTTATCCCTTTAACAGCAAACTTTCACAGCAAGGTGGTGATATAAAAAAAATTGAGTGAGGCAGTCGCTGCGCAGCGAGGTGGGATGCCTTATGTTTGAATGGGAATGGGAAACAATTGTGTTTATCATACCTTTGGTTCCTTGAGATTGCTAACGTTCATGCTTGGGGCTTGGGCGGAGTGTCAGTTGACTCTTGGGCAGAGGGTCAGTTGACTCTTGGGCAGAGGGTCAGTTGACTCTTGGGCAGAGGGTCAGTTGACTCTTGGGCAGAGGGTCAGTTGACTCTTGGGCAGAGGGTCAGTTGATCTTGGGCGGAGGGTCAGTTGACTCTTGGGCAGAGGGTCAGTTGACTCTTGGGCAGAGTGTCAGTTGACTCTTGGGCAGAGGGTCAGTTGACTCTTGGGCGGAGGGTCAGTTGACTCTTGGGCGGAGGGTCAGTTGACTCTTGGGCGGAGTGTCAGTTGACTCTTGGGTAGAGGGTCAGTTGACTCTTGGGCAGAGGGTCAGTTGACTCTTGGGCAGAGGGTCAGTTGACTCTTGGGCAGAGGGTCAGTTGACTCTTGGGCAGAGGGTCAGTTGACTCTTGGGCGGAGTGTCAGTTGACTCTTGGGCGGAGTGTCAGTTGACTCTTGGGCAGAGGGTCAGTTGACTCTTGGGCAGAGGGTCAGTTGACTCTTGGGCAGAGGGTCAGTTGATCTTGGGTGGAGGGTCAGTTGACTCTTGGGCGGAGGGTCAGTTGACTCTTGGGCGGAGGGTCAGTTGACTCTTGGGCAGAGGGTCAGTTGACTCTTGGGCGGAGGGTCAGTTGACTCTTGGGCGGAGGGTCAGTTGACTCTTGGGCGGAGGGTCAGTTGACTCTTGGGCGGAGGGTCAGTTGACTCTTGGGCGGAGTGTCAGTTGATTCAGATATCCTGCAGAGGGTGATGCAGCTCCATGATGATTTCAGAGGGGTGCTCTCTAAAGAACATCTCAGGTCCCTGTTTCATCGCTAATGGATTTATCTGTTGTGAAGGAAAAGGAATGAAATAATAGGGGTCATTCCATGTCAAATCAACCAAGAATTTCCCTTGACCTCTCACATTTGTTTCAAACTGAACGGATCGATTGGGACTCAGAAGAAACAGCATGTAGGCCTCTTAATTAGTGAGATACACGCTAACAAACTTATAGCTAATTAGTGATACCTTTAAATTAAAACGTCCATACAGTGTATCTCAAAGAGTATAGCACCTAGAGAGCTGGTTTTTTTCTGCCATTTTTAAGCTTAATACATGCCCTATAAGTTTGTATTAAAAACCTAAATGCATTATTTTGAAATAAATGTTAATGTACATACTGTGAGTAAACATGGAGGTTTCTCCATGGAATAAGGAAAAAACACACATTTAAACCCAGGGGTTGACAAAACCTATCGCCCAATGCCCAGGACAACCAAAATCTGGCGTCGGCTCAATCCAACTGACAACCTTTATTTTCTATCAAATGAAACTAAGTGAAGATGGGAGTATAATAATAACTAGTAATAAATGTGTAGCATATCAATTAGGGAATGATCTTAAATTAAGCAATTTCTGTAGTAAAATATTTGGACTGAACATGTTTTGTACACACTGATGCTATTCAGTAGCAAAAGATGATTTTTGAGTAACAACTAATACATTTTGTGTAGCATTTTGCTATGCATGGGAAATCATTCACTGAAAATGTAGGCAAATTTTTTGGGTGAAGGCTTAGGTTGAGGAAAGGTTTCAATTTGTAAACTTGCTGGACATGCTGGCAGTGGGGATCAGATTGAATGTTACAGTCATCATTCAAAAGTAATGATGGATCTAACATTTAAAGAAAACTTGTTTTGTAAGTTGAATAAAAAAATAAATTTAAGGAATTTGGGTGTCATAGTAATGGCTGCAAATATTTTCAAAGATGTTAAATGTAAGATTGGTTGTTCTTTGCAAGAAAACATAAAGTTTCACGTTGTTTATAGTTTAAGTCTGGGTAAAAAAACAACATCCTTGCCAGCAGCAGTGTAAGATAAATCTAAGTTTAGGGGTGTAGTTAAGATGTACTATTTTCAGAGTTTGGCCTAAACATTTCCAGCAGGACTAGTTAGCTTGTCATTTCAAAGTTACTCCGCTTGATCATGTGTCCATATTTCATATGAATCCTTTTTAACACTGACCTAGCAAGCCAGACCACCATGACCAGTGGCCATGGCACCCCTTGGAATAGGAATGGTCCCGAAGGTGCTATAACTGGCAAATTTTGCCAGAGGACCATTGTTAAGGGAAAAGACTGATTTTCTTATACATGTAGGGGGCACCTCTGTGGCATTTTTTTTTTTTTTTTTTAAAGGTACTGACACAAAGAAGTACTATCTGTGCATTGTGGCTGTCAAACAAACAAAAAGATAAAGTTTTGTCTGTGTGTAAATTTAAATAGAAAAACAGTTAAAACATTGAGCTATAAAACAAATATACCTATAAAAGTTAACTAGACATTCAATTTTTGTTAAAACAAAAACAAGGTGTTCGAGAGTGATGTCACCAAATTATGGTTGAATGAATTGGTGATGACATTTTACCTTATTAATCCAATATTTTGTTCAGGAGTTAGATTTTTCCCAATATATAACTTTAACTTTTGGTTTAAACTGAAAGTCAAGGTTAAATGGGTTTATACTTTGTTTAGCGTTTGTTGGCTTTTGGAAGACCTTACTAATGATGTATAAATCGAAATATCCAAATTGTGGTTAAGGAGTTTCGATTTTTTCAAACCGGTTTGAACCGGAAGTCAAGGTCAAATAGTGTCACATTTTGTGTAGCGTTTTGTAAGTCTTTCGACAACTTGCTAATGATGTATAGATTATAAAAGACAATGTACAGTTCAGGAGTTATGAATTGTTTTAATCTTAAAGATAAATTTTTGGTGTGAACCGGAAGTCAAGGTCAATTGAGGTCACACTTAGTGAAGCGTTCGTTAAGTTTTCGGAGACCTTTCTGATGATGTATAGATCATAAAAATATAATGTATGGTTCAGCAGTTATGATTTTTTAAATATACAATTTCATCTTCCGGTTTAAACCGGAAGTCAAGGTTAAATGGGGGCATATTCTGTGTATCGTTTGTTAAGTTGTTACATACTTTTCCAATGATGTATAGATTGTAAAAATCAATTGTGTGGTTCAGGAATTATAAATTTTGAATTATTAAATTTCAACTTCCGCTTTGAACCGGAAGTCAGGATCAAACGGGGTCACAATAAGTGTAGTGTATATTAGGTTTTATAAAGACCTTTCAGATGATGTATAGATTGTAAAAATCCAATGTGTGGTTCAGGAGTTACGAACTTTTCAAGTATTAGATGGATTATCTTTATGCCAGGGTGCGCAATATACAAGGTAACATGCAGCGATGCTAAATGTATTCCTACATGTAGTTGATGGAAACTGAACTACACGTTCAATGTACTTGTATCTGTACACGTGCTATTACACTATCTCGCGTTATCAAAGTGGGTCAACACAAACGTGCGCTTTAATGCCGGTGGTTATAAGACAAGACATAAATGTCAAAATGTTGTTATACCTGTGCAAAAGTTTGAGCAGGCTCAACGTTCTACAACCTGATGCAGAAATTATGCTGAAATGATTTATAAGTAGTTTTTGAGATACAAATTTTATGAAATTTTAAATTTCCGGGTTGAACCTGGAAGTCAAGGTCAAATGGGGTCACTTTCTGTGTTGTCGTTCATGAGTTATGATTTTTTTTCAAATATTAAACTTTGATTTAATGTCATTCAATACCTGATGACATCATCAGTACATCATCAAGTTTGTATCGTCTTGATATTGAGGTCCAATTATCTGATGAGTTTCAATGTTCAATTCAATTTTAATCTTGAGTTATGCCCCGAAATTCTTCTTTTTTTTTTTAAACAAACAAAAGCAAACTTTGACCTTCCGGTACGACCGGAAGCAAAGGTCATACGATTTTTGCGTTAACTTTTGAAATGTAGCCCCAGTCTTGATCTATCCGATGCTCAATTATGAACATCACAGCTTTCAAATTCAAGGAGATACAGCCAATAGCAAATGGTCATTTTTCAACTTTAAAACCCTTGTAATTCGACACCTGATGATGTCATCATGACGTCATCAAAACTGTGCCGTCTTCATTGAGGTTCAATTGTCTGATGAGTTTAAGGTTCAATTCAGTTTCAATCTTGAGTTATGCTGTAGGGAAAAGTTCCAGGGAAGAAGAAGAAGAAGAAGAAGAAGAAGATGGAGAAGAAAGAAAAAAAACCAGAACAAAAACAAAGAGGTGTTCGTGCTTGTATTGCACGAACACCTAATAAACAGTTTTGGAAATTGACTGGAAAGAGATTTGGACCTGCGACCTCCGGATTATCGAGTCAGTGCTCCACCAACTGAGCCATTTAGCCCCAAAATGTTGGCGGTATCCCTATTTTGGCAATATCTCTTAGTTTGGAGGCGCCAGTTCAGAAGTTACAACCTGATACTGCCATTTAACCAAGGATCACACCCAAGTCTTAGAACAGCAGTACCAGGGACCACCCCCTTAGGGGATGCAACTTTATTTCAAATATCAAGTTATAGGCTAAAAAAAATCGTCAAAAACCAAACAAACAATATATCATTAGGGTTTTCAGTTTCACGGACCGTCCGTGCGGAAAATCTATCCAATGTTTATCCCAAAAATTGTACGACTTTTATATGTCAGAAACTGCAAGTAAAACCTTCATTAGAAACCACTGACTTTCATCTATCAAATAATGCACATAAAATAGCAATCGGGTGGATGTACGACAGTTTACACATGTACTTGTCTTTTCTAGTATTCCTGTTATTTTTGAGTCTCTATTGTGCGTAGTTTTGCCCCGAAAGTGAATTTTGTAAAGCTATTCACGACCTTTTTTTACAGAAGATTACAGCATTGTGCAATGTGTGTGCAGTGTGTGCGTGCCGTCACGCGAGGTCAATTTGGGGCCACACTCCTCTCGTACATTATATCTGTCTTCACAGTATTGACCTAATTTTGACACAAAAAATTCCGTAATTCAAAAAGTATATGATCTATTGAGTTTATTTAAAAAGCATTTTCATTCTGTTTGCATTTCCTTTAATTTGACACCAACATCAGCCCTGTAGTCCTTAAACAAAATTTTCACCTAAAAACCAGGACAGGTTAGGATATAATTATAATTTGACCTAAAAATTAAGTGAGATAAATTGGTGGACTGAAGCAGAAAACTTACCCAACAAAATTCCCCAACTTATAATAAAACAAAAATTCAGTGGTTTTTAAAAAAATTTAAATTAATCTAGGTTTCTTCTTTTTGTCTTGGATTATAGCTGACAATAAATTGAATTTTACATGTTTGAGGTTGGCTGAAGCAAAGGTAATCTATACACTGAAATACATAGCCCCACTTCTGTGGCCAGCGATCCATGAATCCTTGGCCACACGTCCGGACCATCTTTTCGTCAGCTCGCGACAAAAAATATTATGGCGCCTTTCTCCCAGCCGGGCTGCGATTTATTTTTTACCCAGCGCGGTAAAGGCCAAGGAAGATTAGCATACCTCGCTCCCATTGGTTGGGGTCCGCATGCAAAAGCATTACAGAATCGTACCCACGTTGGGAAAAAAAAATTCGCAGCTCGGCCGGCCGATGACGTCATGATTTTATTTTTGTCATTCCAAAATGGCCGCGCTCTGTGTACATCGGGGCATCGGAGGGCGCTGAAAAGGTATTGTTTGAAATATCTTTTTAAAATGTGATTTATTTCAATATCCAAAACACCCCAAGCAAGCAAAGAGTTAGGCGAACACATTTGGTTGGTTTAAATCCCGTGGGAAAGGCGCCATAATTTTTTTTGTCGCGAGCTGACGAAAAGATGGTCCGAACGTTAGCCCTGGTAGGACGTCAGTCAGTGCCACTGCACTGACGTCCTGGGTATAAAGCTTTTTTACAATGCAATGCTTTTTTACAACCTTATTTGAGAAGCTGGAATTTCGCTCATATATTCTTGGTGACATTTACTACACTTTGGATGAGTTTACAACTAACAAATATATCCATGGGTGAGATTATTTCCAAAAATATGTCGGAGTTCTGCACTGTAATTTTAACCATCATGTATGTGTGTACCGCTCGACCGTGTAAAATCCTATGCGCATGTGTGAAATGCATAGCAACCTGTAGTTGCGATAACGTAACCCTCCTCCCGACGGCGAAGCCGGAGGGTTACGAGCCATGCTCGAACGGCAAACGGCAATCTGGTCCAACACGTACAATTTCGACAGCTAAATAATTATCACTGCCGATTTCAACCGGCAGCTTCCCTGCCGCACGGACTAAAGCATTTAGAAGAAAGGCGGGACAATAGGGACTCCGTAGTGGCGTTCCAGCCCAAGTGCGCGAATTCATGTGACGCAAAACGAAACTTGACAAATCGGGGTAGATTGCAGACGAGGAGTTTCATTGTGCTTGACGATGTTCTGCGGGCTTCAAATTCTCCTCTCAGGTGGGCTTTGACATCAGACAATTAAAATTAAAGCTAAAAGTTGTTCTTGATTCTGTTAATCAAGTCAAAATTCAATTTCAATTCTTACGTGCGCGAATAATGGGGATACGAGGATACAAGGAACATGTGAGTAAACATGGTAAAAGTTCAGCTTCCTCAATAAGGTAAAAATATGAAAAATTTGAAGTGTAAATTTTGTCGCAATGGTACGGGACCTTTATACCCTGGACTCCGTCGTGTTGTATGCAACGGATCGGAGGAGTCCAACCTGGGCTAGTCCGGACGTGTGGCCAAGGATTCATGGATCGTTGGCCACAGAAGTGGGGCTATGAAATACACAGCACATCAAATGACGTGGTGCATTTTCCCAGGCAGACTCAACTGTCCGAGAAAACCCCTCAAATTTCCCCCTTTGCGAGAACACGTGAATCTTTTACCTGATTTAGAAGATTCTACGAACATCCGTGCAGTTATCATCGTCGACATTACTAAATGTTGAGGCCGGTTTCCGATGTAAACGTTGGAGAAAATCTGTTTTTCTCCCCACACACGTGAGAGACTTTGAAAAGAACATACCAACGCCCTCACCGGCATTAACTGTACCAAAGATTCGCAGCCTGCCACAAGAGGGCAGGCTGATGGACTTTAATTTCACACCCAACTTGAAATTAATTACTGTAATGCATAAAAGTTACACATTATTTTCACCTTCTCTATGGCATAACTATCCAGAAAGAAATATTCCCCTAAAAGTGTAGATTTTATTTCTAAGGTCTTCTAGCATAAATTTATAATTTAAACAGTTTTGAAAAAACATTAAAAAATATATCAAACTATTTATCATAGAATAATAAGGAACTTTGGGGAGCTTTCCCTACAAATGGTGAGAATGACAAGAGATAGCCTTATCGAAAGATACAAAATTACTCAATCAATACAGCATAGAAATGTACCGGTAGCTTTTACAATTGTTTATGAATTGTTATTATTTATTTATTTATTTATTTGATTACACATCCTACAGCACAATAATTAGCGCCAATGACAGGATGAATAGGAAACGAGAAGAAATGCTCAGTTTTAGATGTGAGAGGAAAACCCCATAAATGGGGGAAAACTCATGCAATAATCAGGTAGGGACTGAAAACCCAATCCACATGCAAGGCTCCGGTCTGAGGTGGGATTCGAACCGGGGTCCACAGAGGTGAAAGGCAGGGAAAGAAACCAACCTGATCCCATGGATGAAAATTAACACAATCGATCCTGAAAAATTAAATCTTGTGACCTTCAACTGGGGTTTTCATATGTCTTTTACTGTAGCTATCTAGTTTAAGTGATTGGCCAACGGCAAAGCCATTTGCGAGTTGAATTTGAGTAATGTCTGGTACAGTGACTTGCTGGTCTGGCCTGGTCACGTAGAATGAATGCTCATTTTGAATTACTCAGACTACATCCAGTGTTGCTGTACGTCACATGATAAGGGGCAAGGTTTTGCATTGCAACCTCCAGATCAGGTGAGACTGGTCTCCTTGTGCCACACATTTCAGGAGAATTCTCTCTGGGTGTTGTGACCATGTGACCATGTGACCATGTGACCATGTGATAGCAACACAAGATTTAGTCCGATGCATAAACCATATCTAAACATGAAAGGACTCTCTCAGAAAACTGTCAAGCACAAAATACTGCTTATAGAAAAATGCTTTTATAAGCAAACATTAAGTGGGGCACCGGTCACAGCAATGTAAATAATATGGCATTTGAACTGGTAACGGGCTTTATGAAATTGAGACCAGGACCCTCGGCCAAATTTTATAAAGCCTGAATAAGCACAAAAACTTGCTAAGTACTAAAAACATTGCTTAGCAGAAACAGTTAACCAGCCCAAATTCCATTGGGAATGACTGAATTTTGCCAATTTGTCCATACCTTAAAACAAGGCCTTGGAAACTGTGGCGCACTTAACGGGGTATTTGATATTCCTCCAAGCTTTCTGTTTATTTTCCTACTTAATATTCTAGAGGTTCTTTTTCCCCTGCTATATGTTAAGACACATGCATTTTGGCCTTTAAAGGCACCGAACACGTTTGGAAATTGTTAAAGGCCAGTGTTCTCACTTGGTGTATCCCAACATATGCATAAAATAACAAGCCTGTGAAAATTTGGGCTCAATTGGTCATCGAAGTTGCCAGAAAATTATGAAAGAAAAAACACCCTTGTTGTTGTGTGCTTTCAGATAGGAATAAAAACGTTGCAAGAAGTTTTTATTATTTTAGTGAGAAATAACCTCTTTCTCAAAAACTACGTTACTTCAGAGGGAGTGGTTTTCTACAATATCAACAGCTCTCCGTTGCTTGTTACCAAGTAAGTTTTTAAGCTAATATTTGTTTTAAGTCATTACCAAACGTGTACGATACCTTTAAGAGTATTAACGTAAACAATGTTTGGAGCTAAAGATGTTCCACCTTGTTCGAAGTTGGTTGGCATTTATGCTTCCCGTAGTTTTCCAATTTGTTGGCAAAAGTTCGGGCTGTGATGCTGTAATAGAAAGGTCTATACTCCGTTTTATTTATTTAAACACGCACCTGCATGCCTTGGTTCGACATATACTTGGCCTTACATAATACATTGACCCCTTGCACAACGCGCAGCCCCTCACATGTTCCTATTCTGTCCGCCATTTTGGGAATCAAAATGTAAGGAATTGATCCCAAAAATGATGGAAATGGTAGACGCGCATTGTGTGGAGGTGCATTTCGCGTTGTGTAAGGGGTCAACAGTATAATACAGAGTTTGCTCGTAGCGTTCGCACGGCCCTTCTTAAGTTCTAGTAAAAAGACATTATCATGTGACGCACTCTAAACCAATTACAAGGCAGAATCTTTGTGAGGGGCTGTTATAACAGACTAACAGTTAGTCTTTTCAATTGTTGGTTTTTCATTTCATGGACATAACAACCATCTTCATACTATTAATTTTAAAAATAGTTAATGGCCTGACGTTTCGACCCTATAGCAGAGCCTTCGATTTTGGTCGGTAAGCAGTTTGCAACAGCTCAGTTTAATTTTCTCATGATTAATTTAATATGAATTATGAGTGACGCAATGTTCACTGGTGGACCCATCTTAGATGACCTTCAAAAAGCGCAAAGTTTTTGCTCAACGTAATACAAAGGAAAGTTGCCTATAGGTATGGTGGCCTGTGCGATGTCGTGAAATTAATCGCAATGTGCGCAGAATTGTACGATGTCGTGAAATTAATCGCAATCATTTTTTTGTGATATGCGATGTCCCTTCAGGGCCACCATATAAATTATAGGCCCTATATCACACGAGTAAAAACTATACACACAATCACTATACATAAAATGATACTTCCTTGTGTATACAAGCCTTTGCAATTCATTATCGCTGCACTGTTCATAAGGTCAGTTTGAACCCACGTTGACTTATAGCTCAGATCATCTGGGTAGTCCGCGTTGCAGAGTTCTGACTGGCAGCATGAGCGACAGGAACCGGTGCGAGACAACTCCCGGCAAGTTGAACCTTCAGTACACTCCAACTCCGTAGTGCAACCTCGTTTCATGAACGAACGAACCCCTGCCTGAGTAAGCACATCGGTCTGCAAGTATAAAGAAGGAATGGCCAAAGGATGTGAGAAAACATTTTTGGCTCGAAAAACAAACACCGGCAAAAATAGCGTGAAAAACACTTTTTGTTCCACAGTTCTATTTTTCACCGGCCTAATAATGGAATTATATTATGAGAACAATATCATTAAAATGGGATGACCCATATTGAGGCATCCTACTTATTTCACCAACAAAACCAGAATAAACCAATCACAAAAATGGGATGACCCATATTGTAGCCTTGATCAAGGCGTTGGAGTTTTTTTTCTCAATTTTATTTTATTGTTCTCATTTTTATTTTATTTGCGCCGCGCTACCCACCCGAGCTACCAACCCGCCCGAGCTGCGTGCACGGTGTCTGTGTGTGCAGTACGGTATGCGCGCGTGCTCGTGTTGCGACACTCACCGAAACAACGCCTTGACGGTTCTGTCTCGAAGCCAATGACTCATTACTATATAATGCGCGCAAAAGGCGAGACCCCATTGGTCGTCAGTGGAGGAAGTCTTGTTTACTCATTCTTATGAATATGCATGCAGTATCCAGATGTGGCTACTGAACTGGCGCGCCGGTTTGAATTTGGGAATACTTTGTTACAATAATATCTATCTGAAAATGTTGCGTATTCTCCTCAGCTGAGCGAGACAATGAGGGCATGGCAGGAATTAAACAAATGAGGTTGCGTGGATCAATTTGTAACATACATTACATACACCATTTTCCAGCAGGAAATGTCTCCATCTTGCATCATTAAACAGCGATTTAATCATTGTTGGTGCATTCATTGGAGGTAAAAATATACAAAACAAAGACCTCAATAAACTACCATTGTTGATTGTTTCATGAAGGCATATAGCTCATTGCACTTTTTATATCATTTTGGCCGCCCCACTAAAAAAGAGCTGCCTAACACCAAATTTCCCAAGTACACTCACTAGAACAGGGTAGCTAAAAATCCATTTCACATGTATCATGTGTGGCTGTATCCTGTCAATTTTTGTTTAGCAGTAAATTCTTATAAGACCCTGTCTGAGAACAATTCAAAAGTATGAAGACGGTGTGGCCGCACAGAGTCGGACTTCGAGAGGACATGTCTGGAAAACACAGATGCAGAAACTACATCAACTCCAGAATTAATAACCAAAAGAATGGCGAATGATCAGGGTAGTCCAATGAGGGAACTTGAGTGCAGCGCATAAAGCTCCATCAGGGGCCGCGCCCGGGTTCAGCACTTGTGAGCTGACTGACCTGCCTCGCAGATTACCGGTCCAAAATGGCTGAAACAATGCTACACACAAACGCCATTAAGTCGGTACCTACTCGCATCACATACAGCAAGCATGATATGGTACAAAGGTCATAGTGAGAGAAGCTCGTGATTGGACATCAAAATGAATGATTCATTTGCTTCCCATCCTGTGTTGTCTGCAATAGGTCTGACGAAATATTTAAATATTCATGAGCTGCATACTAGCATATCCGAGAGCCCCCCCATTTTCGTCCAATATTGGACGAAAATATCAAGAAACACATTAAACCCGGAAGTTACAGACCCGTCAAGGCTGTCGGCCTGACGGCCTCCGCATGCGGAGAGTGGTACGAGTGCGGATGACCTGCGCACAGTGTGTGTACGGGCGTCGTGCGACGTGATACACACATTACGCACAGCGTATACGGGTGGGTTTACGGCGTCTTTTTTGGAGTGAAATGCGACTGCCTTGAATTGATCAAGGCTACCCATATTGAGGCATCCTACTTCTTTCACCAACAAAACCAGAATATACCAATCATAAAAATGGGATGACCCATATTGAGGCATCCTACTTCTTTCACCAACAAAACCAGAATATACCAATCACAAAAATGGGATGACCCATATTGAGGCATCCTACTTCTTTCACCAACAAAACCAGAATACACCAATCACAAAAATGGGATGACCCATATTGAGGCATCCTACTTCTTTCACCAACAAAACCAGAATATACCAATCATAAAAATGGGATGACCCATATTGAGGCATCCTACTTCTTTCACCAACAAAACCAGAATATACCAATCATAAAAATGGGATGACCCATATTGAGGCATCCTACTTCTTTCACCAACAAAACCAGAATAAACCAATCACAAAAAAGGGATGACCCATATTGAGGCATCCTACTTCTTTCACCAACAAAACCAGAATACACCAATCACAAAAATGGGATGACCCATATTGAGGCATCCTACTTCTTTCACCAACAAAACCAGAATATACCAATCACAAAAATGGGATGACCCATATTGAGGCATCCTACTTCTTTCACCAACAAAACCAGAATAAACCAATCACAAAAATGGGATGACCCATATTGAGGCATCCTACTTATTTCACCAACAAAACCAGAATAAACCAATCACAAAAATGGGATGACCCATATTGAGGCATCCTACTTCTTTCACCAACAAAACCAGAATAAACCAATCACAAAAATGGGATGACCCATATTGAGGCATCCTACTTCTTTCACCAACAAAACCAGAATAAACCAATCACAAAAATGGGATGACCCATATTGAGGCATCCTACTTATTTCACCAACAGTGTAGTGTTTTTGTTTTTGTTTTTGTTCTTATTTAAATTTTACCTTGCATTTGCAATTGTGTGGTGGCTGATAGGGGTGCAATTTGTCCATCTGCTCTTGGCTATTCAATGAATTGGTGTGAGTGTATTGTCGCTGAATATAATCACGAGGTGAATATGGATGGACTTTACATTTCACGAAGCGAAGTGGAGTGAAATGAAAAAATAAATGCCAGGTTTCACCGAGTGAGTATATTCTGCGAGAATGCACAAACGAAAGGCATCTAGGCCCTAATTAATAGTTTGTTTTCTGTATTAACTCAGACATAGTTCCTTGTGATTTTAAAGTGTTTAACAATAAACAGTAAATAGACCCGGGACGTCCATCCCACGCTAATAACGTGGATGACTCCATGTAGACACGTCCAACCTTGTCCGCCATGACACAACTTTGTCTTGTTTGGATGAACGAGCGGGAACGTTTGTTTTGGTAACAACGCTGAGAATTAAGCATCGAAAAACAATACCCATCCTATCCATTCCCATAGTATACGACAGTTACGGCGGTCCAACGTTGCGGCAATAAATGCATGGCAAAAAAGGCTGGCACGTGGGGCGTTTATTCCAAACAGTAGGCCTACAATAAAAAGTTAAAAAGTAAACCCTAGAAAGATAAAAAGGCACATACTAAAAAATATACACCATACATCAACAATAATAAAAGGTATAGGCCTAATATTGATTATAGAATTGATACAATATCAATTGTTGTATGATTATAGGTTCCCTGTCTGCATTAAAGTCTTGTTGGTGTTAGTATTTTAATATGGTTTTAAAAAAATAAAACTGAAACAAGATTCTACATAGTAAATGTACAGACTTTATTTTCATATTATTTCCCATTATTGTGTTGAGGTGGGGGTGATTATCAAAGAAATCCCGCGGCGTTTGCAAAGATTACATGCTTTAACCATGTAGAGAAGGGTCCTTTCTCTATGCTCTCACAGACTCAGTTTAAAAGAAACCTTAAAATATTCGGATTTTTAACGACGTACGAAAATATGACTCGTTCTTATCCAAGGAAGACCCATCGTCCCCTGGGCATTCCGCTGGATAAGCTCGCTGCTTAATGAATCATTAATGAGCAGAATGAGGATGAACGTGACAGAAAGATACATTGGGGCCTATGGCACGGGATATTATGTATTCTTCTTTCCCCCACGACATAATTATGCGGGGGAAAAACTCAGATCATCTTTTGTTTGTCTCCTCCTTTAAATAACTCCAGGATAACACTATAACAGGATAGTGTAAAGGCGTCAAATCGAAGCGTTCGACCGCTTATTATATTTCATTTCTGTAAATTTCGTTTAGTTTATGATCATCAATAATTATATCCATTTATTTATTTTTGTTTTATTGGGTGGGGGGGCATTATAATTGATAATAATTTCTAACGAATGATCTTACATAGCAGAATGTCTTGCATGTTGTCGATGTGGTGTTGTCTGGTCCAGTCTCGCATCTGGAGTTCGGACTCAATAATGACGCACAATCATAACAGCTGAATTCTGCGGTTGCAGCAGCAAAACCGATCAGTAGAAGACCTATCAGGAGACCCAAGAAACACAATTTACAGCACTAAAAATTACCTTAAGGAATTTCAGATCACAACAGTACTAAGTTTACAAATTTAATGAGCTACACTTAGCTATAGCCTAAAAGAATATACTTACATGTAATGATTAATTGAGCCACTTTACTTTCGAATAAAACCTTTCTCTTTCCCATGTTGTATGAAATCCCTCTTCGAAGATCAAGACGCCACAATTTTCACGGTCTGTATATAAATCAACACCCTCCTCTCGAGTTTTATTTTACTGTTCGTGACAAACAGGACATTATTTCATTTTTTCTTCAGCGGTGATGGTTTGACTTTATTACGATAACGTCTTAGATGGGATGATTTTTCCACTGTGTAGGTCTACCTCGAGAATGAAGGTAAGACCCTCCGTGTCATCATCGGGTGATTCCCAAGGCACTTTGGGAGGAGCGGCCAGGCATGAAGGTGTGAAGATGCTGTGGCTGAGTGCAATAAAGTCGATATTGTCATATCAACGGTTTTAAACTAGCATCATATAATTATAAAACAATACATTGCTTATTGCATATATACGTTACTTGAGGTTTGTTGCAAAATTCGGACTTGCTTTTGGAAAATTATAAAAGCCATGAATAATGTAATTAATCGAATTCAGGGTCTCTGGTCGGGTCTGATGCAATCGCGTTTACGCATGCAGGTTCAATATTGCCCCTTGGCCACTGCATCTATACGAGCCCAGCTGTATCAATGTTGCTGTATTAAAATTGCGGGCCTGTAACAACTGATCTGTATTACCTTTGTGACAGCAATGGAAGCGTGGACAAGAGAGCCTTGAATTTTTTGGAATTTTACATCCCTGGCTCTATGTTGCGGGTTTCAGAAAAGCCCAAATCTCAGGGTTTACCTTTGTAAGGCAAAGGTTTCCGCAATGTAGGGTTTTTTAGCCTACATAATGCTTTAATTTTCTCGTCCAATTTTTCTTGTTCGATTTTGCCAATTGCCAGCAGAGCATTGATAGTTGTGGCAATTTGTTCGTTTATGACCGGCCCTTCTTTCGCATCGCTCGAGGGCTGTCATTTCTGCAAATAGTTGATCATCATTGTGGTTTTGTCAACTAGTGTCTGCATTGTCATTTACATCATCTTCCGAGAAGTAGGCCTACCCGGTTAGGTACGGTAATGTGTGTTCCTTTCGGGTACTCCTGCATCGCATTGCATTGCATCGCCCCTTTCGGGTACGAAAGTAGCTTGAGGATTATACACCTCGTTTAAGTCATCATCTTTTGAACGGTCGCGAGCAAATGCATCAGCCTAGACTGTCTGCTGCATGAGGCTACAAATGCAGCCTTGCGCAAATCAGTAGAGATTCATCGTCAGCCGATTTTGCATCTGCAGCTTTCGTTGCAGCATGTTGTTTTGTTTGTCACGCTTTTTTAAGGGTGTGGGTTTCGCAGCAGTCGTTGTCCTAGCAGCATGTTGAGGCCGAAGCAAATAAGAACGCTCATGGTCAAGCTGTGAAACTAACTAGCCTCATCCCCAGATGGGTTAGCATGTGCCCTTTAAATATACGCGCCAATGGCTTTGTTTATTTGAATGAGTGGAACTATTGTACCAGACAATACAATCTCACGTGATTCCGAATTGAGGTAATGGTGAGGTAGAATCAATGGCTTCCTAGAAGTTTCATCCTCACATTCCTTAGGCCCTATATGTCACCACATGTTAATGGGAAACACTTTACAAACGACAAGGCAGTCTTAGTGGCGTCACGGCCGGGGACTCTCTCCATCACATTCCCTCAGTGTATCACACCGTGCCGTAACCAGAGAAACCAATAAGATCAGAATGAGGGTAAGTTAAAAAATACCTCTAATAACATAACCAATGACTGGAGTCTACAATTCTCATCACCCTTCCCCTCGTTTGGCGAGACATTGACTTGGTATTTGCACAGAGTCATTGGAATTTTCAAAAGATAGGAAACATAAACAACTTTACATGACCTGGGTTCCAAGCAATCAAAGACTACAGTATACAAATGTTGACATCAGCTTCAGAAATCATCTACAGTGCATGCATACACCATGGAGGAAGGAAATGGCATACACAGTCGGACAGAAAGCCTAAATACAAATACACATAGGGCAAAGAGTAAGTTTACTTAAGGGTGTGTTAATATTCAACGTCACACGTTCAGCAGACCAATTGAAGTATTTCACCAACCCATAGAGCACGGACAGACAATCCATTAAGGTTGTGCCTATCTAAAGTGGGCCTACTCATTTTCAGCAGTTTAGAAAATTATGATTTTCTGCTAAGCAGGTTTTCTCGGACGATTAATTATGCCGTATAAAATGCATTTGATTCGTGTGGGTGGATTGACTGTGTTGTTTTGTGAGCTGTATAAATACTGATTAATTTATTCTGTGTATCATGGGATGCTTATCGTAGGGCCTACTTCTAAAACGTAAGTATATGCTCTGTATGAAACTGTTTTCGCAGTGGTGTATAATATCGATTGATAATGTTACTCTATCTACGGTAATTCTCATCTACACGAGATAAACATCACCAAAATGCACAAATGAATGGGTTCGGTAGGCCTACATCAATGCCCCCAACATATCAAACAAATTATACTGTCTTTGCCCCCCGCTTGCCCCCCCCCCCCACCCACCACAAAATGGAGATGTCTATAATACGCAAATGCCTAAGCCATAAGCCCTATCGTATAGTTTGTCATAAGTCATGATAACATTCTGATTCACTTTAAGTTTTCGTTTCATTCTTAAAATGTCTGTCTCCATTTCCATAATTAAACGTTATTCAGAGGAAAAACTAATAAAAGTGAATGTTGATTCATAAATTTATAGAATTATGAACAAACCAAAAACTTCATTGGCATTTCGATCCATTCATTTAATTCAGCATCACTCTGTCACTTTTGCTCTTGGGATTTGAACTAATTTGTGTTATTATTTGGCAGACAATGCGACTGATGAAGCTGACTAACCTGCTGATCTGCGGAATTGCTGTTTTCCTTTTTTCTGCCACGTACGTTGCGTTCAAGGAACCACAAAAAGGCAAGCTTATTCCGTTAAAATTGAAATAAACATAAGCATAGCAATTAAGATTTACATGTCACCAACATTTAGAAACTGCTAAAACAAATAATGGTTAAAATCAACTGCAGTACAATCAACACCAGAATCGAATTTGTCTATTTTTTGTTCTTCTGATCAACAAGCAATATAAAGGCATAGCCAGTGCTTAAGCTTCAAAGTTTTATTAGCTTCTACTTGTCACTTTTTTGTTCTAAACATGGGATAAATAAAACTGAATCATATTAGGCTTACCATCAAAATAACGATACATTAATGTGCACTATATATGAAACAGGAATCACCAAGAGTCATACCACAGAAGCAAGTTTCAGAGGGAGAATTGATAAAATTGTCAAGGAACGATCAGTCATGACGAAAGCTGTTTCTCCTCGGCAACACAACGAAGACACTTTACTTTTACCGTTTGCTAAACAAGCACCCCCGAGACATTTATTACAAGTGCCAAGTTATATGCGAATGATCAATGCCTCAAAGAAAGGTAAACAAATTACCAGTAAATTCCGTAAACTTTGTTCAATATAGGCTTTATAACTAATTATAAATAATTATAAATGCTTATTTATAACATGCTTGTTTTTTTGTTTGGGGTGGGGTTTTGGGTTTTTGGGGGGTTTTTTGTTTGTTTTTGTTTTTTGTTTTTTTGGTGTTTTTTTGTTTTTGTTTTTTTTGGGGGGGTTGGGGGTTGGGGGTTGGTTGTTTCTTGGTGTTTTTCCTTTTGGTAGTTTCTTTACAACTATTATGATAACTTTACTTATGGTTTTGAAGGTATTGATGTCGACATTTCATGGGGTGATGTCGATTTTGGTGATCTGGACCAGCAGACGGTTATAGTTACTGGCCTTTCACAATACACCGAAGAGGAGGGGGTGGGGCTTGTAGCTTCAGCACAAATACACATGCCCTTCAAGAAGATAATTATCTACGACTTAGGGTTGCAGAAGCGAACATTACAACGAGTAAGTACGATTCTAACTAGGTCTTTAGTATCACTTCGAACATAAATAAAAGCTGTTGTATACAATAACTACAGATAACTAAGCTTCACTAATTATAATAATCAATGTTGTTAAATGCTTGCCATTCCTACTATTTCTGCAGCTTCTTCCTCTGTGTAATGTTGAAGTACGAAAATTTAACTTCACACTTTACCCTGCACATGTAAGGATTCTAAGAAACAATGCGTGGAAGCTGATTGTTATTACAGTAAGTAACACAACAACTACAATTGATAAGCATTCATATTTAGTAAGAAAGATATGTTGTATTATTCATTTTATAAAAGCAACATCAAGTTTTAAATCAAGATTATGAATACCATTTTGATGTAACTTTTCTACTTTTCTACTAATTTTTATAGGAAGCACTGGAAGAGTTTGGTTCAGTGTTTTATGCACATCCTCATCTGCGGTTTAGAGCACCAATCAACATCCTTTTCCCATTCATTAAACAAATGCATGGAGTTATTCCAAGTATGACAGATGAGTATTCCTTGTTACAAGCCACTCATACCACCATGCTAAGACACATGCAGGTATCAGCAACACAACTCAGCAAGACTATATCCAAAGGCCCTATTACATCTGGGGATATGCTGTTATTTGTTATGAATTCAACACTGTTCAATGACGCTATTCCAAATCTAAGAAAATGTTTCTTGAGAGCTAAATGTATAAGTCCTCCAGGGTCCGTGTGGAGACTCAAGAGACCAAGTAAGCAGCTACATCTTCATCATTTTGACCTATCGGCATTATCGACGATGATGTATAAGATGTACAACGAGAACTGGTCACCTTCAGATGATGTCAGAAGAATGATGAAAAGATTGTATGTGGTCCTAGATGAAGGGGATCCTATCCACGTACTGCCTTGGTCGTTTCGTTGCAATCCTCCCAAGGAAGAATTTGATCCATCCAAGATGTTGCAGAAGAAATTATAACTATGTCTACTCATAAAAGATTCTGGCTGGAAATATGGCTGTATATCACAACGTACTCAATTATTTTTACCCGCCTCATTAGTGTATCTATAAACTAATATCCGATTATACAAACAGTTTACTCTAGGATGATCACAAACTATTGGTAGTTCGTAAATACTCAAGCTTGTAAATTATCAGGAGTCAACATTCATGTTACTACTGATCGAATTTATTCTAGTTTATTTATTAAATTCGAAGGACTGTAAATATATTCATAACTTCAATTTGCCTTTATCCCCAAACACACGGAGAATTGTGTAGAAATTTCGTCTGGTAACGTCCTCTTATAAATCAACATCTGTCAGCCTATGTGAATTTATCGCATAAGTTATTATTTAATTTGTAATATTATAATGTATACCGTTAATTTAATGGGGGACAAGATCCCCTATTACACTGGTACGGCCGCGCAAACCCACAAAAGTGGTTGGGGCTGTTAAGTTTTCGATATGGACTTAATATTTCGGGGTCCAGTGGATCAGGAAACGTACGAAATCCAAACATTTTTGCATAAAGAAAGGACTTTACTTTTTATTCTCACAATTTTCGTTAAAAAACATCATGCGCATAACCTAGACATTAAAAACTCTTTAAGGAACTATGTGTATTTAATTATTTTAATGCACAATTGAAGTTAAATACATGTTTCATCCAAATTATTTGTAAAAATAAAATACGGATGTCACACAGGTAATATATGCAAGATAAAAAATGTTGAACACTCTTTAGTAAAACTAGATAATTGCAAAAGTACAATACAACAATGGAGCATCCAAGACGTAAACAGCTTTGTACGTGTGGAACTTCTTTGGGAAAGGTGACTGATGATATTATGAGAGTGCTACAGGGGTGACATGATTAATAGGCGGGGAGGTTGGGGGACACAGCATCATGGAGGTGAAGGGGAACTATACGAAGCAGAGGATACCGAATTGAATAAGTGCAGTTTAAGGTTTCCCCGGGGTGAACAGGTGCGCAAAATGAGGTGTGCCTATGGGACAGTAGATGTGTACAGGGATGCAATTGTCATGATGGGTTGATGCACAGATTCTAAAGTGTGTGGGTATCGCACGATACGCCTCTACGTCAATACATTGGCCATATTTAGTTGAAACACCCAACATCAAATTAGTTTGTCACATAATCGTTTTGCTAAAGGGTAAAATGCAGTAAAAATTCTTTAAGACGGAATTTAAATAAATACGCATAACTGTAAAACATAAAAAGATAATATAGTACAAACTTCAAACAAGTGTTACACATGTACTTTATAATAACTAGTACTGCAGACATCAAAAGGAAGAAAGTTTTAGCACAGATCATTTACAAAAATGCTGTTACGATTTCTACAAATACAGTTAGCGCTACTGCTATCAATCAGTGATTTCTATACTGTAAGTACTGCCAGTGCTATATCAATACAAAAAAGTTACAACAATTATGTTATAACAAAGTAGTTTCTTTATCAATATACAGTATATTAACATAAAAAAAGTGTATGGTATTGATTGTATCAATGCTATATCAATATACTGTTTGTTGATGATATCAGTATTATAATTATAATAACATTTATTAGTAGTACTTTCATTACAGCTTTGTACCATCAGAACTACAATAATATTGCAGTGTCTTGTTAATCATATTTATAATTACAAACAAAAGTAACATCATGAGAAATAAAACAGTTTGAGTTGTTATTTACTGGAGCACATTGGAAGCATCACTACCATTTACGCTGATAGAAGGCATTTTTTAACGTCAATGTTAAATATGATATTGGAAGCATGTATAAGACACATCTACTCTAGAATGGCAAAGGTAGTGGGTTCGAATCCAAACCTGCATGTGGGGTACTGAGTATACAGTGATTAACACACATAGTGCATCAAATGAGGCTGACAATGGTAACACAACTTGGCTCTTAACAACATTATCCATACAAAAAATCAAAAAAATTATTTACAAGTGATAATCAAAACTACAAAATGCAGCTTTACATTTTTATTACTGCTTGCTGTTTTCATACATCATTGTATCACACAGCTTCATGTTATACCAAAGACAATTGACCACTTTAGACTGCACAAGCAAAAGCTATGAATTATTTATCTTGGTGTAGTAAACACAAAGACGATTGTATAATTCTTAGTGAATTGAAGCAGAGATTCATTTAAATTCAATATTTTGTTACCTTCAGAATTTGACTTTGGTTAACTTAAGAAGAGAAACTGATGTACTATGTTTGTAGATACCTTTCAGCCAAATGACAAATCCCAATGTGTGGTTATATTTATTATGTATAGGTATTTTTGTTCAGTATACATGTAGAACTGGTCTCATAACAAGATACAAAACTTTATGTCCAATTATATCTTTTCTTCAAATTCAGAGTAATAAATAATGAAAAACCAAGCAAAGTTAACCTTCACTGAAAAAGAAATTGACTGAAGTTATTACCGTTTGTGAATTATTAAAATCAATCACTCTAGGCACACTGTGTCTAAACGCCACATATACATGGCATGATCCAGTCTGATATAATGCTGTAATCATCAAGAGTAACAACAGCAGTCACAACAAACAAGTGGACTTGGGATCTGATAATCAACAAATGGCATTTCCCTTTTAATAATACAAATCACCCTTTTTGAAGGTTGAATTTCCTTTCAAGTTCATGACATATCTCATCAACCACATCCAAAAAGGTTTGCTCATGAACAGAAATAAACATCAAGAATATTAAAATAAATTACACACAGGTTCCCACACCAATTAAAACAGAAATACTTGGATAGAGTTTCTATGTAAAATATTTCTCATCGTAGTATGCAGTCTTTTCTGTAGCTGCATTACCGCCAGCTGTCTTCTGCGTAACAGTTGCATACTTGTATCCCATAGTCTTCCTCTCAAAGAATCCACACTAATCAAACAAAGCAGAAAAAGAACAATGTCAGTTGATCATAATTTACTGCCAAATTGAAAAGAGTGGCAAAGTACAAGATAAAAGAGAGAAATGAAGAATAAGAAGTAGACTTCAGAATAGAAAATACATTTCTGTATATTCTATTATTTCATGCACACTGCAATTATAAAATTCAGCCACAAGCACTTTGATTCTGTCCTGACCTGAAAGAGGTCAAAGCAGATAACGGTCATCGGTCACCAAAACACCAACCAAACTTTCATGGTATCACCAATGCTAAAAGACATGCACATTAAATTGGTGATATTGTTCTTATTTCGGGAAGTGTGTTACTGAAATGATGATATCTATTTAAATACAACTGGAAAGACATTAAAGCAGAGATCTAGGACACAGTAAAGTAAAATATGGATTAGGATGTCAATTTATGACACTGTGGATAACAAGCAATTATTAAGCCAATTATATTACATGATTTAGATGATTGATTGATTGATTGATTGATTGATTGATTGATTGATTGATTGAACAACTCTATACAGCACTTAGTGTAGTAAGTACAGACATCAATTAAGCTTTATTTATGTAGCTTTTTGTAGCTGCACATATAGTAGAGGGCCAGCATCCTAAATACATTCAGAGCAACTTAAAGATTTAGTTTTTTCACACCATTTCGAATATTTTTCAAATATCTTAAAAAGGAATATTTATTACACAATGTAAGTCAGACATGCTGCTACTTGTGTTTATCGGTGAAACTAAATAGGGAAAAATAACGGAAGGTTCAACCTGTTTCTGCTGTTAATCTTATGTTCACAACCTTAACCTAAAACAGAACATCTTTTTAACCCAAACATGTATTGTTGTAAATTAATTTTTTCAAAACCTCCATAATATATTATACACATAAAGAATATCAGAAAAATGGTGGAAAACAAGAAAACCAGAAGACTTTTCATTCCAAATCAGAACCACTTAAAGAAAATCATGCTAACAGATTTAAAACAATCGAGATGCCAAGACCTTCGATGAAATATCGTCAAAAGTACAGGTCTTCTAAGAAATCACACGAGAGGGTTTTGTAAAAGTCACTGAATGTTATTCAAACTAAAACCTGGCAAAATTATGTATGGTGAAGATGGTTATATAGTTATAAATAAGATACAATCTCCAAGTTATCAATCTCATCTGTTGAGGAACTGGCATGTTGGGAAGACACAGTTTAATGTCCTGTCAAAAACTGGTCTACCTTTATTTGTTAATGTGAGACTTTCAGAAATCTATCTTTACTCAACAAACTTTTTTTTCAGAATTTATAGACTGATCAACTTTTCAAATCCAACTTTGGTCTCATCAGTTTAAATTTGTATGATGCAAAACACAAATTAGTAAAAGTTATTAAAATGTGCAAAATCAAACAAGTTGAAACAAAAACAAGAAAATGTTGTGCAGCGTTTGAGTTTTAAATCAATCATTAAGCAAATATCAATGCCTAAATCAATGTGCATTTCCACATCATTATGGGTTAGTTACATAACGGAAAAATAATTATTATGGTAGTTTATTTAGTACGCACTGGACCACCCGATCTTGTTCCTGGTCGACGGAAAAATCCAACCTGGACGCATGCACATGAAGCATTGAAAACAAAAAAGATATAGGGTAAACAAAAGGATACCGGCATTAGTTATTCAGCAATTACACTTATTACTGCATAATTTCAGGGGACTGTGATAAATAACTTATAGCAAACAACTTCTAGAATCCATTGGATAAATAAGACAGTTTAACTATGTATAATCAATTGACTTCTTGTTATATTAATTGATTGGGGTTACCATATTATGCAAAGTATAATCAGTAATTCAATTCCATACATCACTCTAACCACAGGGACTCATTGGTTATATCAAATTAAATAGGGAAGGTTTACTACATTCTAACTAGAGTCTGTTAATATTCATGTTACCAAGACAGCCTAAGTTAAAACTTGCTGCTTGACTACAGCCAAGGAAAAGATTGCACAACAGTCCAGCTGTAAACCTAGTGTTTACTGATGAGTACAGAGTACACAGAATTGTGTAAATACTGTTTATTAAGGATAAACAATTTAATACAAGTATAAAGGCCAGAAATTGCACAAAGAGCAAGACAGCATTACTTCATTGACTCATCTCATTTTTCATATTACACTCTGATAACTTCCATTGCAATGCCATTTTCTCAATAAAGGTATGCTTTGCTCCTCAGGCTTGAGACATAAAGACATTTGAAATGATGTGAGCTTATTTGAAAATTAATACAAGAGCAAAAATGGAATTACATGAAATGATCTGAAGTTCCATTAAAATGTTCATTACATGTACTTTCTCAGAGTTAATTTTATTCTTTCTGTAACCATGGATATGTATTTGAATATGACTTACCTTCCATAGTAAAATAATCAGAATGATAAGAATGATGATACCAACTAAGACAGCAACCAGTATTATCCACCAAGCTAAGGGTTCTGGTGGAGGCAAGGTAACGCTGCTAGGTTTTATTTCCATTGTCAACTGAAATTATAGGAGACAAACAAAAAGACAACTTTACTAATCCGGAAAATAGTGAGATCATTTAAAAGTTTATGAATTAAACTGGGTTTTACTCAAGCAAAGGAATAATTCTTACATTGAACACATCGTTGTCTTCATTACTTTGTGTCAAAAAGGGAGCATTCAGAATTTCTATCTTCCCAACAGAAGAAACAAACACCTGCTTCGCATTGATGTAATCCTGTAACATAAAAACATATACATTTTAATTTGAAAGAACAAGATACTAATAATATCAATGAAATGATTCAAAAATCTACACACACCACTCACCTCAGTGAAATTACACATTTATCAATGAATTTATTCAACAATCTACACACACCACTCACCTTAGTGAAGTCACTCATTTATCAATGAATTTATTCAACAATCTACACACACCACTCACCTTAGTAAAGTTACTCATTTATCAATGAATTTATTCAACAATCTACACACACCACTCACCTTAGTAAAGTCACTCATTTATCAATTAATGTATTCAACAATCTACACACACCACTCACCTCAGTGAAGTTACTCATTTATCACTAAATGTATTCAACAATCTACACACACCACTCACCTCAGTGAAGTTACTCATTTATCACTAAATGTATTCAAAAATCTACACACTCCACACCTCAGTAAGTTACTCATTTATCACTAAATGTATTCAAAAATCTACACACACCACTCATCTCAGCGTAACTACTCATGTATCAATGAATGTGTTCAACAATATACACACACCACTTACCTCAGTGAAGTTACTCATTTATCAATGAATGTATTGAACAATCTACACACATCACTCACCTCAGTGAAGTTACTCATTTATCAATGAATGTATTCAACAATCTACACACACCACGCACCTCAATGAATTTACTCATATTATCAACTAATATATTCAACATTCTGCACACACCACTCACCTCAAGGAAGGTACTTTTCCAAATTCGTGATCTCACATAAATCTTTGCTTCATCTTCTTCTCCAAGACGCTCCATACGACATTTAAATTCAAAGCAACGGGCCGTCTTGTCATAACAATTCTGTAATCAAAGATAGAAGTTTTTATCAAAAATACAAAAAACAGAAGACAGTCTTCAGTCATAAGTGAATCTACTTGAATATCTTTGATGGACCGACGATAACTACATGATCAATAAGTGTCAATCAGTCCTGTTTCCAGTCAATAGTGACTTTCCTTGACTGTCTTTTTTGTATTATGTAAGTACATATAACATATGAGTTGGATGACCTGTTAAAAGTCATTCATGACATTTAAAGTCATTAGTGCCTCCCTGTTGAACTATGTTCATGACCAGTAAATACTGCCAATTGTTTTATCAATCTGCAGACATGTGTTATATTAATATAAAACAATAGGTAATTGCCAAGTACAAAAAACATTGCTCAGCCTTTTCCCTTTTTTCAGACACAGACAAAAACCATTGTCGACCGTTATTGTGCCAAAATATGATCAGGAGGGGGAGGGGCTGGCCTGTCACTATGCTGTTTACTGGATGGTGGGCATCCATGGACTACTGCTTAGCAATTTTGGCATTAGTGAACTCTTACTGTGTCAAAATTATTGGAGTGACCTAACATGTTCTGTTGATAATTGTACGTCTTTCCTTGGTGTTTTGAACATTAAAATCTGTTTCTTCTAACTAGTGCACTCTGTGCACATCAGTAGTTACCAGTCTCAATATCTTCCCTTGTTGGGCCTGGGCTCTGCTTCTCTGTACACCTTCTTCCTCATTCACCACAGCCCTTCGTTTCCTTCTACCTTCAGATGTTGCCATGGATGCATCTGTTAGAGACTCTTCATTGGTTGATGGAGACCTTCCTAAGACTGGTGAAGCTTCAGTGGTCAAAAGACTAGGAGTTGGTTCCTCTGGTCGTTCCTGAAAGATTAGGAAATCCTTCACGTCATTCAAGTGTTTTGATAGCTAGGCTTCTATTGACACTGTATTTAATAATGTAGTGTATTCAGTGAAATAAAGCAATGAACATGATGGAGTACATACCTTAAGTTGGAGTTCATTCACATAGGAGGGATCAATTTCACAGCGACCTTTGTTGTCTTCAACCACTGGTTCATGTGTCAGATACAAGAGCCATTTACCATTGGCTACTTCATATGGAAAACTAATAGTGACCACAGACTCCATTACAATACCAGATCCATTGTTGTACACCTGCATAAAGCATAACACAAAGACATCCATATACATTCAGCTATATTGATTTATAAACCACCCTGCCACCTGAAGCCAAGTCTCATCACCTATCACATTGATTAAGGACCTTGTCAAAATTAGTCAAGGACAACTAGTGGATAAATGCCGTCCAGGACAAGCTTTATCACCCGTTGCTGATTCCCCTTGATTGAAATTGGGTGTCGGAGAAACCAGTGGAGAAGTTCACAGTGCCTGGGGTCACATTTGTTTACAAACGGCAGAAACTTAGATCGCTGTCTACTAGAAAACAAGCAGGGCTGACTTTTGATTTCTCAGTCAGTCCTCAATAGGTCCTGAATTTCGAAAGAAACAAATTATTTCTCTGGAGTTCCTCAAAACTCTGGTTCATTCATAAATTGGCAGAAAACAAAAGGGGCGTTTCTTATACAGTTTAAACAAAAATAAAAATAACTCAAACATTATTTTTAGTGACTCAAATATATCATATAATACAGAATAGAAACAAAACACACATTTTATTTATGACCAAAAATAACATCACTATGCTTTCAGTACACACAAAAAACGAGAAGAATCTTATACTTTGGTGTACATCATAAACATAAACATTTAACTGTTTTACCAATCTTTTTTGAAATACTTTGGAGTCATTGTTTTTTGTAAAAATAGCAAATAGCTTATGTTTAAGCAATAAAGTGTACCATAGGCCAATAGTCCCTAAGTCAATGCAGTGATCCAGCCACAACTAGTCCAATACAAACGTGAAATGCCACCAATCCTACACACATTTATTGTTAAAAATGGTTTATGTTTAACCAAAATGTTTAATATTTATAAAATGATGGTTTAGGAAAAAAACTTTGCAAACGTCAAGTTTTGCTTCGGTAATTGTAATTGAAAGATGCAGCGTTCAAGATTCTTCCCAAGTGGTGGTTCGCTGGTCAAATGCCAGTTGAAACACATTGCCACATTTTTTTTCATTTGAGGAGGCTACCCTTTTAATAAATAACACAGCAAGTCAACTATCAGCAATAACCGATTAAGTTTCGCTTGCCTATCGTTTCCCAAATGATTTGAGGAAGAGCACACAGTAGATTCAGCCAGTGGATTGAATCTAACTGCTGGCTATTTATTAATATCACCCAATGGGAAAATTTGTTACACAGGAATTCTACAGCCAATAGAAACACTCTTTTTGCACTTTGTAAATTAGACAGTCCAGTCAGTGTCTGGTTTTCACCTCCATCGAAAGATCGCCAATTAATGTGCAGTATGGCTATGGCTATGTAGACTTATAATGTAGGCAAGCAGTGAACTGGTTTGCGATGAGAATGCATGCTTGTTTAATGCACATGTACACTTGTGGATTGTTAATTATGACCTGGAGCAACAACGATTATGAATTTACAACTAAACTGATGCCTCCTGCTTGCAAAATAAAAAATTATTGTGGTCTGGATACTGTAGGTTAATAAAAACTGCAGTTTGTAATCAAACAGGAAAGTTGAATGGGAGATTCATAGCTATGTTGGATCGCTACAAATCGGTTTCACACAACAGAGAAAGTAAATACATTCACTGTGTTTAAATATTATCATTATTAAATATACACTACATGCCTAAGTTAAATACAATGACCTCCAAACCTTACAGCTCACTCAACCACAAGTTTGTTTATACTACATTTAATCAGCCAGTCAAACCACAGAGTGCTCAGCGGGGTGCATTGGCACAGGGTCTGTCTTTAAGGCTCCAGAGAACTGTGTGCCTTTCAGTGGGTAAAACAATGTCTCTCATAGAAATAAAGTTGGACGAAGATCCAACCCACTTATCTGTCATGGATTAATTTTGACAAGACCCCTTTCACACTAAGTTGCACAAGGTACCTCAGCTGGAGACATTTGATTAATACACAATGAGATACAAACTATACTCACAGTCCAGGTATGGATAACTTCATCACCAATCTCATCTGTGTAGGTCATTGCACTCTCTCCACGTACATCTCCTTCAAACGTGTAATGTGCCTTATTGGTCTGACTGTAACAATAAAAATCATATTGTGTTTAACCCCAAAACATTGAAGCAATTCAAACATGACTCAAACAAAAGTATTCAAGGATCGCTTTTACTTATTCAATCAGTGGGATCAGTAATGTAGGAATCCAAAAAGAGGTATTCAAGGATCGCTCTCACTTATCCAATCAGTGGGATCAGTAATGTAGGAATCCAAAAAGAGGTATTCAAGGATCACTTTCACTTATCCAATCAGTGGGATCAGTAATGTAGGAATCCAAAAAGAGGTATTCCAACTAGGCACAGCCTGCAGGGAAGACACAAAAGATCAAGAACAAGGTATGAAGGTTATGGTAATACTTACCCAATAATTTGAATATCTGTGATACTTTGTACTTCAGCAAAGAGATTGACTTGATTATCCTCTGGATTGGAGTCTCGGTTAGTCCTGAATAGAATTACAATCCAAATAATAAACGACATCATTTATCCACTCTAACACAACACGTACTGGTTGTGAACTAAGTGAATTAAATAACCACTATATTAGTGACTTACGATGTTGCAGACATTCTGATGGTAAAGTTACTAGCATCGGATGGAACTTCACTTGCATCAAACTTCAAGGTAAATGCCTCCTATCAAAGTGAACAATAAGGATAAAAATAATACACAATTTGTATACAGTACAATTTGTTTTTAAACATCCAAAGGATAACGCAATCAGGGTTGAGTGTCACATCTGAAGGTTAACGCAATCAGGGTTGAGTGTCACATCTGAAGGTTAACGCAATCAGGGTTGAGTGTCACATCCGAAGGAAAACGCAATCAGGGTTGAGTGTCACATCCGAAGGAAAATGCAATCAGGGTTGAGTGTCACATCCGAAGGAAAATGCAATCAGGGTTGAGTGTCACATCCGAAGGAAAATGCAATCAGGGTTGAGTGTCACATCCGAAGGAAAATGCAATCAGGGTTGAGTGTCACATCCGAAGGAAAATGCAATCAGGGTTGAGTGTCACATCCGAAGGAAAACGCAATCAGGGTTGAGTGTCACATCCGAAGGAAAATGCAATCAGGGTTGAGTGTCACATCCGAAGGAAAATGCAATCAGGGTTGAGTGTCACATCCGAAGGAAAATGCAATCAGGGTTGAGTGTCACATCCGAAGGAAAACGCAATCAGGGTTGAGTGTCCTGCTTTTAAAAGGCACAGTTGACTTGACTGGTAACAAAGAAAACCAACACTCTGACAAGCAGAGCTTGAGCCCAGTGCACTAGACCACTAGGGCAACAACACTCTAAGTTACAAAAAACTAAACTTGATGAAGTTTACGTTATGGATTTGTTTATGGCCACAAATGAACGGTGTAAATATTAATGTAATTTGAATACAGACTGCTTGAGTACTTACAAGCTGTTTCTCCTTGTAGGGGTAGCCCAAGTTACACACTATCACAGTATTGTTGTCAACTAACTGATTACAACCATAGCGAATGAGCTACAAGAAGAAGAAAAAGAAATTCTTTTTACTTTTGTTTTGAAACATTTTATAAAGAACAGATCAATTTATTCAACTAGAAATACCACACAAATTTGCACAAAAAACAAACAACATACATGTGTGTGAATATTCCAAAATTCCTCAATAATAATGCATCAACTGTCAAACCTCAAATTCTTGAATAAATATTAAAGCAGCAATTCTTATGAAATAATGCAAAAGCTGCTTGGGTGGTAAGATTAAGAAGCGTGATTCTTGATCAGCATTAATACCTGGGAAGCATCGTCCTCTATCTTACTGAATCCAAGCATCTCTGGAAAAGTAATAGTAAGTTTAGCATCATACGCTGGCTCTTCATTGTTTTTGACCACAACATCTACATATAGAATCTTGTGCTCTCCAACACGTAGGACTGGTGGCTCCCTGAAAATAATGCATAACAAAAATAGAGTTATATGCAGGTGTAAACTCAACGTAAACTGTTCATTGTTTTTCAAAATTTTAATAATAAACCACCACAAGGGAAACAGGGTTTTTTCTGTGTTCAACTAAAAAACTGAAACTGAAATTTTCCTGTTAAGTTTCCCTTACATGATTATTGAAATAAAACATCAAATCCCCTCCTGTCCTCTCCCTTCCCAGATTGTAAACTTGGGTGTAATCCCTGGCTACATGACAGTTTTAGGATGAAAAGCTTGCGACTGGAACCCCTAACAAAGATATTGACAAACTAGGGAGACCGCCGACATTACTTATAAATTAAATAGTCAGTTGGTAGAGTGCCGGCACGTTAATCTGGAGGTCACAGGTTCAAATCCCACTTTAGAAAATTTGTCTATGTTCAACCCAAAATTGTTTTTAAATAGTGACAACATACAGTATACAAGTTATTTCAAAATTACAACCATTCAATGGACACAATTTGTGCAAGATTTATTTTTACAGTGTTCATACCGAGCCGAGACTAAAATAACGTAGAGGCTAATTAGTTTAACAACTAAAATTGTCTTACCCTTGTAGTCTTAATTTGGCCTGAACAGCTAGATCTGTAATGCATTCTCCATCTAGCTGAGCACATGCCTTGATGAAATCAAGCTAAGTAAAAAATACAAATAAATCAATGAATCTCATCATAGAATAACAGCTACTCATAATGTTTTATATTGATGTTAAACAATGCTTTAATAAACAGAACACATTTTGGTCAGGATTATTTCATCAAACTCTATTGAAGTATACTTGTTATACACATTAAGTCTAAACAATTGTGATTTTGGTTCTCCCTAACACTTTATGATAACTGAACGTCTACATGTTTGGACTTGGATACAATTTGTACACCTAGTCTCATGACAAGCAATTACATGATAATAGAGGTTTGGGATGGTTCAAAAGGCAAGAAGAAATTCAAGATGACAGAAGAAGGTGCAATGTGTTTAACTACAGTAGTTCTACAGAATTTATTCTGTAGAGTAAGATAATAACTACTTGACATGTTTTGATTAATTCTGACATGGTGAATGATTCTAATCATTCTAATCATGCAAGTACATCTCTGTATCAATAGCTACATCATACCAAGTATTAGTACATGGTTTGTTATTAATATGATTTGTACACAATAGTATTTAGTTATTATTTCACATATAAGCCATCAAAGAGTAAAAAAAGAAGAATTTTAATTGGATATTGTTTTGGATAAGTGGCGACAGGCTTGCCAGTTAAATCAAGGGTTCACATTTTGACAAGTACATCTCTGTATCAATAACTACATCATACTAAGTATTAGTGCATGTACTTGATTGAATGCACACAACCGTGTTAAGCAAAGTCTCACATTGCACAAGTTTCTGTTTAAGGTGATTTATTCAGACATGGCAGAAGGTTAACATAAGTCCAATGTAAAATGGTGTATGAATAAAATGTTGGAACCGTTAATACTTCAAATTTTATTGTTGATTAAGTTTAGCATATTGTACAGACTTATAGTGTTTTTACTATTGTGCATGTAGTATATGGTGAATACTGAATACATTGACTCAGAATTGGATGTAACAATTGGTCACCAGGAACTGTTGGGTTGAGGATCCATGCTGTCAAAATCAGTAAAGCAAATCAATGAACAAATCACAGCAATATGCAGATTCTAATTGTACCCAAGTCGCTTATTAATCAAAACTTGCTCAATACACCACCAAAAATAACATACATGTGCAATGCTGGAACAAAGAAATTAAAAACATAAAAGCTGGAGAGTTAGCCTTTTGAATTCAATAGCTTTTTTTGATGATTATCCATTCAGAGGAAATATTTAAAAATCCAACAATCATCCAGGAATACTTTTAGCAACAGGGAGTGACAAACAGATCAAGCACACTAAGCTACACAACCTCTCTTGAATTAAAAAAGCAAACAAGAAAACTGAAGACTTCATAACTGAAGTGTAATAACAACAGGAACTTACCTCAGCAACATAAGAAGGATCCAGTTGACTATTTAGAATAGCCAACCGGTTTAGATCAGGTACTGGATCACCTGGGCTAGGGGTTGTCACTTCCACATCAGGTAATTTGTAGTTCAACTTGAAGGGTATCTTGCGAAATATATCTGTAAATCCAGGCTGTAGGACAAAGCAATAACTAGTCATATACATGGAATGATCAGGTCTATTTCCTAACACATCAAATACAGATCTTGTACTTTCTCTCTACTCCATTAAACAAACTTTGTGCAGTTTCTGTTGCTTTTAGGGATATAGTCAAAGACACACAACTATCGCCACCAGTTATGGAATGAGCCTGATGGCTTGACATGCAAGTGACTCAATATAAGAAGAATAAGCAGTTTCAACTTACCCTGAGAGTGAACCAAAATTTGATTGATTCTTCTTGTGCCTCATTACTCTGAGGTTGAAGACGAATTATCTGGTCACGAATAGCATAAGAATCGGACATTTCAAAGATAACTCGTGAAGTTAGACCCAAATTACGCCTCTCTACCTCTGCTTCTATGGAATATTCAACACCTGAATAAGAAATGATGTAAGCGGGTCAGCATCTCTCCTCACAAATAATTGTAAGATTAAGACAGATTTTATTGAGTAAAAAGCAATAAGTAGACATTAACTTACTGATGTACTCATCAAATCTATCTGCGTTGCATTCATACTTCATTCGCACCAGAACATAGGACCTACAAAATACACACAAATTCAGTTATTAAAACAGTTGTTATCTTTTTGCTGACAGACTTAAAGTTAGTTGTACAGCTCCTCAAAAACAAATCTCATTTACAATTAGAGTTGATACAACACAGAACAAAGTAGCAGAACTCAATATCTTACCTATAAGTTTCTGCTCCATTTTTAGTTGTAATATTAGGATCTATCTGTGTTTCTTGTAGCACCAGTTCTGCTGTGATACTTATAATTGGTCTGGCTCTTCATGTTGAAGCAATAAAAAAAGAAAATTATTCAATAACATTTATTAAAGAAAATTACTTGTCAAGTTTTAGGCTATTTCTTTATTTCCTGAAACCAAAAGATGTGACATATAATTACATAAGGGATATGATCTATACTGAAATATATCAAATTTAAGTTTCAACTTACCTCAAGGTAACCAAAACATCAGCTTCAAATGCTCCAACGGTCAAATCAGGATATTGGTTGCCATCCAGATCCAGACCAGCAGACAATGAATAACCAAATGCTTGACCAATATCTCTACTTGTTGGTAGGTCATCTGGTAAATCAGCTGGTGTTATCTTTTGAGATGCAGGTTGTATAATACCATCTGGTCCACCAAGGTAAATATATACTGCACCTACACCGTTATTCTCATAGGGTGCACCAATGGCAATATCTAGAAAGTGAATTATAGTTGAATAAAAAAGGGTACAGTAGTTTCATATTTTACTTTTCCATGTGTGGAAGTCATTATTGAAATCACTTGACCACCACCTTCATATTGACTAACTTTGTATGTTACAACTTTAACCTAATGGAAAAAAGTACAGTGGGTGCTTACCCTCATAACCATCCAGGTTGAGATCTCCTAGGTTAGCGATCGCTATACCAAACATAGAGTCTCTAGAACCAGTCAGACGAATTGGCTCAATACCAATAAAAGTACCCTGAGAAGATAAATAATGAAAATAATAATAATACCAACGTTTACAAAGCGCCCAAATCATGCAGGCATGCTCGAGGGTGCTAAACACAGTCATACAAAGAAATGGCACCGTTAAAAGGTAAACAGTACAATTGCATGGACAAATTGAAATAAATTAAGTAAAAATACTAATCTATATTAAAGGCATCGTACATGTTTGGTAATTGTCACAGACCAGTGTTCTCACTTGGTGTATCCCAACATATGCATAAAATGACAAGCCTGTGAAAATTTGAGCTCAATTGGTCATCGAAATTGCAAGAAAAAAACACCCTTGTTGTACAAATTTGTGTGCTTTCAGATTGGGAATAAAAACTTCTTGCAAGAAGTTTTTATTATTTTAGTGAGAAATTACCTCTTTCTCAAAAACTACGTTACTTCAGAGGGAGTCGTTTCTCACAATGTTTTATACTATCAACAGCTCTCTGTTGCTTGTTACCAAGTCAGTTTTTATGCTAATATATATTTTGAGTAATTACCAAACGTGTACGATACCTTTAAACATGTAGTAATAAGAGGATAAAATGAATTACTGAAGAGTAAAAATTGCAATTAAATTGATCCAAGGATAAAATACAGAACATTATAAAACATTCTATTATAAACTGTGATATTTAGCAGGCTGAAATGACATACAATAAGAAGAACAATGTGCAAGGTCTTATTACACAAATGCCTACAGAAGTGTACAAATACAAAGTTTGTATGCCTTGTCCTCTTCAGAAAAAAAGCCCTGCATAGCTCAAACTTGGGGGAAAATCCACAAGACAGCAGAACTTGTACTTCACAATTTTTACTGGACTAAAATTTGTTTAACAATACCAGAATCAAATAAGAAAAACTATGTTTAAGTTTAACATAGTACACTGTTTTTATTTGAGCAAGTACCAAGAGAAGATTGATCTCATTAGTCTTAGATGGTTAAGTAAACTGCACTACTCAACAGAATTGAAAAATATTTATTAAGGTTAAAGTCAACATTTGAACATCATTTTTTCATTACATAGTGAGGTATTTTTATTCAAAAGGAAAACAAAGACCGCCGGACTTGTCTGGTCATGAGTTTACTCACCCAACAGTAAAATTACTGGCCTAAACAGCGGTCCATTGTACATTTTTGAGTCCAGTTCTGTAATGTAACGATGACAATTTGAAACTCATATTCTCAGAGCTTGTCATAATCAACAAAAGTTGAGAGTTATTCTTGCTAACCCAGTCATGTACTTACATTCTTATTCCTATTGAGATATATATAAACACGACCTCCTGCATCAGTACTTCTATTGTAGTAGATAGGTGCCCCAACAATCAGATCATCAAAACTGTAACAGCATTAAGGTGAACAGAATCAATCACTTATAAAAACAGTATAGTTTAATGAAAGTAAAGCAATAAGGTACATGTATCTAATGAGCTACAAAGCTAGAGTAAAGAGAATAATTAGATTTAAGACAATTTAGTTTTGCACCACACCAATTAGTCAGATTAATAACTGTAATTTACACACATTAGATTGTTTATGTTATCAAAGAGATAAACAATATAACATGAGTATACTCCCCTTCCTGGGACAATCTTAAGTGTCCATTTCTAGTTTCCACCCCAGTCAGCAGAAAATGTTAACCCTGCCATTTTCTGATCATTCAGTACCATCCAATCGTGGTTTTGAACAATTGATACATTTTGCAAGACTGTTTGGTGAAGTGTACACAGTTTACATACAGATCGTTCTGTGCACAGTTCTGTTGCTATACACAAGCAATGCAGTAGAATTGTTTCAAATGATTGGTCAACTCACTGGAAATGTTACCATCAGTAGGGCAATAAGATTCGATAACTTTTAATATCCACTCACCCGTCTCCATCTAAATCTGCAGAGCAAACCTCATAACCAAAAGACTCTGTAAGTTGTTCTCCTTCAAGAACGTATTCCTTCATTAAGCTGCCAAGTGGATGTTTTGAAATCATAACAACCGCTCCTATAGCATTGTGTCTTGGAGCACCAGAGGCAACCATAAATTTGTTCCTAACAAATTTACCAGATGTTACTGAGAACCCTGTAAAAGTAAAACCAGATCTTTTACATTATCAGTGATACAGCAAAGAACTATACATGTAAAGTACCATGTAAGAACCAAAGATGAGAATGAAGGAAACGTTTACATCTCAATAGAATGTGTGGTTCATCATTATTGTTTTACAAAACACTCCTGTAAGCACTGTATACTTCCTGCTTCCCGATTGCTGCGGTAGCAAATAAAACAACCAGGCATACTACTTGGGTTGGATTCAAACCCACGACCCACACCACTTTACTTAACTACACCACCGGGCATGTCCAGAGACAAGGGGCCAGTTGAAATCCTGGAATTAGCAGTGAGTACCACACCAATTAGATGCAAATGTTGCATTGGAAATAAATACAATTATTTTGGTTTTTACCCTACACTGATGTCATACTCATAGTGAAGTTATCCATAATTATTTAAGAGAACAATTTCACCATGCCGCTACTGCCTAGTAGCAGCAGTTCATCCTACTTACCCAGATAGCTGTTGAGACCAACTCCCGAAGACTCGTCATCCAATGATGTGCGTCTTAAATCTGGGTTTATTTCGTCTTCATCAGGAACAGTGGTAGTAAAAATCCCACCTCTCCAATCACCAGCTCCTGGTATGCCTGCTATGAATTCTCCTGCAACACTCTCTTCTTTCTGTCTCAATACAAAATACTTCTATTAATATTTGATCTTTAAAAAAGAATGAGTAAGAAAAGATATAACTGATAAATCTGCATGCTTGATCAATGCACGTATAGCACACAATTTGAACACATCATGGATACCCAAAAGGTATTTATTACTGTGTTTTTTAAGTTGCCTAATTAACACACACACAGTCTATCAAAATATTTATAAACTCATGTACATGTCTGTTAATTCACAGAAATTGTTTTTAAAGAATCCAACAGTTAGAAATCTCAGAGCTTTCATTTCTGTGATTCTTCACTGGTCATATGTGGGGTCATATTTCACAGTTTAAACAGAAAAGTCTACTTAATACCTGTGAGATGTAGAAGCCAGTTCCTGCCTGGCAGTAGCCAAATTTTTTCTTTCCAAGTTCCATATTTTTGCACATTGTCCAGGCTCCAGGTATAGAAGAGTCTTGTGTAAGATCAGCCATCCTCAAGTAACATTTTCCAAGACCACTTATCTTATCAGAAGACAACACTTTGTAGCGATGAGCACAAGTCTGTATTTGGTGAAGTGAGAACAAGTCTTTGATGGTCTTACAGATTAAATAGTTTTAAAATGCGTTGGAGTGAGCTACAGGATAATAACGTCAAGTAACTCAGCCCCTGTCAATATCAATGTTAATAGTTTCTTCTTTTATTACATTATTGATGTTTTTAAATACTCACAGCAACTCTTCCACCTTGCCCTTGGCTTCTCACTGTTACACCAAGCCATTGGTCTGTTTTATTTTCATTGTCATCATTGCCTATAGACAAAAACAAAAACAGTCTTTTACATATAAGTATGGAACTACGTACTTGTACGTATGCATGTGTTTCTTTGTGGCCTATCACCAAATGGCCTGTCACAATACAGTTACTGCAAGAAATTTAAGTTTAACCTAAAATACTGTGAGCTATGCTAGATTAAAGTTACCTGTAATATCTAGATCCATATCTTGGCAATCATCTACGTAGGTACTAAGGGGACACTTAAAGACAGCACCAGTTTTAGCTACCATTGCATCTGGATCATCATATGTTGGCGCTCCAGCAAGAATCCTGAATATAAATAAAGATAAAAGATACACTGTAAATGACCATTCAACCATTTGTATACACGTACAATTTATTGAAATCATTTGAAATAACTGAAGGTTCACTGCGGATTAACTGCAGATAACCCTAACACTAGCAGAGAGATAAAAGCTCAAAGGGCCCAAATCCTTCTAGATCCTCCTCTGACAGGGTTCATTATCACATTCCATCCCCCAACAGCCCATATCCTTTTTCAGAATCCCATTTTGTCCAAGCTGCATATGGCCAAAATCCTTAACTATTTCCTCTTGTTAAAATTAACCTGATAGCCCGATTCCATCTAAACCGTCTCACAGCAGAAACCCATTATGGCCCAGATCCTTCTATTTCCTCTTGAGTCAAAAAAACCCCTGATAATTAACACAAGACCTTAATTCATAATAAAACACAAGTTATTTTATACAATATACACAGTTCATTAGGAGTATATCAAGCCTGGAATTTCTTCTGTGAGAGGGCAATGCGTTTTTTTATTTTGAAAAGGGCGCTTCCAATAGGGCAATCTCATAGTCTATCTCATTAAAGTTTGCAAACATGGCGGCAGTACATGTTCAAACTCTCTTTTCATGTTCAGCATGAACAGATATTTCTTCTCTAAAGTTTGAAGTTGGTATTTCTTTGGTGACATGCCATTGACCAAATGATCAAAGGAGAGGGGAAATGATTTGTATAGTCAGGGATATGTTCATGAAATAGTTCTCTATCACAAAGACGATTCCGAAGTTGTGGAAATCAAAGCCAAATGCTATCAATCAATGTGAAAGACAAAGCCCCTTCACAGAATCAAGATAATCATCTCCCCACCCCAACAACAAGATGGCAGAAAGACTCACAGATTTTGCAGCTGTGATTGGTCAATGACAAATGGGGCAGGGCTTACTGGACGGGTGTATTACATGTAATAATAATAATAATAATTATCAGCTCTTATATAGCGCAACAGCAAATTTATCGGTAAATTAAACTCAATGTTTGTTTTCCTTAAAATAGAACCATTGGGGTAGAATACATACTTTGTATAAATTAACAAAAATTATCAAAATAACTGTCATTTCTTGGTATAAACTCTGTACACATCCCCTAGTAAGCAGTTTCTAGGTATCATTTATGAATCATCACATTGTTATGTCTGATCACAGTCTGACTAATAATACCCACAAGACAGCCACAACCAATCTTCACAGTCACCATCCTGTCATACACTACCTTCAAGTTTAAAAACCACTCCTCTCATGCACAATCAATTCAGACCAAAATCTTCATCTCATTACACAGCCTTTAATAACATTATGGTATCTGCATAATGTCTACACTTTTTGCAGCATTACAGAACATGCTTCCTTTCTTTATCAGTTTATGTGCCAATGTAGTCCGCTGTGTACAATTAACATGTCTACATCTACATGTAGGTACCTTGTAAACAATGTATTTTTGTGGGGTATCTGACCATAATCTGTCTACATATTATGATTGTTTTTTTGTAATTTATTTACTAATAAATTTCAGATATAATATCTCAGATATAAAAATATATCTTTCTCCTGAAGAAAATCAATTTAATCCTCATTTTATGTACAGTCTCACATTATTGACAGCAATTTTTTAAATGGGCAATCAATTTTCTAAATGTCTTAATGTACTATTGCACATTGAGGCTCAATTTAGCCTGCATCACACATTTAATTTTCAAACCTCCCTTTATTTTTTAATCAGAATAATTCAACCATACGGTTAATGTTTGTACAAGCAAGAGGTGAAATGTACTGTAAGCCCATGCCATTGTCTGCAATCAATCTGATTTACCCACATGCAGGAAGTGCTACTTGTATTCTATACAAATGTAGCATTGTTTCTGCTCTGGTTCATTGACAACAAATACCAAAGGTGTGTTCTTTTGTGCATTATGGCCGATACAAAGACTCTTCAAACCTAATGGTTTATGAATGATAGACTGCAGTTGTTGAGACCTTCACATTATTTAAGTTGGGCGCATTTGATTGGTGTAAAAGCCGATCACGCTGCGCTTATATGGGCGATCTATCAGTCGCAAAACCATCGGTCGATCACGCAGCCATCGGGCGAAACTGCAGCTACATGTATCTGGCAATTGAACAAGGAAATGTTTGTGATCTGGCTATCGTGCAAATCCAACAAACAAGCCCAACATATACCTTTCCTCCATGCATATATTTGTACTGTATACATACACTGTACATGTACATGATGTGTGTGTACACATTATGTACAATTGATGGTTTTTATCTAGCATTAAAAATTTGAGAACCTACATTTAATATTTGATCTTGGGTTAACTTTGTTTTCCCAATGACAAACCTCCTGGATAAATTGAGTAATACATGTACAGCCAATAATAATACCACAGAGAAAGAAAAACAAAACTAGGAAGACCTTGCATGCATATTAATTCAGTATGAAGTGAGGTTACAGCACACATGCCATTCACTCAATAGAAGATATTCACTACATGTGGCATCACCAAATTTGGCAACAGTGATCACTCCCACCTAGTCCCAGTCTCCTTGCTGTAAGTATATAAGGTCTCTTCCTTGTACAATGTATACAAGTACATGCACCAACTGAACAACATGAGAGTGCGTTGTATCAATAGACGTAGTATCGATACCTACAACTGTACAGTGAATCAGAGCAATGGCCAAACATGTTTACAGATTGCAGAGTGAAAGGATTTACAACACTATTATCACTATTCAGTCTAAGATTAGAATGTTTCCATGCTACAAGGCTAGATTTGTCTGAATTCTATTCATCAATGCACTTGATTTCAATGTGGAATACATAACCCACTGTACTTACAATTTTAACATCATTTGCCAGTATACTAACTATGTATGTAAGGTTGGGGTTCCCTTGTATATCATAGCAAAGTGCTACACAAAATGGATCAGTTGCTACTCAAAAATCATCATATTTATATTTATATATTTAATGTTTTTAAGAGTTTATCCTTTTCGTAAAAAATTTGTAATTTTGTATTTTTATGTGAATTGCCAAAATAAATAATAATAATAATAATAATAATAATAATAATTTGCAACTCAATGTTAGCAATCAGTGTGCACAAAACATGTTCAATTTAATTATTTTGCTAGTACATGTACATGTATGCACAATTAATGGAAGAAAAGGGACCTGTTTATTCATGAATCCATTTGGCGGAGCTCTAAGGTCAACAATATTTATATCAAAATGCTTTCCCTTAGACTCACACAGTAGTGAAATGTATTCATTGTAAGTAGAAAGGTTTTTTTACAAAGTTGAACCCCAGGATCACCCTTGGTAGCCTAGTGTGTACAAAGGTACATGTGTAACTGACAGCTCATGGTGATTGGCGAGTTACGTTTTAATAACTGAAGATACTGACTGCACTTCCTCAAGCTGTCAACAGGCTGAGGCTATGTGAAGCATTTTCTTTAATTTTCTTCAATTGATTATTGATACAAAACACTTCAAAACATGTACATTGATTGTTGACATTAAACAGCAGTTTCCAAGAAGTGTACACCATGTGAGAGTCTGTTGTGGATTAAAAGCTGCACATTTTGGAACATTTCTAAAATGCACTTATTAAAACAGATGCTTCTGTTTCTTTCCTCAACATTCAAAAAGGGAAATTGTCACTATTTGTTTCTTTGGTAAAAATGAGAATTTAATTTGACTGGTAAAAACAAAAACAAAAACACTTTCTCAATAAGGAATTAAATTGTTTGAGGATATAGTGAAAAACTTTAAAGGTATTACACAAAATATTAATTTGATACAATTAAACCTATTATTTGATATATGAATTAACAACTGATTTCATTACATCCTCTAAAATAAATATGACAAAGATTTATATGTTAGGAAGACCGCCAACATAAGGGCTAAATGGCTCAGTTGGTACATGTAGTGTAAAATGAGGATGAAATTATTTTAAAATATTTTTCATAAAACGGTTTTAAAAATTGTTTTACTTAGACTGATCATAGGCTACTAAGTGATGAAGTAAATTAATAGGCCTACGTATAAATGTTCCAACTTGACCACAAGGATGAAGTACATATGGCAGACTTACAAGGTGACAAAAACGATTTATCTCAACAACCCTGCTTGCTTAGTTGAAATTGATCAACACTTGGTCTAAGTAAAGCATATATTGAAAATATTGTAATTTTCTTCCTTTTTTTCTCCCATTACAAATTCATCATTAATTTTGTTAATAATGAACGGAGTATGCATGTGGAAAAGTTGGTTTGGGTTCCGGAGGGGATAACGCCAGCAATAGCTAATTGCTTTGAACAGTAATTTAATAATTTAATGAACAACATAAAAGTACTTATCTGTTTAAGATGCCTCATACATGCCTGCCCATCAAACAAACAACAACAAATGTCATGATCGTGGCAGCAACCAAGTATTGGCACTTGGCACTGGCAGAAACCATTTTCTCAAAATTTGAAAAAAACGTCAAATATCTATAGGATACACTAAGGTTTTTTGGGGGTTTTTCAGTAACGAAAGATGTAACGAAAGATTACGTTCAGTGAACAAAAAATCAGAGGATGAACGATAAAGTTTTTCAAATCATGTTGATATATTTACATTGACATGTTTAGCATGTTTAGGGGAGACGCTTTGTAATGAATTTGCAAACTGGACTCTTTCATACCTGTTAGCCGCTGCAATAAGTCAATGAAAAAATGTCCAGTAATAATTCTACGCTTATTGTCTAAAACTAACTACCCTTAACAATTGAGAACGAGAGTGCTCATAATCATAAAACATATACTTTATGTTTTCACTGCTGCATTTCAATGGTAGCATATAAAAAGTGGTTTTGGGGTTTTTTTTAACAGTAATTACCTCTTTCAAAAATGGGAGTGTACCAAAATGTAATCGCAAATGATTGTGCAACCCCCCCCCCCCTCCCCCTCCGCCTTAGACAACTTAACTCCACCAGTAAGTATACAAATTTTTCTCAATTAGTACTTTATGTTCTAGTTGCCCCCGTGTCAACATCATTTTTGTATATTGCTGTGCCGTCTGTTTTAGGGCTGGGCCTGTAATTATTTATTGCTTTGTTGTTTCTGTTTTGGTTTTATAGTTCTTCGATTTGCCTTATATTGTATTTTTTGTTCTTGTATTGTTGAGGTCGAAAAAATAATAATAATAATAACCTGATCTGTTTTCAGCGTTCTCCTTTACCAGTGGTCCGCTGGCCAATTGCCAGTTTAAACACCTGAGGACCAGACAAAAATCTCTCCAAGTGGTCTCGCTTGCTAGTTCAGTGTTCACAAAACATCCCTATTTAATATGATATGGACTAGTGAAAAACCTGTTGGACTAGTAAAATGACCAGCTAAACTGGTCCTTCTGGCCAGTCACTAAAAACGCTAAGGGCAAAGCCTGATTTAATGTATAGAAACATGTATGTTTTAAATTGTTTAGCCTATAAGATAAAAACACCGTAAACAATATTTTGGGACTTAAAAGGTTTGGCACAAAGTTTAAACTTTTCGGCACAATTTCTGATGATGATGGTACTGGTGCTGGTGGCATGCCAGTGAGTAAAGTTTGGAGAACGTACAAACTATATTTCTTTATTAATGGCCGTTTTACTGCGTAAAAAGTAACACGAATTAGATGCTATTCTTAACACAAATAATAGTTTATTTCAGCTCATTTATTTTCTGTAGGTTGTTGCCTTATTTAGAATAAAGCAATAATATTCTAACAAACTCCGCAAAGGCAAAGCAAAATAATTATAATTTCCAAATCAACTATGTCAACAAAGAAAATTGATTTCATATCATGACTGATGTGTCATTTCAAAATCCTATTTCTTATTCTTAGTATGTTTTACATCAAATATATTTGATGTACATAAAATATATTTATTTTTTGATATATTCTCTGTAAATTTGTATAGCCAGTAGCATTGGAAACGAAGGCTCTTGGGCCACAGTTATTTGGTTAACTTTTTTTTTCCTGGCATGTGTTGCTGGCTCTATTGTCTGTTCCCTAGTTTTTTATCATCCTGATCATTGTCTCTTCTGTTTTTATATTTTTATTGTCTTGTGAAATATGCCGAATAAATAATAATAATAATAATAATAAATGTTGTTGAATACTCACAAGCTTCCATCGTAGTCATCTGATATTGATGGTTCCTTCATTGTAACAATGTGTTCAGCAACTGAAAACCCAAACAGGCTGTTAAGTGGACCTTCCTTTACCATCGGCAAGCGAACTTCTAAATTCGAACATTCTATTCGAATAATTTGAAGAACTACCAAAAACACTAAGACAAGTGTAGGGAAATGGCAATACCATCGGCATTTATGAATCTTCCCCATCGTCACGAAATCTTGAAGAAATGTCAGTTTTCAGACAGAACAGATGTCTAATGAAACCTACAACTTACAAAGAGCGAACGGATGCAATGGTGTATGCATGAGACAGTAAAAACACAGACCGAAATTTCCACAGCAGACCGCATCACCACATTCACTCAGGTACCAGTCACTGCATATTATTATTAGTGTATGAATGTATACATTCCACAGCAAGGTCGGGTCATGACCCCTCCTGACGCAGCAGTGCATGGTGTATTTCTTTTATATAGGAGGCCTACGCCATACTAGTCTTCAAACATTAAAATGAAATATTTTTTTGTAAATAAAAAATAAAATTCCTGTCAGAAATGAAAAGCAATGTTCACCATCAGACTATTGGTAATTTTAACAGACATACAGTGACAGTGTCGACTTCTATAATTTACAAACTAAGAAATTGTGGCCACAGGGTTAACTGTTTAACAATCGTATTATTAAGTTACCGTACACGTCATACATAAAGAAATGTGATATTTGAATATTTTTCCATAATTTGCCCAACTCAAGTTTATGAGACCAATTTAAAAATTTGAGTTGGGACGTTTTAAATAAGTTGGGCAATGCTGTACACTATTTATACCACGAGGGCGCTGTTGACTCAACTTTCTTCAGCCCGTGTGTGGGCGCGCACCATTGATCTCCATCAGAGCCGTATATTGAGAGAGTTGCGACAACTTACGATTAGAAGCCATTTTGTCTCCAAAAAATGCATTGGCGAATACAGGGTGCCAGATTAGTCTGCCCATTGGGTTGTACTGCATTTTGGAACAAAATGGCGTCCAGCAATACACAGCTCTGATCTCCATTATACTGGAGATCAATGGCGCGCACCACAGCGCCGTATGGGGTTTGTGGGGTCCTGCTATTGTTGTTCTATTATTCCCTTTGCTGAAGAATTCCCTTGTAGGGGCCCATTGTTCCTATTGACATGACCTTGTGGGGTCCTTTGTTCTATTGTTGTCAGGACCCCATAATGGCCTTCCGTAAGTCCACGTTTGTGAATCCCGTAAATCGAGGACTCTCTGTGTTCTCCCATTTTTTGGACTTCGGGGTTTTTGGCGACGTCCCCATTGGTTTTTTGTACACGAAAGCGAAGCTAAGCGAATTCCTTAAAAATAGGGCTCGGTCGCATTATTAATAATTTCCCTTAATTGGCCGCCATATCCGGTGGCCATCCTTTATCAATGGAATATTTGTATCGTGTTAATTTCCAACTTTTCAGGCCAAGAAGTACTATAAATCATCAGTAAGGCCTCATCATTGCACCACGGTGTACTTTGGACAATAGACTGTGCAAGTCTCGCGCGTATTCGACATTGGGACCCGTTATAAAGCGCGTGAATTTGTTTCCTTTACGCGTTATAAAAGCAACTTATGTGCGTGGGACCAAAGTGGTCCCCAAAAATGGTAGAATACGCGCGAGACTTGCACAGTCTGTATGGAGGGGCCGTTCCACTTAAGTCCAAAATAACTTGAAAAGGCTCATATGTATGCGATGGCATGTGGTGAGTTTGTGTTTGATTTATAAAACGATAATAATATTATGAAATGAATGGTTGAAAGATAAGTGGTCTACTTTTAATCTTTCATTATTTTATTTTTTTTAGCATTGTGTAGTTATTATTGTTAAACGTATACAATCCCTTTAAATACCTCTCATCAAAGAGCCATACAGGAATTAAAACGTATAAACTGAAGAGAAAACAATCATTCGAAAGGGGAAAATAAAGACTGGGCACATTTCAATCAATAACAATGGATGAAAGAAGTTTGTAAACGAAAACAAAATAGGTCTGTCTTTGGCATGTCTAAAAATGAATCATCGGGAATGGCGCCCTCTAACGACAAACTTGAGCGCGTCTCGGCCATTTCCGGTTGAACGTTTGCCCATTGCCCAACCTAAGTTGGGCGATCTCGATCCTCCTAGCTCAGTGGCCCGACTGCGTCGCGAATTTTCGATTCTCTGCACGGTATACTCTACACTATGATCTCGGGTAAGGGACAACATTACGGGCAACGTGTGTATTTGACTATTTTTAGGGTTTAATTAAGGGTTTAGTCCGGTACATAGAGAGATCATATAGCAAGGAACAGATTCACCAATACGGTATTGTTTGCCCCTTGTCATTGTGAAAAGTCTACCTACCCGCACAACAAAATGTTGGCTTCAATGTTGAAAGAACACCAATCGAAGCAGTCATCTAAGAAAGATCAGCAAGGTATGTTGTCTAGACCCCGTAACTTGGGGCGCTGTTCTCCTTTTTAACAAATTTTGACTTCTTCGGTCGTACTAGAGTTGTACCATTTTTGTACTTTGTACCCGCAGCAATACATCTACATCTACTCCTAGAACTATGAGGTTCGTTTCGCTATCGTCTCCACGATAGCGAAACGAACCTCATAGTTCTAGGAGTAATCTACATCTACACTGCATTACAATACATTTCTCAGACGCACACACAGTATCCACAAAAAGTTATTGGAGGAAGGAGGAAAGAGCAAGGTCGGACAACACGTACTACAAGTCAATTTTTCATGTCCCAAAGACCATGCAAAGACACAGTAAAATGATAGTATTAGTACACTTCCAGCCAAGGAATCACCCACCGGGTATGCGGACAGGCGGAAGACAGCCAGTTGAATTCAAATGCGGCTACACACTACGTGCTAGCTGCTACAGTAGTTCTGTGTAGTGTTTACTTTTTCTTGCATATTTTTGTGGTAATTAAAAAATAATGCATTTGTGATTTATTTTATACAATCCACAACACATCTACAATTCCACATGTTTTTTGTGTCTGGAGGAAACCATGATCCATGATTCTGGAGTACAGGAACAAATTTCCTGACAGAAGGTTGTGCTGTGTACTTACCCCCCCCCCCCTCCCACCTCATGACCTACTTTGTGTAGGTATAAGCATGAGCATACTCATTGTAGTTGTACTTGGAAGTTGGAAGTAGCTTTCATGCTAGACCCAGTAACTTGGGGGCTGTACTCTTTTTTTTTTAAATTTTGACATCTGCAGTCGTACTCTAGTAAGACGGAATATGACCGAAGATGTAACAAAAATTCAAAAGGAGTAAAGCGCCCCAGTTACTGGGTGTACTTTTATGCACAAGTTAGCAAGGGCTCCCTTTTAATTGATTTATTTGTACTTTGTAAATTTTATTTTGACAGAAAAAAGACGTAAAGAGGCAACTGCATCAGCCATTGCAGTAACTAAAGCCTTGGTTGGGAATGTGAACAACAGGTGAAGTTTTTATCTTTCCTGACTGGTCGCATAAATTTTTCTAGAACCTGATTGTTGTTTTCATTTTTTCATGAATAACAAGTATTTATGCTACAATTATTTCCACTCTACTTTGAGACTGCCTTATAATAATTTAAGTATTGAAAGGCAACCTGATTGCTACTTTTTGTTATTGTATTTTTTATTACTAAATCCTAAAGTATAGATATCCATCTAAGAAATTAAAGTACATGTATGTGACATGGCCAGATTGCCAAATAATGTTTCCTATCATGGATGCATGGAATTCAACAAATCTTTGCATATAATGGATCATATGGATGTTAAATTTGCATTGGGGATAAAGAATATTATTTGGTTTAACCCATACACCATGTGTAAAAAGCATTGTATACTCAGTACTTTCCCCGAGTCCTGTGAAAAAAATCCACAGGCATATTACTTTGGTGGAATTTGAACCCGCGACCTTTGCCATTCTCGAGCAGATGTCTCTTACCACTAGACCACCGACATGGTCGGTGTACGGTTAAACCAAATAACAATCTTTGCATGTTGTTTAATTTCAGAGTATCCATGGCATATGTAAATGAAAAGCGACTTGACACAGAGGCTAGACAACTACAAGCTAATGCAGCACAGTTTGCCAAGCAAAGTATGCAGTGGTTGTCCCTGATAGAAAACTTCAACACTGCACTGAAGGTATATATCCAACCTCATACAATGCATGTATGTATTTGATGAATTACCCTATCGATTTACAATTGCTAATATAAAAAAAAAACTTCTTTTGGATGTATTTGTTTCAACTGATTTGACTGGAACATATATCATAAATGTGTCAGATCAGATTCTTCTAAACATACCTTGTAGACAGAGGAGCACGTATGCAATTTGTAAAACGATTTCCACTCTCAGTCAAATTACTGTAATCTCATTCTAAACTTGATGTTTGTATGGTCCATCAATGATAACATATTCAATGGTTTTATTACAGGAACTTGGTGATGTGGAGAATTGGGCCAAGAGTATTGAGGTTGACATGCACACAATATCAAGTGCAATGGAATATGCATTGAAAGGTTGGCTGCCCATTTATTTTCAGAAGTGTTTGTAAATGTATAATTAGCTCTGAATATGAAAAGAGGCCCTTTTCGAATAAAGAGTCTGCAAGCTGCAGTCTACAAAAAAATAACACTGGTTTAAGTATAGAATTATCTAATTTGTTTTATTCATTTCATTTTGTAGATACTTGATGAGAGTCCAGCTTAAATGTATTATCATCAGCAACTCATCAGTGTTAGCCAAAGACGTGTTGTAACATCATTGTAAATGGAGAAATGGTATTGCCATGAAAAAACTGACACTAAATCTCAAGGATTTCAATCCGCCCGATGTGTTGTAAATGTTTGATATCAACACATAAGAAGTTCTGAGTAACTCAATCATATGACATCCCAAGACTACAAGAACCTGTATGCCACACTCACATGTGTACAGTCTTCTACAAACAACTTAAAGTACATGTGCAATGTTTGTCAATTCCGCTGAATTTCCAATCAAAAGGCTACACATTGTACATGTGATGTATAAACAAGACATAACAGGGGGGATCAATTTATATTTGTTGAAAAGGAAACTTTTCAAAAGATGTTTACATTTTGTGTATTTAACAAAATAATTCTGATGAAAAAAAATGTTGAGATGATGGGACTGTTTTATGAATTCAAAGATATTATATAGTGTATATCAGCCTTCTGCTATCATCCATGAAATTACACTCTTGTTATGCATGGTCCTATGCTCTCAGATGTTTCCCATACATAATGAAACTGTTTTAAATGAACTGTGCATTTTACAGTGACTACATTTGTATACTTTTATTCATTTTTTGTCAAGGAAAGTTGCAACATTAACAGGGAGTTATTATATACATGTTTATCTAAATGTTTCATCTACGATGTAAAAAGATTAATTTGTTTATGGCACCAATGTTTCAATTTGTATCTGTTAAAAAAAGTCAAGTCAGCCTTGTTCATATCAAATCTTCAGTAAGGAATTAAACTTTACTGGTGATGTTATGTACACAAATTAGGACACACATATGTTTTACAAATAAGCATTAACCAATTTAACACAGTCGTTTAGTGGGAGTATAATAAACAACTGAACTAAAAAAAAGGGCACACAATGTTTCACCTGCATTTAAAAAAATGATAAAGCAAGACTTAAAACTGTTTCAACTACATGTATTAGTATTAAAACTAAAAAGAGCAATATCTACTTGCACCACAAGAAAATCTATCAATATTACTTCAATGAGCATGACATAGGTTCAAAAAGAAAATGTTGATTAGTTATTAAGAATAGGCTCGGCCCGCTCTAAATATACTTCCAGTGCTAAAGGACCAATAATAAGGGAATAAAAGAGTTGTGATGAGGTCTTAAACTGCCGAACGATAAAGGACCAGGCAGTCCTTTAGCGGTCTGCAAAGTTTTAATCAACTGGGTTTTTTTACCAAGTCACTACTCTTTTTTATTCCCATTCATAATAATGGTACCCTTTTTCTTAAAAAGCATAAAAATAAAGGAAAAACTGTACTTGGACTTGTCTGTTTTTTAAGTTTTTCAATTCCTGTCTTCAGTGCTAAATGACCAATAATAAGGAAATAAAAGAGTGGCGATGAGGCCTTAAAGGCATCGTATACGTTTGGTAATTGTCAAAGACCAGTGTTCTCATTTGGTGTATCCCAACATATGCATAAAATAACAAGCCTGTGAAAATTTGGGCTCAATTGGTCATCGAAGTTGCAAGAAAATGATGAAAGAAAAAACACCCTTGTTGTACAAATTTGTGTGCTTTCAGATAGGAATAAAAACTTCTTGCAAGAAGTTTTTATTATTTTTAGTGAGACATTACCTCAGAGGGAGTCGTTTCCCACAATGTTTTATACTATCAACAGCTCTCTGTTGCTCCAACTAAGTCAGTTTTTATGCTAATGTATATTTTGAGTAATTACCAAACGTGTACAGTGCCTTTAAACGGCCTTTAAAAAGTGTAAAAATAAAGGACAAATTGTACTTGGACTTGTCTGTCTTTTGTAAAAGATTTCAATTCCTGTCCACAGGCAGTGCCACACCATTTCACAAATGGTCAAATTGCAAGTGACACTTGATGGTTGTGCATACATGTACATTGTACATGCAAGTAAATAGTTTTTACATTGAGTGCCGGTACATATTGATTGCGTAAATGCTTTATTAAATAGTGCGTGTGTAAGCTTTTGCGCGAACACGCGTATGGCCATGAGCACTGAAAGCATGTTTGCCAACCAGTCTTAAACAGCTCCAGCTATGTCTTTATCAGCCCCTTAATACCGGGGCACAATTTCATAGAGCTGCTAAGCACAACAGTTTGCTTAGCATGAAATTTCTTCCTTGATAACAACAGGATTACCAACCAAATTTCCATGTGTTGCATATTGCTTGTTACTGGTATTCAGCTGTTGTTTGCTTATCCTGAAAATCATGTGGAAATTTGGTTGGTAATCCTGTTTTTATCAAGGAAGAAATTTCATGCTAAGCAAATAGTTGTGCTCAGCAGCTCTATGAAATTGGGCCCTGGTAAACATGGTCATGTGACCACCTTTCGACCAATAGGACTTCCTAAACTGTCTGGGGTATTTATGAATAATTATTTTAAAAAATTGTTTTGATAGTTTCTAGACCCCAAATTCTGCGATCAATTTGTCCAGTTCTGCAACTATTTCAGCTCTCTTTGAAAGCTTTTCTAATTGATCATGACTTGGTGCTTCAATCTCCTTCAAATCAATCTTTGCCTGTAGGTCATCAATCTGACGTAACTTCTTTCTTAATGTCTTTCCACGTTTATCAGGAGGAGCTGAAGCAACCCTACCACCTGTTGGTGGTTTATTCTGACCTGCAGATAAATTCAGTCCTGATAATGTGTTGGTGGTTTCTGATAGTTCATCCTTGCATAAACCATCTCCAGATCTGTCACTAACTGATTTATCTTGGCGTTTCTGTCTTCGTTTCTCATTTTTCTTCGCTGCCTTTGACATATTTTTTGTATCCTTTGTTGGATCAGGGTCAATGTTTAATCCTGGTGGTAGAGTAGGTCGGCTGTTTATCCATTTCTTACCTTTGCTTTCAAACCTGAAACAGATGAATCAGAGAAGACAACTGGAGAAAGGAGCAATATTTTATGATGTCAAGAATGAAACATGTACACACATTTTTGGTACAACAAAAGGCTTCAAAACATTAGAAATATCAGACCATAAAAGGAACTGATGAATGATTTTTGACTGAATAAAGCTTAACCCAAAACCTCCAACCTCAAGTTCTCGTAATTCTTATATTTCTATAGTGAGAAACGATTATGAACTCACACTGGTACTTCTTCTTGAGGGACATAACCATCTTTCACACGTCTAGCCTTACGCCACGTTCCATCTGGCCGCTGGGTTGCTGGTATATATGTACCTGAACAAACAAGTTGAACTTAAATTTTAAATGACAAACTCTGCATTTCGAATACAAAAAGTGGTTACCATTAGGGCCTCCTGTTTTGCCCAAAGCAAAAGTCTATGGCAACATCAGTTATATAGTGAACACTAACGCTGAGAGAAGCACCGGAACTTTGTGTGGAAGGACTCAGGTGTATTTTAATCTTTTAGAGTGTATGTTGTTGCCTCATAAGTATTACCTTCGGCAAATACTCCCATCCCTCAACCCCTATTAAAAAAATTGTCACAGTGGCAGCAACCAAGTATTGACGGAAACCATTTTCATACACAAAAATGGCAAATACCTACATAGTAGAGGACGTTCAGTGAAAGAAAATCTTCAAAATGTTGATATTTGTACCCATTTAAGAGGAGACATTTTGTATTGAGTTTCCCACGCACGTTAGGCCAAGTAAAATAAATAACATGTTGCTCGTCCCCGCCCGCCTCGGTTTTGGCAGCCGCACCGATTTTTTTGTTATTTGTTATTAAAAACAAAATAAAAAAATAAAAAAATAAAAAAAAATAAAAATCAATTTACATATTATTTATAGCTATTTCCAATGTACCCTTTATTTTTATTGAGCAGTTTCATCATCTGTCTTGCATGTAGGCCTACAAGAATAGCTATTGCAACGCATAATGAGAAACTCTTTACTTTGAAACGTTTTGCCCTTCAGGTTTGCATGCCACAGTTCTTTGCACAAGGACGCGATGCCACGCACCCAGAATAACTTTGGAGCAAAATCAAGAATGACTCTTTAGAAATAATAACAATGTATCAAAATGGACACAGAAACACACACAGAATTTGAGGACATACAGAACATACTCATAAAACCATAAAACCATCTTCAAATACGATATGGCGGCCATCTTAGACATGGTGGCCATCTTGAAAAAAATAACAACAAAATTGAAAATAACAAATAACAAGGACCTCCCTCACCAACTTTTTCAAAAAGTCCGGACGAGCAACATGTTATTTATTTTACTTGGCCTTAGCTGCTACAATAAATCAATCAAAAGTATCCGGTAATATTTGTACACGGTTTATAGTATTAAACACCCTTAAAAATTGAAATTGCATGTCAAACCTACTGTTGTTTTTAGTGCTGATTGAGAGAGCCTAGCAGTTTGACGGTGGTTTTCTTTAAAAAAAACTTTAAAAAACATGATAATCACCTCTTAAATTAAAAATAGAGTGTAGCTACAAAAATTGATTGCAATTATAAAATGATTGCGCAACCCCCATTCAATTCAAGTCTAATGTAGTAATCTGTACTAAAAAATAATTACATTCCTACCTCCATGATTGTATTTCCTTCCTCCATGATTGGAGCATGGAGGTAGAAATAGATTTGGAGGTAGCCCCACTACCAAGGAGGTAGCCCCACAACCAAAGTTCCACTGCACCAACCCCCCTAGTAATAGTATCGTGTACAATAGTGTGGTCAAGTGTGAACCGAAGGCAAGCCATCAGTGAGCAGTCCTAGCTACTCATTCGTAGAGCTTGGCCACTCAATATTGTGGGGCTCGCCAGAGTGTGAGATGTGCCCATATATTTCCATCGGGGGTAATAACGGTAAGGTTGAATGCAGTTAGATTTACCTGTTTCATCCGTCACCGTTTTAATGGCTGAAGCCATGGTAGACTGGCAGTTTCACTTTAGATAGACTCAGAGTCAGAGAGGTAATTTAAACATCACTTGGATTGAATTCCGTGGTAAGTGTGTGTGGATATCTTGCTGAACCGAGCATCCAAAAAAGCAACAAGCAACATCATCATCTCCATATATGCAGTTCAGGTACCAATCCTGATTTATTTGTACTAAAATACTTCAATTTAGTCTGTAACCCAGCGCTCAAAAGGTTCAGCGACGAGAAATGGCCTTTGAAACGATCGAGTTGAGCGCAGTCTTTGAAGGCGCGCACATTTCAAATTGCGCGGTTAACCATTTTTTCGACGACGCTTGATGCAAACTTTGTTTGCTGGCGTAAATTTCATTTTTGCGCAGAGCTCGAATCGCTTGCGCTGGGTGGGTGCATGTGTGGCGCGCGCAGCAGCGCTGATGTGTAATGCGTAACGTCTCTGACTTGTTGAGTATGTGTTCTGGTTCAGCTTCTTCTTCTTGTTCTTCTTCCAGCTAGGTTATAGTGCAGGCTTCTTCATGGTATGAAGATATCGCACTGTGGATTGGTGCGTGCTTCGAACTGTTTGTTTCTTTAGACAGCACACGTGATACCATACCAAGGTATACTTTCATATATTATTCTTGAGTTGAGCTTAAATTAATTACCTTTCTAACATGTCTAAGTTGCAGGTGTTACTGTCCTGATCTTGCTCTAAGCAGTCTACCTCCATGGTCTAACGTACACCACAGTACTATACTAGTAGTATAGTCATGATACAGTCTCATTAGTCATATTAGTCATATTATTAATATTATCCGAGGTCCGAGTATGGCCGGCTGAGTGAGCTTGTGCTTGTGGGTGCTACCGGAAATTCATTCATTTATACGGCTACCATTGCTACGGGATGGACTATGCTCCCCTAGACTCTGTCTACTCCTAGAACTATTTAATAATAGTATTAGTAGAGGTTCATCCTCTCCTTTTGTCCTATGTTAGGGACTATATCCTGTCTGCGTGTGGTCCAATGAATACATGGATTTGCGCTGAACTAAAACAAAAATGGGGCTATCAATTCATCTAGCAGTCTTGTTAATTAATAGTTTCATTTCAATTTTGAGTAAATAAGTATACTTACATGACTTAAAATACCCCCGAAAGACAGATGAGAGAAATCTTCTCAATCTCAGATTACTTTATGTCGTTTTCTTTCTGAAGTTTAGTTCAAATAAAAAAATCAGGACTCAAGAATTTCTTTCTCGTTTTGATTCTAGTCTTGCACACAAATTTCTGGTTCAGTAAACATTTTGAGCTACAGTGCTAAATGACCAATGAGCCTTGTGGAATTTTCTCCCAAACTATAGGACTACTCTCTATAAAGTACAGTGGTCATCACACAAATTAAATTTAAAATAGTGTGGTCACTCAGATTGTGTTGTTTCCAAAATAAGTATATTTACTTGGAATATTTTGCTGTTTACTATTTTTAGATTCAGGAACTGACGTGGATGATGTCTAAAACAGAATCAGATATAATGGGACAGAGTATAACATCGCAAGGAGGAAATGGTAGTGGTAGCGAAATGTCAACAAGTGAGTTACCATGGTTACTCTTAGTGGTGGTTTTGTGCATTGTTGATTGGCAACCTTTAAATCACCTAAAATTTGCCAATAAATGTAGATCTGCATTCAACTTTGTTTTAAGTCAAGTTAAAACATCGCTGTATCATAATTTTGGATGTCAAATTCCTTTGTTACCACAGTTGTACCGAAAGACAGAAAGCCACAATATGATGTATTACAAAATGAAGACAGTCCAACTGAAGAGACATTGAATAATTTCAGTATTAATGATACTAATGAAGCCACTCATGAACACATAACTGAAGAGGATCCTGACTTTGAACATCGTGTTCCAATACCTGAAGATGATAATGTAAGTACCAAATAGAAAACACAGACTCATTAAGACTTAGTATAGTCAGCTCAAAAATCTGGTAGATCCTCAAGAAAACACAACATGATCGCCAAATTTATCCCTTAACCAAAATGTTTACAAATAGCTTCTTCATCGAACCATCAGAGATTGGAATGTATTGTCCTCAGACATCATCTACAATCACTTGAAGTATTCAGAAATATTCTTGACAATTAAAACTCAACTTTCCATCCACCTTCCCAAGAAGGTTCACATCATACAAATATCATCTTTTATTAAGTACGATATCATTGGGTGTGGATGGAGCAAAATAACAAAAGATAATTTAGATAGTAGCAAAGTCAAATTGTATCAGTTTTTGTGTTCAGTTCTTCAAACCAATAACTTTTATCCTGTGAGCAATTTGTTACCTTACAATTTCAGTGTATTTTAACCTACAGTGTATTAATACATGTTCCTCTTAACAGTATTCATTTAGTTTCCGCAAGCTATGGGCCTTCACAGGGCCAGGTTTTCTGATGAGTATTGCATATCTAGATCCTGGTAATATTGAATCCGATCTCCAGTCAGGATTCCAGGCTAATTATGAGGTGAGTATATAATTAAAGTTTCAGGCCACTATCACTACCACTATCAGGCGCATTCAAACACTTTGTTGAACCTTAGCCTCCCATCCACCAGGCCTGCAAAGTGGAGGCTACCTGTTGCCCTGTTCTTGGCCGTGGTTTTGGCCTTGGTGCCCCTTACAAAACGAAAATGCCTTTGCTCTCCCAGAGATGAAGCTGGAAGAGATAAAGCTTTAGTAAATTTCCCAGTGTTTGATTAGTGCAGGACTTGCACAGTTTATAGAAGAAACAAACACATTAAGAACAATAGTCCATATTTTTATTTAGTTTGAGAAATTTTAATATTTTACTCCTTAATTAATTTAAGCCTTCTTCCATGATTTGAATACAAGGGTCAAAAGTAAAATGAAGTTAATAATCACCTTGGAGCTTTTTTTAATTGAATGGATAAAGTAACCTTGTAATGGGTTACTAGTCTATTTTTCACAGTATTCCACATTGATCAATCAACAACCACATCTAGTATGCTTATCAAATGAGACTCTTATTAAAAAACAACCCCAAATTATTTAAAATTTACCTATTCACTTTCCCTTGTAGTTTATTTTGTTATACAAACAAGGAGCACACAGTCTAGGTGTTGTTACAATGTTGTTTGTTAATTAACAACACTGTAACAACACCCACCAGTATAATGATGTAATTTATTGCATTCATTACACAAGGTCAAAAGAGGGCCACACTCAAATTTATTTATGTTCCCTTACAAAAAATTGTTTGTGTTTTCATTTTACTGTCATTTGGATGTAAACTGTTTTAAATTATCACTCTGGGGTCAATTTATTATGTCCTTCAATGTATGTTACAGCTCCTTGGGCTTTGTACTGTCCTGCACCATAAACCATCTTCCCTAAACGAATTTTGTAAAACTAGTTTTCCTCTTATATCAGTTGCTGTGGATACTGATGTTGGCAACTTTGATGGGCCTACTCCTGCAGAGGTTATCTGCTCGTCTTGGTGTGGTTACAGGAATGCATCTTGCCGAAGTGTGTTTCCGAGAATATCCCAAGGTTCCACGTATCTTACTGTGGTTGATGGTAGAGATTGCTATTATTGGTTCTGATATGCAAGAGGTCATTGGTACAGCTATTGCTTTCAATCTTCTCTCAAATGGAAAGTGAGTGTACTTCTGTATTAATAAACAAATTCCAACCAGGGAACAAATAAAGAAACGTTGAGATGATGAAGGCTTTCTTTTTTCATTCGATAATGAAGTAGAAAAGTTGTTACTATACACAATACATCTATCTCATTTTTGGATCAATTGACATTTCTGAGTGAGTTATGTTTGTTTCTCTGTAGGATTCCCCTGTATGGAGGCGTGCTCATTACTATTGCAGATACATTTGTATTCTTATTCCTAGATAAATATGGTAAGTACTGAAATACAAACTATTTTGTGTCACTATAGGTACAAGATATCTCAAACTAAAAATAAACCTTGTAAATGCATCTGCTTTGATCATCCCTTTATTATGGTGATCGAGCGGTCTATTGCACAATACTTAAGTTCTGGTGGCTAAGTCATCAAGGTCCTTGAGCAAGACACTTAACTATAACTGGTTCTTTTCATCCAGGGGTAAATGGGTACCTGTGAGGGCAGAGATGGTTCTTGGGATTGATTTAGCTTGGTGTGCTCTGTATATAATACTCCCCAGGGAGCTAAGATTGATTAAAGGAATTAAATAAATGGCCCAATGACCAGGGCAATAATGTTAATGCGCCATGAGCTTCAACATTAGTGCATACAAGCACTATATAAATGTCCATTACTATACAATAACTTCTCTTCAATAACTTAGTCCTACCTTAACTTCTTTCTTGTCAGGACTGCGGAAGTTAGAGGCATTCTTTGCCATGCTGATAACTATCATGGCAATTTCATTTGGATATGAGGCAAGTACCTGATTCACATTTATTTATTTAGGTGTTTCTTTATTTACTTGTTTATTTATATATTTATTTATTTAAAACCATATATTTAGCACTCTGTTCATTTGGGGCCCTCAAATTATATAAAAAATACATCAAAGATAAAATACTACTGATCAGAAAGTGCTTTTTCTTTTTTTAAATGTTACTAAAAATGAACAATTACATACTAGGATAAATGAATGAAATTACACAAACTATCGGCCAACCACACAATACATAATGTGGCATAAAAATCTTTAAAAAATATATATCAATTTACAGGAGGTTAAAAATATGAATTGAAGGATAAGAGCCCCCCCCCCCCATTATAATTGAAACAGATAATTATGAGTTACAAGCAAACAGCCCGGGAAAAACATAGGGTAAGCTATGACAACATTAAGTGAATATCAAAGTATTTCAAGCCTTACCATCCTTAAGTAAAGAATAAGAGTTCAAACGAGTAATTAAAGGAACACCATTTAAAAAAGAAGACTGAAACTGGGTTTTTTTTTTTCACACTTAGGTTTGGGAAGAATACAATTACCCTGTGTGATTGCCCAGGTTGTTAGTCGATCACATGAATAAAAGTGAATCTGATGTAATCATTTCATAGCAAATGATTTTGCTGAATGTTTTAAAATGTGTGCGAATGTTGAATAAAGTGTTGCATTGATTGTCTTTTATTAAATGTTCACTCACATCAATGAATACTTTGAGATTACCAATTGTTTTATCTTTTGTTTATCTAGTACATTACTGTAGGTCCTGATCAAGGTGCTGTTTTAGCTGGATTGTTTCTTCCAACATGTCATGGATGTGACAAGGCTGCTGGTGTCCAAGCTGTAGCCATTATTGGTGCTATTATCATGCCACATAATATCTACCTACACTCAGCTCTTGTAAAGGTCAGTAACTTTTGTTAGTTGATAATATTTGTCTAAACTTCATCAATACCCAGATTCTATTTACATGGTGTGAGATGCAGTCTTGGGAGCAATCTTGAGCATGAAGGGTCATTTTGTAATAAGCAAGAGTCAGTTTGAGTGGGGACTTTGAAGGCATTCTTTTCCATGCTGATAACTCTTCATTCTATGTGTTGTTTGTTTTATAGTCTCGTGATATACGTCGTGAAAAGAAAGAGGCAGTCAAAGAAGCAAACATGTACTTCTTTATTGAGGCTTGTATTGCTCTTCTGATTGCATTTATCATCAATCTTTTTGTGGTGTCGTTGTTTGCTGAAGGACTTTACAATCACACCAATGCTGAAATAGTAAGTGGACACTAAGGAAATGTGTCTTCATTCATTTTTACCCCTCGGCCCCATAGGCTGAAAGGGGTATTGACATTGCCTACAGTGTCTGTCGGGGTTTCCTGACTGACCGTAACTGGAGTTACAAGTGACATTAAGACTTGGAACTTGGATGGGGGTTGCTCTTAGAGAAAAGAACGTTGGGATTGTTTTGGGGTGAAAGGTCATGTCAATTTCACAGTGTTGAGTTATAGGTAATATGTTTCTGCACCATAACCTGAGTTGGAGGTAAATTTTGGACTTGTAATTTAAGTGGGGGGGGGGGTGCTCTTAGAGAAAGGAAAGTTGGGATTGTTTTGGGATTGAAAAGGTTAAAGGTGAAGGTCGCGGTGGTGAGTAACAGCTAAATGGTTTCTGGACTGTAACTCCAATTTCAAGTGGGCGACTGTTACTCCAGTTACAAGTGACATTAAATATGGACTTGGAGAAAGGAAAGTAGGGATTGTTTCAGGTGTCGGAAGGTCAAAGGCTAAGGTCACAGTGATGAGTTTAACATGATTTCTGGCCCGTATCTCTGTTTCAAGTGAAATTTGGACTTGTACATTGGGTGAGGGTTTCCCTTGGGAAAAGGAAACTTGGGATTATTTTGGGCGTGAAAAAGTCAAAAGTGATGAATTCAATTTCACAGGTCAAATGTCAAGGTCACAATGCTTGGGTATACAAACATGGTTTGGTGATATTTTGCATTAGCTACAATATATAATGGCTGAGGGGTATCAACAGCATCGCAGTTATTTTTACAATTGGTGAGGTCAACAGATGATTGTGAATTTTGATTTTGAGTACTATTTTAAACTTTAAAGGGTTTTTGGTGTTTATGTTTATTTCCAGCATGAGATGTGTGTTGAGAAAGGCAGCATGTATGTGGATATTTTCCCAAATACTACTGATCTGATTGAGCAAATGGACATCTTCAAGGGGGTAAGCTGCAACTATAGTATGTCTTAAGAATGTTGAATCTGTGGAATGTGTAACAATGAATTGAAGGCGTGCATTACAGTTCATGATCATGATTTTATCTACATTTTGAGAATAAAAATATTTGATTTTACTATTCTTTGTTCAAATTATTGACTCAATTGTCACTGAATGTTTTAATGGATTGTGATAAAACACAGGGCGTTTATCTTGGCTGTGAGTTTGGTGCTGCTGCATTGTATATATGGGCTATAGGGATCCTTGCATCAGGTCAAAGTTCAACAATGACTGGAACATATGCTGGACAGTTTGTAATGGAAGTAAGTCATCATTGAAATCTGAAATTAAAATAAAGCCAATGTACCTTTGATAAAGAAGATTCACTGAAATCTTAAATAAAAATGAAGTCCATGTACCTTTGACATTTGATAAAGAAGATTCACTAAAATCTTAAATGAAAATGAAGCCCATGTATCTTTGATAAAGAAGATTCACTGAAATCTTAATTGGAAATTAAGCCCATGTACCTTTGATAAAGAAGATTCACTGAAATCTTAAATGAAAATTAAGCCCATTTAGTAGTACCTTTGATAAAGAAGATTCACTGAATTATTAACTGAAGTCCATGTACCTTTGATAGAGAAGATTCACTGATTTCTAACTTCATGTGACAACAGATAAAAAAAAAACAACTTTCATTGCCATACATGGTGTTGAAAACTATGCTATTACATATATTAAAATAGAGACGTAAATTATAACTAATGAGTGAATGTTTTTTTTCCAGGGATTCCTCAATCTAAAGTGGCCACGCTGGAAACGTATTTTGCTGACTCGATCAATTGCTATCTCACCTACTATTTTTATTGCTGCCTTCAAAGGAGTTCAAGACCTAACTGGAATGAATGACTTACTCAATGTAGTCATGAGTCTGCAGGTATTGTGTACTAAAGTGAAACCTAGATCAGTGTGCTTGAAGGGTCCTATGATACCTGAGAGTGAGTTGAGATGACTTACTCAATGTAGTCATGAGTCTGCAGGTATTGTGTACTAAAGTGAAACCTAGATCAGTGTGCTTGAAGGGTCCTATGATACCTGAGAGTGAGTTGAGGTGACTTACTCAATGTAGTCATGAGTCTGCAGGTATTGTGTACTAAAGTGAAACCTAGATCAGTGTGCTTGAAGGGTCCTATGATACCTGAGAGTGAGTTCAGATGACTTACTCAATGTAGTCATGAGTCTGCAGGTATTGTGTACTAAAGTGAAACCTAGATCAGTGTGCTTGAAGGGTCCTATGATACCTGAGAGTGAGTTCAGATGACTTACTCAATGTAGTCATGAGTCTGCAGGTATTGTGTACTAAAGTGAAACCTAGATCAGTGTGCTTGAAGGGTCCTATGATACCTGAAAGTGAGTTCAGATGACTTACTCAATGTAGTCATGAGTCTGCAGGTATTGTGTACTAAAGTGAAACCTAGATCAGTGTGCTTGAAGGGTCCTATGAGACCTGAGAGTGAGTTGAGATGACTTACTCAATGTAGTCATGAGTCTGCAGGTATTGTGTACTAAAGTGAAACCTAGATCAGTGTGCTTGAAGGGTCCTATGATACCTGAGAGTGAGTTCAGATGACTTACTCAATGTAGTCATGAGTCTGCAGGTATTGTGTACTAAAGTGAAACCTAGATCAGTGTGCTTGAAGGGTCCTATGATACCTGAGAGTGAGTTCAGATGACTTACTCAATGTAGTCATGAGTCTGCAGGTATTGTGTACTAAAGTGAAACCTAGATCAGTGTGCTTGAAGGGTCCCTATGATACATGAGAGTGAGTTCAGATGACTTACTCAATGTAGTAATGTGTTTGCAGGTTGATCAGTGTGCTTGAAGAGATATGAAAGTGAGTTTAGTTGAAGGAAATTGAACATTCAGTGCTTTATTGTTTCTTCCTATCCCTTTAGAAATGTTTTTTCTATATTTGGGTGTATTCTTGAATTTAATCTGAGAGAACAATAAAGTGTTTCTTCAGTTACTAATCAATTAAATTATTTATGATTGTATTTCATCGATCTTTTCTTCTACTGATTTGTAATCGTTTAGTTGCCGTTTGCCTTGATACCAATTTTGACATTTACCAGCACCAGCAAATTAATGAAAGACTTCACCAATGGAATGTAAGTTGAGTTCTTATCTCTTTTGAGACGGCGATACAGAATTTAAAATCCTAAATATTGCTAGCCTTTTATGTGCGTTTACTTAATGTTAGTATTTCATTTCTAACCTTCTTACCTTCACAGTTTTGTATATCAACTCTATTGCAAAATGGCAATCATGTTACAAGCACATGTACTCATGAAAGTTGTCAAAATTTTCAAGTCTTCAATTGAAAGGAGTTATTAACTTGTTCTGTAATTTTATATATATATATTTTTGCCCAACAGTTTTGCCAAGATAGTATGTTTCTGTTTGGCCATTGGAGTGATTGGAATCAACATGTTCTTTGTTGCAATATATGTCCCAAGTTTGCCTCAACATTGGGCCATGTACATCTTAGTGGTAGTTCTTCTTTGTGCTTACATTATCTTCATTTGTTACTTGGTAAGTTACTTATTTGTACTATGAAGATTCCATTATTGTATAATGGTTGACAGAAAAGTGACTCCACTCAAATCATTTCATTGAATGCCAATCTGTACAGTAGTGATTAGTTGTCATGTTAATACCAGGTAGTTAACACTGAATCCTCTCTAAGTGAAAGATTTGATAGTTTGAATAGCTGAAGCACTGAACATGACAGTCTGATGTTCATAACAGAAATGTACTGTTATTAATAAGATTTTGTATAATTAAAATTGATTATTTACACTTTTCTTACAGATATGGTTTTGTCTGATTACTCTTGGGTTTTCATTTCTACAACGTATACCCATTCCAGTAAGTTCAAATTCTTTTCTACCATAATAATTATAGTATGGTCATGAACACATGATGAGTGTACATGAATTGTGATGTTCAGACAAAAACAAAATCAATAAATATTAAAAACCAGTGAATTGAACAATCAATTAGAATGTCAATCAAATAATAGTAACACTGTAACATTGAAGACATTTATGCGTTTAAACACTAGAGTTATCTTATCAAACCATTCTTTGTATTATCTTAAAAGTGTTGCAGCATCAAAGCACAGACCTACAACCTGAATGGACTCTCAGATGAAGAGGATGGTGAGCAGAGTAACCAGGGTCCAAGTGAAACAACAGATTAACGCCCCCAAGCAATCAAATTAGAAAACACAAAGGAATATATGTATAATGAATTGATTCTAATGATACTAAACACAGGTGAAGGGTCTTCGATGGTAAGGGTAGTAGTATTGCACAAATGTTTCAGATATATAGTTTTTTGGTGGTAACTAGGCTATGCATTTTCAATGTACACAGATTTTAAGATGTTTTTTGTTTGTGGTGATTTTATCTTTCCACAGAAACAAGTGAATTTAGAGGACTCTACAACATTCCTGTTCTATTATAAATGAATGTATTGAGGTCGTCTATTAATGCTAACAGCCCATTGAATATTTATATTTTGAAGGAAATGGCAAATTCCTATAAATCAAAATGACTTCTTTGTTTTGTTTTCTTCTATCAATTTAAGAACAATCTCCTGTCATAGTTTTTTTATATACTGCCTTAAGAGCTCAAAGTTAAGACGCTTCCAATGTTCTACTAAGCAATAAATAAAATCTAATGTGCAGGATGTGTAAATTAGGTAAAAAATAAATAGTAATAGTGCATTTTGTACTAAACAGTATATATTAAGAAGATTTTATGTCAGTTTTACTTTCATAAATATGATACGTACTAAAATGACATCAAAACAATGAGAAGAAAATGACTGATTTTAATTGAAGAGGAAATTTATGAGCGCATATGAGAGGTTCTTTGTTTCATGACTGTAATTGTCCAATTTGCAAATAGCAGTAGGTTGAAATGACTTAAATCACGAATAGAGCAACTTTAAGAATTTAATATTCTGAAAAGTTCATAATCTTTCATAATTTTTTAATTATTTGATTTAAACTTTGATTTGATTTGTAACTATTAAAGTTTGTGTTAGATGCATGATTGTACTGGTACACAGTACCTTATTTTTTAAATTTAATTCAATTAAATATATATAAGGTGCCTTAACGAGGGTTTTTTGTAATTGTATTTAAGTATTATCATTTTTTATGAAAAACTGTAGCTTGCCTTAATTCCACTTATGTGACTAAGTTAAAAAGTATGGTTTGCTGGAGCGTTGACAATTATTATCAAACTGTTGCCCACATCATAGTTTCTAAACTAGAGAAAAAATATTATTGAAACATGATGGAGACTTTCCAAGTTTATTCAACTTCAATTAAGTAAAACAGGCTTTAGATATCAGTTTGAAGTCAAGTTTTTTTATGCAAAATTAAGTCTATATGCAAAATGAAATTCATAAACATATTATACATGAAAAGATTTGTTTCCAGAAGTTGAATACAGAACTGGACAGGATTGAGTCTCCATGTTTTTAGTGTAACATTCAACATTTTACACAATTAAAAATTGTGAAACATCAGGCCATTAACTATTTGTTTACAATAAAAAATGACGATTAAATCTCACTTTGTATTTAAAATGTTAATCAGGCATGAATGAAGTAAATGAGCACTGATACAATAACATACTACAATTTCACAAGCATCATTGATTCCAGGACATGCACATCTAATAAACTGCCTTTTGGGGTCAACAAACTTTCCACACAGGCAAGTGACCATATTATGCAGGTAACTTATTTTTAAAGTTACGATACAACCTAACATTGCATAATCTTTAACCTAGAATACTCTTCATAGTCCCTATTAATTGCTGCTTTTAAATTTATGATAAGTTGTTTTCATTCCCATATTGTTGTTTTCACACACTTAATAACCTGGGTGTTCATGTGTCTTAATATTTCAAATCAGCACATCAATAAGATTTTAAGAACTAATTGTGGAGTGCACAGAAAACACCTAACATTTCATTATCTTCAACCTAGAATATTCTTCATAGTCCCTATTAATTGCTACTCTTTTAATACCAAGTATAAATGCTTACTTATATTTGCTTATGTTAAGGTGTGAAAATAAAGATTTTCAGCAAGCATATATTATAAAGATATTTCCAAATATAAGTAGTTTTATTTTTTGTGTGGACTTCCTTTTTCACTGTTTGTAAGGATTTGGTTGACTGATTCTGGTTTTTCCCAATTCAGTTATTGCGGATGTTAGTTTTGGGTCACTGAACTTACTGAATTATGCAATAAAAGACTTGTCCACAGTGCATAAAAGCAGGGGAACCCCACATGACAACAATGATGTCATGTGATTGTTGTGGAGGTCATGCTTTGTAATGCTCATTCATAAGGAAATTTTGTTTATCAGTAAACTGCTTTCAATAACCTGACCCATGTCTGATTTCAGAGATGATGTAAAGCTACAGTTATTTAATCTTTATATAAGCTGCTTTCATTTTATCTGCTCTTATATAAAGTCGTTCGGCACGAGGAAGTCAACTCAAATTAGCTGGGGGACCACTTGAAACTAGTGGCTAAATTCACTTCAAAAATTAAAAGTTGTGCACTTGTTCTCAAAATTCTTCCAAGTATAAACACAAAATAATGGCGTCTGCTTGTGATGAGAGAGTGTTTTCAATGAATGAATTAAAAAATGCTTTACTGGCATGCGGTGTGTGTATGGAATCTGAATCTGAAGGTCAAGAATTACAACTGAAACTTCTCAACTGTCACCATACAGTGTGTACAGAATGCCTTACTCATCTCATTAATGGCCAACCAAACTTTGCCTGTCCTAAATGCCGTCGAGTCATGGCTGTTCCTGCTGAAGGAGTACAAGGAATCCAGAATAACTTCATTGCTGCACAAATCAAAGATTTTGCTGACCAATGCAAGGTTAAGACAGATGTTGTGATTAAAGTAACAGAAACTACATGTGGAGGATGTAAGGAGTTGGTTAAGAATGCTAAGCATCAGTGTGTTTACTGTGGGTATCTCTGTGACACCTGTAAATGGAAACATTATGACAACAAATCTCTACATCAACACACCGTCTTCTCTCTGTCCAGTGAAGCCTCTAACAAAACGCACACAAACTTGGATTTTTGTGCTAAACATCACCTCTGCCACACCAATTTATTTTGTACAAGATGCAAAGTAGCCATTTGTAAGATGTGTAAGGAGCTAAATCACGGTGATCATCGTCATCATGTACAAAGCATCAGTGATGTTTCCATGGCCAGTATGACAGAAATACAGGGTCTGTTGGAAGCGGTCATAAAACGCAAAAGCCAGGTGCTTCTAAAGTTCCGTAAAGTCAGAGAAGCAGAGGCAAGAGTCAAAGCTGAAACCTGCCAAGCAAAAATAGAACTTGGTTCATTTTTTCAAGAATGCCGTACCATCTTGTCAAATAGAGAGTTTGAACTCAATGGTTTTGTGGAACATCAATCCAAGCAACTACAGAAAATTCTGCTTTACTCTCGAGTATTTGCTCAAGATTTGCATGCTAAACTAAAGAGCAGTCTAGAGTATGCCGAGCATATCAAAAATCTACCTCATTCACTGGCTGTCATCAGAGCAGTTAATGCATTAAAACCAGCATTGCTAGATTTAGCTGCAACTGAAATTGATACTGACAATGCATGTGGGAATGTCCAAATCTTCACTGCACACAAATTACAGTCGGACTTGGCATCATTTCAACATCTAGTAGCATCTATTGGCAAGAGTAGCTAGTTAATTACCATCCAGTAGAACAGAATACATTATGTACAGTAACAGGTAGTGGAGTTCACAAAATCTTATTTTTCTTCACTTTATATAACTGCGGGAACTTAACCAGTACTCCATCACATTTGAATGTTAAATTGAAATGGGTTTGTGTAGGATCTGAGGGGCTTACTGATTAATTTGAAGCCTCAAATAAACAACATTTAATCAGATGTTTATTTATGGATTTTTTTTAGTTCTTGTAGGGTTTCTGTTTGGATGTATTAATTATGTGGATGACTTTGACTTTGAAGACTATTTTTCCAATGGAACACATTAAATTTAAATCAAACTTTCAATTATTGTACTTAAAACATTTTATCAATTCCGTCATTATTCAAATATTTGGGTGGTTGTAGCTGATCAAAAATTTGCTTTTTAAAACATGGTTTATTTAGTAATGTACCTTTTTATTTAATCATATCACTAGGACTTCAGTGTAGATGTAATATACTAACACGTTAATTAATTTGTAGTTGAAAAACAAATCACTGTAAACTGAGATTGAGTAATTTTTCTAAATTAAATAACAATCTGACCCGAGTAATAATAATAATCACTTTACATAGCACTTCTTAATGGTATGAATCTATATTTTCTTCATTAATGAGTATTATCAACTAAAAAGTATTATTTTATGTAATCATTGCATTTTCACTGTACATAGAATTGTTCAGCTAAAATCAATGACGTGACAGGCAGGGTAGCCAAAAATGTCCCAGGCATGTTTATGTAGTAGGGAAGGAAGCATGATGATTTAAACCAACTAAAAAATTGTGAATGTTTTGTTTTACTTGTTCTCACCTTAGAATGGGTTGAATGGCCGTTTCTGAAAGTACACATTGTCTCTTTAGCGGTTATCTTTTGATATGAGATCTGCTGTCAGCTTCCGTAGTGACCCTAAAATCAATCATTCAAAACAAACAATAAATTAGTTTATTGACATAAGATTCCATCAGAAATCTGAAAAAGGAGATACAAATATTAATTTGTTGCCATTTCCACTACGGATTCATTCCCCAAAAAGAAGCTAAAGAATTTTTTTAAAGTAATTCAAAGACAAGTGTTTCAACATTGGTATTAGTAAATTTTATTCATACCCAGTCTGATTGAACCAGTACAAAACAAGTTATTTGTTTATCAGGACCTCTAACACAAACCTTCACAGTCATTCTTGCACTTGATTGTGTCAACAAGGAAGTAAACATTGCTGTTTTGTTGCTGTTGGTAAACTCTCTGAAAATGAATTAATAAACACTATTAAGTGGGTAAAATGGGGAAAAAACATTAATTTGGGGGTAAAAGAACCAAATTCTGAAAAAGTTTGTATGAAAAAATAAATGTCAAACTCAAAAATCAATAACAATTTCAATCAATTAATTCATTTAATTTAGGTGTGAAGAACAAAAACAGTTTGAAAAGGATGGTCAGCTTTGGGTCAAAAGATATTGGAGCTAGCCAGTTTTGTGAGCAACAAATACTAAGGAAAGTACAATGGAGGTAGAATTTTTCCCCCATGGATGGGTGTCAACTACTTTAGTAGTATACTATCAACATTTGTTATACTCCCCCAAAATCAAGATTTTAGTAAAATGTACATTTTGTGTCTCCTTTATTTCGTTGTTGACAGTAATTTGTGGATACACTGAGGTCTAGCTCTATTTTAGGACAAATAAATATGGATGTATTGTTAATACTTACATGCCCTTTTTTCATTGTTGATAACTCATTCTTTAACACTCTAAACTCATTAATCTTCAAGAAAGAAAAAAAGTGAGAGAAAATAAACGTGTATTGCATTTATAAAAACATCACTAAAAGTAAAACTGTCCTATGCTCAGTCTCACTCTCAGGGACTCAGTCTCATTCTCTCACGTGACATATGCCTATCAATCATCAATCATTCTGCAAATTTGTCATCAGTCATCAAACTGACCTGGACAGTTAAGTGTAAAACATTCATCCGAGGGCCCAATTTCATAGAGCTGCTAGTGCTAAGCACACAAAGAAGCTAAGCACAACAAAATTATGCTTACCAGAATAAGGTTCATGTCATGTGCATGTAAAATTTGTGATTGGTATCCTGCTCATTACTGCTTAGCAGACAATTTTTAAGCAATATTTTCAGCTTAGGCAGCTCTATGAAATTGGGCCCATGCGTATTTAATTTATCTTCTTGGCTTTACCTTTGACTGAATCTCCTCCTTGGATGACATGCTTTTTGAACACCACGGACGGCAAATTGCGAACCTTCTCGCTCCCTGAATTTGTGCTTGTCCTTGTGCTTGTTATTGAAGATAAGCACGTGGATAGAATCCAACCACAAAAAGGAGAATAATGTGACGTCGACAAAATCCCCAAAATCACGAGATGGCGCTAGTTCAAAGATTGTCGCACGCGCTAAAAACTAAAAAAAACATTCGTCAAATTTATTTTATTGAATCGCCAGACTTGATTTCGGTAATGAAAAAAAAAGAAACAGTTTGACACAGAGAACATAAACAGAGTCAGTACCTGTATCCATAGAGGTCCTTTCTCTATGCTTTATCTGCTGCCATGCTTCGTCCCATCCCCCGTGGCTGAATGATTTTTATTTTGTAACGAAAAACGTGATAGCGCCCTCTATCCCTGACTAGGAAAAATTGCCAGGGAAAACGAGGAGGGCGCTATTTATCAAAATAAAGGTAGCACACGTGTGTGTACTAATACTAACTATACAAATACGATTCTCTCTTTATTAGCTGATATCATATAATCAAAACTAACTGATCAGAATATTAATACTCACTTCTTTGGGCCTCGAGATGTCGGATGAAGTAAAGTCTAAAGATCACGCAAGTATCTGGACAATTCCAATGTGCGATAATACTGCTTTGTGATTATGAATATTATTATGAATGATCAGCTTGCAATCCGATGTCAATGATTTTGTAAGCAGCTGGATACTTTGTTTTGAGTTGACAACCGTTGCCATGGATGGAGTATGGACTTCCTCCATCCACACATCACTCAGTCGCCCTCGTTTTCAACTTGATTGACTTCCTTTCGTTGTACAATAATGTCTGTAATGATGTTGCTTCATATAAGGTCCAGCTGTAGTACTGGTATAGTCTCAGTGTCAACGGCAAGGTCCTGGGACTGTTTGGTTTACTGTTGTCCAGGTTTGACCCTCACAGTCCGACAATGGAGTTCTTCACCGCTACTTCAGAGAATGCAACGTCTTGTTCTTGGGATTGAGACAAGTTGTGATGAGACGGGAGCTGCAGTGATTAATGAATATGGAAAGATTCTTGGTGAAGGACTGTACTCCCAAAAAAGAATTCACGTCAAGTACGTTTAGTAAAATATCCTGACAAAAATGTTACACTGTTATTACCTTGTAAGTTGTGAATTGTAGTTGTGATAATCATAAGCCCCCATTCTCCTGACTGTCGCAGAGGATGGAGGGTTACAATTAATCAGAATATCACAACTAAGTTACTTTGTTACTTTCACATTCCAAAAACTTGATGGAAACTGCATAGCTGTTTTTCATCGTAACCCTCCATCCTCCCGACAGCAGTCCGTCGGGAGGATGGAGGGTTACGATTATCGCAAATAGTGGCTACATTACCAGAGGGTACAGTACATTTCACTTTCCCAAAACTGTATAAAAAACTTGCGACATGCTGATTCTGATTCTAAATTATTGTTTTATGGATTGATTTATAGGAATGGGGGAATTATTCCGTCACTTGCTCAGGATCTCCACAGACAACACATTAATTCAGTTGTACATCAAGCACTGGACACAGCTGGTGTTAAACTAAAGGTAAATAGTGCCACACCCATTGGAAAAAAATTGTTATTTTAATAATGAACACAATAATATGATAAAATACGGCAACACTGGGAAGGAATGCAGACCTTTGTATTAAGTAGTGCAGGAGACTCAATCATTTCTATGGGACTTTATTTCTTGTTTAACAGATAGTTAGAAACTATGATATTCCTTTTATTGTTGTTTCATTTCATTTTTAATCTTGTAGGATTTATCAGCTGTAGCTACCACCATCATGCCTGGCCTTGCGTTATGCCTTCAGGTTGGTCTGCAGTACACTAAAGATTTACTACGCCATACTAGTGTGCCGTTTATACCTGTACATCACATGAAAGCTCATGCCCTCACTGTTCGAATGATAGAACAGTAAGTACCAGTGCGATTTATTCATCATTCATATTCTCGTTACCAGAGATGACTGGTTTATAAAAGTTTGTAATTTGTTTCTGCGTTTTTGTTTATACAGGGTTGATTTTCCTTTCTTGGTGTTGCTTGTCTCGGGAGGCCATTGTTTATTAGCAATTGCTAAAGGAGTAGATGAGTTTCTCTTGCTTGGGAGGACTTTAGACAATGCACCAGGAGAAGCCTTTGATAAGGTATGTTATTGTTTACACCATCCAACCCACATATCTAACTTTCCAAACCACATCATTCATCCAACCCAAGTCTCTAACTAGGGAGAGATGTTTAATATGAGTGCTTTGTTTTCAGTTCATATACTTGGTGTGAAGTAGTATGAATAAAAGTCAATTGAAGGATTTCAAGATATACATTATGGTTTTGGAACTAAAAGCAGGTCAAACCAATGTTTTCTTGTAGGTTGCTCGTAGACTGAAATTACAACATCATCCCAAGTGTCAAGGTTTGTCAGGTGGCCAAGCTATTGAATACATGGCACAAGGTGGTAATATACGTCTCTTAATGGATAAAGATAGACCGTTACTCAAGGTGCGAGATTGTAACTTTTCGTTCTCTGGTTTGAGGAGTATAGCTCAGTGGATAATATACAACCATGAAATTAAACAAGGTAAGCCAAACTTCTATAGTTGTCTATGCCATAACAGCATCTACGCATCAGATAACAAGTTTCTCTTTATGCTAGGTGTCTCTTGTGATGATGACAATCACTTGACAACAATTTCAGACATTGCTGCTTCATTCCAACACAAAGTAGCCCATCATTTAGTCACCAGAGTTGTTAGAGCCATGGAGTTTTCTAAAATGGAAGAACTGGTACCTGAAAGCTCAAAGTCCTTGGTAAGACTCGATTCAAATTATAATATTGTAGCACAGTCGGGGCACATAAAATGTAATCAGAACAATGAACCATGATTTTGTTTGCTTCAACTTCTAGCCAATGTGCCAATTTAATCAATTATCACAATAAACTAGAAAAATACCTAAATTGCAGGTGGAAACCCAGGCCCTTATGAACACAATACAATAATAATGGTAGCTGATACTAAAATGTATGGAAATTGAAGAGGCAAACCTGTTTGTAGAGTCCTTAAGTGGCTGGTACAGACTAGAATTCAGGCAACAATAATTGGGTATGAAATAAAAACTTGAAATTCAGAACTCTCCACAGCATTCAAAGTAACTTACTCTGATTTGGGACAAGTATGCAGTGCACTTATACAAATTACTCTCCTCAACCCAATGTGCCGAGTCGTCAGCCCTCTACACACATTGTGTTGCCTGGCCAACGCACCCTAGCCTAGATTTCTCTCTCCAATACTGTAAAACTAAGAACTAACGATGTGTGATTGAATAGAGAGACTTTGTTTTAATAACTGGACCATGCTGCATGTGAATGATGTAACTAAACAAAAGAAATTAGACTCGGAGGGTGTTACCAAAAGAATGTAGTCCTACAGGTGATGATTCAATGTGTACTGACAGAAGTTTGGTTAAAAGAACCCTAGTTCAGAGGAGAAACGTGTGTCAATCTCATTAAGTCACTGACCCACAGGTGAGGAGGTTGAACCCTGGACCAAACCACAAGTGGGGGGGGGTATTTTCACTACAATATTAAGTCTTGGCCGATTAAAGTCTTGCAGTGAAATCATTGACCAGAATGTGAATAGCAAACTTGACAATTACTACAATTTAACATGATCAAGCCTAACATCAGCTAGAAAGCATGACACATTTCAGAGTGTAAGAAACAGGATGGCACACATACTGTTTACTCAATAGGCTAATAATAAAAGTTACAAATACTTGTATATTACCAACAGGTGGTATCAGGAGGAGTGGCCAGTAATTCTTATATCCGTAGTGCAATCAATGTTGCCTGTACTCAGAATGGATACAAATTACACTGCCCTCCACCGTCCTTATGTACAGACAATGGAGTGATGATTGCATGGGCTGGAATGGAGAAACTTAAACTTGGTGTTGACATCATTGAAGATCCACAGAGTATCAGATATGAACCAAAGTAAGTCCAGACAAGATCTCTATAAATAATTAATCATCACACTACATGTATGCATGCAAACCTGCCAGCCACTCTTTGTTTTTCTTGTACAAATCTCTTAACTTTTACTGGTCATTGCACATTAATAGAACATTCAATAATTGCAGTTTTCCTTTTAAACAGCAATCTTGATACATATTCATTTCACACTTTCTTATTACTGAGAATCCTCCGATATCGTTTGTTTCTCCAGATATCCTATTGGTTTAGACATCTCCAAACAAGTGAGGGTAGCAGACATCAAAATAAAGAGGGTCAAGTTCTGGTGAAAGTTCAGAGGTCAGATTACATGTATCATGTACCTCTTCAATCATAGAGCAAGGACATAGATCTATCGTTCAATTGACTACTTACATGAAGATTATGATGTTCAAGTCATGAACAGTAGGGACTTAATGAGTTATGGAATACCTTGGTGTGTGGGTTGGGGCTCCATATCAAGTGGAAATAAAGAACATCAGGAGCTAAAGAATACAAACTAGGCTCATAAATCTTTAATTTCACCCACTTCTTCAAGAAAAGTTCACCAACATTTACATACAACCTTAAAAAAGAAACCTGAACCTTCATTTCCAGTGGTAGGACAGAATGAATGTTCTACCGTTTTTATATACATGTACATATACTTATTGGTACTTGGTGGAAATCTGTAAACGATAAATTTAATGAATACAAATTGCTTGGTTTAAACAATATTAAATTTGAAAGATTTGAAAGACCTTTGTTTGGTTACAGCTTGGTATGAGTAAATAAACTGTTTTCTTCTGTGATTAATAACAATAAAGAATTGGCCACTTCTACTTTTTGGGAACAAATTCTGTGTACGTTTCAAATGCCTTTGTAATGTAATTAAAGAAATTAATTTAAAATGACACTCTTATGTACAATTTAAAATATTTTACAAAGATATCAAATTAATTTTGCCTGAAAAATACCACAGCTTTCTACAATGTGTTAAAACAGTTTTTAAAATACTTTAATATAATTATAAATATAATGCACCACCAACTAATTTAAAGTAAAACATGAACTTTGAAATATCCATGTTGGGAAATGTTAAGAGTCTGGTACCTTTGTTGCATTAGAGCAGCTGACTATAGGTAATCACAGTGTAAAGCACCTCGTTTATCTGGAGTCTGATGCGTGACTGTTTAAGACCAAGCAATCTTACCATCATCAGTAGGTTTTCTTAGTAATATTCTTCTGTTATCCCCTCCAGGCCCTCCGTCTCGTTTCTTAATGATTCTAACCCCTTCAATCTCCTCATTAGTATTATCAGCTGATCTGGATTTCAAACTCCTAGCAACAGCCGGTGCAGAAACGGCACGACTTGGTGGACCTTTAGGGCGCTTTTTCTGTTGGTCGGTAGCAGGACGACGGCTGAAGCCCATGGTGGTTCTAGGTCGAGCTAAATAAAAACAAGCAAATCACTTAAAAATTTAAACAAGACCATTTCAGAGAGCAACTATTTTTAAAAAAACCCTGAAATTTTGGTGTTCAAATTATGCAGTTACTTGCAGCAAAGACAATTCTATGAATGAACATAAAAAATGCAACAAACAACTGGAAAGAAAGATAAAATGGAACTGAGAGGGTTTTTTGGTTTCCCTTCAGATAAGACTGAGATTGTGAGATTTGTCTACTTACGTAATCCTCTTGGTCTTGGTGGTGGAACAGCAGGGGGTCCTCCATGAATCTCCAAACTAAAGAAAGTACCAAGAAGAAATAAAACACTTTAGTTTGATTATAAATCCAGTCTCTCACTAATACATCATAAGAACAATATGATACATTTGGTAATAACCCATTGCATGAAGTAAAATTTAGACTGGCTTTCTACTTTCTTTGAGCAACACAGATATCAGAGCAATGAGGTCTAAACCTCTGATATGATCAGAGTTTTGAGGTCGTCTTAACACAATGGCATTCCATCATTCAAGAAGGTTGATAGATCATGCAACCAACCCTGTAGAGTCTGCTGCCCTTGCAGACTAAAATAATTTCATATCTCACCTCAATGCTGGTAATCCAACAACTTGTGCTCGTCTGAATTCATCAGTAAAGTCATGTGACATTTTACCATCTTTATCCAGATTGTCCATGAGGCGCTGATATAATCCAGGAGTGTTGCGTGTAGCCACAAGAAGCAATCGTGTAGCCTGTCCAATGCAGATTAATAATTCAATTCAATCAAACTGTACTTCTTATGCATTCATATAGTTTGAACATTACATTACAACCAATTAATTTCAATAAATTATTCATGATATTGTACAGGTTTTAAATAACACTACCTTGCGATTGAATGTGAGGTAACCGAGGGCAACAGCAGCAGCAGCTCGCACCTCAGCATTCTGGGAGAATAGATGATTGATAAGTATTTCAACAGAACCACAGGTGATCATTGCATCTGTAATACCAGCACGGGTATGAGCTAAGCTTGCCATCAGAGTACCTGTCAACAAAATAAAAAATCCTCACATAAAAAGGCGAATTTGGTCGCAGACTTGGTCAAGGAAGGATTGTTCAAATGAGTATAGCCCCCTGTATAGTAAAAGATTACCTACCTGCTAATATGACCGTATTGTCATCATCTGATCGAAGCAATCGTACAAGTGTTGTTACACCTTCAGCTGACAATGAAACTTGATCTCGATCTAAGATGACTCTAGCAAGAACAACAATCTATAAAAACAAGCATAAGAACAGTATTATTATGTACTTAAGAAACAGAGTCAAGGCCATATCTTCCTATGAGAATGTGACAATGACGCCAATGCAGGGAACTTATTGACTACTAGGTATCAATAGACAGCTATGACTCTGTTTAGAACCAAACATCAACAGAGAACTACAAGTCCATTTATAACCAAACATCAACAGAGAACTACAAGTCCATTTATAACCAAACATCAACAGAGAACTACAAGTCCATTTATAACCAAACATCAACAGAGAACTACAAGTCCATTTATAACCAAACATCAACAGAGAACTACAAGTCCATTTATAACTCAATATCAACAGACAGATATGAGTCTATAATTAAATATTAGCTATGGGCAGTGTTGTAGTCAAGCACTTTTCACTTGAGTATTAAGTACTGCCAAGTACTAAGATGACCACGGAGTACTTGAGTAGTACGACAACATTGGCTATGGGGTCTGTTTATAATAGAGGAAACAGATTGATAGATTGGTGACCTTTTTACAGATGAAAAGATTGACGTCTTATTACCTGGAAAGCACCATGAGCCTGGTACTCTTCATTTTCAGAGTCTAAGAAATCTTGAAATATTGTCATATGAAGACCTCCAGCTTCTCTAATAGCAAGCTGCTGAGTGGTGTTATTGAAGGCAAGTGTTGCCAGGGAATTCCCAGCTTGCAGCTGAACATCCTAATCACATAAAGAAATTAAATCATTGTCATTGTAAATGAAATCACATATCCAAATTCTTAATATACGTACATGTAACATGTAAACTGATAATGGTGTGACTACTGGTGCCATTTCATCCACTTCTGTTGAGTCACAGAGTTTGTTAAAAACAGCCTTGATGCATAATGACATACTTATTCCCACTGTCTACTATACAATTTAAACATCTACAATAATGAGAATCTATAGATGTTGAAGCAGAAGCAGAAGCGTTTTGAAGCAGAAGCGTTTATGTAAAGATTCATGAGTAAGCACATTGAGGATACAGATATATGTTTTATGTTGTTCTTGATTACTAATAGGAGGCTATTTGATGTACGTACCTTGTTCTTTGAATGTAGTAAGTTGAGTAGTAACTGCATCTCAAACTGGGGTTCTTGCTTTAGTAGTTCTTGGTTGTCTTTGTTTCCAAGAATAATACATGCCAAGGTGTTAGCAATCTCCACTTTAATGTATTCATTGCTTGTAGATCTGAAGATACTCACAAGCGTTGAGATGGTGTACTCTTCAGCAATCTTTTTCTGAGTAATTGGATTATTGACATTGGCCACACCTAAAGAAAGATCGTGATTCAGGATCAAAACCACTACATACCTGTAGTCTAAGTACTGGAAATACAAAGAAAAACACTGCAATACTTATCAACACATCATGGAACTACCTCATTCTTGAATACTCACCAACACATAATGTTCCAAGTGCCTTGATGACAGTATATAAGACCCTCTCTGATGTCTTACTAGAACGAAGAATTCTTACAACTGGGAGGATACCATTCTCTTTCTCGATACGATTCTGATTATCAGAGCTGGCTCTCGTTAGCGCTATCATTGCCATACAACCTGCAAACAACAATCAAATGATTTAGTCCAGACATGCATTATAATGGTATAATGCATGGATAATGGTCAAAGTTTGAATCTAAAAGATTAAAAATCAACAGCTTGATAAGAATGAGGTTCTCACAAAATATAAATAGTCCACTGCTCAAGTGAATTGCATGCAGAGACATTTTCTCAGCAGAAAAATGCAGGCCTATTACTTTGTTGTTGTAAGACCAGGCATTTCTTCCTCAAATGGCATCTCTATGAGGAAATAACATTTTAATGGCACCAAGGCAATGACATTGGGCACCACGGCAATGACCAGGGGCACCAAGGCAATGACCAGGGGCACCTAAGGCAATGACCAAGAACACTAAGGCCATTACCAGAGGAACCAAGGCAATGACCAGGGGCACCAAGGCAATGGCCAGGGGCAACAAGGCAATGACCAGGGGCACCAAGGCAATGACCAGGGGCACCAAGGCAATGACCAGGGGCATGGAGGCAATGACCAGGGGCACCAAGGCAATGACCAGGAACACTAAGGCCATTACCAGAGGAACCAAGGCAATGACCAGGGGCACCAAGGCAATGACCAGGGGCACCTAAGGCAATGACCAGGAACACTAAGGCCATTACCAGAGGAACCAAGGCAATGACCAGGGGCACCAAGGCAATGACCAGGGGCACCAAGGCAATGACCAGGGGCACCAAGGCAATGACCAGGGGAACCAAGGCAATGACCAGGGGCACCAAGGCAATGACCAGGGGCAACAAGGCAATGACCAGGGGCAACAAGGCAATGACCAGGGGAACCAAGGCAATGACCAGGGGCACCAAGGCAATGACCAGGGGCACCAAGGCAATGACCAGGGGCACCAAGGCAATGACCAGGGGCAACAAGGCAATGACCAGGGGCAACAAGGCAATGACCAGGGGCAACAAGGCAATGACCAGGGGAACCAAGGCAATGACCAGGGGCACCAAGGCAATGACCAGGGGCAACAAGGCAATGACCAGGGGCAACAAGGCAATGACCAGGGGCAACAAGGCAATGACCAGGGGCACCAAGGCAATGACCAGGGGCAACAAGGCAATGACCAGGGGAACCAAGGCAATGACCAGGGGCACCAAGGCAATGACCAGGGGCAACAAGGCAATGACCAGGGGAACCAAGGCAATGACCAGGGGCACCAAGGCAATGACCAGGGGCACCAAGGCAATGACCAGGAACACTAAGGCAATGACCAGGGGCACCAAGGCAATGACCAGGGGCACCAAGGCAATGACCAGAGGCACCAAGGCAATGACCAGGGGCAACAAGGCAATGACCAGGGGCACCAAGGCAATGACCAGGGGCACCAAGGCAATGACCAGAGGCACCAAGGCAATGACCAGGGGCAACAAGGCAATGACCAGGGGCAACAAGGCAATGACCAGGGGCACCAAGGCAATGACCAGGGGCACCAAGGCAATGACCAGGGGCAACAAGGCAATGACCAGGGGAACCAAGGCAATGACCAGGGGCACCAAGGCAATGACCAGGGGCACCAAGGCAATGACCAGGGGCACCAAGGCAATGACCAGGGGCACCAAGGCAATGACCAGGGGCAACAAGGCAATGACCAGGGGCAACAAGGCAATGACCAGGGGAACCAAGGCAATGACCAGGGGCACCAAGGCAATGACCAGGGGCACCAAGGCAATGACCAGGGGCAACAAGGCAATGACCAGGGGCAACAAGGCAATGACCAGGGGCAACAAGGCAATGACCAGGGGAACCAAGGCAATGACCAGGGGCACCAAGGCAATGACCAGGGGCAACAAGGCAATGACCAGGGGCAACAAGGCAATGACCAGGGGCAACAAGGCAATGACCAGGGGCAACAAGGCAATGACCAGGGGAACCAAGGCAATGACCAGGGGCACCAAGGCAATGACCAGGGGCAACAAGGCAATGACCAGGGGCAACAAGGCAATGACCAGGGGCAACAAGGCAATGACCAGGGGCAACAAGGCAATGACCAGGGGCAACAAGGCAATGACCAGGGGAACCAAGGCAATGACCAGGGGCACCAAGGCAATGACCAGGGGCAACAAGGCAATGACCAGGGGCAACAAGGCAATGACCAGGGGCAACAAGGCAATGACCAGGGGCACCAGGGCAGTGACTATAGGAGAACCAAGTACCAGGCATGAATGTCATCAAATCCCCATCTGATTGAATTTCTACAAAAACTATGACTCACCAACATACTGTAACTTTTCTGACTTGACAATAAGATCAATAATGCCGCTGATTCCAATAAACTCAGCAATCATCTTCTGTTGCGGTCTGGTGTGTCCTGCTAAAGCCCATAGACCACAGGCAGCTTGCTCCTTTACATCCAGAGCCCATATCTAATCATTATGATCACAGTGGGTGTGTTAATCATGCAGTAAGCCCAACTGATACAATCTATTCAATACATTTATAAAGTCTGTAATAAAAAAAGACTCAAACTGTCTTCACATGTGTGTACACTCAGTCAACATAAAGGCTGTGACTGTATCATATGCCTATGGGTAACTGACCGATTCTTCAATTATCTGTGACTAAAAGGTCAATATTTTGTTTTTTATGGATTGCATAAAGGTTTGGTTCACAGAAGTAGGCCGGGTCTGAATTAGTGGTTGTGACTGCGGCTTTAAGAAGGCCTATAACAACACCCTTAGCAACACCCTTCAGCCATAGCTGCCGATTTAGATTTGGCTCTTGGTGATGCTAAAGCAAGGGGCTTATAAGTTGGATTAATCATGCTTTACATCTCAAGTACCACACTTTAATGTTTGATGATAATAGAAGCAAAGAAGGCCCATAGCAACACCCATAGCAACACCCTTCAGCCATAGCTGCCGATTTAGATATGGCTGTTGGTGATGCTAAAGCAAGGGGCTTATAAGTTGGATTAATCATGCTTTACATCTCAAGTACCACACTTTAATGTTTGATGATAATAGAAGCAAAGAAGGCCCATAGCAACACCCTTAGCAACACCCTTCAGCCATAGCTGCCGATTTAGATATGGCTGTTGGTGATGCTAAAGCAAGGGGCTTATAAGTTGGATTAATCATGCTTTACATCTCAAGTACCACACTTTAATGTTTGATGTACCTTAAGGAGACGTATGAGAGCACTAGGCGCATGTAGATCTAATATAGCAGCTTGACACTTTGGGTTGTTCTCTGCTAAAGATTCCAATGCTGCTGCTGCTTTGGTCTGGACGGAGATATTACGACCTCTTATCAGTGAAACTAATGGTTGTACAGCATTCCGTTCTACGACCAAGTCTTGATTTGCAGTGTGGTTACTTGTAAGAGCAGCAAGGGCTGCTGAACTAGCTGCTCTTAAAACATCTAGAAGTAAACATTAAAATAAACATCAATCAGTCTATATGTATACATAGAAATAGTGTACGAGTGACGGTGTCGTTTAGCATTTGAGAAACACTCTGATAGGGTTAAAGCATGAGGCCATTTCCACTTTTTGCAAAATAAACATACGTTAGCTTTAAAAGGGTAGGGTAGACAGTTCTGATATGAACCGAGTAGATTTAAACATAAATGTTGAGTTGATTTGTCACCTTCTTAAAGCCATACAGTCATTACACACAATGCAATGAGACTTCAGAGGTATTCTTCACTCTATAAACAATCAAACATGAAACAGAACCTGAAGACGATCAGAGCATACTGATCGAGACGTTGAGTCGTTAACCACCGGTTCTGTTCAGAACCAACTCTACTCAAAAAGAGATATTCACATGGTGTTACCGCAAATTTCTCTTAGTTAATGAAACAGAACCTCAATCAGCCAACCAGCTATGATCTCATCTTTCCAATAATGTAATGACACAAAGAGAAAGACATACCAGATTTGACTTGCAAGAACTCCACCAGTGGTTCAACTCCTCCATGCTGAGCTACTAATGTTTGATTCACATGATGGCCAAGGCATAGCACTCTGACAGCATTGACTACTTCAACTAGAACATCTTCAAGCTGTGACTCCATCAATTGAATCAATGGTGGTATACCTCCTTCATCACTGATCATGCTACGATTCTCATCTACAGTACCTAAATCTGCTAGAATGATTGCTGCCCTGGATTGGATATCATGTTCTGTAGAGCTCAATAGTTTGATAACAGTAGGAATGGCACCAGATTTAGCTACAGCATCTCGAATCTCAGGACTCTGAGAAAGGTTACAGATGACTGCTGCACCTAGAGATTGCATCTCACGTTTCTGCATCTTAAGAATCTCAACAAGAGCTGGAATTCCATCTATAATAGATTAAGGAATGAAAGAAAATTAAACAATTGATGGGCTGGGACTGTGACTGCATTGTTAGGCCGTGTCCAAATTGGGGGCTACAGCTACGGCTACGGCTAGATTTCCACGTCATCATGCGTTGAAGTACAGGACTTCCTTAGCAACACCCTTAGCAACAGTCGTAGCCGTGGCTGTAGCCACCAATTCGGATACGGCTTCATAATCCATTTAGCTACTATTATGTACAAAAAGATCCACTATGAATGGTTAAATACCTGCTTCAAGAATGGGTTTCCAGTATTGCTTATTTGATGTTGTGAGAACTTCCAGAGATCTGACAGCGCTGTCTTTACATTGAAAGCTGTTAGATTTCAGCATACCTGTCAAGTAGACATTGAAATAATTATGTGGGAAAACATTGTTTAAAACAGCATGAGCTATGAAAGCAAGGTTTATCCCATTTGGCTTACCAATGAGTGTCTGCCACACCGGGACATCATGATGATTCCATTCAATAAAGAATTCCAAGACATTTGTATGGAATCGAAGTGCTGCTAAGTGCATCATGGTGTTCTTCTCCGTATCTGTCTTACGGATATTAGCTCCAAGATCTATCAATATCTTCACTGATTCTAATGCACCACTACTTGCTGCTAACAACAATGGAGTACGCCTTAATCTAGTCAAGAAATTGAAAGACAAATATACAGGAATCATCAATACTTTGGTATGAACAACTTATCACTTCTTAACGTTACAGATAATCTGAACACTAAATAGTGTCTTCAACTTTCACTAGTTAGCTTAATGGTGTTCATTTCTGTTCAAATTCCGATGAAACATAACAAGATGACATCTACTTTAGATATATTTATTTCAATGTTTAAATCTATGGATAAGATAGGAACGAGATTTATCAGATGAAAAGATTAATTTTAAGATGATCTTACTTGTCCCATGTCTCAAGTTCCATCTGGTCAATGAATTTTCTGACAAACATCCTGACAATGGGGGCGTGATCATAGAATGCAGCATGATGAATCGCTGCCCAGCCATCAGGATCAGCAAGTATCATACCAGCACGGTTTGAAACAAGACACAGAGCAGACTCTAAGGAACCACAACGAGCTGCAAGGTGTAATGGGGTTGTACCTAAAACAATAGAACAGGTGACTCAATTAACAGGGTACATGCTTAGAAAAATTGATCCCAAAGTGTCTTAATAGAGGTGATGCAATGAAGGCACTGCACTACTGTTTATATATTGATCTTATTTTATTCTATTTTGCTTAATCTAGATTGCTACTGCATGCAAACAGTCTATCACTACTTCCAAGATATTGTGTCATGACAACTTAGAAATTTGAGATGAAAATGAAAAACAGGTTTTCTTTTATCTTTACAAGTGTGGCAAGCCACTTGTATAATCTTTAGACTGATTTAATTCAAGCAAGGTGTTGTAGAAGTTCAAAGTTGTTTAGATAGGGTAGGTCTCTTGGCTAGAAAGTTTTGCATGAATTATTTGTACAGTTACATTTCTACTGAACATAAGTTAATTAGTTGGGTTTTTCATTATTAAAGAAAGCTTGTTAAATGAGTTTAGTGCAGGTCAACGAAGAGAATGTGCCAAAAGTTATTGAAAATAGTAGTGATTAACAAAAATTAATAAAACTTTGTAAAAGAAAAATCTGTGAATGTCAGATAGTTAGAAGGTTACCAGTACAATGGAAAGATCATGGTCTACAGTTGTAATCTATGTCTATGTGATTTGTAAGCTAAGAAGGAATTTTAGCATCAGTATTTTCTTTGCAACTAACAAGCAGTCATTCTTGTGTTAAAAAAAGTAAAAATTATTAGGCTCTCATATAAGCCACTAAGCAATCTATGAAACTCAATCCTTAATAATTAGGCATTGTACAAATCAAAACTATTCTTGCAGACGAAATTACTAAGTTATAAAACTGCAACTACTAAGAGTCTCTGTTAGCAATTTACATGAATTGTTTACAATCTGAACTAACAAGTTCCAGTTGAATGCTGGAAGACATGAAACTCCTTTAGAAGTACTGTGATTTCTCAGTATGATCAGAGAAATATAATGAAGACACAAAATGTGATGAGATGAGGTCAAATGTAGATAAATTAGACACCTTGAAACTCACCAACATCAGGATCAGGCTGTGCTTGTTTAAGATGTTTGGTTTTATTGGTTCTACGGTGAGCTATGTTAAGATCAATGAGTTAGGATGATACAATGACAACACAAAATGAAAACACCATGCATGAAATTATTTGTATTGTACAACTAAAATTGTTAATTCTTTACCTCAAATTTGTCATTGATTCATGTTGAATGTTCAGTTAGACATCACAGGATGTGTTCTGCTTGAGATGTTTATTAAGAAGGATCATTTTGGATACAACAATTTAATTGTCGCCAAAATGCAGTCCCTTGTACAGTAAATTTGACCAAACTGTGCCATGCATTGCATAGTGTCAACAAATGGAAACCAACAAGTGTTTGTGTATTTCAAACAACGTTCTTTAAAGAGAACACCAACCTCACAACTGTGTTTTGTGTATATCTGAATACAACTCATTGGTTCAGAGACTTCAAACAGACAATAACAACAAATACGTTTACAAAATCAAACCCAACATTGAATGAGTGAACTAATGTGTTTGGTGTGACATGGTATTCAAGGCAACATGCTACAGACCATTAGGCTCTTACCTCCACAGATTTCATTCGCTGAGTAATATGACAATATTATAGGATCAGAAAAAGTGGGTAAATGGGTTAATTACCATCAATCATTCCAAAATAAACCATAGCGTAGAATTATGTAAAAGATGATAAAACTGATTAACGAAAGAAGAAAAAAATTGCTGGTTTTCCCTAATCTTTCATTGAAGTCATTGTTGGCATTAAAATGAGTTGTTAGTCAACCTACACCAATTGATTAAAAAAAAGCCACCATTAAGAAGTTAATTTCCTTCCTTTGAACTACTGTCATTTAGAAAGTTTAACTTTGCATCTCTATGGATAATGTAAAGTTTGTGAGAAGGTGCTACTATTTTTACTTTACTAGTTCCAGTCCACTTACTATGGGTTAATGAAACATAATCTAATCTCTTGTGATTTATCAATTGAAATAATAATCTATTCACATAACCCTGTTAGACTAGTGACAGTCCACTCACCATTTGGATTTGTGAGATGATGTCTTCTTACATCAATATCTTGTCTCTGTATCAGCAATAACTCGATGACAAGAGGGCGATTGTGTTTAGCAGCATGGTGCATACATGTGTAGCCATCCTCATCTTGTTTACTAAGACGAGATGGGGGACACTTCCTAGCCAGTGTCTGTAAGATGGATACCAGTCCTCGAATGGATGACATCTTCAGCCCAGATTGAAGATTCTGTATTATTCAAGACAACAATGGCAACTTTCCTTTCTTATATCAAGTTGAATATGAAACGAGTGGATGAAGCATATAAAGTAAATCAAGACAATCGCAACCTCCAGTCAATGTGATGAGGATCACCCATTTCATTATCAAGAACCCAGATGTTAAATAAAACTGTACATACTTCATTTCAAAATGAAGACACAACTGGAGAAGAAGAAACTCATCTAAGCTTCATACCTTATACTTAATGGCTTGATGATAGCCATATTTCTTCTTCCATTGTTCATGCATCTGGATGTCTGTCAACGGAAGACGCTTTGGTTTCAACTCCGCAATCTTGTCATAAAAAGCATGTGCCCAAAGAGGTTGAGGAGGCGACACTGGGTAGTAAGTCTCGAAATCCATGGACAAGATTAAATACCTGCCAACAATATTCATTTTTATATACTGTCATTCATTGTTTACGATAGTAGACACCACTGCATTTCAGACCTGCGGTAAATGTTTAAGACTGAAAACAGCAACAATGTTGCATGAATATTTCAACATTTACATTTACAAACCATGGTATTTTTTCCATAGGCAAATTAAGTACTAACTGCTGGTATTATTGTTATTCTTAAACCTATTTGATTCTTATTTAAAAAATACTAACTAAGAAGTTGTTCCCAATGTTATTGTTCTTGAATTGACATTGCCTGATTGGTTACGATAGTGTAACATATTGATTGGTTTTCGTCATGAGAATTATGAACTCAGAATAGCTGAGGGTAGATTACATCACAGATACTAAAACCATGGAGTCTTTATTTCTATTCAATACAAACTTTTGTGACTAAACCAGGTTACTTCAACCTACCAATGAGTGAATTACAATAAGGTGACAATAAAAAGACACACATATTAAATGTGAATAAAGCAGTTTGGTGCAACCAGTGCTCTCACAGTCTCACTACTAGGTACAAGTCTCAAAGCATTCAACTACTTTGTTCTAATTCTAATTCTTTCTCATCTCATCCACTTCTGCTGATTATCTTGAAGTTGTTTAAACTTTAGCAGGATCTCTCAGCCCTTAATGACAATATGACTTGTTGTAATGACAATATGACTTGTTGTATATACAGAATAAACCATTATACTGAGATATATTAAAAACTTACTTTTTGCCGCCAATCTCTTTGACTGGTACATGGAGATTCTCATGCAAAGGTTGATTCGGATCAGTAATCTTTGCAAGATAATCCATCGCCTCCAACTTAATCTCCTCATATCTTTCAATTACCTCATCTGGTGGGTTCACACAGGGGTCAGTCTCAATGTCAAAGGTCATACCCCCATGAAGGTGGAAGTATTTGTTGCTGGAATTGAAGTTAGGGCAGCGGAATGTTGGGGAGAGCATCAATGGAGGAAGTTCTCGTTCTGTCTTACATTCATCAGCTGAACAGAAAAGAATCAATCAAGAAAAAATACAAGGTCTTTATGTGGCATATAGTCACAGAAGACATGAGGAAGACCAGAAATCAAAAACATCCAATATGATCTGTTTCGATTAACATAAAACATTATCTATTTTCTTGCCACATTATTTCCTTTGGAATTTCTCCAAAGTTTAAACAAGACAAATGGTGTTTTGATGTATTATATAACTCAACTTTGGAATACTAGATAGTTTTCATAATAGATCTATAGTTTTTATACTAGATAGTTTTCATACCACTTTTCTTACTAGATAGTTTATATACTATGTACATGTACATACTTTTCATACCAGTTTTCATACTAGATAGTTTTCATACTAGATAGTTTTCATACTGGATAGTTTTCATACCAGATAGTTTTCATTCTAGATAGTTTTCATACTAGATAGTTTTCATACCAGATAGTTTTCATACCAGATAGTTTTCATACTAGATAGTTTTCATACCAGATAGTTTTCATACCAGATAGTTTTCATACCAGATAGTTTTCATACTAGATAGTTTTCATACCAGAGAGTTTTCATACTAGATAGTTTTCATACCAGTTTTCATACTAAATATTTGCTACAATTTTCATTAATAACCTAAAAACCTCCAATCTTCTTTATTTTTCTGTTTTAATTCACCTGTCAACGGTGGCAACAGTCTCTTGATATCAGGAACTTTGTTTCTTCTTCTCATTCCAATCAGAAATGGAATCAAAAAACTGATGAGTTTAGCCATCTCTAGTTGTCTGCGAGTCTCCGCTTTATTACCGAGGTTTCTCTGGATGACATCAATATGAGCATGTAATCGTGTCTGTAAACGCTCAAATGTATCATGATCAATTCTCTCTTCTCCAAGACGGATAATACTTGTGACCTCATAAGCAGCGTCTATCATAAATAGATTCTGATGTTGCTGAATGGACTCCTGTCTCCATGTGAGTTGGACACTCATATCATCAACGTACTGCATAAACAGACGTTTATCTGCATTAGCGTCATGCTCACTCATCGGGAACAGACGCATATTGTTGTAAATACCACAGAAGTCTGGATCTTTTGTTATGTCCATCATACCTGTAAAAAAGTTAAAAGGAAAACCTATGCCAATAATGGAAGTAAAAAATATCCCTGCAATATAAATCAGACAGGACTTTATTTTCTGTCAGAAAAACAGTTGGAAATCCCACTTAGCTCAAAAGAATATATATCTACATTATCTAACTGGATGATAATATTTTTGTTGCCATTTAGCCTCCAAGAAAGACTCTGCTAGGGTAAAATTATGAGGTTGTTAAATTTGTTTGCATACTTGCATAATACTATAAGTCGTTTTGGCCGGTAAGCAGTTTGTTACAACTTATTCCCAAGATTAAACAAAATTTAAATTTATAAGGGTACCATGTAACCTGAAAATGAAAGCTAGAATCCGGAATAATTCAGTTCAAGTTCTTACCATTTTATTTAATTAAAATTATCATAATATTTTTAGGGGTAAATAATTTATGATCATAAGCAAGTTCTGAATAACCTTGCTCTAAAACTATTTACAAATGTTTCAAATGTTATACTTATAGCATATTCAGCAACTTATTTGTCAACAGATTTGTTATGCATTACTCCAATTCTAACCATTACTCAGGAGGAATTTGAAATTCATATCATGTAGTATTACAATTTTTGAGCTTTCAAATCAACATTCTTTCATTAAACTTCTTTTCGTTTACATTTTACACATTGTGAAACTGTAAATATAACCACTATGTTGACACTACGAAAGACTTGCATAGACCTTGAAATCTAGCTACTCAAACCATAGGGCATTTTTAATGGCTCTATCTCAATTATCAAGCCAACTCAAAAAGACTCCAATTCTGCTTAGCTTGCACTTACTATGAAAGGTGTGGACTTAATCCACACAAGTAAACAAAGGCACTTGGACTGTGGACAATGTGCTGTCAAACAATGAATGACAACAACTACTGTGCTGGCCACTAGATAGTTAACAAACCATCACAATGTGATGGAGAGTAAATAACACACACACAATTGGAACCAAGGAATCAAAACAACTTGGGGGCCATACAAAGTTTTCAACATTTTCAGTCATACAAAGAGTATGAAGGGTGGTTAGGGGGGGGTCGGATAGCATGTACAACTTTTAAAAGGTGTGTACAATTTTAAATAATGTGCCTCAATTTTGAAAGAATTTTATTTATACTTTGGGGGAGGTAGTGGGGTCCTCAAAAGTAGTACTCTCTGTTTCGACCTGAAAAATGTTGACAGCTTTGGATGGTCCCTTAAGCTGTTTGTAACAATCATGGATGGGGAACATCTATGTTTCTTTCAACATTAAAATGTTAAATTCTCGTCTAAAATCTTACCTGCCATTGTGAATTCAGTCAAAATGACTTTTTTACTCTGAGGTTCTCCCAGCGCATTTACATCTAGACTTGAGCGCCATCTCTCATTGAACTTGATACGCTTATCTCGTGGGAAATACACACCATGCCATAATCCTTTCATCATGTAGTCTATATTAATAAGTGTCTGACCAAGATGAGTATCTATGTAAGCTGGAGGTAACTGACATGTTGTTGCTTGGTCAAAGTTCACTTCAAGAGACAATGAAGGAACTTGATTTAGACCATAAATACCAACAACAAGCTCTCTTAAGATTTGATGAATTTCACGATAATCTAAAGGTTCAATGGTTGAATCATATGGCAGTAATAAGACACAGTTGTTATCTGCAAATGGTTGCATGGACATGATGACCCCAGATGGTGGTTCAGCTTGAAGTTTATGTTCCTCTGCTGACACAAACCAATGGTAAGATGACTGGGCAATTGTTTCTTGAAGCTCAAAGCGCTCAAATTTCTCAAAGAATTGAGCTGCCATACGATTTGCTGTCGCTGTTGCCATAAGAGCTGGGTCTTCACCAATGGACAAGCCATGCATGTTACTGTCAAGGTTTTTAGCCGCCATGACTCGGGAGCTTCACTCCACCCACTGAAAAACAAATAAGTTAAATAATTATATACAACGGTGACAACACATAAATGTATGTCATTCTGAAGGTGCAGGATCGTGTATAACTTATCAGGCAAATTTTAAAACTTTGGAGGATGTAAATTGATAATATTTTAGCCAGTTTTTGTTATCAATATTGTTTTTTTGTCTATCAACTTCTTTTATCTTGATGTTAGCCAGTCTGTCCATCAGCAATCATTTAAACTGTAGAAGGATACACTATTCTTATTGTAATAAAGATAATGTGTCCTTTTTTATAACCTTTTAGATCTAGCCTGTCATTTACGTTGTTTCAATCTTACTTTAAATGCTGATTCAAAAAGAGCGTGTATATTATGCACTTTAAGACATTATAAAAAAATACAAAATTTTGAAAATATTCTGACTTTAGTTTTAGTGCTCAGTATAAAATTTGCATCATACATGGGGAACAGAACAAAATTCTCATAGTCAGTTTAGAGTCGCCCATAAATTATCAAAAGCCATTGCATTGGAGGAATTTATGCAAGAGGCACGTTCAAACACAAACCCACGAACAGCAGACAGTCTTTACCCAGCACTGTATGTAAGTTTTGTTAGGATATATTTTAGAATCGATCTACATCAGGAGAAAAGTATGGAAATCCCTTAGAATTGTTCACAATATTCGACCCACAGCCAAAGTGACAAAAAATGTAAAATATTTGACAAATTTGGTAAGGCTGTGTTCAGCGAATACTCTAGCCTCCCTTGGATTCTTGGCCATCTTACATACATGACTAGGCAGCCCAAGGATATCAACGAGTTTCTTAATAAACAGATTTTATACAAAAATTCCACCCACAATTGTTGTTGTGACTCTGCATTCAGGGGATGGTAATAAGACCATTTACAATTTCAAACTTTATTTCAGTTAAACAAAAATCCTCCGAGCCACAAATCAGAAAAAGAAAAGGTTATACTCTCCATTTAAATGTAGAGGACACTTTTTAATAATAATAATAAGTTAGGATTCGATCGCAGAATGTGTCAATTGGAAGGAGGGATTGTTTCCTCTTGGGCTATCGGGATTTAGACGAAAACACCGGTAATTACCTCTTATAATGTTGGCTACTTATGTAACCGTAAAAGAGGGTGCTTTACCAATTTATCGACTTAAAGCAAGATTACTAAAAGAAAGCTGGTACCGGCAATGGCAAGATTTATACACTACCTTAATTTTATGGAAAAGCTGCCTTCATGTTCATCTCGATCCAGATGCACTTAACATGCTTAACTGCCTTGTTTAGTTTGGAAGCAAATTTTGTTTTCTGATCAAATGCTCATGTGGTTATCAGCTAAACCATCTTTTTCAGACAGCTGTTTTATGATTGACTTATTCAGTTGTTTTAATTTTATTGTCACACAAACGCATGAAAAGATCATTTTGAGGCACATGATGACTACTCTACTACTAGGACCTATCACAACCACTAAGTATGTATCAGTTATCAGACAGCTTGTTGTTTGCAGGATGAGACTGTCCATCTGACACATAGGAAATTAAAATGGCTCAAACTAATATAGGATGCTGCATGCTGCAGATTTTAAATAAATTACACGAAAATGAGTCACCAATTCCATTGCTACTTTATTTCTTCCTTACACTTGCCACATTTATGAAATATTAGTTAGACTCCTAAATTAACAATTTATTTTTAATTAATTTAGTCACTGACTGACGTCTTAAAGGCATCATACACATTTGGTAATGACTCTGAAAATCTATGGCAATAAAAACTTACTTGGTAAGAAGTACAGTCAGCTTTGGATAGTAATAGTATAATGCATTTTGAGAGACTTTTTACGGTACTTCAAAGGACTGCGGTTATGGAAAAATATATCACTATTTATCCCCAAAATATTTTGAACATTGAGAAGCGTTACGGTAATGCTTCTCAAAGTGTGTATCCAATGCAGATTATTCTTCCTGCGTGGACATAACCGCTCCAGAATTTCGGCAATATCTCAAAAACGCTACCACCTTTTGAAATGAAATTTTCACAGGTTAGTTTTATGTTATATATCTACAACTACATAGGATTGAAACAAACAATAGGATTCAATTACCAAACGTTAGCATTCTCTCGATCAGCTTTTTATTAAGTCTAACCGTAGTTTCTAGTATAAATCATAAATCAGAATGGAGAGCCAGAATATCATACCTGGTCGTGTCTTTATTGTTTTCCGCCAACCCAGTGCGTGTCACGTTCAGTTTGCGATTTGTGAAAAACGGTTTTTAGGTTAAAACCGTAGTTATGGAGAAAGAAAAAAACCTCCGACCTAGGAAATGAACTTAACGAAGTTAGAGCTTGACAACGAAACGCTAAAAATGAACTCAAACTAATTGTGAGGTACCCAGACTTCACAATTCAGACTACGTGTTAATCTTATTTTAACAACGGTTCCATGCTACTTAGTAATGGTGTTAATTTGCATGGATAATGCGCTGGTAGAGGGCGGCCTTAAAAAACAAACAAGAAAATGGGGTTGAGGTGCAGTGGGGCTAGCTGTGTGTGGATCAGCGGCGTAGCCAGCCCGGGGCCTGGGGCAATGGGGCATGTGCCCCCACCCCAATTTCTCAGTGCCCCCACGTGCCCCCACAGCAACAAAAGCAGATGCATAAATTGCAACGAAAAATTCGCTCAAGTTGCCCCTGTGAAGTCATTCTTGCCCAACATTTTTGGCGATACACAGTTTTCCACGTCAAAATTGCTTCACATTGGCATTTAAGATGAACTGTCTTGCAGATACAAAAAAGAAACGGTGCTATTCTGGTACTGCATGAGATAGGAAACTACATATTAAAACAGCATGGCAGTAGGGTTAACAATTTATTTACATAAAACAAAAAAGACACTCCCCAAAACTGCAACTATACGTCTGTTTTTTTGTGTTCAAATGTCTCTTTCAAAGGCGTTCCTAACGACATGGCTCGCGTAGGCCAGCATTTGTCAAACCAGCAAAGTTACCAGATTCTAACAGTTTTGTGAAATTACTATCATTTGATTGTTTACCACTTAACATATCTCCCATAAATGTGATATAAAGCATTGCAAGACGAAGAGTCTCAATTCGTGAAAGTCTCTTCTCGTAAGCAAAAGTTGGGACAGTTTTCCGGAGGACGTCAAAAGCTTCGTTTAAGTTAAACATCCGCCGGCGTTCTCTGATGTTTGCCGCCTTACGTTGAGGAGCTGTCGTGACTCTTCGGCGTGTTTTAGGCTTTGTAGGTCGTGAAGACACGGTGATGAGCTGGTGGTGCTGGTAGAGACGGGAATCCGGATTCTGCAGGGTGAACTGCACATTGGGTAGTAAAGAGGATAAAGTTGTTTTTACAGCAGGGAGTTGATAACTGCAGGAAGGTTTGAAGACTTGTTTCGAAGATTCACTTTGATCTGACGATTGAGATTGACTGGCATCGTTGTAGTTCACTGGCGTATTGTAAGACATTGACCAATCGATATTTAAGTTTGTATCACTGCTCTGCTGGGGGAGACTCGCTGCATCGGGGCTAAATGGAACTTGAGGCAAATTATCCATGTCAATCAAACCACTTAAATCTGTCAAGTGATCTGGAGATTGAAAATTCTCAAAGACGTTGTTACTTAATTCTGTGTAAACTGGTTGATCACTGTCCAATGTCTCCGATTCATGGATATGGAAAGATGATGGAAGGGGCACGATGTTACTCGATTCCATACTCAATACAAGATCTAACAAGGCTTCTTGATCTGTATCCATCTTAACAAGTGCCATCTCAAGATGAAGCAAGAAAGACAAGAAACAACTTGTTGTTCAAACGGCTACTATGCTGATGCTTTCCAGCGTAAATCACTCCGATTTCAACGCATATAACAGGAACAAATTCGCCCGTGGACTTCCTATCTGATCTTTTCACAAACCTTATATATATTTTATCTGAAGCAAATGGCAGTATAAATCCAGCCAATTAGCGACAACATCTTCATGGATCACTGACGGATTATAACTCTTGTAAAATGCCATTGGTTAAAATCAGTGTTTCAACTTATACAAACAGAGTGCACGATTGAATTAATTAGAGCTAAGCAAGCTGTGCCTGGTGTTTTAGCACGTACCCTATATATTAACAAGTTGCTAATGTTAATAGAATGCGTTTATTAAGCAAGCCACCGCATTACGCAAAGCCGAAGCCAGTACCAGATGTCGCGTGGCAGTATTTGCCCAGCACTGGCCGACAAACATTGCCGCACGTGTGGGCACGCGACTCCCTGCCACAAAGTGGGAGGAGCTTTGTGGTTTCCACCCTTCCTTTTACCCAGCGTAAGACAGTTTATCCAGCCGTTGCATCCTCAAACACTCTCCAAGGTCTGGTGGTTTCTGAACTTAAAAAGAAACTGCTAAAGTTCCTCCCAAGTATCCAGTATGACAGTCGTATGACCGGCACGCGTATGCTTAATCTTCTTTAAGGCAGACCTCTCGAGGTCAGTCGTGTTTCAAGACAACACAAGGACAAAAAGTCTTCATTAGTGGCAGATTGTAAAGCTTACATCTACAATGGGCGTCTTCGCTATGGGGGTTCACTTCTCTTTAATTTTGTGGTGAAAACAAGATAATACCGCTTACATTCTTCATTAGACTCAAGTACCACTTGGGTAGTGTAAAACAACTTCCTCTGATTTTGTGCGGTATGGTATCGCAACATGCAGCATGCTTGCAAGACTTTACGGTCCCCATGGTCAAAGCAACATGTTTGATTCCATATTTGTAAAAAAAATCCTGAACTACTTTCGCCAAAATCCTAAGGTTCGTATCAACAATAATTATTTAAGATGAGTAAGGACTCTAGAATGTCCAAAATATTTAAATAAATGCAACTCAGGAAAACAACGTATAAGTTTCTGGGTTAATTTATTGAAAATAAAATAATAAAATACTTGTGTTTTAAATTATACTCAACCAGCCAGTATAAATTAGCCGTATCACAACTGTTTGTTCGTGTCAAGTGTAAGATTTCCTTCAATGAAGAGGTTAGGCGTGCATGGTCGGATATACCCTTTTCGGTTCATTATCTATGAAGTGAAATACACTCGACGCAAAGGGTGCGGACTTTTGTGTCAAATAAATTTTGGCGATTGGGTCTTGACTTTACTGAAAGAGTGAATACACTAACGGGTTGGTTAGGCGGTGGGCAGTTGGGGGCACTTAGTGAAAACCCAAGTCGAACTAGTCAAATATTTAGCCATTCTTTAAAAGGGAGCTCAGCAAAAAGAAGTTGTTAAGGAGGTTGACTTAGGTTTACTTCTTACAACCACTTACTATTTACAAAATTTAAAAGCTTTTAAAACTGGTCACGCGCGGTAGTACCCTAGGCAATGTTTGAACTTGGGTCATTCTAATCGCATTAAGTCCATTATTTTTCTTCTAAACTTTAGTTTGGGCTTTAAGTGCTCCAAAGATATCCAAACACTTCGTGATGGACGACTAGTATAGGCGAAACATGCATCCTTTGCAAACACGAAGAACTGGGTATTCAAGGAGACCTCGCAATATTGCCCACATTTCAAGCTATTGTGGTCGTCTATTAGAACTAAAAGTCCTTAGTAAACAAAAAGCAGACGCAGATGCTGTTAATAGCCAAACATGACAATAATGACAATTGTTATATTGTGACTGTGTACCAAGGCCTGCAAGATGTTACACATAGGCGTCATGTGTGTTTTGTCTCCACAATAACCCAATTCATCCCAGTAAACACATAAATTCCGCTCATACCCGCAACAGGTTACCACAAAGTCCTTGTGGAAAATAATGAAAAGCCACGAGTAATGGTGGAGATATTATAAGCCTACCAGTACATATTGATTAATAGCTGACTTGATTTCATTATTGATAATGCGACGCCCCATAGGCCGTTTTCGAAACCACGGCTCGGTTTTCAGGCTCCGGCTTTAGGTGCCGTCCTCTAATTGTTCGAAGCCCCCTACCGAAAGTGCACGCTTTCAAAATTACCGACGGATCCCATACCGGAGGCAGAGCCCAAACCGACTTTTTCTAAAGGGCCATAATACGGAACTTGGAGACTTAATATTGGTCGTTGTCTTAGGAAAATTGTATTTGAACTATTCGTCACTTCCAAGACAGGAAAATTAGCACACAAACTATAAAACAAAAAAAGTAGGCCTACTATTCTGATACGTGAGCACGCATTTCCTTTTTTTCCATACTTTTCTTCGAAAAAAATACTGTTCAATCCTCTACATGGTTAACATTAATGATATCGTCAATTAAGTTGATTAATAATAATAAAGAGTGATTTATAAAGCGCTAACAGTTGCAGATCGGTTACGCCTCATGGAGCACCATGTCACTATTGTAATACGACAGCAAATTTGTGCTGGTTGTATTTGTGTGTATGACCGTAGAGAAAGGACTCCACTATGGTAGGACGTGGACTGTTACACTGATCATACGGTATTGTTTGGTTCGTCGTACCGTACCACCATCCGCTACACTGCTTCACACGAAAAAAAACAATGGCATCATTCATCGAAAAGGTAGCTCTAATTACAGGTAACAACACTGAAAATTAACCTCATTCTAAAAAAAATGAATAAAATATAACCAATACTTTCGAGTAAAAGTCACTCTTAACGATTTGAGCAAGAGGTAGTGGATCAATCCGGTCGAGTGATGTTTGACCTTATACAGAGACAACTGTGTAGTGTACTGGGCGGTAAACAAAACATGTCACGGGAAATACGGTACGCTATGTTTTGATCACGACAGTTTGTACCAATCTTTTGTTGTGTTTAACAGGTGCAACTTGTAGTATTGGGGGAGCGACTGCAAGACGTCTAGCATCAATGGGATGTAGTCTTGCTCTGACAGGTAAAGATCAAGATGAGCTGATGGAGCTAGCAAGGCAGTGTCAGAGACTTGGATTATCAGAAAAAAAGGTTATTATGACAAAGCGTTATAGTACAATAATTATGAACAAAAAACGTCGAACATTTATTTTGTTCCTTTTTGCGATGTTTGAAAAGTTCAAATACCAACATAGCAAAGGTAATAATAATAAACTGTCAGATATCTTTGATTTTGAGACAGAAATTGTATCCAAATAAGAAAGTTGATCTAATATGCATTTCCCTCTTGAGAAATAAAGAAATAATGATTCAGAGTCGAGATACTTAGTCCGAAAAGTGGGGAAACACTATCTATAATTTTGATTCATATCATTATATGTTGGTAATAGAAGAAATAACTTTGTCAACATTCCACGATTTCGAGGATGTTTAGAACACTGCCCTTATGTAATAAACAACAACTTCAATTTAAACAACTTCACGTGTCAACTTTTTGTGTGATTCAACATATGCATGAACAAACAAACCTGTGAAAGTTTGAGCTCATTGGTCATCGAGATCACGAGAAAATAGTGAAAAGAGACCTCATGTGTTTCTGGTTTTTTTTTCAAAATATCGCGCGTGATAAAAACTATTGGTTTACTCATTTCTCAGAAACGATAGCATTTTAGGCAGAAATATTTTAAGGAACCCTTTCTACCATTACTTACTTTAAATCTTTTAAGTTGTGTGTGAATCTGTGAACATTTGTGTTTTTGATCTTACCAATAGTGTATAGGGCCTTTAAGTGTGATTCTCGCAACCAAGTCAAAAACACGTTCTCTTCTTTACACTTTTTATTACCACCTTCATTAAACAGATTCTGCTTTTAGCTGGTGATTTGACCGATGACAAAAATTTAGAAGAGGTTGTGAAACGGACAGTGGACAAATTCACAAGACTTGATATACTGGTTAGTATACTGGTCCAATAAGGGTGTCTGCATGCGCTTAGACAAGGAGATATTGTTCACTTTTATCCCTTCGCCTGCAAGTTTTCGTTTTTCTTATACCATATTAGCTACAAATAAACCATTGAATTTAAAGTTCATTAAAGTTATGTCATGGTTCTTTATGAATTGGTTAGCCATAGGTACCGAAGAGACTGTGCATGGATTTAAATAGATACAAGTACATCTTTAGGCCATGACAAGTTTTTAATGTTGTAAATAATTTCTCTAATTAAAATGTTTGTGTCCGAAAAGAGCTAATCATTGACACCAATTAAATGAGTAAAACTGCTGACGAATATTGTGGCAATTAAGCTTAAAAATTACAAACTCTCAACAAATAAATGAAGGGAGCTTTTCTTTTAGTGGTTTAAATATTTACCTTGAGAATTGTTCTGATTTAAATATTGTGCTCAATTAGGTGAATAACTTGTCATGGGGAGAAATGCATCAGGATAAAACACCAAGTCAGCTGTTTGATGAGACTATGCGGACCAATGTCAGATCAGTGTTCAATGTAACCAAACTGTCTGTCAATCATCTCAAACAAACTAAAGGTAAACAAACATTTGAACTGCTTCAAAATAACATCTTGTAACACATTAATAACGGATAGATTTCGTTAAGACTTACTGTTAATTCATATATACTAATGATTAATGTTAACATTTGGAAGGTAACTTCTTATTATTGAAAGTTAGATTTTGCTGAATTAACCACAGCTACTTTTTGTTTATTTTGTTTCCAGGTTGCATTATAAATAACTACAATGATCAGAGTTTAACATCAGTAAGTTACGAAGGAGTTATCCTTCCTTATTCCAGCTACACTTCACATCCCAAAAGTAGGAAGACCAATCTTGTGAAGATCTAAACTGCAACCCTTCTCTAAACATGTCAACATGGTTTGTTTTTGTAGAGCTCTGCAACCCTTCTCTAAACATGTCAACATGGTTTGTTTTTGTAGAGCTCTGCAACCCTTCTCTAAACATGTCAACATGGTTTGTTTTTGTAGAGCTCTGCAACCCTTCTCTAAACATGTCAACATGGTTTGTTTTTGTAGAGCTCTGCAACCCTTCTCTAAACATGTCAACATGGTTTGTTTTTGTAGAGCTCTGCAACCCTTCTCTAAACATGTCAACATGGTTTGTTTTTGTAGAGCTCTGCAACCCTTCTATAAACATGTGAACATGGGTTGTTTTTGTGGAGCTCTGCAACCCTTCTCTAAACATGTCAACATGGTTCGTTTTTGTAGAGCTCTGCAACCCTTCTCTAAACATGTCAACATGGGGTTTTTTTTGTAGAGCTCTGCAATCCTTCTCTAAACATGTCAACATGGTTTGTTTTTGTAGAGCTCTGCAACCCTTCTCTAAACATGTCAACATGGTTTGTTTTTGTAGAGCTCTGCAACCCTTCTCTAAACATGTCAACATGGTTTGTTTTTGTAGAGCTCTGTAACCCTTCTCTATAAACATTTCAACATGGTTTGTTTTTGTAGAGCTCTGCAACCCTTCTCTAAACATGTCAACATGGTTTGTTTTTGTAGAGCTCTGTAACCCTTCTCTATAAACATTTCAACATGGTTTGTTTTTGTAGAGCTCTGCAACCCTTCTCTAAACATGTGAACATGGGTTGTTTTTGTAGAGCTCTGAAACCCTTCTCTAAACATGTCAACATGGTTTGTTTTTGTAGAGCTCTGCAACCCTTCTCTAAACATGTCAACATGGGGTTTTTTTTGTAGAGCTCTGCAACCCTTCTCTAAACATGTCAACATGGTTTGTTTTTGTAGAGCTCTGCAACCCTTCTCTAAACATGTCAACATGGTTTGTTTTTGTAGAGCTCTGCAACCCTTCTCTAGACATGTCAACATGTTGTTGTTGTTGTTTTCAGAGCTCTGTAACCCTTCTCTAAACATGTCAACATGGTTTGTTTTTGTAGAGCTCTGCAACCCTTCTCTAAACAAGTCAACATGGTTTGTTTTTGTAGAGCTCTGCAACCCTTCTCTAAACATGTCAACATGGTTTGTTTTTTGTAGAGCTCTGCAACCCTTCTCTAAACATGTCAACATGGTTTGTTTTTGTAGAGCTCTGCAACCCTTCTCTAAATATTGTCAACATGGTTTGTTTTTTTAGAGCTCTGCAACCCTTCTCTAAATATGTCAACATGGTTTGTTTTTTTAGAGCTCTGTAACCCTTCTCTAAACATGTCAACATGGTTTGTTTTTTGTAGAGCTCTGCAACCCTTCTCTAAACATGTCAACATGGTTTGTTTTTTGTAGAGCTCTGCAACCCTTCTCTAAACATGTCAACATGGTTTGCTTTTTTAGAGCTCTGTAACCCTTCTCATGGTTTGTTTTTTGTAGAGCTCTGAAAAAATTGTTTACAGCATAGTCCGGACATCACTGAATCAATTTATGAGAAGTTTAGCGCATGGTAAGTTTCATTTATTTAAATTTGGAACACTCCATGGTAAAATATTTTGCACATCAATCTTCTCTTTCAAGAGGCTTGTACAGGATTTGAAGAAGCAAGACTTTCAAGAAAATACTCACAATATGATTTGAATATCAGAGCTTTACTGGACCAATTATATTACCAGAAAATGTTGTTCCTTTCTTTTTGTATAATTTGTCGGTTGCTGAACTTTGGGATGAGGTTAGGCTGTTAAAACCGATTAATTGGTGCATCTTTCAAGTTTTATTTTTGTAGTTTAGCCTTCTAAATGATACCTTAACACTTAACAGATACATTAGGGCAGTCAAAAGACAATAATATCTATTCAGTGCCCAATATCATAGGAGTGCTTAAAGCAAGTTTACTAAGGTCAGAAAAATATTGCCACGTACAAGTAGGTTTCCAGCATATTATTTAAGTGATTGACACTGATGATTTATTCTCAAATCAAAAACTCAGACCTCATGGTTTTCTTGTTTCAGATCTTGCCAAACATGAAGTTCGGATAAACTCTATAAAGTAAGTGTATTTTATTTTAAACTATTCTAAACCTGATCATTGTAACACACAATTTCAGAACCTAAACTTCATATAATAACACTCGCAGATTAACTCATTCAATTAATTGGATAATTAACAATTGATGAAGTCAATTCAGAAACATTTAAACCTGTTTGAAAGAATGTTTGTATTTGTTTATAGCCCTGGTATGCCATCTGAATTGGAAGCAAGTCAATCTTTCATTCTACCTTCTGTAAGTACACAATTGAAATGCTTCTTTTCACTTCAAAATGTCACTCTTGTGCCTACCCTTTAACCCTGTGCATTTAATATTGTGCAGAACCAAAGTCAAACATGAGCAACTTCTTTTCGGAAATTGCAAACCGACTTGGTTATTATATAATCATTAACATCAACATTTGGTCAGCAACTTAACAACTGAACAATTTACTGGTAACAGAGTAATAACTTCAGATTTGGCAAATATTCAACAACTTAACAATTTACTGGTAGCAGAGTAATAACTTCAGATCTTCAAACTAAGCAATACTAAGTTAAGGTGTGCTAGTATTGTTTGTTTGTGTATGCAGGTTGACACCTTTTGAGTATCTTTTCTGGAACAACCTGATTCCAATTTTGAATAAATTATGTGATTTATAATGCTAGATAACAAAAGCGAGCAAGGAATATCCGCCGAGTAAACACAGTAAAGACAAAGATGTGGCTGCAGCTATTGGCTTTCTTGCATCACATGATGCAGCTATGATTACAGGGCAGCTCCTTACCATAGATGGTGGCAGATGTATACGGCCTGGTATTCCAATGGATTGACTTGGGTCGAAATAAGGGCCTAGTTTGAATGGCATTTATATCAAAGTAACTGTCATTTGAGGTTTGTTGTGAGAGAAAGGAGTTGGATTAGATGAGGTGCTACAAGGGTGGAGTTGAAAAGAATCCAATATTACGATCTACATATAACTATGAAAGGACACAAAATGTGTCTATAGGCAAATGTTAAGTGAAATGGTCTCATCAAGGACTTGAATATAGTTTCAAAAAATAAGTGCAAATCAGTATTGAAGTTTATTCAGACTATTACTTATGCTAGCATCTGATGTCTTTGTCATTTCCTACATACAGTTATATGTACAGCCACCATATTTAGTTATGTTGGGTCTACACAGTACACACAGATCATTATTTTTCATGAGAGTCTACCTTCATTACCTTTGTTTCTACTAGGAGACCAGATTCCTGAGTTGTAGATTCAGAGATCGCTCTTTGGCAAGGAGACTACTACTGTGCTTTTTGTAAGCTTCATATTCCTTTGAAAAACAAATGAAGAAAACAAATACTAATATTTGGTGACACTGTGTATAAATTCATAATATGAAGTCGTCGGCTCAGAACTACAAGGTCCTAAAGTTACGTAATGGACAAAAGGTTGTTAACAAAATAAATTTAAAAGGTCTAAAAAAGAGTAAATAAAATATAAAAATCAAAAATTAATGTTTTTGATTTTTATATTTTATTTACTCTTTTTTAGACCTTTTACATTTATTTTGTTAACAACATTTTGTCCATTACGTAACTTAAGGATCTTATAGTTCTGAGCCGACGAAGTGTTCAGCAAAGATAAGTTACTTCTGTAGAAACTGTCTAGACACTTTAACAGTTGCATTTTGTCAGAACAAATATTATAAGCATTGTTTTTATGAACCTATTTTTCAACAGGGTTTAGAATACATGAATGCATGGAGCATGTCGAGGTATATAATCTATTTTTTATTTATGTACTGGTACATGTTTCAATTTGGGCAATTCTCCACGGGAGAGGAAACAGTTTCAATAATAAATATTTACATACTAAACCTTTTTTGTACTTTTTCCAGACCTCAATTAAATTGGGAATTCAGTTCAAAAAACGAAATTGAAAAAAATGTATTTTTCTGGAAAAACAGTGATTTTTGCAGTTTATTGTTTTTGTTTGTGTACAATTGTACTTTCTGAATTACAGGGAAAAGGTTTGATTTATTTTATAATGCTACAAGTTACCAACTTTAATCAGGGTCATTAAAAAAATATCTATACATATATATATATGACGAAGGTCCGGTTTGGATCAAAAGCTAAGGCCATCTCCCCTACAAATTTGATATATAAATATATATATATAGTGTAGACCTTCATTTAAAAATGTCAAAATTAGCACCGAAATTCTGTTACCGAAAAAATTGCAAAAGTTACTTATTTCACAAATTTCCTTGTTTTTTCCTTCAAATCATGTATGTTAAAAAAAGACCCTACTATAAACATAAATGTAAATTAAAAACTTTAAAATAGTAATTTCTTGGCATTTTTCCAATAGGTAACGGAATTACCAAACGGTAACAGAATTAAGGTAACAGAATTACGCATGCACAAAGTATGCACATTTCCTCCAGATTATGTACATGACTTCTAAAATTTGTAATGTGATGAGTTTATGTTGAATTCAATGTTTTGTATTGCATTTACCTATTAAAGCTATGGCGTAATTCCGTTACCGCCCAGGCGTAATTCCGTTACCGTGATTAAAATGAAAATTATGAAAAGAGTGATTATTTTTTCAACTTTTTTCTGCATTGTAGTTTATATCAACACCCCTGAACTCTACAAATAACAGGTTGTGTCCATTTTTTAAATTCAAAACTTCAGAGAGTTTTATTAATTGATGCAAGAAATGCGACAAATATGCTTTTTTGGGGGGGGGGGTCAATCAGTTCTATTTGGTCTTGGCTCCCTTTTCATGTTTAGATTAGTTGTCTAGCATAGAACATATTTTCTTGGGAAAGAATAGTCCTTGACAAAGTGACAAATGGGCGTAATTCAGTTACCAAAGAATTGCCCATTTTCATACTACATGAACATTTATTAGCATATATGTATTTCCAATCATTTGTGTATTGCACTTACATGTATGAAAGGAATATGACCAACATTCATCACACAAATGACTCTAAATTTATCTTACCATAGTCAGTTTTTTCAAGGTACATTGAGCTTGTTCTTTCTCATCTTTTAAGCGAATAACTTGCAGATTTGTTGAGACTTGGGCTGCTTCACGTCTTAAAAATAAAATAAGTTAAGTATTAAAATGTATCATATGTTTCTTAATATTGTTTTATCTTCAGACTGTTTGTACTTAAAGGTAGGGTCATAGATTGGTTTTTATCAACGTTATGCTGATTTATAGGAACAATTATAAAGAGACAATAAAAATCACATGTAAAAGTTTCAGCTAAATACAGTGTCTACTTGCTGAGAAAACAGCAAAACAAATTCACAGTATTTTCACAAGAACATTGGATCGATCCACGTTCACCCGCAGCATTTGCAAACCGACACCAAACCTCTGATATCTGAGAAACGATTCATGCATAAATCATTTATAACATTCAAATGTTTTTGGATGAAAATTCATCCAAACCATATTACTTCGAAGGGCTTCCTTTCTCAAAATTGTTGATACTACAACTGCAGTGCTTCTCACTAAGTAAGTTTTAGCGGTCATTAATGTTTGGAGTATTTACTAATTTATGACCCTGACTGTTAGTGTACACGTATAAAACAGGCAGTTTTTAGTAAAACCATGAGGGTAGGAAAGGTAGTAAGGTACTGTACTTTGCCCTGTGCATTGATAGAGGTCCTTCAGCATTATTGAACCTTTGAAATGTGCTGACATGATGTCTCTAATTGAAGCACCGAGTCCATTGCACACTGCCTATATTTTTAAAACAAAGTCTATTTAGAAGCCAAGTGTTTATGGAATGCATGTTTACTACTAGTTTGGACAGTTGTGATATTATGAAAACCTTACTCAAATTTGTCCTCCATTCGTTGCACCTCTCTCTCAGCCACAGCTACTTTTGATTGAAGCTCTTTCATTTCTCTCTGTTTATCCTACATGAATTCAGTCATTTGGGGAAACAAATGAATAAAAATACTTTAATCCTCACCATACATTTTTAAGCAGAAAAGACTTTTAATGAGAATTGAACATCATTAATTTTTTTATAAGGGGCAATTTGATCAAGGTACACAAAAACAATGTTAAACATAATTGGGGAAATTTACATAAAAAGCAATCATATAGGGTATGATGAACTCCCAGTCATTAATATTCAATCTTCTATAATATTTATTGCATAAACCAATCACATATTTGTTTGCTTTATATTTGCTGGTTTTATCCTTGAAGTTCCTTCATTTACCTGAATTAGCTTTCCCCGATGCATAGCGAGTTCTAACATCTCTTCTTTCTCCATCATAAGTTTCTGGAGTTTGAGGGTGTTATTGGTGTCAACATTTTTAAGATTCTCTGATTGTTGTTTAAGTTGAGACTGGGCAGCTGAAGATCACAGATTAACATAAAAATTAATGAATTACCATATAAAAAGGACATAGACAAAGTATTGAGTTTTATTTGTTTCTTTCATAGTTGCATATGTATCTTGAGGCTACCTCACAGGATACAACAAATATTGTTGACCTTTTTAAACATTAAAAAATATATTACTCCGCACAATTGATTTTAAATGATGAAGAAATGTAAAATGTTACCGTTTAAATTTCTTTTTGAATCATGAAGTTGTTTCTCAAGCAGCCGGATTGTATCTCCTTGCGATTGCTCTTTCTCTTGAATTTCACTTTTGAGTCGACTGCAACAAGGCAAATTACAAACATTTACATACATGAACATTTCTTCTGGTGGCGTCCAATTTGAGATTCCAATACTTGAGGTACATCTTACAAACAGTAATTATTAAGGTTTAACTTGATGTTTACCGTGCATATGTCTTTAATATTTCATGCTTGGGTAAATCTACAACAACAAAATTCTCACCTGATGACTTGATTTAATTCCTTGCATTGATGCTTAAGACTAGAGACATGTTTTTGGAGGGAATCTATCTGTTCATCTTTTGCACTTAATGAAGCCGAGAATAGATTAGTGTTTTCATTTCTCAGGTGGGCATTTTCCTTAACCAGTTCATCATTTTTGTGTTTATAATCATCTTTAATCCGAATCATTTCCTCATGATTATCGGCCAGTTCATAAAATCGCTGATCCAACATACTAGATTTCTTGATCTCGGTATCAATAATCTCTTGAGCCTTATTTCGGAATGTTTCCAGTTCTTGATTGACACGTTGCAAGGTTTGCGCTTGAATCAGTGCTTCATCAGCTCTCTGCTTGAGTACGCAAATTAGTTGTGATTGTTCATCAATTCGAGATCGTAACATTGCAGACTCAGATTTGTCATCTTTTGACAACTTTTTCAGTTTATCAAGATTTTCCTTCATTTTATCAACGTCCTGTAGTTAAAAATGAAATAACAAACAAATGAAACAATATCACATTCAATAACCACCTTTTACGATCAATCCCAATCAGATGAATTACATATCTTGTTTGCATCTGACATCCTATTCCTATGCAAGGATGTTGGAGGTGGCCAAAACTAAGACATACTTGTAAATGTACTTCACTAAAGTTGACTTACGAGTTTACGACTGATGTCAACCGTAAGACTGTAGTTCAGACTCTAACCTAATCATGCCTAATCAAATATCAAAGTTTTACTAAATACTATTGAAGCCTGCAAATCGTATAGCGCCCTCCCTCTATGATGCATGCACAAGTAACCGACATTTTATAACATATTAAATAACAGGGATTTTGACCCCTGCTGCATAGCTCAATGGCAGGAATGGCTCCAAATGAACAAAACCGACACGCTCCGCGTTCAAATCCCAGCTGCAGGATTTTTTTTCATCCCTAAAAATAAATATTAAGAACATTCCCAAATTCCCCTTCTTTTAACTATTATTACAATGGGTATACTATAGTTGCTTGTTCTGATTTGTGGCTCCTGAAGATTTTTTCAATTTTTGTTAAAGGGAAAAAGAATGTCCGAAATTCCCAACCAGCAAATGGAATGGTCAAGTCAAGAAGGCAAGGTGCCACACAAACCACTAAACAGTCACTGCAAATGTTCACATGTTCAGTGCCAGCAAAATATAGGAAAATACACTGCCTTATTTAAATATAGTTTAAAAGATTTAAACAAACCTGATGACTAGCAGAAATCATCACTTTCAATTCTGAAGACTTTCTTCCTCCACTACTTGACGACGCCATCTTGACTGTCACTCAAAAAAAAAAAGATTTAATTTGGAATTTCATTTGATTTTGTTTACCGTTCGTTGACAAGACAACCACAGTTTTAATTGCTATGGCTCGAGGCAGGATAAGTACTGAACAGGCTCAGTGAATATCAAAGTATTCCAAAATAGAGAGAAAGTTTCTCTTTACTTTTATAACAACAAACGAGTTGGGAACTTTATAATAAGTTTTGAAGTTACATGAAATAGAATGTAAACATTATGCGATTTGCACAGAGTATCTGGCTTATAAAAATTCACTGTTCTGTGGTCTAGTTTCCCAAATTCTATCTGTCATGTTTGTACGGATTGTTTACACCACACTTTACGAGCAGGAGGGACACCAGTCTGTTATTTTCTTTTACCAGAATCTAACGACTTCAAGGAGCACAACATGAAAGAATAGAGGGCGCTATTATAAATTTATTTTTATGGGGTGGTGTCACAGATGTGGGTGGGGTGTCATCATTCTAAGCTGGCGGTCCATCCATCCAGCAGCTTTACTTGACCAGCTGCAGATGGTCGTAATCTCAAATCAAGGACGTGTGGGTCGTTTTCTTCAAATATCCATCTTCCTTAGTGGGTCAATATGTAATTTTCTCAATCGGTTTTTTGAACAAAGTAAACGTTCACAGATTCACACACTTAAAGGCACTGAACACGTTTGGTTGTCAAAGACCAGTGTTCTCACTTGGTGTATCCTAGCCCCACCACTTCTGTGGCCAACGATCCATGAAAATTCATGGATCGTCCCCCACTTCTGTGGCCAACGCCACAGAGGTGGGGCTAGGTGTGTCCCAACATATGCATAAAATAACAAGCCTGTAAAAATTTGGGCTCAATTGGTCATCGAAGTTGCAAGAAAATGATGAAAGAAAAAACACCCTTGTTGTACACATTGTGTGCTTTCAGATAGGAATAAAAACTTCTTGCAAGAAGTTTTTATTTTAGTGAGAAATTACCTCTTTCTCAAAAACCACGTTACTTCAGAGGGAGTCGTTTCCTACAATGTTTTATACTATCAACAGCTCTCCGTTGCTTGTTACCAAGTAAGTTTTTATGCTACATAATATTTGTTTTGAGTCATTACCAAACGTGTACGATACCTTTAACAGTTCAACTTGACATGATTGGCCATGGTGGGAAAATTTCCTCTTGAAATATTTTTTTTGAATGACATGCTACAGTTTAAGAGAAAATGGTTGTAATCACACACAAAAACTGTGCGGATCTGCCTACTGGTCTATACAAATTACTTTTAAGTGTCAACTCAGATCAGTGTGGTCGTTTCCTCTACTGATTAAATTTTGATGTATTGGTTAAAATATTTATGAAATAAAATTGTCAAAAACTGTTTACAGTGAATTTTGTGAAACGTGAATTATAAAAAAATACAGTGGAGGATGTTGTGGAAGAGAGTAACAATATCAAAACACTGGTCCATTGCTAGTAGATCAAGATCACAAGTTTAAAACGTTATTTGATTGTAAAAATGAATATCGCAGTTGTTCACGCACGCTTGAGAACCAAGAATACACGCCAGAAAGTGACATCCCCAGTTAGTAAACCAAATGTATCTATTACACAATCGTTCTTTATGTTTCTAGGCGCGCTTGTCGACAAAATCGGCAAAGTTTCTGGAAAGTATTTGTTTGGATTGGGAGAAAAACTTGGCATTAATTTTGTTGTGAAATAGAATACCGGCCGTTTGGGGACGGTCAGAGTCGTAGGCAGGCACAGCAAATCCCACCTCAGCATGCAAAGTATTATTATTTTTCGTGAAAAGGAAACATGGAATTTGAACACAGCGCCACCAATGGCACAAATAATAAATAAAATGGTTACGCAGTCAATCATGTGATCTGTAATCGGACAGTTGATTGGTGTACACTGGTTTTCCGCAAGTAATATGCAAGTAAGTATGTACATGTACAATCAATAACACAACAATAATAATAATATGACGGTCCTCGCCCTCATATTTCCGGGAAATAGTCATAGTGGCTCAACCCAAGTGTTCTGTAAATAGAGGTATGTAGTTGTTGAGAATTCAGCTTTTGTATAGAAATTAAGTTTTTAAGATTTGTGGGAATAAAAGGCTTATGAATATGATCATGAACTGAACAAGTGTAGAACCTTCGATTGCTTCACAGGACAGTTCAGTGCCGTGTGTATGTGGTTGGTATGTGGTGCATGCCATCAGTATTGCCCAATTCCCGGACAATACTTTTCACACAATTTTCATGTCATTTGTTTATCGTTGTCCATGTTCAATTGTTACATGATGACAGGTCACAGGTGGTGTCAGATTGTGAGAAAGTCTCTTGACTGAATTGAAGTGTTGAGTTGCACAAGCCATAATTTTGGTATATCAATTTTATTTTAACTAACTATTCTAACAATAACAATACATGTCTAAAAACTAGTATTTACCAGCAGGGCTAGTCTAAACATGGTCTAAACTAGTGTGCTGTCTGTAGTCAGGTAGTAAATACTAATAGAGTCTAGATTTGAGGCGCAGATATAGCTTCGAAGTGCATTCTATAGTTGTGCCAAGTTCGGTTTTTTATCAAAAAAGTTTAAAAGTTAAAATTTCCTTATAAAAAGCTAAAATTCTGTTCTGAATTGAATGAACAGATATGGATCATGGATGAGGGATGTGTGAAAATATTGATTTTTAATGATAATAATCATATCTTATCTCTAAATGAGTATCACTCGACTCAGCAGGGTGTAATAAGAAGTGTTATGGCCATCCATTTATTATCAGTTTCATCATATTTAGTCGCCATATATATAGCCCACCCCTTATCCATGCCCTAAGTTTTCAAAGTACGAGCCCAAGTCGTACCACTTTGATTGCAAATATCGCCTTCTTTAATCGCATATTGCTGCTACATACTCCATCAATATGTCCTTTTTCCTTACATTTGTGGAACTACTATGTGATACATTATGAGGATTACCAAACGATTTTTCAAGATGTATGATATTTTGAAAATGTGAAATAAAAAAACCTTTCAACAAAAAATTCATTCAAATACATCCATTTTCGTCCAGTATCGTCATGAATCAGGGTGCCAACCGACTGCAAATTTACAAGAGGTGACGTCGCGCAGACCTTCATTGAGTGTGCATGACGCTGTGTGCATGCCTTGTGTATGCACCAGGTGTCAAATAGTCCCTTCATGCATATTCATGATCTAGGCATTCCTCTTCTGATTTTGCATAAAGTCAGTAGCCCTGACTTCTCAAAATCAGCAGGCAGTGTCCCTTAACTAAGATAGTCGCCTCCAGTCGTGACATACTTGAATGTAAATTTGTACCTAGTTTTTTATATTTGTCAATTTCAAAACATAATTTCTGGACGAAATAATAATTTTGGTAAGCCCCATTATATATCACAGTAATTTCACAAAGTATTGTAAGGAATGAGGTGAAGTATGTAGAAGCAATATGCGATGTTTATAAGAGGGTGATATTTTTAATCAAAGTTGTATGACTTGCTTATACTTTGAAAACTTAGCGTTTAAGACGAGGTTAGGGGGTGGGCTAGAATGAGGCTTTGATTGACTAATGTCAAAAGACAGCCATAATAGCCCAACAAGGAGAGCTAGGGTATGTACATGTATTTATGTAAGTACTATAACATCAATAGGTAGGAGGAGCAAATCAAGAAGAGCATATTTTTCTTAATTTTTCCTTTATTTTTCCTTCATTTTAATTTAAATTAGTTGATGACAGCGTGGGTATGGCCAACCTTCCACTGATGTAAGAGCCAAGTGAACTAGTAATTGCTGTAACATGAGAAGAAGTTTTGTTTCTTGCTGAAAATGGAGATCATTGTGGTAGTTTGTATCGCGATATTATCACTCCTCTTTTTGGCTTCTGTTTGTGTGCTTGTGGTCATCTGCCGTTATCGTCATTGTCGCATGTTTGACCTTACACTCAAAGATAAGGTCCACCACAGGTAAGAAATATTACTTGTTTAATAGACATTGAATATGCTTCTAAATACTGACTGTTTTAGGCTAAGACTAAGAGGTGATCATTATAAATAACTCATGTACCACTGATACTACCATACCTCAAATTCTTAGTTGGCATTGAGTTAACATTGTTTATTTGGTTAAATGGTTATTAATTTGGTTTATTCTAGATCAAGTAATGTGACTCTAGTCAGTCATGCTGAGCTTCCAAATGAAGACTATGAAGTAGAATTGAATGATGTTTGTTGGAATACAAATATTGATGAGTTTCTGGAGGAAAAATGGTTGGATGAAGCAAGGTAAGACAATTAACATCGTTGTAGGCTCTTATACAAAAAGTTAATTACCAGTCTATTGTTTATCAATGAATCAGAGGATAAGTTCAATGCTTTTGCACTTCCATCTGGGTGCAACTTTGCCTGAAGAATAATTTACAACTTTGTTGTTTTTTCAGTGGTGTGATACCACACTGTATAGTTATCCTGAAAATATGCCACAGCCTGACTGAAAAGCTGGTTGCCGTAACGATGGGGAACGTTGCGTCTTTTAAGTCATCAGATAGTCTGAATGACATTGTAGTTTGTGCCAAGAGGATAAGCCCAAGGTAAGGCAAGGAACATTTTGAAAATACAACTTTTTTTATAATGTAAGATATTGATATTAATTGAATTACTGTGTGTTACTGATTGGCAAAACCAGCGCCGAAACTAGGGTAAAATTTTAGGGGGGGGCACAAGGGGGTGCTCAAATTTGTCTAGGGGGGCACTTCTGGCAAATTAAAACTAGTTTACAATTGCATTTTTTTAACAAGCCCTTTTCATTTACTATTTGTTTTAATTAATATGACTTGAGTGTAAAAATCTCTAAAGTCAAGATATCAAGGGTGGTGGGAGCACAGACATCAGTTTGGGAGGGGCACATCCCCCCTCAGTTATGCCACTGGGCAAGGAGGGGCACATCCCCCCTCAGTTATGCCACTGGGCAAGACTGGCTTATTCAGATGATATATAACTTTGTGACTTGTGTCTTTATTATTGTTAGAGTGGATGATGTTGTAAGGTCCATGTACCCACCATTGGATCCAAAGCTTATTGAGGCCAGGTGAGTTTCATGTTCACATTATCAGCATGAGTTCTCAACCATTAAATTCTGCTTTTTTATTATTCTAATAATTGCAGAGTAATTAATTAAATGATCTGATTTATAATTATTAGGTCAGCGGCCTTGTTACTTGCTCTTGACCGCCTTGCTGTTGCTACCAAGCGTGCATGCTGTCTCCCAAACATGGATAATTGGATCAATGGCTCCTTAGCAGAGATGGAGCAACATCTTCAAATATTACGAGAGATCTCATTAGCCAGTGAGGTAGACTCTAATGCAGGGTCAATAGCCTCAGCTACTGAGAGTGCATACCAACCTATGCTGCGTGAAAATGTAGACCAGAGGAAGTCAGATATTGCTTGTGCCTCAAACTCGGCTTAGTTTCATCATGATATTTAGCACCTTACTGAGTTATTAAAAGAGAGAATCTCACTTTGCGAAAACATAGAATATTTGTTCATTTCCACATTTTACAATTTTATTTTTACAATTTTGTCATGGTTTGTTTTTGCTCCCCAAGAAAATACAATCATTTCAAAATGCTGTGGATGGAGTAGAATAATTTGATTATAACTGGTAACAGTCTGGCTTTGTGATTTGTACATAATGTACATTAGTCTGGGTCAAGACTCCCTGTGGATTATCTTAATATATTTAGAGAAACATTAGTTAAAATACCATTTTTTTATAAGCCATTTATGATTGAATGGGTCTTTTAAAAAAAATCGAAGTTTGTAAACTATGTTTAAGCTTGTTAAGGCTATAGTAGATACAAGTGTAATCTTGTTTATGTAATCATATTATTTAATAAAGTAAAAAATAATTAATGGCCTGACGTTTCGATCCTAGCAGAGTCTTTCTCGAAAGCTAAATGACAATACAACACACATAAAAGGTATACTGGTGTAACAAAGATTTGTTCTGTTACTCCAGTATACCTTTCATGTGTATTGTGTTGTCACCTCTGCTATGGTCGAAACGTTGGGCCATTAGCTATTTTTTGCTTTATACCATAGGTCATTTTGGTCGGTAATCAGTTTGCAATAGCTAATTCCATTTTCTAAATTGAAAGTATCAAACTAATTAACAATTACTACACTTAACCTCTTAAGAGATCTGTTTGACTGCTCATGGGCAACCAAGTTCCTGTACATGTTGTACATAATAAGCATTACTGTTAGTATTTAGATAAACCATAAAATCATGATGTTACTTTTCAATCTTTGTCAATAACCATGTTTTTACATAATTTCATATGAAGGTTTAGGTTAAGAACTGAAGTTTGGTTAGTCAAGCTCTATAGCAGTGCTTTTTTGAATACCTTTAAGTGTACTTAAAACTTCCAGAAATTAACATTTATCATATTTTTATACAATTACTTGAGCTTTACATAACGTCTATTTTTAAAGACAAAATCGGGCAATTCTTGTAGGTAGATCACACTTCGCGTATTAGACGACATTTGCATGTTCAAGGTAAAACAAATTTACTTAGAAAGTTAAAATTTGCTTTGAAAATGGAAGTAATTTGGTTATTACTATGGTTGTGTGAGAAGTTATTTGGAAAATCAGTTCCGTTTCTTTGAATACTCTGAAAGGTTTGTGTCCGTTTTAAGGGGTCCATATGTGTTTACAATGTGAACTTTAACAAGACTACCTGCAACCTGCGATGTCGCTTCAACAAACATGAATATTAGGAATCTGACATTTGAAATCTGACATCATATTTCTCCTTAAGTTCTTCAGAAACAAACAAAATCGTTCACTGACATTTGTAGGTAGTATATCCTACCAATCAGTACAATGTTTCCCCAGGACTTGTTCATGTTTTGTTGTTGATAACAGTTTCAAAAGTTATGTTATTATAAAGTTAGTAGCAACAAATGGTTGGATATGACATGACCCTTGCTGAATGTATGAAATCACACAGTCATAACAAATGAATATTCATTTCTATCAAAGACAATTCATATCCAACAAAGTACGTGTACATAAACTCTTTGGCTTCCGAACGTCATGTGTTGATTGTACTTCGCGATTTGGATTTCATGTGCCGGTAAACTAGTAGACTCTTCCATACATCACAGTGTAAGATATGTGTCCATTTCTATAGACTTGAAATAAACTATGTATTCCTAACTCTGTCTTACTTGTTGTTTATTATTGTGACAATAATCAGCAAGTACGTTCCCTCAATTAGACGTTACGATTTCATTGCCAATGTTACATCTTGATAGTGATAGGCCCGTGGTGTCATATTATGATGATAGTACAGTTTTAGTTCAGATTGTTCTTGTTAAAATGGCTTTTAGTGTGAAAATAAAGACCGCAATCGCAAAACGTCGTGTCCAAGGTGCCAGTAATTATGGAAATAGAAAATCCATATATTTACCAATAAAAATGTGGATCGAATTTTCTGTTAACTGCGTGTGTTATCATTGCAAAGGCCTGCAATATCAAAACGTAGTGAACTCATAGAAGCGGTTTGTCGGCTGGTGTTGAATCTGGTAACGAACCGGGTTTATTGTGGAAAAGATAAAGTTGACCTTTTTTCCTAAAGTCATGCCCTTGCCCCGAACTTGGTAGAGTCATATAATATTCGAAAATAAAGTGTAAAACGTACCACATTAAAAAATACACTGAAAGAGCAACACAGTCTCTCTGACGTCAGATATTCATAAATAAACACATGCTGTTTGGTTGGGACAATAAATAAAACGATCACAATGATCAAACCTAGCCATGCATCGATAAATACACAAACAAACACGCTTGGAAAAAGTGCAGTTTCTATCGCAGACTTCCCCGAAAATGTCGTCTCCTTTTTTATAGGAAAACACCAACAATCCTGTGACGCATCCGTATGATTCAAAGAATTGTACGTAGACTTCATTCTAAAACACAATAGTCACATCAGATTGAATTGAAATGATGGGGGAAAAACTCAGTTCGTGCAGATATTTGTATGTTTACATACATATTACTTCTGTAAAATACTGGTAACATTGTGCACTTTTCTGGAAGGTAGTTCAGCATAGCAAACAACAAGACCATGAATAACTCACTGTTGAGGATGGTTCCCAAGGATTGTTAATGTTTGATAACTCACCTTATGGTTTGATCTTACCAAGTGATCGTTCTGTACCAAGGTTAAGATAAACTGAAGATTGTTGACCTCGATTGATGACCATGTTTACTTTTTGCCATATTTGTTGTGACAATCCATACACCAATATTTGCAGAACAAAGTGGTCTGTTTAGTGTGCCAGCTGTGGTTGTTTCGTGAGAAGCAGTCTGTTTGAAAAAATAAAATAAAGTAAAATAAACGATTTTCAAAGAAGTAATGCCTTCAAGAAATTTACATAGAATGGCCAACGGCAAAATGGAGGGATCAATTTTACATGATAACCTTACTTTGTTGAAAGTTGGTAAAACTGATAACGGGTCTTCCAAGAAAAATATAATAATACCGATATAAATCGACAATTGTTTCTTGCAAGGCGAGCACGGCAACAACAGTTACGAGTTCTGTATTCCGGCGGGGGGGGGGGGGGTGTTTATATAAACAATAAAAATGCGGGGGAGAACGTTTACAAATCAGATGGTTGGATCTTGCATCTTTTAAGGGGTTATAAAAACAAACATCGACCAGCTATTTAAGGCCGGGAAAACAACTTGAATATAACTTTGACTTTCTGGGTGTATTTAACTGTTCGGGATTAAAAAGATTATTAAATGGTGCGGAAAAATAAGCCCGACCGCTGCACTATTATACGGAGGTAGCAGAGTCTTCATTGTATGACGTGTTTGCTATATGATTTTGAAGCCTTCAAACTGCACACAGGCACGCATACAAGCACGAGTCAGAATTCCTTTTGTTAAATTATTGTATAATATTAAATAACAAATATAGACATAAGAGCATCTTGTTGCAATTAACATAGTGTCATTTTCGATAATCCAATCACAACGTTTGATTTTAGCAATCAACCAATCACAGCTGCATGTATGACGTTAAAGCATGTCAATTTGACCGCTATGAACTGCGATTCGCCGATTCTTTACATAGTGCCATCGTTTGCGTGTGTGAACCTCGTATACATTTAACACGCGCCCAGCAGTTCGGTAACTTCTAAGCGCTACGGTTGGTTTGGTATCTAGTGTATTAAACCCCATCAACCCCTTCGCTGTCGGTTTCGATTTTATAGGGCATGAGCCGGGTCTGACTCTCAAAACATTTTATTTAGTGACGACCACGATGAAGGATAGAGAAATCCAAGAGCTTAGGCCAGTCGACGATGAAAGCCGCCGCACAGTGGATAAGCAAGCTCGCCCTACTACATCATCACAGAGTGTACCCCATCAGCACCAAAACGGTGGTGGTACTATCGGTCAGACGGTAATGGGAATGCGTGGAAAGGATCGAGCCAATAAAGGAAGAAAACATGATTCGATATCCGGTCAACCAACAGAAGAAGGTGTCTTAGTAACTACAAGATCATCGGATGATGGGTCTCATGAAGGAAAGAAAAAGAAAAAAGAAAGTTTTCGAAGGTCTCGTGGTGTTCTTCTCTTCACTGTCTTCATGGCGCTATTACTTGATGAAACACTGATGACTATCATCGGTAAGTTTCCTGATTCCCTCAACATTAATTGTACAATACCAACCTTTAGGGGTATACTGAACCGTTCAAAGCAAGAAACAATGTAGAACTTTGAAAAGAACTTTGAAATTACCGTAACTTGTCATGCAGCACATTCATGAAATCGACGTTAGTGGGTGCCTATAGATTTTACACCATAGGCCTATTAATGAACATACATCCCTTAATTAATTGATATAAAGTAAGTCAAGAATAAAATACAAACGTATCTGAAGAATAAAATTATTTATAACAAATGTTTGGGCTATCTTGATAAGAGCCAACCTTCGTCTTACGACGTCAATCTTGACAACCTTGTACATACCGTGATTTGATTATCTTTCTTTGCGGGACAACAGCGCGGATTACAGGCAGCTCAAGACAGTTGACTCTGCAGCTAGGCCCCCATGCTGTGAGATCAGTGGACTTCTGTACAAGAATGTGAAAGATGCGGCCTTAAGACTTTTTATTGATGATTTTGACTTATGGTATGGGAGGAGCTCAGGTTTCCTCCTTCTGATGTTTGCACAATGACCCCCAAAATATTACTACTTATTGTTTTCATGATTGCTCCAGAAAACCAAAATATTAGTCGAACAGGATCTTCATAATTCCAACCGGACTGGTTTCACATTATTTTGATTTTAATATGGCATTAATTATTGCATGAACCAGTAATTTGATTACTGATTCCGATTCGTAAATAAACGATTTCAACCTTTTGTTACCGAGAAAAATAAAATGCGTACAATTTTCTCCGTTAAAAACTTATGTGAAGTAGGCCAAGTTATAAGTGTCTAGTTCTTCTAGTGGACTTTGACCCCAGCATAGTTCAGAGTATGATCTTGACTTTCCCTGAAGGGCAGGCACTCAGTACCTGGATCAGCACCGAGTAGTTTAACACAGAATCTTTTCATCAGTTCATCTCAATTTCATACACCTGTTCGTTTGTTGTTGCCAAAAGACCACTTACACTAAAATGATTTAAAGGCATCCAAAACCACAGTCAAATTATGTTTTGTGGATAATGTTGTATAATTCTGAGCTAAACTTTGATTCAGTCTTTGTGGTAGGTTTTATAAATCCATTGTTTCATATTTTAGGCAATTATTTCATACAAAGTCAAGAGTAAGATATCTTAACTCATCAAAGTATAAAGTCTTTAAGTCTGATTTGATATCCTTCCAAAATCGCAGTCAACCAACATTTTGTGAATAATGTTATTTAATTCTGAGCTAAACTTTGATTTATTCTTTGAGGTAGTTTTTATCAATCCATTGTCTCACATTGCGGCAATTAGTTCCTATACACAGTCAAGAGTAATATATCTTAACTCATCAAAGAAAGTCTGTAAGTCTGATTTGATATCCTTGAGTGAATTCCGAGAATGCCATGTTGGGTTAATATGGGATCCAACAGTGCTGAATTAGACTCATCATAATGATTTATGGTGAAATCTGGCATGAGCAATTTCCTACAAACATCTAACATCACAAACCCGCAGCGCAGAACAGCAAACCACGGAGACTGGTAAGGCCAAACATTTTGGGTGGTTTTTGTTTGTTGGTGTTTTTTTTTAAACGAATCTAAATGTTTACTTGGCAGTTCAACCCTGTATAGTAAACATTTAAAGAATGTGAAATACTATTTTATGAACTCTTAATTAAACCAATGTGGAGCCAACGAACTTACAATTCTGTCTTTTGACTGGGTGCATCGGCGACATGGGCGCGACAGGCACCCTACTGCAGCATTCTCGAAATGTTTATAAGAGTAAAGTTTGGGGCCAATTAAAGTTGAGTCTAGCCTGTAAAACCCACACTAAAAAATAATAAATAGACGGCCATTGTCTGTGCACAGGAGGAGACAAGAAACAACATCACAACAATACCATCGCTTCAACAAATAAAATATAATTATCAGAATTTAAAAGCCGTGTGATATAATTAAGGTGAATATCCCAGCGGGTTGGCAGCGGAGCCGAGTACAAAGTGACGACTTTGTAAAATAATATGTTTTCATTGGGTGTGTTTCATTGTATGCATTGTCAGACGTTGTCCTAGAGCTAAATGTGGCGAAAATAATAACTACTGCAATCCACTTGTTGCATTGTGTAAGAAGTTTGTGCGTGTGAAGTTACTCAATGCTATTCGATGTTTTGTATTTTGCGTATAAGGACTTCTCAAAAATCACTAAAGTTTTCCGATCCACGGTTATGACGAAAAGAAATTGCCTATCCTTTGATAACGCACAGTTCATTGACAGTTGTATTCCCTTCAACCTTGTAACCAAAGTCTAACGTTTACCGTTTTGGTTTTTTTTGTAAAGGTTTTAGGTAATCAAGCACCGTAAAAAATGTGTCACGTGGTAATCCTCAACTAATTATAACAATCATTTTGAAATCCACAAAATTCACAACAAAAACTTTTTTCCCGCAAAACTTGTTATCAGACCGTACAGACCACAAAAATGGTAGATTAAAACAGAGTATGAGTCGACTTTGAATTGTATTATATCAAACTTTGTTTCTCTGTGAACTCCATGGCACAGAAAAACAGAAAACCCCCAGAAAACTGTTAGAAGGTTCCTAAGAAGACATTCACGTTGGGTAGTAAAATAACGACTTTTATATTGCCGATGGATATAGACCAATCCGACGTGCACCGGGTGCGCAAGTGTTGAGCACCGCGCGCCACTGCTGCGGTGTACAAGTGCCTAGTTTTGTGCACAAAGACATGAGGAATCATGTTCCTTTTCACTCTTTATGGAAATTAAATGTTTTCCTCAACGACTTACACGATTTCCTTTCCAGGACATCATGATATACTAATGTAGATCACTGACCACAGATATTTGCAACTAAATAGAAACCGAATCATCTTGAAAACGGTGCTTGTCTTAGGTGAGTTAGGGGAAAAAGACGCGGAAACTGCATAATAGTCGACATCGGCAGAGCATTTTGTCAGAATTTCAGTATTTTACTCTGTGCTTAATTTAAAAAAATTATCAAGAATGTAGTAAATCTTCATATCATGCAGCCATGTCAGAGAAATTTCATAGATTGTTTCTTTCGTTTCTTTGTGCACAAAATTAGGCACAAGTACACCGCAGCAGTGGCGCGCGGCGCCCATGGCGGCACCCAGCACTTGCGCGCCTGGATTGGTGTATACGAAAAGAAATAAGCCACAAACTGCTTATTTTATTGTGAAAGCTTAAATCCACCTTGAATGCAAAACTGCAGTCCTTTGTGGTCAGGTTTTTGGGCACCTCGACGTATATTCGCTTTGATTGACTTTCATAACAATTCTGACAATTAAGTTGAAACTAAACTGCCCCAAAATATGGGTCATTCGTTTGAATAATCCACCCACAATAACGGATCAAAATAAGAGGAATAAAGCGATGATGGATTTACTTCAAACTCTTAAGCTTATAAGTGAAACACAGATAACCCGAAGACATTTGTATGGAAGGGGTTACGATTCTGGTAATCCTGCGCTGAAGTAAGCAAAGAACGAGTGACGACGGTGTGGCATTTGATTGACAAATCAGAAGCTGCATTTTTCACTTACAGAAAAATAAACTTTTATCTTTATTATCTTATTTACAGTTCCTGTGCTTCCAGATTATTTTCTCAACCTTTGTATTGGTAACAAATGTCTCGATATCAACATTACTTCGTCGGAGTGTGATTTGATCTTGCAAAACACCAATCCAGATGACAGTATCCTCTCGACATGGTCAACTCTTGATCGACAGGATGTTGAAGTATCAGCAACAAGTTTCCCCGAAGATTTCATCACTTCAATAACATCAACATCGAACGAGGTTAACACATCGACCCCTTCTGATATGCCAGGTATAGTCCCCACCAAACAAACAAAAATCTCTACTACTATTACTACAACTACCATGTCAATCATTAAAAATAATAATGTTTTTTCTCTTTTAAAGATTCATCTTCAATGACAGCGCCCTCTTTTGAAGAAATTTGCACGGAGGAGATTACTCCGAAAATTGGGATTCTATTTGCCTCCAAGTTCATCTTAAGAATCATCTTGAGCCCCTTCATTGGAACTTTTGCTCATAAGTAAATATCATCCCATCGTAAAGAATATTATTTTCTTCTCTGAAGTAACTTAATTAATAGCATATTCCTTCATTGAAAAATATGCAGCTAAATCAATTGAAATAATGTAACAAAGATAAATAATTTTTGGCTGAATAATTCACACCTTCGTTATACATAATGACAGTCAGGAGTCTAAGCATACATATTTATTGGTTCGTTTTTGTCTTACTATAGAATAGGTTTCTCTGCATTACTGATCTCTGGATGTGCCATAATGACTGTCTCCAGCCTAGGTAAGTTCCGAAATCCAAATCGTTGTCAATCAAATTCTTCTTAAAAATAACTCCAAGGAATATTGTAATAAGCAACAACTAGAGACGCCCATGCCTTCAAGATTTCAAAGTAGAGTCCGTTCACAATGGACAATGAGCTAAAACGTGGTTTGCCTTGCAAGTTGTTATGATTGCCAATTACTCTGATTTGCCTTGCAAGTTGTTATGATTGCCAATTACTCTGTAATTTTAAAGATTTTTTTTTTCTTTTTTTGGTCAGTATTTGCATTTGGCATTTCCTATGAAGTAATGTTGACTGCTCGAATCATACACGGACTCGGTGCGACACTAAATGAGATTGGAGGTATGTTTGTTACTGTTCGTGTTATACGCGTGTGCAATTATTGTCACTGTTTGTTTCTTCCTTTATCGGTAACATCTTGTCTAAAATGTAAACAAGGCGTAAATTGTTAAGCATTCATTGTTTTTCACCATTTTAATGCAAGTGTTATTTTTTTCTGTAGGGCTTGGTATTTTGGCATATAAATACCGAAATGATGAGAAAAGACGGGGTTTTGCATTCGGTCTCGCCATTGGTGGATTCGCTGCTGGAACTCTCAGTAAGCCAATGTCTTTTTTGCCTTATGCCAAAATGGGTTGTGTCTGAATTAATTACTTCGGCAGTGGCTATAACCGGAACGCCGAAAACTCCTATTCTTTAACGTTGTCGTTGCAGCCAATAGTCCTAGACGTAGCCGAAGTTGCTCGAGTCGGATGTGGCATTGTGCACTTTAGAGAAGTTATATTGATTTATGATGATAACCCATTCATTGGTTTTTAACTGAACTACATTTATATTGATATTATTTAGTTGGTCCTCCTCTGGGTGGTATAACGTATGACTTCCTTGGTAAGGAATCACCATTTTTGATCATGGCAGGATTTTTCATCGCCCTCGGAGGTTAGTATGATACATTGTCACACAATGAAATGGAACAATATTTCTTATAAATCAATTTAGGTTAATTTTCTGGTGGTATTGTTCAAGTGTTCCCTATCTTACTTTATTGTACTGATATTTTTTGTTGTCATGTTTGTCAGTTTTGGAGTTGGTTGTCTTTAATCCACGCTCCAAGCAGCGTCAGATATACACCAAAGGTTCACCGGTCTATAAACTTATTTTGGATCCCTACATACTCGGGACTGCTGGTAAGCACTTTGTGTCAACTTTGTCTTTCTTTATTTATTTTTTAGGACTATTTTTGTTTTTGGGGGTTTTTTTTTGGGGGGGGGGATGATTTTGGTGTTTCTATTTATAATGTCAATAAAAGTTGTTGTCTCAATACTGACATTGTTTCATATGTTAAACGATAATATTTGTGCATGAGTCCAGCTTTTCATTTGGGTGTAACTATATAATAACAGCAGTCTTTTAACAACAGGTGCATTGATGGTAGCAAGCGGTGCAGTAGCTTTACTTGAACCCACTTTGCCCATCTGGATGAGACATAATATAAAGCCGACACCTGACACTTGGCAGCTCGGTAAAGTTGATTAAATTTGTTTTACTTTTAATAGAAAAATAATTTTATCTTCTTGACTACATGTACATTCTCAATGTGACCAAATTGCCTAATTTTGCTGATGTCACATCCCTATATGGAATTTATTTTCTAACTAAGATTATTCCTGAAAAAAATTCCCAATAATCCTAACAACTATTAATTGATTGACTTATGCAGGTGCGGTATTTTTACCTTCCGGTGTTTCATACATCATAAGCAGCACGGTTATGGGGTATCTAGGATACAAAATTGGAAGGTAATTCTATATACTCATATTTATTTGGTTCCTGAAGCTGTGCATAACCCTAAAAGGGGCTTGGTGTGTGCTTATTGCCATTATAATTCAACTTTGTTTATTTTTCCCCATTTTCAAAATTGAATACCGATGTGTTTTTTCTTCTCTCTTTACTTCAGGTGGGCCTTGTCAATGTTTGCTCTGGTTGCCTTGGCAGCGAGTGTTGCTGCAGTAAGTATTCACAGTGTAGTGTTGAACTATTATTATGGAGTTGGCTTTTTGTACTGAAATTTGTATTGATAAAATCTAAACTGCCAACATTTTCATTTTAATATTTCAACAAATAACAAGTTTTATTTGTGTGTTCTGCAGATACCGTATACAAGTTCATTTCTTATGCTAGTGGGTCCTATGGTGGGCATAGGATTTGGGTTTGGTAAGTAAGCTTGAATAACTATTTCATTTTCCTACATAATGAAAACTTATTTCTGATAGGGACCTTGCCCAATTTCATAAAGCCTGTAATTACAAACTTGCTTAGCACAGAAAAAACATGCTTAGCAGAAATAGGTTTTCAGCCAAAATACCATACAATTTACATTGCTTTGACTGGTACCCCACTCATTTCTTGCTTTGCAAAGAAATTTGCTAAGCACAATTTTCTGCTCAACTTTATGAAATTTGGACCTAGTGTAACTTTTGTTAAATAAGTGTCATTTTTAAAATAATCTTACCATAGGCACAGTAGACAGCGCCATGACGGCAATGCTCAACTCCAGGGTAGATGCTCGCCACAAGGGGGCGTATGGGGGCGCTGCAGCCATTTCTACCTTCGCATTCTGCCTCGGCTTTGCTATAGGTGAGAAAATTAAGAGATAACAAAATAGAACTTACCCACACAGATAATACAAGAGAGGGCAAGCCCCACCATTCCAGCCCCACCAACACTGCCCAATCACCTCTACCCTTCAACATTATTCTTCGACCCCACTACACTCTTGCCCTACTACTAGTCTAGACCCACTCTCCAGCCCCACCATTCCAGCCCCACCATTCCTGTCCCACCAACACTGCCCAGTCACCTCTACCCTTCTACATTGTACTTCAACCTCACTACACTCTTGTCCTACTACTAGTCTAGACCCACTCTCCAGCCCCACCATTCCAGCCCCACCATTCCTGTCCCACCAACACTGCCCAGTCACCTCTACCCTTCTACATTGTACTTCAACCTCACTACACTCTTGTCCTACTACTAGTCTAGACCCACTCTCCAGCCCCACCATTCCAGCCCCACCATTCCTGTCCCACCAACACTGCCCAATCACCTCTACCCTTCTACATTCTACTTCAACCCCACTACACTCTTGCCCTACTACTAGTCTAGACCCACTCTCCAGCCCCACCATTCCTGCCCCACCATTCCTGTCCCACCAACACTGCCCAGTCACCTCTACCCTTCTACATTGTACTTCAACCTCACTACACTCTTGCCCTACTACTAGTCTAGACCCACTCTCCAGCCCCACCATTCCAGCCCCACCATTCCTGTCCCACCAACACTGCCCAGTCACCTCTACCCTTCTACATTGTACTTCAACCTCACTACACTCTTGCCCTTCTACTCGTCTAGACCCACTCTCCAGCCCCACCATTCCAGCCCCACCATTCCTGTCCCACCAACACTGCCCAGTCACCTCTACCCTTCTACATTGTACTTCAACCTCACTCACTCTTGTCCTACTACTAGTCTAGACCCACTCTCCAGCCCCACCATTCCTGCCCCATCAACACTGCCCAATCACCTCTACCCTTCTACATTGTACTTCAACCTCACTAGACTCTTGTTCTGCTACTATCCTGGACCCACTCTCCAGCCCCACCATTCCTGCCCGGCTATGAAGTTTCTTCTCTTTGAAAAGATATCAATAAAAGTTGTGAATAATATTACCTCATTGATGTGTATAGGAACTCATGATTTTATTGTGCTTAAAACGAGCAAAACTGTTTAAGCTTTTAAAATCGATACATTACTTTTCACAGGACCAAGTGTAAGTGGATTCCTCATAAATGCCTTTGGATTCAAATGGTGAGTAACTAAAGCAACCTAAACCCTCACTGTTTAAGAAACAAGTCATTTACTTATTATTGCTCATACATCCATATTCATTTTGATTTATAACTCCTGCATATTTATGAGCTGATTGATTGTTTTGCAGGTTAATGAGAGGTATTGGAGTAATAACAGTTTTGTACGCACCAATTTGTATCGGTCTACGTCGCCCTGGTAACACTGTTGAGAACACCAGAAACAACAATAATGGATACGCTTCTAGGTCGCATAAAGATGTCATTGATGATGCAGAAAGTATTCCCATACCCTCAATTTCAAGACGCTTATCTAGAGTGTAAAGATTGTACATAAAGTTTCATTATTATTACACAGGTATCTTAAAATATGTTCACTTTTAACTTTACAAAGATTTGGTTTTTAAAAATTTGTTTGCTCTTCCTTATAGGTCTAATCATTGGTTGTCGTTAATAGTGACATAATGAAGCTGTTTACAAGTAGTAATTATAGGAGTGGAGTTAATAGTCTTGTGTCATCAAGATGATGCCCTGACGATGCCCTGGTCACTGGACAATAAACATGTTTCCATAGGAACAAATTCCACACATTGCCTGTAGTTGTTTAAAACCTGACCAGTAGGCATATACTATACCTTCTTCGATGTACAACTTATAATAAATGTCTGCCAAGAAAAACTATCAGTAATAAAAATTAACCAACTTATGAACTGCAAACAATTTTGACTGTGCCAAGTTTTCAACATCAACGATAGAAAGTGACGTCACACCGTGTGACCATCTTACAATTCAAACTGCATGAAATACCCTTAAAACAAGTGTATCATGGTGGTCAAAACTATACTGTACGCTCTTACTGTAGCACGTACTTCTTGATATCGGTACCATACCATGAATGGACACATCCTTGTTTCCCCTCCAAACAGTAGTATCTGATTTCAGCTTATTATACTTAAATTAAATTACTCATTACTTCTTCATTGTTCTATAATGAAACAAGGGTGCACCACTGAGATGTCAATGCATGAGTTGGTTTTATGTTTAGACTTGTACCAGTCTCGTATTACAGTTATAGTAAGTAACGTTCTCATTATTTTATTGTTCATTACTGTATAATTATACTAACAATTAGTTTTTTAGATCTTAATATAATAAATGTCAGGCCATTAACAATTTTTTTTTAAAATATTAAGTGTGAGTTTAATTTGTCACAGAACTTATAAAAATCATGTTAAGATTGGTTGGTTTGAGTTAAATTCATCAGGAATCAGAAAAAATGCACCTTTGTTCCGTGTATGACTAGAGTGAAGATAATGTTCATCTTGTAAAGAACTGATGTGAAGCTCCTCTAACGCCACGGCTAAAGACACTTCAACTTAAAGGGGCTGTGTCGTCATGATCAAAGCACTACGGCCTGTGGCTAGACCCAGTACCTCCTGGCACTGTACTCCATTTTTTCTCTCGAAATGCTCACATCTTCGGTCGTACCTACACACTACGACTGCACTAGCCCACCTTGATGAGCTGTAATATGGCTCTCTTTTAACATCGGTCTGAGTGTTATGAGACCGATGTTAAAAGCGAGCCAATAAGCCTACAGCTCATCAGATTGGGCTAGGCTACGACCGCACGTGCGCAACATCATAGTCATCGTGATTTAAACTGCAAATTGACAAAAGGACCTTACCGCTTAGCACCCAAACTTGCTCAGTGCCGTTTTTATTATGTGTTGCTAGCACAGTATTAACAGCCCAGGTTGAACTCCTTCGTTGCAACGGAGACTGGCGTCCTAACTAAAGATCGTATAGCACCACCGCCACTCCCGGCAGGGTCCAAACAGGGCTATGAATATGATCTAGTTTTAGTACGTAGTTCACTAGTGTAGTACGGAGCTAGTTGAACATGTTGAAAACATCGTGAAAAAAATGGCTGCCAAATACTGCTTTTAACGCCGAAAGTACTAGGAACTATTACAATATGTATTTATTATGTCAGATAATTGAAGCTGATTACAACATTGGCATTTACCTGGCTATCCATGATGAATTCACTTGCAAATTTAGGAGGTGTTCGCACCCAAGCAGTACTCGAACCATGCTCGAACTCACACACATTGCCACAGAAAACGAAGATGTAGCAGACGACAGCCTTACGTTTGTGCACACCGACGTGTTTCCTATACCATCATGTATGTTATTTATACACAGTGCAGAGGGTACCTGACTTAAGATTGCTTCGTGTAAGGCTTTTTCAAAAGTAGATAATTAATTTTCTATTAATCCCAAGAAAGGTTTGCTGTAAATTCTTAAAATGATCACAAAAAATATTTTTGTAACAAAAATATTAATATAGATTTATTTTAAATTGTATTTTGCAGATAATTAAACATATTTAGATTACTTATTTTCATATGAGTTTCCTTAAAAATGTAGGGGTATGGTTGACTGGCTGAACAGCGAAATTTTGTAGCGCTTTCGCTGTTCCTTCTCCAGGACATCAGAATAGAAAAAGGGAACAGCGAAAATGCGGCTTCGCAGCTGCAGGTCAACCTTCGTCCCCAGGGTTATTTGTAAAGTTTGTAGTTTTAATAGCTAAAACTGCCTTTTGCCACCTTAATAATAATGGTTAAAATAGTTCTTCTTAGTGTATTGTAGTGGGTGAAAAGCAAACTTATTGGAAACATTATTTTATTGTACTCTTCTTTTCTGATTTTTAAATAAACACAGTCGAAGCTCTTTAGCTTATAACTTGAAAAGTTTAGCAATCTTTCAACCCCGGGATTTAACCACAAATTTTATATTTCCCAAACATTACAAAAAGCCTATTGATGAATAAACCCGCTTTCTCACCTTCATTTTTTTTAAAGCAATATAGGCCCTTTAAATCATCAAATTATTTGTATTTATTGCGATTCACACAAAAGAATTCATGAAAACTACCATCAGTTGAACTTCAAAATGTTTTTTATTGATTAATGTGAGTATAAAAGTAAATTGATTATGTTAAGACTTTAATGTTACCTAAAATGTGGTAACATTACAATATAGTACATTTGATAGATGTAAACTGAACAATAGTTAACTACTTAGTACAAGACATTAATGTGAAAGAAAAGCCAATAATTAACACAAAACAATGACATTTTAATTGGGAAAACCCCCCAGGTATATACAAGAAAATTGATTTACTCCATCTCTGTTCAAACTTCTACTGACTGACCATGGATCAACTCTTGGCCAACAAATTTGAGAGGGGAGGGGAGGGTGGATAAAAGGTTTTGGTGTTCTGCAGAGTGGTGGTATAAATACAAACTTGTTTTTGGGGCGTAGCACGTGAGAACACAGCTACCCTGACTATTGGTAAAAATATAGGAAAAAACCTTAATATTACCTTCAGTTTTGTGTCATGAATTTTAGAAAGACTTTCTCCTTATTGTAATACACGCTTTGTTCAAAGACAAAATTTAATTTCAAAATATGGAATTGATGATCTGTGAATTTTGGGGGAAATTTATTTGTGCTTTTACCAATGGAATGATGTGAAATAATCAGTATTTTGGTAAAATCTTAGAAGCAACACTTTTAAGTGACGTCTTGGTTTTTTTAAAACTAGGACCTCTATTGGTCAGACATGAAATATATTTGCCTGACACTTTTATCACATGCATTTCCAAAACAACATAATACAAAATCAAACACAAACAGTTAGAAAGGCACCAGTCCAATATGGAAACAAGCCTCTTTTTGATTTTCATTGACTTATGTACTGGAAAATCAAAATGACTGCATAACAATTTATAAAATTCTGGCTCAACTTTAACGCTATCAAGCAACAATTCACCACAAGTCATTTTAACATTCATCAAGCCTTACAAATTCAAGGTATGTAAACATTTATATATATAACTTTTTACAATGTGTTTAAAAAATTAGTACATTTCAATTCCCCTAAAACCGTATCATTAAAAAATACACTGTATGTGATGGGAAGCACAAGTGAATATATCGTGCCATAAGTTCAATTTCAATTAGTTTTATATAATTGTCATGAAATTCAAAAGCTTTTTGAGTGAAAATATTAAATCTGACATGGAATGTGGCATCTGCGGTTTGTGCATTATATAGCTGTATGATGAATATTTAACTAAAGACTTAACAACCAAGGAGTTGTCAAAATAATCCACTTCGTTTTTCTTATCACATAAAATTAATTTGAAAGGCGCAGACTAATAACATCTGAAGGGTAGGAATAGATCATGTATACAATCAATTTGGAACCAACTCAGGCAGGTGGGATTTTATAACAAATTAATCTATATGGATTAATTCAATAAGAGGTCTTTAAAATGATTTACCTTTTGTTGACGAATTATTCATAATATGCAAATCAAACATTTTGAATAACAAATTCATCAGGATGAATAAAAGATGTAAAATAAATTGTTCATAAGTGTTAAAGTGGCAGTAATTCATGGAACTGATGAGAGTGATGAGAACACAGTAACGCAATTCTAACATGAACAATGCATAAACCTGTACCCCATAATTGCATTTTGTATGAAACCATTCATAAAGTTGTCCTTGAATGCGACTTTCAAGAAGAGAAACAAACAAACAAACGTGCAGAGATGAGTGACATCTCCTTGCAAAGCACCTGGAATTTAAGAAACTATCAGAATTACATTGATTTTTTTTCAAATTAATTTACCATTCTATTTACAAACATTGTTCTATAGAGCTATTATATAATATTGACTGACACATGCTGCAAGGTACTGTTAAAATGTTAGTAATTTACATGCAAGCTTGGGGTTTTTTCACTTCAAGGAAAATAACGAGCACTAAGCTCGAAAGTATGACATAAATTTGAAAGTATAGCAACATTGAATCAAAAGAACAATATGGTAAACAAATATGCCAGTCTAGTTGTACATTAAACAAATATTATGTCAGTCTAATGGTTAATAGAAAAATAGCAGACAGCTAAATTTAATAGCTCAACATTGGTATTCTTAAAAATTGAATATGCAAATAATTGCTTGCAGTAACATTAGAAAGGAATCATAGAAAGGAAGCCACTTTTACTTCATCAACATTTTGTTCTTTCAAATGTTATACACATATGGACTGGCAATGAGGTCACTAGTACACATCTACACACTCTGAGGGTTTGGCTTTGGGAAATAGAACCCTCTTCTGGTCACTAAAAGGCCGGAGGGGAGATAGAGTATACTAGTGACCGAATCTTGCCAGTCCATCATTTTGTTTATAACACACCACAAAAAAAGAAAAACAGAAAAGAAAAATAATTGTTTTTAATTAATTTTTTTTAACTCATGTTAGCAGTTCAACAACAAAAAGGAACACTTTTAGTTTCCCTTGATTAAGGTTTTTACTTGCTGTTCACTGTTCACGTCATGAGAGGGCGCTGTAACTAGTCAATAAGTATATTGTTCTATTTGGAAACTATTTCCTGCAAGTTATGCAGAGTAATGTCTTGACTCTTGTTTAGTTCATGTTGGCACAAATTCCATGCACTAGTCCATAACCCTGAACCCCTTGTGACCGTGTTTCAGCCAATCAGACTACAGAACCAGCAAGAGGTGTGTTTAAATAAAGGTTGAAGTGACTGATGAATGGCTATATACGTCCCTAACAAACCCATCAAAACAAATCATACATTTAATACCTAAATAATAAATACCCATAAGCTTTAGTGATTAGTAAAAGGAAATATACAAATGATACAGTTCTCTCCAACATTGTCTATTTAGTATGTCTGTACCAAAAACAACAACAAACAAGACAGATTCCTACAGCATGTTTTGAAACCTGTTAGGATTTAGATATTCTTGCATTTCCAAGTTGATGTTATGACAAACCTTTCAACAACGTAATTTCCCATCAGGCAATTTGGCTTAGATGTCATTTGTTGGCAAAAACTCAAGGCACTCTTTGGAAAATGGTGGTTTCAATAACTTTACATTAATGCATTTATATCTGAACTGTGCAGTAAATAATGCACTTTGAATAGAATAAATAGCTCCTTTCCACTCTCTAAAACATTACTGTAAACTTGAATCCATGTTTAATAACTTCACACAAGCATAATAGGAAAGTGTGTATCTAGAAGTGAGTAGTACTCATTTAAAGTTAAAACAAAACCTTTCATTACAAATTAAATATCCAGTACATTAACATAACAGGAAAAAACTTTGGAGCAAAGTTATGATTGAGAAATCATACTCATGACAAACTGCAACTAAAACAGTGAATGCTAACTAATTTGGTAAACCATACTTGGGCATGCTAACAGAAAAATATCTGCAAAATAAAACTCAATTTTAAAAACTATTTGCATATTCTTTAACTACGACTTTCTATATATAAGTCTAATAAATTTTCTTTGAAACCTGTAAATTTGTTTGAAATTGAAAACTACTAATAGTTTGAAGGGACAATTGATGAGACGTTTACTTCTGAAACTCATGTTTCATAAATCAAAACTTAGACAGAAACTGTGGAGTAGAGCAGCTGATTTCTGCATCATGCTTTATATTTTCCAAACATGAAATAATTCCAGCAAATCTGTGGCATTACCATTGTTTCTTGCTTCTACCCATACTAAAGCAAAAAGAATGCTACAACTAATGCTAATCAATTCAAACAGGATCAACATGATCATATGTAAATTGAACACAATTTAATCAAGATAACCATGGCAATAGTGTAACCATGGCAATAGTGTAACCATGGTGATGATGTAACACAACAACCTTGTCGCAAAGTTTACAATGGAATCTTTAAACATTCTGTTGAAAGGTTTCAATAAAGATATTGAAGTTAAACTCTAGCTGCGTCATGTGACTCATGATCCAAACCTGATTCTGAGTAATGCATACGCCTACCAGTACGACTTTGGTGATTAGACATCCCATAATCCTCCTTGCCATAGTAACCATCATGATGTCGATCATTGCTTTGGGTTGAGGTGATACGAGGTCGTCTCTCATCTGGATAGTGATTGGCTGTTGGTCCGTTAGCGTAACCTTTGTGATTGGACCATGAGTGGTTGTCATGATTATGATCTGGTCGGTGGCGATCATGATCAGACTGGTACCCGCTTTCCCTGGTTCCCCTGTTGTGTTGGTTTGGATCATTAGAGGTTCGTTTACGATGTGGCCTGTTGTTACAAAGAGAACAAAGAAAAATACCAAAGGTTAGAATATTACTTAGTGAACATTGTGTGCAAAGCCAAGTACCACTAAAACAGTGGCTTGAACACCCAGCAGGGTGGATATGTGCGCATTACAAGTCTAATTATTATTATTATTATTATTATTATTATTAGTTGTTTAGAAATTTTCTTTAAAAAGGCCTCGCAACTTAACCAACATGTTAACACAAGCCTTTTAAACAAATATCCATGTTCTCGGAAATTGCTTCCTTGTGTGTTATGCTAAATGAATATAAAAAAAATGATGATGTAAACGTCCATTGTGATCTTGGCAAGGAAAGTTATTTTATTAACTGGATGAACCATAAGGGTTAGAATTATTACAAGATCTAAACACAGTATTTTGAAGTAGATTTGTTTTCTGTCGACTAAACCTCTTTTTAAAAGAAACAATCAAAGTCAAAACTAACCTTCCCAGACTGCCATAGCCATACTTGTCACTAGGTGGAGGGCTTCGCTGGCGATCCCTTGTATCTCGTCTACCATCATCCCTCCTACGATCTCTTCCATCTCCGCCTTCCTTCTCCCCCCGGTGCCTCCTTTCTAGTGTATCACCTCGTCTAGCATCCCTTCTATCATTGTCATCTCGGCGATCTCTCCTTAAATCCACACTTCTTTCTTCAGGTTTCTCTTCTTCAGATGAAACTTTCTCATCCTTGTCTTTGGACTTCATTTTATCTTTCTCCTTCTTCTTTTCTTTCTCCTTTTCATCCTTCTTCTTCTTCTCCTTGTCACTTTTTCGTCGTGTCAGTTTTGATTCCTCTTTCTCCTTTTTATCAGTTTCTTTTCTATCCGTCTCTTTGGCCTTAGACTTTTCTGTTTTTTTGTCTTTGCTATTTTTCTCACTTTCTTTTCGTTTCAAAGTGTCACTCTCTTTGCGTTTAAGAGCTTCTTTTTCTTTTGGATTGTAGGAATCACTTTCTTTGAGACTGAGCGTTTCACTCTCTTTCCTCCGTAATGTGTCACTGTTTTTAATCTTGTCAGGATCGTTGTGTTTCTTGAAGTTTTCTCTGTCAGGTCTTCTGTCTACCCTCCTGCCCTCAGATCTATCACTGTATTTATCATTACGATATCTATCTTCTCTGTATCTATCTTCCTTATACCTGTCATCTCTATTCCTATCATCACGATGTCTATCTTCATAAAACCTATCGTCTCGATGCCACTCCTCATGATTCCTCTCATTCCGATGGCGATCTTCTCTGTTTCTCTCGTCTCGATGTCGATCAGGGACACGAAGTGGTCGATGAACATCAACACTTTCATAGATTTTGTCAGGGTTTCTTTTTGGAGGATCACGATCTGTCCGTTCTCGTCGATCTACTGACTCATAATGAGAGGCATAGATCTTCTCTGGTTTGTTTCGATCATTATGTCTATCTCTCATGGAAGGCTCAGAGTTCCTATCAGGACGTGGTTTACGTGTTACTGTTGCATACTTAGGTTCAGTTTCAACTGTAGTATTGGTTTCTCTTTTCCTGTCTGGGTAACCACGAGGCTCATCTCTGTTTCTAGACTCAATGTATGGAGGTACACTACGTCGACCATTATGTCTGCCACCATCCCTATTGTCATAGCGACGTTCATCATGCAACTGTGTATCATTATGATGACGACCACTCCTTGGGTTACCTTCACTCTGTCGTTCCCATCGGTCATGATCTCGATCCCGATATTCTGGTGCATGTCCATCGGTCATCTCACGGTGGGGTGAATATGGTCGAAGACTCTGCAAAAAGAAAGACATATAGGGGAAGCAAATTACTTCATGATAAACGCAACAATACATTTCTCTCTACAACAAGTGGGATGACAAATGCACGGGAAACACTAATACTGGGGGAGGTAAAGACACAGGGTTTAATTTGAAAACAAAATTAACCCTCAGTATTGTATGGATTTAAATTACTTGACTCCCTCAACCTACCCTAGGTGATGATGGTGACCCATCTCCGTATCCCTCGTCTTCTCGATCACCGCTTCTTCTATCATCTTCTCCTGCATCATCATCACCAATGACATCATCAACGTAACGACCCTGTCTCTCTCTATGATCTCGTTGGTATTTTTGTCTCAGTTCCTGCATCCGTTCTGCTTTGTTGCGTGCCTCTAGACTTTCTTCCTTCTGACGTTTCAAGGATTGATTTTCACGATGTTTACGTACCTCATCTTGAATGCGGGAGCTACAAAGGAAGATGTGAAGACGATTAGTTACAATCACTTTACAGAAATGTTCAACCCTAGTCTTGACTGGTGATGCTAGTTTTTGTTTTAGTCACCTGTAGAGGGCGCAACATCCATTGGCTGATGGACTGGGCAAGTCTACGAATCCGGATCAAAACTAGAGTCTTGACAAATTTTGCAGTGCTGTCTGGCAAATGCCAGGCAGATCAAAATGAGGCTAACTTGCATAATTTATATTTAGGCTTTCAGTGACAGAGTATGTGTATGGTACCTAGACATATGTGGTTGAGATAATTCAATACATTACCTTTGTTCTTCTTGTTGTTCTTTGTACTTCTCTATCTCATCTTGCCTAGACTTCTCAGAAGATACAGAGTTTGATCGTTGTCTGTCTTCAGCTGGTCCACTCTCTCGATCAGGTCTACGATTCTTACCAAACCTAAATCAATAAATCAAGAACCATGTGTCACTAATTTAAGTTCAATACACCTTGGTTTGCAGGTGTCTGCTTTGTTTGAACTTCCACAATGAAATAGGAATGTCTTAATATAACAGAGCAACCAGAGTCAGCTGCAGGTGTTCTTTAATTGATTGATTTATACTAGATTTACCTGAACATAGATCCAAATCCTTTAAAGGCGCTACTTTTCCTCTTATCCTTCTCCTTCTCTTTCTTCTTTCTGGAGTTTCCTGTCTGAGACATGATGACTGGGTCATGGCTACTGATTGATGAATGGTCATCTTTAGATGAGCGGTCATCACGGACCTGAACATGACCATTCTCTCTGCTCTCTGATCCTAAACATACCAAATGACTTAAGTGTTATCATGGATCTATACCTCTTATCCAAAGACATTGTTCCACTCAACGGTCTTCAGAATTATGATAAGAACTAACAAATACAATTCTCACCTGTGGTGAACTTAAACACTTCACATTGTACCGTGATCATTGATTGAAACAGTTGAAGGTCGATATTTAATTGCTTGTCTGTGTGCATTTTAACAACCCTTTTTTCATGAATTAATGAGACATGACCTTGCTAGAGGGGTCACTTACCCAATGGATTGAGACAGGCATGTTATTTGACCCTTGGACCAAAAAAATAGTTCAAAGTAGTACAAGGGCTGGCCTACATGTACATATGCTTTTATTATGTATTTATCATGCTATTAAATAACCATTTTGCTTCCCTTTCTGAGGGCAAGAAAATCAGAAAATAAGTCTAAAGCAGCAAGAATATCACGCCTGATTACAGCAACTATTTATGAGCATAAGGTTTGTTTTGATCTAGTTTCTTAAAAGTGCAGAGCAAAACACTTGGATATATAAATCCAAAAGTAGTGGACATTTACCTGTACGTAGTGTCATTGAACGATGTAAAGCACAGCAACATGCTACGTAAAATGAACCAGTTACTACTCAAAAATCATCATTTGCTAATCAATATTAGCAATCAGTGTGTACAACAAATGTTCAGTACAAATAGTTAACTATGTAAACTTGCTTAACGAAATTGTTACCCGAGTATTCATGACAATTACATTTTACTACAGGTAGAATTAAGCAATCTCAATCACTACAATGAAATCTATAATGATCACCACATGGAGTATGTACAGTATTTTCACTCTCCAATTTTAAACATTGGTTAGCGTCAAGGACATAATTCAGCAAAGTACACAAGACTGTACAGTATCACTTGAGGACTCCACCGGGTCTATAGCCATAGCACTCTTAATTAACTACAATTAACTACTGACAGGTTACATTAACTCACCTGTGTCCACAGAGTTAATGGCATTTCCATTAAGAGGTTGATCATAAGAACGATCCACAGCAGCTCTAAAGCTCTCATTACAACCACGACCTCGTACAACCTTTGCCCTAGGTCGTGCTGAAAGGTCATCATGGGTTGTGACCTCTGCTACTGCAGCTTGAAGACTTTCTAGAGAGCTATTTTTCTTGAGGCCTAGGAATGGGCCAATATCTCTACGTTCCTCTGCTGTCACTGAAGGAAAAAGAAAATCATATTCCATTAAAAAAGTTAAATTATTGTGTACCCAGTTCTAAATTTAATTCCTATAAATTTCAAATATTTCATTGCTTTATTATTGAAGTGAAATGGTGTACTGTTTTAACACATCACAATAGGAAATTTAAGTGAATGGTCTGAACAATTACATTATGACTTTGCAGCAGAAAGTGAATGCAGCATAATTGATTGATTCTCATCTGGAATACTGGAGTTTACTCCTCATTGTGATGTGAACAGGTTGTCACCGAACCAATCATCACTCATTGGTGTTGTCTCATGTCTGTATTATCATGCAGGCTGTATAATGCCTCAGTTTCATGTCTGTCATACAGGCTGTATAGTGCCTCATTTGTGCCAGTTATTGGCTTTCTTGTATTTAATATGATGCAGTTGTAATTGCAATTGTCATGCATACAAATACAGAAATATTCAATAAAAACTTGGTACAGTTTGTGTTGCTTATTTTGTCCTTTTTAATTTGATAGTTATAAAAAGAGATTCTTAAGGCTTACGTGAACATCCCTTTTACCACTAAGCATTTCCAACTCACAACTACTTTGTGATATGATGTATCATGCAATTTATTTCTTTTTTGCTGTTTGATTGAAGAGAATTGAGAATTCATAAATCATGACAATAGAAAGATTGTTTTTATATCTGGAAAACATTGCAATAGTTATCTTGGTACGAGTAAGACAATAGGCTTGCTCAGGAAAATTATTAAGAAATACAAATGATTAATTCTTGTCATGCTTTTAATGTTAGAAATTTGGTAGAAGCTTCAAAATGAGGTTTAGTTTTCCTTCAAAACACCATGGGATGAATCTCATTCCACATGCAATGTAAGTAACAGATAATTGATAAAAAGAAAGCTTTTCTTACAGTTAGAGACTGCGAGATATCCAAAGTTTGTGAACAGGAAACAAATAAATGTTCCTTGAATTATTCATAAATATAAAATTATTTAACCGACCAAAATATTTATTTAAAAATGTATCTAAATTCTTGGCATAGTCTATTGGATTGTAAACTCTCTTCATAAAACATCTTAAGATCAGAGATGACTTCACTAAGTCAATCGCAAACATGTCTCTTGTTGCAAATAGAGACTTGTGTAACATCTTAGATTATTATTGACAAAGATGTTTTTTACTTTTCACCCCCCTGAGACCCAGAGTCTGTTATTAATCTTTGAAGCTTTATTTAGGTTTGTTTTGTTCAGATTGGACTTACGGTGTTGAATGGAAGACAAGTTGGGTTTATCCTTCAGGTTGTCAGTGGAATTAGATCTCACTAAACTCCCTGTACTGATAGCAATATCTGCCAAAAACACACACAAAAACAAACACTAGTCAGTGTTAATATTCAAATCATATTAAAATGAGCAAAGATGTGAGTACATAAAACACACAGTTCAATCAATAATTTAGTTTAAAAAGGTTAGGTGACTGGTGTGACATTTCCATAGATGTAGTAACAACAAAGTATTCACCCCACCATGCAACATGCAACAAATCTGGAGCAACTCTAAAGTATATAAAAGTATACAGCTAAGGAGTTGCCATTCTCAAGCAAAGATGCATACTAGCTCTATTAAACTCCATGGACTGTGACTGACACAGCGGGAATAACAAAGTGACTTCAACTGGTGAACATGTCCAAATGTTACCAGGGACTGAAGATAGTCCCCTGGGGTGTGTCTGCTTGCCTCTATGCCCCATTGCCTTTGCCCATACACCCCAAAACAAGCCATTTGAAGAAATTAATCTGAATATTTCTTATTAAAGTCTTATGTGGCACAGGACTAATGGCCCATACAGTATATATTACATGCCTATAACTGAATGCAATAACTGATTATTATTCCAACAAACACTACAACCTCTACAGATAACATTCTACTTTCAATCAAAATAAATCATTGTAACTATGACAACCGAAGAACCTGGCTATTGATTGGAAGTCATGCTGAGTATTACGAAAGGGATTTCAATTGCAGGAAATTATCAACAATTGCCAGCAATGTGCAAAATGGTCATAAAGTTGAGCGATACCGATCAAGAGGAATATAGTGAAAGTCTTTTTTCATATTTGAAGCAGCAGTTTGTATGATCAATCCCTACTTTTTATACCTCACAGTAATCCAGAAAGCACGGAACCTCGATGCAGCTATTACATCTATTCACTGTTTATATGATTCGTAAATACTTGAACTTATTATGACCAGTCATGTCAACACTAAAACAATTTTCGTTAAATACTCTTAATAAATCCACATCTAAAAGGCAAAACCTAATGCTTTCTGGTCCGTTATTAATGTCTGAAACGATGCATTGTTAACTACTTCATTGAAACAGCTAAGTATGAGATGCTTATGAAACTCTGTCAGTGATTCTTAATTCACACAAAATATTGCACAAGAAAGAGGCATTTAAGATAAGGAACTTGACTCTTTCTTCAACAATCTGACCCAAGCTTTATCTGCAACAAGCCATGAGTCTGGACAATGCACCCATGCTTTCACAACCAACAAGCGATGGGAATGGGATTGGATGCAATGACTGGACAAGGATTTGCTTAATTGGAAAGAGCTTTTAACAGTCTACACGGAGATGTTTTGCAAGAGGGAAAGTTATTAGCTCCTGACAGCTGATGAACAATACCTAATCTTTATTACAAACACTGAAGACTCATCTGAACTTACATCCAACATGTAAATAATCTCTACTTCCCATTTAAGTAGGAGTGTTTCCAAGGAAACAATCATCAGTTGGTTCACAATGGTATGGTAGACTACTATTGACCCCATGTATGACTTGGAACGCACCTCTGCACAATGCGCATCTACCATTTCCACCATTTTAGGAGTCAATTCCTTTGAAAGCATTTTGACTCCCAAATTGGCGGACAGAATAGGCAAGTGAAGTGCGCATTGTGTAATGGATCACAAGTAATACCAGTAAATTCTGCGGGTCTTTTCTCTTTAGTCTGTTAGACAAGCTAGGCACTACATGTACATGTAGGTCCGTTTGTCAGGCTAGGCACAAGGTCTGATTGCCAAGCTAGGCACTCTGACTGCCAAGCTAGGCACTCTGTGGGTACGTACGTAACTATAATGGTTTGTTAGACAGGGTAGACAAGAGGTCTGGTTAGACAGGCTAGGTACAAGGTTTTTTAAAAACACAGAGTATAACTGTTTTTCAGATAGATCAGCCATCCTAGCTGTAATCACACTATGACCATGAGGTTCATCTTAATAACACTCTGATACAAGAAGTAATTATCAAGCAAGGCTACATGTACCTCTCAACAATAATATTAAAAACACTCTTTGGTACCTGATGGACATGCTTTAATCCAAGCCTCACTTTAATTTTTATGTATTTGTCTACGAACTAACTCAGATGGCAAAATAAGGTGCATTATCTTTCTACATAAGGTGATTATATATATTTCTGCATCTGCATTGAGTTTCACAATTCAAGCTGGACATTGGCACTTAGATAGTACTTTTTATTTTATGCACAGCTGGTGGTTACTTTCCTTCCACAAATCAAATTCCATAAACTCTTCAAGATTCAATTTAATTTGACCAACACAATGCAAGAAAATTACCAAGAGAGATTGTCAAGAGAATTTCCGACTTTCCTTTTTGATTCTGATAAGGGTTTCAAGATTGGCCTTGTGTGTCTTTATTCATTGTACATGCTTCATCAGTTTCTGCTCACATAAGGAAGTAGACACAGAGAGTAACTTTAGATGTCAGCTGACGGCCCAAAGAAAGACAAATTGCTGAATAATGTTATCTTCCTTTGTAACTAAGTCCAGCATGTTTAAATCTTTAAATTACATGCAAACTGTACATTAAAGTCAAATATTAATCTTTCTTTCTTTATGTGAAGAAACTGTTATAGGTTTATTCCCTGATCCTTTATGAATAGCAAAAACAAAGGTTGCACAGTCTTTGATTAATGCCTTATTAAATTAAAAGACAGAAATGGGTCTGCCTAGCTATTATAATTTGTTTACATTACTCACAGCCACTTAGCGTCACCATGTATCATTCTCGTCAATTTATACTCAAACCTGTAGGCCTTTCAATACAACATAATCCATCATAATACTAGAAATACACGTACTTCATGTCAAAGGAGAAAATCTTTTAATTGTTCGAGAAGAACAAAAATGCTTAGAGAAATCACAACTCCATAAAATATTGGAAAAACATACACACACAAAAATCCCTTAAACACAGATGAGAAAGTACTGGAAACTTGTAGTAAAAACAAAAATAATGACTGCCTGTGCTTATAAGTGGCAAATCAGATAAATTTTGCATTCTTTTGCTTGAGGTTTTACTCTTTAAAATATGCATATTTTTTAATAATTTGAAGCCGAAAGCGAATTTAAATCACAAATTTTTAATAAGAAATGACAACATTTGATAAAACAGAATAGGTAAGCTTTCCCTGGCTAACAGTGACACAATATGTCACTTTAATCAACACAGTCAAAAAGCAGTTGTAGAAACATTTCAGAAGGCAAGTTAGTGGGTGATAGAATTCCTGCTGTGATGTCCTCATGTATGCTTACATGAATAATGAGTTATGGTTAATGGCACAAACTTTTATTTTGTAGCAACTTGGAATATATGGAATATGCTGGACCTCTGTGTTATAAAAGTCTTTTTTCTATGATTTCTTCCATCTGTACTGAATGTAAAAAAGTTAGGTTAAATGTAGATGAGACTAAGAAAATACCAGACTCACACACACACCCAAAACAGGTTTCAGAATTTGACAACCCACAAATTTTTAAAAACCCCAAGGTTTCAAAATTTGATTGCGACAACTTAATCCTTGAAAAAAACTCCACAAAAGCTTTGAACATTTTCAAGAGTACATATAAAAAACAATGCAGTTATTTAAGTTAGACAGGTTACATCAACTACACAACAGCCTTAAACTTAATCAGCAATCAGATTAATTGGTTATTGTAGATAATAAAACAATAGAGTGAAGACAATAACACCTGCTCTCCATGATGTTAGACTTTATCACGATAACTTATCTCTACGAGTACTCATAGAATGATTACATACAAGTGGGGGTAGTCACTTCAAGAATATTTCAATTTTTTTATTTGTAAGGCAGCTGAGGCATTTGAAAGGTTTGGCTGTCTCGGAATCATGATTGTCAAAGGGTTTGGCCTTCTCAGAATCATGATTGTCAAAGGGTTTGGCCTTCTCAGAATCATGATTGTCAAAGGGTTTGGCCTTCTCAGAATCATGATTGTCAAAGGGTTTGGCTGTCTCAGAATCATGATTGTCGAAGGGTTTGGCTGTCTCGGAATCATGATTGTCAAAGGGTTTGGCTGTCTCAGAATCATGATTGTCAAAGGGTTTGGCTGTCTCGAAATCATGATTGTCAAAGGGTTTGGCTGTCTCAGAATCATGATTGTCACAGGGTTTGGCTGTCTTGGAATCATGATTGTCAAAGGGTTTGGCTTTCTCAGAATTATGATTGTCAAAGGGTTTGGCTTTCTCAGAATCATGGTTGTCAAAGGGTTTGGCTGGTTATTATTTCTGCTGTTAAGTCATCTATTGTTTCAAATTAGTTACTTGAGCAAGATTTATATTAGAGCAACATAAAAAAGATGGCTAAATTAAGCTATTGATGTTGATGTACTTTGCAATACAATGATCCTGACAGGCAGGTGTGTATAAATTGGATACAATACAAGGACAAAGGCCACATGTAACAGGAATATCAATTATTTTATCAACATTGAATTGTATTGATTTTATTTTAGATACAACCTAGAATTATTATAATCTAATAATGGTAACACTTACAATACAAAATGTCAACAATGAGATAAATAAATCATTTTGAGAAAACAAGACTATTTTAAAAATTACATGGCATTGTTTGTCTATCTCAGACATTGGGTATAAATGTATCAATATTGATACAAAATATTGATAATTACTGGCACATTGCTCAGTAATAACAGCAACAGGCAGTCTATTTCTTTGTCTAGTTTTTCTTCTCAAGTGATGTTTCAGAAAGTCAACACAAATTCAGTTAGTTGTTTTTACATGACCCATATTGATGTCTGGCACAGCGATGTTTGGAGTTTAAAGTTAAATTACGCTCCATAGCTAATGTTGCTTGATGTAAATTTTTTCATTTTTGTGTGCAATGTTTTGTAATTGCTGTACTTAAAAGCTAATATTGAATTGTGTCTTACGAATGTTTACATTAAGGGTTTTAAGATATTTTGTTCTCAATTTTCCTTTCTGTGATGAATTTTACTTTCTTCCTGCCAATTCTCCTTGATCTAAAAAATCTAACCTAACAATATAAAAAATATATCAAAATATATCAAAATTTGTAAACTTTTTGGAAACATTTACATTTGTATTGCTGCAAAATTGAAGTTATGACGACTTTACGGTAAATAAAAATGCTTACATTTAGACTGGAGTAGAAGTATCACTGTAGGCACTATCAAGTGATGAAACTCCATTTTAAAATAAATTCAATTAAAGTTCACCACCTGTCATACATAACAGGTGTTTTGGGTGTAAATCAAATTGTTGAGAGTCATTATGAAGATGAAAGACTACACAGAAATGAGGTAAGGCATAATGTCGTTAATAGGTCGACTAATAAATCTCTATTCACATCGTGATCCGAGAGAGAATGTCAGATCATGGTCAGACAAAATAGAAGCTTTTCAGCAAATTAATTATTGAGTAAAACTAAGCAGTAAGCAGTGAATAAATCAGTGACATGCTTTGAACATTACAAAGCATTTAGCTTGATTAGTTGATACTGCTATTATAGCAAGTAGTTTCCTGAGTCCAAGTGTCGGCAATTTTGAAAAAAGCTAGCAACCATCTTGAAAAATAGCCCGGCCGGTTGTCTTGAAAAATGTGCGGGCTGCCATTTAAAAAAATAAAGCCCTCCTTCCTTTTTTCAAAAAGGAAGGAAGCTAAACATATCTTTATTTTGCCTTATGACTTTATAAACCATGAAGACAAAGCAACTTTCATCAAATGAGGTTTAAACAAAGATACTAACTGCCTATAATAATATAAACTGCTATAATAATCAAGGAAAAATGGGAGATAAGACATCAGTTTCTTGCTTCATTATAAAAGCACAAGTTGCTTACAAGTTGTAATCCACTTGTCAATGACAATGAAGATGTAATGTGATCATTCAGTTCTGGATAATTAATAGCATCTTATGGGCATCAATGATTAAAAAGCATCCAGAAATCAATCAGTACAATATTCCTCTTGAGACAGTGATAGGTGGTAGTGTGTTCCATTATTACCTCTAATTGAAAGAGGGCTTGTCATTTATCAATAAACACCTGTCATGCAAGGCTTGGTAGAAGGAGCTTTTGTAAACAGGTGAAAACCTGTCAAGTCTGGTTTTGATGCTTCATTTACATATCAGCTGTGCATTACACAAATTCAACAGGAACTTCATGTCTGATTTTCAGCTCATGTAAACTTTAATTTTGTAATATGAATTTCTATGATGGAAACAACCTGAAAAATATTAAGAATAATATACTTTGGTCCTATTTCTCATCGTTGCTTTTATTGGTGAGGATATGACTTGCTACAAGTCTTTAAATCTTTGATCGCTCCAAAACATTGCCGAGAATGTGCAAGCTAAGTTTCTCTGAGTGATTATTTGTCTTTATAAGACAACTTTGTCAAGACTAATTCAGTAGTGTCAACACTATCCTTGTGTTTAACGAAAATAAGTGTACTAAATTTGACACCAACTAAGAACACTAAGAACCAATTTGAAGATTCAGAAACACATCCGATGGCAGTAAACAATTTATCATGTTGGAAGATTGTCAAATAATAAAAAGAGAAATTGTCAGATTTTAGACAATGTCTTTGCAAAAGTCAACACTAGTTTTCTTGAGGTTTTCCATGGTCTGATAGATATGATTCAATTACCTGGGATACATTGTGTATTAATTTTATTTTTATTTTAATTTTATTTTTATTAGAAGAAGCGTTTGCTCTGAAAAGAGTTGGTTGGTTTGTTCAAAGCTTAATGTTTTGACTGGAGTGCTCCAATCATGATTATGGATGTTTAGTTGTTAAAACAATGTGACTAATTTGACAAAAATGCTCCCACACCCTTTTTACATAGATAATACCACCATTCTATTATTATCAATCAAGCATTCACCACACATCAATTATAGGACTCTGTGTATTAAAGGAAAGAGAAGAAATAAAAGGAAAATACATACGAGGTTTTAGCGATAGCAGCACGACATTTTGTATTTCTCTTCCTAGTCCTGTACTGTGGACTCCATATATATAGCTTGTAGACCCATCATGTTTTAGACTAGGTTTTGATGTTAGGGCTAGTGCCCCAGTCTTCATTGCACTCAACATCTGAAGTTTCATAAGAACTGGACGGATGCGCAACTAGCTGGGCCTATTGGCATCTTCACTTCTCCCTCTCATATAAAATGTCTTCTGTTGCAAAAGAGTTCTGCTGATGAATATGAACGTCTTCGAACGCATCTTTATTGTCCTTATAAATAAATTTTTTTTGCCAATGCATGCTTGTCATTTTCCTGCAGGAAACTCCATCCCATTCCACTACACAGTCGGGTCTGGATTGACAGGAAGGACATCATTTCAATCTTGTCTTTAATCAAGAAGAGTATTCACCAAGATTATAAAGTGATGCCATTCAAACGGCCATCTGTCCTGCACAACCATGATGGGTGGTATCTAACGTAATTCCATGGCATTGTGATGTCATTATGATGTCAATTTGATCAATGTGAACATATCTGCTGATAATAGCTCAACTTTACCATCCCAAGCTATTACATTATTCTTGACCGCACACAATGCAGCAATTAATAGACATCATCCCACATGTTTGACATTCCTGCTTTCTCTGACAAGGTCTCATCACTGGATACTCCTTCAATTTTGAACAGCAAGCATTACTTCTTCTCACTAGCTTCTCATTGCGATGGTTACTGTGTGAACAACAGGTAGAGTGTAGCAGTAGTGTATGGTGTACACTGAGTGTGCTCCAATCACTGATAATATCATTTAGTATGTCACTGCTCATAAATGAAGACATTATATTAACTTTTATGCAACTTGAGAATCAAATAGATACCAATTCACATATTACCATGGCAATCTGTAGTAATAAAATTGCAAGTGTAGTCAACAGACTCTACATCTCATTGCTATCTTTCCTGATGTTATAATAAGACCAGTTGAGGATGCATACACACCCAGAGTGTTGCTTATACCCTGATGCTGTATAGATGATTGTTTGCTGAATCAGTCAAGATAAAATAACATCAATTAAATGTCTTGAAGATAAATTAACATTGAGGACAGCAGAGTGAAGATAGAATCACACTTGAATAACCAATACCTCTTGTCCGAAGAGAACATCTGGTTCTTACACTAGATTTACCTCCATGTAGATGATGAGTCAATTTTTATTCAAACTGCTCTCACTATGATGTTGTTATTGCCAAGCACAGCTTCAATATCCTCTCTAGGCCAGGCTATTTTTATGAAAAGCTGAAATGGCCACAGCTCTTGATCTTTCCCAACGCTGTAGTTTCTCAAAGCATGATAATAAGAGAAAATTTTCAAACATGCTGCATGGTTTCTGTCACTTGTTTTTTCTCCTGTGTATAAAATCCAATATTCAGAGTCTACATACAAGCCACTATTGGAGAAAGCCAGCAGGAATAACTGAGTGTTACTTTTACACTTAAAATTAAAAGCAGTATTTCCCATGGGAATGTTAGAGTAGAAAGGTGATGTACAGAGGAATGAAAAGCCAGCAATCTGAAGCTTGTGAAAGTCTCCCTGGAGTTTAGATCATGATATGAGATTAATGAGTGTCAGATTCACACCAAGTCTTCAAGGAATTCAACTCCAACATTTCTGCTTATTAGTCACAGATCATTGAAAAGGTGTTGGTAATCTACGGTCGGTCATCTGGAACGGTGTCAATGTCTGAGATTTGAGATGAAGAATCTCTCTTATACTGATTAAGAAGTATGAGATCTAAACTGACTAATGTTGAGTATCAGTATGCTTGACGTCACTGATTTATAGAAAAACTTGAAGACACATCAGTGAAAGTAGTTTAAGATCAGGTGACAATAGAGAGATGGGAGCTCTTGCTGGTCTCTCTGCACACATTACTGTCAAACAGTACACTCAGAAAACATCCATCCTTCGTCATAAGTTACAAAATGTCTCTCAATCATTTTGGTCAAACTAATTCAAAAACAACAAAATAAGCTGTTTCTCTTTGTTCATCAATTGTAGAACATCAAATTTATCTGATTACATAGAAGACCACCACAATCACATCATGTTCATCTAGGAGTAGTCATTCATTAGAATCCAAACAATATTAGGTGGCATCCCATTATGAGTCACTTTTGTACACAATCATTCCACAGCAAACACGCCACCTGGATACAAGTAATTTCTTTCCATGCAACAGCTATAATATACTTTGATGTAATTTGCCATCCAGCACAAACCACAATACTAGACACTCCATTGTCAAACCATCAGCAGCAAAAAGCCACTAATTACAAATTCATAACCAATATGGAATCTACCATTCTACTGAAAGGGGTGCATTTCCTGTACTACACTAGCATGTAAGATGATGTAATTTTAAAGGCATCGTACACGTTTGGTACTTTGAGCCCATTGTTTGTTTCAAACCTTTATAGTTGTAGATATATAAGATAAAACTAACCTGTTAAAATTTCATTTCAAAAGGTGTTAGCGTTTTTGAGATATTGCCGAAAATCTGGAGCGGTTAGAATAATCTGCAGAAAGAATAATCTGCAGTGGAATACACACTCTGAGCAGATTCAAATGTTTTGGGGGATAAAACGTGATATATTTTTCCATAACTGCAGTACTTCGAAGTCAAAAGTTTCTCAAAATGCATTATACTATCTGAAGCTGCTGTACTTATTACCAAGTAAGTTTTTATTGCCAATAATTATCTGAGTAATTTTCAAATGTGTACGACGCCTTTAAGGAAGGTTTCTTCAACGAATATTAACTCAACCATAACATTGTCCTTGGTTTCATTGTCTGAGGATACCCTCTACTAGATACACCACACATACACTGGTTTCAAATTTCCTAAACTAATTATACTATATAAAGCTAATTATAAATATAAGTTACTGCATAGATGGTGGTGGACTGGAACCAATATTGAATAATAGAAGAAAACAAATTGTGAAACCAGTTACAAATAATGAACTTGTTAGAGGTTGATGTACACAACTTTGGGTATTTTGATTATGAAATGGTAAATAAACAGTAATACGCATGTACAACCATCAGCTCACTCAATGGTACATATTAATTCTTTAGAATCATGTGCATAGCAGTGAATCGTAACCGCATAATTATTAAGTACTCTATGAAATTGGCCCCATGTGAAAAGTGTTCTGCTTGTACACCATGAGATTTAACTTCATTTTAACAAACTTAAGGTGCTATCAATACACCTCAACTTATTGGAACAAGCAATAAAAGGCAACTTGTTCATTTTGATGGTCTGTATTTCTTGAATGCTGATTTTAAATTCTCATCCTGACTCTGAGGTAAAATGCCAAGTAGCTAAGCTATACAGAACAGGCACACAATTGTACATACATTTTATAAAAATCTTCTTTGATTGTGTCTGTTTGTGTGTTTTAATAATCACTAACTAGAAAAAAGGGGAACCCTTTTAAAGCCTCTTTAACTGACTATGACTGAGTTGATTAAAACATCAACAGGTTGCTATAGAAATCAAGCAGCACACTGCTAGGCTTTTGATATGATAATATATGATGTCATTCCAGCAAGGTCATCATCCAATTCCCCCTTAGTAATCCCAGTAACCATGGTAACATATATAAATGCATCACTGAGCACCTTGGAGTGATGTAGAGGGCCATTTTATCTGATGAGGTAGGCAATGTGTCTCCCTCTAGTGTTTAATTGATTAGAACAGGAAGAGGTTAGCAAGATGATAATTGAATATGAACGCTAAGTTTTACACATTACTTGATGCTACAACAGGTGGCCAATCCTCTGTTACGCTATCATTTAAGACAATGGCATGCTGGATATTTGCTGAAAGCTGATTTAACACAAAGTTGCCTTTGAATCAGAGTAGATGAGAAAATAATCAAGTTGTTTTTTAATTTACTTTTGAGCTTTGTACTCGAGTACGATTCAAAAAAGCTTAAACGGATTGAAAGAAATTTTTAAAAGACTATAACAACAGAAATCCCAATGCTGTACTACATCTAACTTTATTAAGGGCTTTTTACTTAATATCTGAAATTACGTCCATATATTCTACATGTATTAAATAAACACAAAGTGAAAACCTTTTGAGGTTGATGGTCAAAAATCAAAGAGACAGTCTTGACATTTGATTGAATTGGTTTTTGTTAGAGTTAACAGTAGCTCATGCAATGTTAACATGAGTTTAGTTTGTAATGGAAGGATACAATGAAAGTTGAAGTAGGTGGAGATAGACTTCAGAGAATGGGTTAATAAGGGAGGAGGTTATGTTGATAGGATGGGCAAGGTTTGACTTCAACTTTTTCAGTGACTAACGATTAGCTTGTATTTTCACAAGTCCATCAGCTTTTTCACCTGTTCATGTTTCAAGTTAAACATGGATGCTTTTCAACACTAAACAAGCCAGCCGGACCACTTGGAGTAAATTTTGACTGGTCCTTGGGGGTTTTAAGTGGCATTTAGACAGCAGAACACTGTTTGTTAAGGGAGAATGCTGATGCGGGAGAGGTAACTGACTTTAATATAATTGTGATGTGAACACCACTGATGTTCCCACAGTCCCACTAATCAATGTTTACAGTGAGGCCACCCGCATCTTTATGTTGATTTTATTAATTGGTATTGATTTATAAGATCATAGCAACAAATTAATAAGAATACAAAATTACCAAATGTACAGAGTTGGGAGTAAAGCAAAACGGAAAACAATTAGAAAAAAAGAAAAAAGATTCAACAGACAAAGTGCAATGATTGCAAACAACGCTTATTTTCGAAGTTCAGAGGTGAGGTGAAATGAGATTAATCTTACCTTTATGTTGAGGGGATCCTTTGGGGTGTTGACCAGTCTTAGGAGGTACCTTAGGGGGTTCTGGTCCACCTTTCTTCTTATACCATGCCATCTATTGTAGATACAAACAAGAATATGAATTACTTATCAAAAACGGATGAGAAGCAGAAACTACCTAGACTAGAGTGTCCAAACATCTACAATACATGTATACTGGAAACAAAATGATCCTTTATCAAAAAATGAATCTTAAAATCATTAAAACAAAATTTTACTGACCTGTTTAGTATCAAGAGATCCACCACCTTTATGACGCTCAGAGAAACTACGTCTGGCAAAACTGTCTCGCTGAAACTGGTTGTAAGGATCATCCACTGGGTTTATCTCACTAAGAAAAACATCAACATCGATAAATCAGTAAATGAAGTTTACTTTAAGCATAAGTGGCTTTCTTAGTTTGATTCTGATATACAAGGACGTTCAAAACTAAATCAAGACTTATTACATCTTGACTTTGAAGGCAGCAACAAATAATTCCAAACTAATCATCTTAAGAGAACCTACATGTGTCTTGAGAGTGTCTAATTCCTGTATGGTCAGATGGTTTGGTGAAATGCAGTCCCACAATGGAACATTTGGATACTTGTTTGTGGTTGGCTGATCATGGAGGTTTTTCTGTTTATTGCCAAACATTACACAGTGCTGACCAATACTGCATCACTACTTCTCCAATAAACAATTAATAGGAAAGTGTTAATTGATTGACTTAGTTAATCCAGTCTTCCTGTTCACATACAGTACACTGTTTATCTCTTAGACATTCCTTGTCGCTGTCCATTGTTAATATCAAGTCAGGCTAACAAATGTAATCAAATGCTGAATGAATGACAATTATTATATTTGTTATATAGAATATAAAAAAAGTTTAGTACAGTGAATGATTAAAACAATATTTTCAAGGCTAATTTTTCCACACTTAACATACAAAAAAGGAATGAAAAAGAACAATTTCTTTGAAAATTTTACTGTTATTCATCCTTACATGACACTTAAACCAAAGTAGACTTTATTAAATTCTAGCAGGCACCTCTTTTATTCCATTCAACCTTAAACCTCTAAAACAAATTCAACTGATAACAATATAAGTTTTATACTTAAAAAGTAAGTATGTCTTAAAATACCCAACAGAATGTTCAAGATGTTACTAACCCATCTTCATCTTTAGCTTTTTCCCAGGTATCAACCAGCCATTGAGGAGGAGATGGTGCTCTACCTGATGCAGATGGGCTTGTTGCGTCTATCTTAGCAATTGCCTAACGAACAAACAAATCAAATCCTTGACGTTTAAATTTCATCTTAACTTCATGTCAAAATTATCCCATGCTAACATACATCTTGTTGTCGTAATGGTTTGTGTAATCTGCAGTGGTTAAGGAACATACATCTAAGAGACGAACATTTCAAGAAACTTAGAGAAACAATCGATGAAAGCATTTTCTTAATAGCCATGGAAGGATAGTGGAAACAAATGTTCATTGTTCCTGTAAAAAGTGGTGGTAGAACTTAAAGACTAACTAACTATAAAAACCTGTTTGAGCTTTAGTTGGGTCTTTAAGTTCTACCAGCATCTTTTATTGTTTTATCTATCAGACTAATATAGCTATCTCTTTCATTGTTTATGTGTTTGTAGTTTCACATCAGATAGTTCTCTCTCAGAGATACCTTGAAACATGCAGAATCTTATTGAAAATGCATCCCTTCCAAGAAACTGTGTCTTGATAAAAGTGCACAAGACAAGTGCACATCTCAAAGGAATATGAAATAATTATTGGTATATGATACTACTATATAGGGCTCACCCTTAACACTAGCCAGGCATACAGTGTGTAGTAAAAACTGCTACGGGCTAGTAAACACCACTTCTCAACTTGCCCTGTGGGCTAATAGAAACTCTGCAGCCTACTTGTCTAAAACGCTCATGTGTATACCTGCGCCTTGAACACCCAGCAGGGTGGATATGTATGCATTACAAGTCTTATTATTATTATTATTATTATACCTTTTTAGATGTGAAAAATGACTTTTAATTTATTGTTGAATGTGTGAATGTAACTTCATTTGACCATTAAACTGGTCTGACATATAAAACATTCCTGGGGAGCAAGTATAATGAATACTTTTAAAACAGCTACTTTTAAAACAGCTACTTTTAAAACAGCTACTTTTAAAACAGCTACTTTTAAAACAGCTACTTTTAAAACAGCTACTTTTAAAACAGCTTAAGCACAAGGTTTGCTACTCCTTACATCATCAATATCCGCATCATCGATCATCACAATTTCATCTCCCCCTTTAGGCATCGTTGGTGAAAGTTGAGAAGTATCTTCTGCATACCCATCTCCTCCTGGTCCAACATGGCGACTCAATAACTGCTCTTTCTATAAGACGACAAATACATCACAATCCTTTTAAATTCAAGGAGATTTCTCTTGTTTGGATATTTTCTGTATATATTCCATTTCTTCTTTTAGAATCAAAGTACTTGAAAATGAAAACAGCAGCTTTTTGTTCATATCACCTCTCATTGTAAACGATTTTAAAGTTGTTAAAGAGGGGCTAAAGTTTTGTGATCCAATCATTTGCCATTAGAGTCATTATGGAAATGGGAACAAAACTTACAAGTCTCTAAACTCACGTTAAAATGGTGTAAAACGCCATTGTGTTTGATACAAAGTGGAATTGTTGTCAAAATCCAAAAATTGTCTGATGAAATCACATTTTACAAATAAGGTCTGTACACTTTTTTATAGAGAATTTTTAGTTTATTCCTGAATTTTGATGATATTTAATCAAAACATTTTTTTCTTCTTCATTTTGGCCTTTTTTGGAATGTAAAGGCTTTTTGACCTTGGAGCCCCTCTTTTAAGAACATTCAGCATCAACATCATTAAACAAGTCATAATTACAAAAGGGTCTTTTTTATTTAAAGTTTTGTTGATGAAGAAGATGTTTTCTTTTATCCTTCCCTACTACCTTGACATACCTCAATGGCATTGAGTTTATTCAACACTGGATGTTTGAATAATTCATCCATTGCATCCATATCTAAATCCATCCCACGAGATGAGATAGATACCGGACTTCCTGGTCTTCCTTCTCCATCTAATGACTCGGATCTAGTCTCAATCCCACGATCAGATGGTCTTGATGATGTAGGTGTGACATCACCAGGGTCTGTACGACGAGCAATTACCAGACGAATGTGAGAACGAGGAGATTTGTCACCAGCCATGGAGTGACGAAGGATATCCATAGCGCTGCTGTTTGAGATACTGATGAGGGATTCCTCATTGATGTAAAGAAGCTGATCATTGGGACGTAATCTACCATCCTAAATCAAAATAAATAGTACAAGTATAAGTCCTGACTGAGTAACAAGTGTGGCTGGATTCTGCATCAGGAATAATTATTATATACATTGTGGAATGGCCTGGCTGAGCGATCTAGTGGACCAGGCTCAAGCCCTGGTGTTTCTGACCAGCAGAGTGTGGGTTTAAGCCTTGTTCTTGAGCAATACACTTAACCATTATTGCTTTGTCTTTCAATGGGAGGTAAAGCCGTTGGTCCTGTGTGCTGTGCAATGCATGTAAAAGGACCCAGTTACACTTGTCACTAATTGAAGGGGGTTTGCACCGGTGTTTCTGGCAGTGGCTGCTGAGTGCGCCACAGCACCTTGTGAACCCTTAAAAGGTGCTACATAAATTGGTCTCATAATTCAGAAAAACTTCAAAATCTGTCTTAAAAAGTCTCTCAGTTCAACACATTGAGCACCATATTGGAGGATACGGTCTCTTTGTTGAACACCTTGAGCATCATGTTGGAGGATACGTGCGCTTTCTAAGACAATTTTAGTGCTAGTATTGATGTACGTCCAAACTAATGATTGAATACTCAATGCAGATGCTTTACACACAACTTGCTGAATGCTTTAGTACTAAGCAAACTTATCACCGCCTTCACTTACTTTAGATGCTGCTCCTCCGTGAATCACACTTTTAATGAAGATTCCAAGATCTTTACTTTCTCCATCTGTTCCATTGCCAGACGTCTTACCCTTTACGCTGACCCCTAGACCAGCAGACCCTGTGTCATTGAGTGGAATATCAAAGACAACTACTGCTTTGTTCTTAGCATTGGTGGGATCATCTGAGGTTTTCTCTTCAGGCTGTGGGTAAAGAATGATGCACAACCTCAAGTTACTCCCAACAATACCTTAAGTACAATATAAAAGCCAACTACAATGCATTTGGGTGAAGTATACTCGACAATTTTCGACCATCAATTTGTTGTAAAATGTAAAATACATTCAAAATCTGAATTCTAAATGCCATTTTGTTCAGTTTACCTCTCCATGGATTAGACATAAATGACTGAGTGTTGTATCATTCTGCGAACTCACCAATTCTCTAGGTAAGACTTTCTCTGGAGTAGCAGCAGCTCCAGAGTCTTGACGAGAAAGTACAAGATTGACAACTCCTCCAAGTCTGACGCTACGTAAGATGGAAACAGCTTCACTCTGAGTCTTGCCAGTCATCTCAATACCATTAACCTAATAGAAATAATTACAGTGCAATCATTTATTGAAATAGCACTGCAACATTAACAGTACTAAGTTGACAATGCATCAGAATGGTTCAAATGAGACTTTCATTCCACGGATGTTCAAACTAGAGAAGTGCCTTTTATACTTCAAAAAAGCTTTTCAAGAGGAAATGACAGTCCGACTTTAAACCACAGGTCTGGCTGATAAGGATGATATGTGTTTTTTCCCCACAAACCATTTTTGCTACCTTTATTTTCTAGTTATTCCAAATTATCTAGTAAGATTCATGTCTGCTAAGCTAATCTTATATTTGCAAAACATCCTTAAACTAATACACTTAATGTAGTCTTACCTCCAGCAATCTGTCTCCTGGTTTACATCTTCCATCAGCAATAGCTGCTCCTTTAGGTAAAATATTCTTAATGTAGATTGGATTCTTGCCTCCTACAGCGTTATCTCTTGTAGTGATGCTGAATCCTAGACCCTGAGGACCTAGAAAGATAAGACGTAAAATGATTGAAGACAGAAATGAAAATGGATGGGATTAAGCTTGATTGGGTGAATTCCTTGTTAATCCTTGTTTGTGTAAAATTTGAGGCATTGCACGGTGAAGATGGATATTTATTTAATTTAACGGGTATGCCATATAATGATGTCTTTCTGTAGAAGTTAGTTTGAATTAGAACTTCTTGTTTGTTGGAGTGTTTGTTTGTTTGTTTGTTTGTTTGTTTGTTTGTTAAGGAGTCCTTTCTAACCTTTCATTAGTTGGACATACAGCTTCCTACCAATTCTCCTGGTATTAGTAGGCGCAATGATATTATGAACCTTCTGTGATTGAGTCTCTTCTTTAGAAAGTGATGTTGCCGGGGCACGTGCAGGGACATCAGGTGGTACCCTGGGAGATTCAGCAGGTTGATCCTGATTGGTCGATAGCTGATCATCTGATGGTTGTTTCTGACGTTCTACAGTAAGAGTGACAGACTCTGTACGCATTGCATCACGCAATAACTCCTGAGCACTGATTTAACATTGAAAAAAGAAACAAAAATGAATCAATTCTGAAGAAAGAATAAAGCAAAGATGGAGACCAAGTAGTTATGGTCTGCCTCCCCCACTCTCCTAAAAATCAAGTTAAGATATTGTTGTTTACTTAATGTAATGTTCTACATTTTATATAAAGCTTCTGTACTTTTTTGTCTCTAGATATCGATTGAACTGCAAGCTCCCTATCTAATTTTTGTGCAAAATGTATGTTAGTTATTCTATGAATGCAACTTATCTCTACCAACGTCTGGATAAATCAGCACTTGGTAAAGTTTGACACCAGTGTAATTAAACACCAATGGTTTTAGTACATGGATAGTCTTGCAAACATGCACTGTTGAAAGTAACACTTCAAATCATTCATCACATATGACAGGCTTGATACCGGGACAACTACTACATTAGAAATACGAGCCAGACAGATTGAACCTCATCTTGAGGTTGTAAGGCAAAAGGATTGATATCATAGTCTGTCAAATTGTGATAAATACTTGCTATAAATTCATTGTTAGGTTGTAAGACAATTAGCAACAACCAAAGAAAGAAAGGGTTTGGTTGCCAAGTCATGCATAATATGTAGAGCACTGCAGAGGGTTCAAAATGCCATCAATCATTCCTCTATGCGTGTCAGATATGCTGGATTTCTAAAGCATTTTATTTATGGTAACAATAACAAAGGTTTCAACTCAAAAGGCCCTTTAAGGTTTTACAGGTGAATTTACTTGGTTTTCTGAATCAGCGGTGTCAACTGTTATGCTATATCTATCCTCTGGCACTAAAATAGCAGCCATCTTGATAATCTTATCAAAAATGAACCACATCAAGGCAAATATCCAACTGTGAACCTTGATTTAGTATTTTTCAAAGAGACCAAGGAAACCTAAATATTTGGCAGATCTCTTGACTGTACACCTCTTCTTGCTGTTATTCAAATCCCATTTTCCTATTGATTTCATCATGGTTTAATAGACTGCCAAAATTAATTCCTGGGTGAACATACACATGATGCAACTCTGGCTAAACATGGCAAACTTTCAACAAAAATACGACATAAAAAAACCACCTTGTATACTGCACACTGACATCACTATTCACTAACTGTCTCCTAACACCACTCAACCTCTCCATACTGTAGGGTCAAGGTTCAAAAGGTCAAGATCCATCATTTGGAAAACTAATTACAATGCCAGCGAAAAATGTGGCTAAGTAATTTTGGAATATGCCCCAAGAGTCTTAACAACTCATGTATTAATGCATTTGGATTCTCAACACCCAAAGTGCAATCCGCTATTACTCAAACAAGTTGTTTATTTATCTTTATTTTTTTAATTAAAATCCAGCAGAAAATTGTTTGTACAACACGAACGTGTTTATAGATTCCAATTTGAGGCTAAATTGTTTCATTAATAATAACCTGCTATCTAAGGATTGCTCTTAGCTTTCATAAAGAAATGATCAGCAAAAGCTTCCAAACGGATATCTGACTGATGACATCAAAAGCAGATTTACAAGTTCGGTTACTATTGATGAAACCAGATATACATGTGTGTATACATGTACATGTGGTAGTAAAAACAGAAATTGGTTGAGTTCATTTGTTTTTGTAAATGCTACTTTGTTGTAAGTTTATTTTCTAAATTAAGCCCCCAAGTGGTGACCTTTTGACACTTATTGCAACTTGAGCGAGCTGCAGCAACTTTTTTTAAATTTATGCTTTCCATGACCCTAGGTATTAAAAACATGTTGAACAAAAAACCTTTCACCTAGAAAACTGTAAATATTATGTGGAGATTATTTTCATTGGATGATATTTTCATAAACCATAACAATATGCAGTTGGTTTATCTTAGCTTGGTTAATACATGCAGTGCACACCTGTAGTTTGTTGATTCATGATTGAATGATGAGTCAAAACAAGTGTCAGAAAGTTTCCATTGTGATAACAATAAAACAGATCTGTATTACTTCCTGCAACAGATCCTGTTAGAGTTGGTTTCAATAATGCAAATCAATCCTAGAGTTGGTTTCAATAATGCAAATCAATCCTAGAGTTGGTTTCAATAATGCAAATCAACCCCATGAGTGAAGTAGTTCTTACAATGGCATTCTTTTGTTCTATTCACTATAAAACAAAAGAGAGCCAAGCACATTCAAATCAGATGGTTATTAACAAATTCCTCTTTCGCATGTTGGTATAAATATTTTGATTTTGTAAATTCAGTGAAGAAACAGCTGAATATTCATTTTGTACAGATATGGGCGCAATTAAAATGTTGGAATCATTTGTGTATTCAATAAAAAGAAAAAGTAAGGTAAAACAGTGAAAGCACCTGTCTACACATGTAAAGTCTACACCCCAAGTCCCCAGAGTGTGAACTCAATACATTAACACAATAACTACTAGTGTTAACTATGGTCCAATGCAGAATCAAAGAACTCTACACTGACTGACTGCAATACAGAAACTTGATTGATTCCTTTTCTAATTTCATGGTGAATATAATTGCAAGTTGTTATCCATCATCGCATCACCCCAGCAACGCTGACTCAGGTTCCCTACCACTTCACTCAAATTTACACCTAACCAATTTACAGCTCAATTTTAACTAAATTTGACGCCAAATTTTTCTACCATAAAGATGTCTACTTGGGCCCCCTGGTCACTGCAATAATTTATCACTAACAAAATGTTTGGTTATTTATGACTTTTATAGGTCACTGACTCCACTGAAGTTTTCTTGCCTGTAACTTAACCTACACCCCTATCCTCCTTTACTGGGAGTTTTGTTTTAATTTACAACTCTCTCCCTTGGACTCACTCTTGAAAGAATCTTGTGTGTAAAATAATCATTTAAAAATCTATAAGATAACATGCCCAAAAAACTCAGCAAACTTGCCAAGTGCATGAGTTTATTTTATGGAATCATAATTACCTTTTGAGCAAAAAGCACGAAGTTCACGAGTTTAAAAACTCATAAAATAATTGTTAATTTTCTCCCTCAAAAGAGAAAACTTCAAGCTGTTATCAATGAGCATTATTTTTCCTTTTCATAACTTTGTTAATAAGGTTATTCATTAATAAGCAAAGAATTTGTATTTTATAAAAAGGCTCCTCACTCAGATTATTGTTTGTTTCTCAGCAAATCTCCTTTGACTAGCCTCATCTTTTACTGGATGTATTCAATGAAGAAAGTGACTGCTGACAGTGAGTAAAACAACAACATCAAGAAGGTCAAGATAAAGGAACTGATCTTAACTTACCCATCAAAGGTCATTTCAGTGATGTCCAGTTTATTAATAGTCAGTATGTGATCACCTTGCTTCAATCTACCATCTCTAGCTGCTCTACCTCCTGTCTCTATACCATGGATGACCAAACCATAGGCACTGGACAACAAAATGAAAACAGAAATCATTCCAATTATGAATGTATCCTCAAGCCTGATGAGGCAATTGCCTCCATGCTCCTGGTCACTGCCTTGGTGCTTGATGAAACAGTCCAGTAGAAATGTATTTGTAGGTAACTGACTATTCAACCTTGACATCAGAACAAACTGTTTATTTGAACTTTGATACTGACACAGAGTCTGGATACTCAACTGTAAGAAGTTGCCCTTTGACCTATGACCTTCTACTCACCTGCCATCATCATTTTCAACTCGTGCAATAATCTGAATACCAAGCGGTGTTCCATCATTCTTAATAACAATCTGTTCTCTTTCCATATCATCGTCATCCCCATCAGAATCCTTTCTTCCGTTCGCCTGTAACCAAATAACCAAAAATTATGACTAGAAAGTAACAAATAGGGAAGTATTCACAGCAAAGTACAAGCACCTCAGAAGGTACCCAAACCATTAATTCTGGGTGGTAGACAAAGGAATGTCAACTTATGCATGAACAACATAAACACTCTACTATACCCCTATGTGGCTGTAGGCAAGAAATCTAGTTTGTTGATCTAAGACAAGACATCCAACAAGACTCTGTCAAGAAACTACTCACAAGCTAGATCCTTGTTTCAGCATTGAAGAGTCAATGATTTCAGAAACTGATAAAAAGGTATCAGACCTAAACATAAAGGAGTCTTCAGTTTTCTTAAACTGATCATTTATCGAATTTGTGGTTTTTACTCTGTCATGAAAGTTGACAAGGTTTCACCTGTAAAGTTCATAAATGCAACCCATCTTGGCATGGATCAATAAAACAGTTCTTGGGTTGTGGTATTTGCTACCCCCCCCCCCAATCCCTCTTAACCTAAATAATGTCCAGGACTTTCATGAAGTATTTCAGGCCTCACAGGTGGTTGTACTTATCAACAATGAGGTGAAGCAAGCAGTATTTCATTATAGCCTGGTGGTCAGGGATATTTATGGCCATTGTTTCCAGACAATTTGACTGTTTAAATAAAATCCAAAAGAATGTTATTATTCATAGTTCAGTGATTTTCATATAGCAATTACAAGTCGCAAGAATGGGAATTCTAACGGCCCCCTAAACTCTAAAATATGTGAACAACAGTTTCACCTGTACAACTGTTAACTGTTAGTAAAATACCACCATTCCGGTTTCGCTCGCTCAAAGGGGTTCAAATTTATTTTCCTTGTCCGCACCATGTCCGCACCCATCCTTGACCACACACTAGTGTTAACACAATCTTGTCATCATGACTGTCTGTATTCTGTATAAATGTCATTCCTATATAAAATACTCCTCTTAGTTTACAAACAATTGGATTTATGATGGACCTCTTCAGAGAACAAGTTGAAAATAAACAACCGATAAAAAAATCTGTGAGAAATACTTGGTGAAATTCTACAATGGTGTTACTGTTGAGATATGTGTGGATGGTAGGTGTGAATTATTACATGCAGACCAAGTACTCCCAAAGTTATACATTTATTACACTTAGTAATCTGGCGTTGTTTAGGTTTATTGTTAAGACGGAGGCCCAATTTCATTGAGCTGCTTAACGGCCGATTTTGTGCTTACTGTGCAAGTTTCCATTTCATAGCGCTGCTAAACAGTAAGCACATGAAAAGGCATGCTAACCTTCCGGTGCTTACTCAGTATGAAAATGAATGGCGTCATAATGCAAATCCACTGTGAACGCGCAAGCTGACTGCCTAAATTTCTTGCTAACCTGTGAAATACGCTTACGCTTAAGCAAATTTTTTCTGCTCTAGTCAGCACGAAAAATTTGCTTACCATTAAGCAGTGCTATGAAATTGGCCCCAAACCTAAGCCTGTCCTTTCTCTATGCTTAGATCAAGCAGTCTTTACTTACAATAAGACAAGCTTGAGTTTCTTTACAATTGACTACAACAGTAAACCCTCCTAGGTAGGATGTATCTGTCTACATGTGTCTGGCTCTGGCTGTAATTAAACACTAAGATAGACACAGTTTGTGTCCAAGCTGCAGACTAAGCTCCAAACTAGTCTGGTAATGATTGGTAAAATATATTCACTCTATAATTTCCCATGGGCAGTCTAGGACCTGCATGTTAATTAGACAGATACCTTGCACAATGTTAGTTTAATATCATGACTATCAACCTGGGAGCCAGACCAACAGTGATCTCACCTTTTCTTGAGCTTCTGCCCATTTGTACATGTTGTTATGAAGAATCCCTGAGATGGACTGTCTGGAAGAATCACGTCCAAACCTAGAGAAGGCACTACTCAGTTCATCTTTACTTCCTCTACGCTTCTCAATTATTTCTTGGCTTGGTTTCTGTAAATCAATCATAACAGATAGACCATCTGGTGTAGGATTGGATAGGATAACACATAGATAACCCAACATCTTGGCTAGGTATGTGAGTAATCCCAACATCTTGGCTAGGTATGTGAGTAATTACAATGAAATGAAATGCACACTGAGGAGGGTAACATAGCTCTGATAAAATGATAAGAGTAATAAGTTCAAATTTCAGTCATATCGCAAGGTATGAGATACCAGAGAAATCTAGGGGCAGAGGTTGGTTGCAATATTAGGCTGTGTCCAAATCAAGTGACTTTGGCTATCCTTATGACTATGGCTGTTGAATGCAGCAACAACATTGAGGAATAGGACTTTTCAGCAATCTGGCCATAGCCACTGCCAAAGTCACCACTTCTGACACTGTCATACAGTAATTTATTAGATTGCTCTCACTCGGCCAAACGAAGGATTTATAAAATTTCATGATAAACAAGTCACCTATTTAAAAAATTCAGTCGACAATTCCCAAGCTTTTTTTCAAACCATGAACTGTTGCTCTAGGAAACTCGACTGGGATGAAGTTAATAGTTACCTTGTCTGGCAAGGTGTTAGCGTTAGAGTCTACATCAATCTGAGGATCACCATTCCATTTCTGAGGATCACCATTCATGATTGGTATAATTGGATCACTCCCTCGTCTTACATGGAGCTTGGGATCTAAACAACAACATTCAAAATCAAATAATTAAAAGTAGCCAATTATTAGAATCTCAGAATCTCACAGTTACTTAGGCACCACATATAAAGTTACATGGATGAAATTACACAGGAAAGGTCCTTCAACTTGGCAAGTAAACATGGACCACCAAAATAAACAGTTTAATTTGTGAATGGTCCTTTTTACTTAGTGTTTCTCACAGACTAATATAAACAAACAAAAGACACCATGATGACTCTTTAACTGTTAAATCAACACAGACCAGCATACTTGAACTTGATGGCCATGTCCCTTACCCCTTAGCCTTGAGTTAAGCATGACTATGATAATATTGTCCAAGGTATCTGACTAGAGGGGATACCTTTTAAGAGGTTGATTGTATCTGTAGGGAAGAGGATTAGGTACCATGCCAACATCAACAAAGGTTGGGTTCATGGGCCTACATGGCCAGATAAACTTCTACAGTATGATGTTTAGTAAATGGCAAACTGTAGCTTCCATGATTGTAATGTACTTCTGTAAAAAATATGTCATGACATTGTGACTGATTAACCAGGTTCTAATTTGTATTGGATTAATGCTGATGGATCTTCTTGTTATCAGAGAAATGTAGAAGTGAAATGCAACGTCATGTGGTGGATTGTGAACTTGTACAACATGGTTCAAACTCCTTTTCATAGTTAAGTGGAATAATGTCCAATGGTAGGCCTGTAACTTAAGCTTTGAGAAGGTACGGCAATTTTCATTTTGCAAAGAGCACTTCCTTTGGAAAATCTTAAAGTCTATAGGGAACTTTTGAAGGGGCACCAAGGCCAAGACCAGGGCAACAGAGGCCATGGCGTCCGTGGCCTCCGTATAATTACAGGCAATGGCAAGTAAATTCAATGGGAAAATGTGTCTCAATAGACCGTGCAAGTCTCGCACGTATTCGAACATTTTTGGGACCACTTTGGTCTCACGTACGATGCTTTAACACGTGAAGGAAACAAACTCACGCGCTTTAACGGGTCCCAATGTTCGAATACGCACGAGACTTGCACAGTCTATTACATAATAAATGATATTGTATTAATATTTCCCATGTAGCATTCACACACCATCCTGACAAACACCTGAGTTCATATCCAGGTACTCTATCATACTGTCCCTCATAAATCTACAATGGAACCCTTTGTGGTTACACTAAATTATCTGGTCACTGCATAGTAGTAGCAAAAGTCAAAACCTTTTAGATAGCACTATAAGTTTGTCTCTTCTCTCAGGGGAACTTAACCACATACTGTTATGCATCCTTTTTAGAATTACAAGAATTTCAGGAATTTCGGATCTTTCCCCCATTTCGTTTCTCTTCTAATTTTTAATGAACACTTATTATACAAATAGAGTTTTGTTTTAAGTGTCTAGATTATGTGAGTTCAAGTTAAAACATTTCTAAAATATACCTTGTTTTTCAGATGAAGACATGCATCAAAATGAAGGTCTTTTTCACCATTTACCAGAATATTTACCCTTACTGAGTTTCAAAGGAATATTTCCATGGGTACATTTTAGCCTCAAGACAGACTGCATTTATCTAGGTTTATCCTGTCAGACAGCCCCCTCCTCCATGGACAGCCCCCTCCTCCATGGACACCCTGAACCAGGGAGATGTCCATCTGCAGTTCATTTACTGCTCCAATAAACTTCATTTAACCAAAGTCTGTGATCACTTTGTGAACAATTACAGCATTATGGCTCTTATTTATTGACTGAAACATCTGTAAGTGAGTTAAGGACATGGGAGTGTATTGGATCACAAGTCACTATTGATTATAGACTGGTCACTTTTTAATTGTTGGACCATGGTTGGACTATTATTGGAAATTGACTTTCATATTCCCCCTCTTGATGGTTTTAGCGAGGAATTTCATTTTTAAAACAGTTTGACATACTGTGTACCCTTTAAAAATACCTAGCCTATTAATAGCCTATTACAAATTCCAATCTACAAGTGTGGGAATATGTAGGTGTAATTTTTTCCTTTATTGAACAATGTGTATTTTAAGTATAAAACCTCTTCTTTATTGAGCCCATTGCTCTATGATTGAACAATACCGGGATATACAGTGTACCATGTAACCACTCAGTCAATACAGGCCTGCCACCCATTAACCAAAAAAGAAGACAAGGTGACTGTTTTCAAATATCTTGTGGGCATTTATTGACCTCCTTCCCTCAAGCCCATTTCTAGCCAGCATTAATTGTCTTGAATCTCAAGGGGCTACTCTAGCCTGGCCACCCAACCCCTTCTTACTGACCCTTTGGTGAAATCATCAACGTCCTGAAGGCTATACATTCCTGGCTAGCTTAGGAGACATTCAATTGATTGGTACCCCCCTCTTCAACCTGTCTACACCCCTCAAATTAATATTCAACAGTCAAACTTCAAATGCTCTTTGTTTCAGTCAAGGCAGCTGTGTGCTTCCTAAATCATATAGTTTGGAGGATAATTAAATGTGATTGTCTTCAAAATATGTTCCTAATCACATGATCTTGGAGCATACTGTAGGTAACAATGGAACGTTGAAACATCTTAAGAATGAATTCCTCCTTGTCAATTTGAATAAAAGGAGATTAAAAGTCTTTTTAATCATCTGAATGAAAGATGAAGGGTTGGTACAGCAGGGTATTCATCTTGCAATTAAACAATGGCAGTTAAACCATCTCTATCCTTAAACAATGTATGAGGAAATATAAGACACTTAGTCAAGAGAAGACTCTCCCAGTTGTACTGACCTGAAGATATTTCATCTCCCGTAACAACAACATCCACTTCACTTGGATCATCAAAATCTCCATAGTGACTGGACAACATCTTGTTATTACTATTATTCATCTGTCCATTGGTATCTAGACTGTTGAAATTGAGTAAGGGGCTAGCTGTGCCTACAGAGCTTGTACAGGTGCTTGTACCATCCGTTATAAGATGACCTGATGGGCGTGGTCTGTCTTGCTCATCAAATATCGCAATCAGCTGAAAGAAAAACAACATTGATTTTTTATTTAACATGAGCTTCAACTTGTCATCAGGTAATATCATAAAAACACAAGGGAAATCTCAGACAAGGCTCCAACATTTTAAAATATTTACAAACTATCCAAACATTTACCTCAATATTATTGTTAGAAAATAACCATGTGACATGTTCCTCTAATTATAAATTCCAATCTAAGGTTGCCAATTGCCATCTGGTATTTGACCTTGTAAGAGCATGCAGCTAGTAATATACACTCCAGTAGTTCCAAACAGCTCTCTATTCAACCTTTCAATTCCACCACAAAGACTGGGCATTTATTTGTGTGTGGATTTACTGTATACACTACTGATAAACACACACAATGTGTTTATAAAGAGATTGTGTCAATGTATAGAGAAGAGATAACATTCCATCTGCTCTTCTTCCATTTATTGCAAGGTGGTATTTTCTCAAACCTCAAAACAACTTGTTTTACTATGAAGTGAACTTTTCAAAGTACCAAACCTATACACAAGTACAAGGCCTAAGTTTTATTGTGTGTTTTGACTGATATTACAGATGATTAATGACTAAAAAGGAGTTTAAATTATCACACTCAATGTGGCTTTGTTTATTGAACTACTACAGAAGGACTAAAAGGGGAAAGCCCCTCTCTCTCTTGATCTCTCTAACCGATTTCTTGTGCATGTTGGAATCATATCTTTATAATCCCATCTGATGGATGAGAACAATGATGACTATGATTAGTCCAAACACACAGGATTTACCCTTAATTTGTTTAGTGACTAGACTAGCCAGCAGGACCACTTGGATTGGAGTAAATTCGGACCACTGTTAAGGGAGAACGCTGACACAGTGACAATATAATGTACACAGTACAAAAGTATTCCATACAACAAGGTACATGTACTCTCAAAATATACATGTACTTCACAGAGGCAATCACCTCCATGCCCCCTGGTCATTGCCTTGGTGCCTCTTGCAGGCTTGACACATCACAGAGGCAACAGAGGCAATCATCTCCATGCCCCCTGGTCATTGCCTTGGTGCCTCTTGCAGGCTTGATACATCACAGAGGCAACAGAGGCAATCATCTCCATGCCCCCTGGTCATTGCCTTGGTGCCTCTTGCAGGCTTGATACGTCACAGAGGCAACAGAGGCAATCATCTCCATGCCCCCTGGTCATTGCCTTGGTGCCTCTTGCAGGCTTGACACATCACAGAGACAACAGAGGCAATCACCTCCATGCCCCCTGGTCATTGCCTTGGTGCCTCTTGCAGGCCTGATACATCACAGAGGCAACAGAGGCAATCACCTCCATGCCCCCTGGTCATTGCCTTGGTGCCTCTTGCAGGCTTGACACATCACAGAGACAACAGAGGCAATCACCTCCATGCCCCCTGGTCATTGCCTTGGTGCCTCTTGCAGGCTTGACACATCACAGAGGCAACAGAGGCAATCACCTCTATGCCCCCTGGTCATTGCCTTGGTGCCTCTTGCAGGCCAGATACAACACAGAGACAACAGAGGCATTCACCTCCATGCCCCCTGGTCATTGCCTTGGTGCCTCTTGCAGGCTTGACACATCACAGAGGCAACAGAGGCATTCACCTCCATGCCCCCTGGTCATTGCCTTGGTGCCTCTTGCAGGCTTGATACATCACAGAGGCAACAGAGGCAATCATCTCCATGCCCCCTGGTCATTGCCTTGGTGCCTCTTGCAGGCTTGACACATCACAGAGACAACAGAGGCAATCATCTCCATGCCCCCTGGTCATTGCCTTGGTGCCTCTTGCAGGCCTGATACATCACAGAGGCAACAGAGGCAATCATCTCCATGCCCCCTGGTCATTGCCTTGGTGCCTCTTGCAGGCTTGATACTTCACAGCTAGGCAACAGAGGCAATCACCTCCATGCCCCTTGTGTGCTAACCGGATTTCAGCAAACTTACCTGTACTTTCAATCAATAAGTTCAAAAGAAAGAAACTTTCCTCGTCTGAGAAAAGATCACCTTCTAGTACATGTAGATGTTTTCCTCCATACGTACCCCACAACCCACCACCCATAAACCCTGGTAAACTAGTGCAGAAAAGACCACATCCTTGTGCAAACTTTCCTCCTTGTATAGGTGTCCTTTCTCTATACATAGAGTAGTCCCTTGTAAACTAGTGCTGTAGGCCCATATTGATGTTGACACTTAAATCCCCATGAAGTAAATTCCTAGAGGCTGTAAAAAATTATGACCAATATGCCAAGAGTTGTTGGTCCCCATCCAGTACCTAGACTATGTAATATGTCCCATATGTCTACATGTTGTGTAACTTTCAATTACGGGGACAAGGTAGCTGCCAACTTCCTTCATCTGATAATTGAGTAATACTTCATGTTGTATACTTCAAGATAGAGCAAGGATTGCTCTACATTTCAAGGTTAAGATCTATGGATCCAATACATGCTGTCTTGAAGGTAGTCTAGACATGATGGAAGACATCATTCAAGTTACATCATGCATCAAAAACTATCAACACAAAACTGACACAAAAAATAACATACAATTATTGCAAACAATGAAAATGTGTTTCTCATTTGATAAGACAGGTCTCTTAAAATCATTACATGTAATTCACAAAGGTCATTGCTGTCAGTGAACTGGGCCCAATTTCATAAAATTACTAAGCAAAGAAAAATCTTGCCAAGCAGAAATTGGTTATCAGCTAAATTGTCATTGGTCCCTGATCTTTGTGGCTTAGCAGGGAAATGTTTGCTAGACAGCTATTCCTACCTCCATGGTTTCATGCAGTTTGGCTCTGAAGGTCCACATGATTGCCCACGTATACATTATGATTTTCTAGAAATGTTCTTTTCAGAAGAAAAAAAAAGCTTGCCCTTACCATGGAGGTGGGAAATAAATCTCCATACCCTAACATGAATGAAATCAAAGCAAAACCTTGTAAGAATGGATTTAGCCTTCGAGACAGACTCTGCTATGGTCGAAACTTCAGGCCATGAACTACTTTTTGTATTTATACCTTAGGTCCTTTTGGCAGTTTGCAAAAGCTAATTTTATTTTTAACAAAAATTACACACACTTTTCTACTTCAGGAGTACAGTTGAACACTCTATTAATTCTACATTACATACACGTTGTTTCTGGGTAGCAAAGAATAACCTATTCCTGAATCAGTCTTAAAGTAAAACATTGACCAAAGGTGTTGACCTACATGGTAACTAAGCCATGTTAAATTTGTCCAACAAGGGTTTTACAAATTTATCTTCAAGTTTATAAGCTTGTCTTATCATCAACTGAAGTGTTTCTTATTAAGAGCCTTTGGTTTCAACAACTGTCAGAATTTTCATCTTAAACCTAACAAGTCATAACCCTTGACCTAACTAAAATAACAGGTCAAAAATTAATGATCACTAAAACCATTCCAACAAGTGTTTCACGGTGAAGACCTACAAAGGGTCTGTGTTCTTGTGGCCTACATCTTGAATAACTGAAATACCAGCCAAGCCCCTGTCTCATACTCTTAATCTTAGTAAGGCTAGAGTGAGTGTCTTAACCCAGTCACTACCTCCTTGTTGCCAGACAGCAGACATACAATCGATTATCTCAAGGTCCAGACAAAACGGGTAAGACCTGTCCACACTTTAAGACATTCTTGGATTTGAACCTTTAAGTATTGCTGAATACAGCCCACATTCCTGATGCTTTCTCCCACAGTGTAAGGAACTTGATGAGGAGGAGGTTATGTTGAGATGGCAAGTCCATGGATCAACACATTGTAAGTTAAGAAGCTAAGCCAAGAAGCTTGTCAGCACTATGCAACGTGATCATTCAGTCATCTACCAAAGGAGAATACCACTGCACTAGTTGGACTACAATTAACCTCCATGATACAACAAATGTACTGAGGAAAATACAAATGTGTCTGCAAGAGACAGGTGCAAAAATAGCCAAGAGACAAATGGGGTATAACTAAAATACTTCACACTTCAGAAGATAAAATGATTCACTATTATAATGTTAGGTCGAAGCATGGTCTAAATGTTGAATAATAAATTGACCAACCTTAATACATACCTGTATTAGAAGTTGACAAATATGGCACCAGCAACATAGTGCATTATTTTGTTGGTGGAACTGTGTAATAACGATTCTGAAAAGGTATTGGCCCTCATAACTGTTTTTTTTAACTATCTTCTTTAACTGTTAATGTATGTAACTGGTTCATTATTGCAAATCGATCACAAATAACAAAGCTAATTATAGCTGAACTAGGTTGGTTGGGATCATATTAGTTTCAGCAATCACAATGTTTCCTACATGGAATCACAACTATCATCAAACCCACACACAATGCCAGCCAAGTCAAGTACCATCCAATCCAAGCACTAGAGGGCGACAAATAAACAATGTTGTGCCATTACTCCTTGGAGATGTCACTTAAAGGTGATGGCTTGAACAATAAATGACAGAATAAATAGCAAAAGTCCATTTAACTCTCCACTAAATTAGACCTTTAAGTATAAACTCTGTCTGATTCAAGCTAGAGATACTTAGAATGTTTACCTTGTAGTATCAAACAGGGCTCCAAATCAATTTGATTGTTTTTTAAAGGAATTCCTGAGATAACTAGTGAAATAGATCATAGATGCTGCTTCTATGTGCTGGGTGTAAGTGTCAGGAACCACCTGTTGTTTTACAATCTGAGCCACAATGTCTTGCTTCCATCATGAGGTTTAGGTTAGCAATAAGATTTAAATATTCATTTTTATGATCATTGATAAATGAGTAATGTCACTTGTATGTGATGGTAACTATGTTCTAATTAATTTATATTTCACTTTTTAGCTCAAAAGCCAAGTCATCATGAAACATCACAATCAAGAGTTTTTCAATGACTCTCAGTCTCACCTATCCCCAGTAAATCAGAGTATTCCTGAAGCCTTCATCCATCATGCTGAGAGACAAGACATCCAAGGATCAACCTATACCCCCTCTGGATGTTGTGTACCTTGTACTTCTACGTGTCAATATTTCAAGTTAGTTGTTTTCTTTCATCCAATGCACTTGATGAATGAATACAGCTAAAAGAGGTGAAGTGACTATACTAGATGTGAATGAACCAAAATAGTAGAATCCATGTGATACAGGGATTAACTGGAACTGTAGGACCTCAACTCACCATTCCAGACTTTTACCCACAGGCCAGAATACAATACCTTGCTGGAATGAATAAAAGTTAGATGGCTGAGGCTGAGGTTGAACATGCAATCATATCCTAAAGCTAAGTCTAAGTTGGAGAGAAAAAGCAGCTCAGTATCAGAGTCATTCAAGGTCCAGGTTCCCATGTGAAGTTTGACAGCCAATTCTATCACTGCTTTATAATGGAAATTAAACCAATGTCTTTCTTTATACTTGGCACATTTTTAGGGTACATGTAACTAACTAATGAAAACTATAATACAAAGGCAGTGGCTGGATGTTACAACTCCGAAATAAAATTTTGGTACGTTTTTGATTTTTACCTCAAGGAATTTTGCAGCAATTTGTAAGTCCAGTTAGTAATCTGTCATTAGAGACATCCTAGATGTCTACTTGCCTGAGGCTCACTAATCTTGACTGATCATCTTATAAGGCACAATCCTCCTTGCAAACCAACCCTCTCTATCCATCAGGATCTCAAAATACTCAATCTTGAGTGGCATGTACAGTCCTAACAAGGTCACAAGATGTCAAGATGTATTCTATGTTTATTCCATGTTTACAATCAATCTCAAGTGGTTGTAAACAAAAGTTCGATAATTTGGAGGGTGATTGATTCTTAAAAATCAACATCATTGAACTTGAACCCTCCTTTTTCTGAAGTGATCCAGTGACTGCATCTTAAGCACTGTCATCAACTTCCTCAATACATATTACTTATTTAGCTTTGTGACTCCATACATTCCTAAATACTTTGCTTTATAAGTTTTATCAGGTTTTTACTTAGTAATTTTATTTTATTTTACCAATTATGTACAAAACAAAGGGCCTAAGTGAATGTTATTGACTTGCCTCTAATGATTTCATAACACTACATATTATTAAACGATTGTGAAAAAGGCAATAATTTGTAATTTCACTGATGATTGATCCAAATTTCAATAGCAGAGATATTATACTCTTCATAGACAGCTGAGAGAAAAACAAATATATATATAATATATATATAATATCCAAACAGTACTAGATTCTGGTACTACCAGCCGGCCAGTCCGTCTACCGGGCAAACAGCAATGGAACCACAATTGAATTCTCATAGAACCATGGGCACCTTCATTTTGTGCCAACCACCTGTGCCAAATCAATACCTGTCAGTCAGACTACGTGGCTTAACAACTCATACTCACACTCAGCAAAAATAAAACACCTGTTGCTGATCCTACAGACTCGTTTACATTAATGTTCACCCTAAGCAAGCGATTACAAACAACCTGTATTACCAGTAGACATGCCCTGTCCTCACTGCTCACTTCAAACAAATAGGAATACACTTCAGTGCAAATGAGCAGGAAATCTTGTTTTCTCACAGGTCTTAGCTGTAATGGTTGAATGACTTTAAGCAGTTTCTTCCTTATTTAATATATAGTAAAATTACCATCAATTTTCTTTTAAACAAGTATTTTGAAGATTGTACCCCCAATACGGGCGATTTACAATACAGTATGCCATTTACAGTTTTGTTAATGAGAGACCATTTTCAAAGTGAACCACTGGGAAAAGGTTGACAAGTTTTTGAATGTTGCTGCCCCCACCAATTTGCAGAATTTTTGACCATGTGAAGGCGCAAGTGAATCAAATTTAAATGTTGCAAAACAGGTATAATGAACTGGGGTTTTTTCATTGCTTTTATTATTATATTGATAAAATGTGTTTGGCCATCAACACAAGAAAAAACCCATTCAGGCAATCAAAATAAGATAAAACTGCAATTGTGATGCCACGAAATTCGCTGTTGAAACAGCCCGTGTGGTAAAAAATACTCAATTGCTTAAGTTTGTTTAGTGATTTGTATGCTGATAAAGCAGTAAAGTCATACTTTTCTGCTGTGATTTTGACTGTACGATACTTTTCCAAAGGTTGGTGAATGTTTTCACATTCTACTTCTCTGTTAGCCATTTTAAGGTCCCAAACTGTCTGTGTGGACCAAACTGAGTTAGAGTGTGATTTTTCAAATCAAACACTTTTTGGAAGATGGCCTCTCCTGCACAAACTACAGGGGGCGCACTGTACTGTGAATTGCTAGATGTATTCCAACACCTTGGGACTCGGACTCCATGCACTGATCCCAATCACACCATCATAAATCTCTTAATAACACTCGGCACAATAATATTTACCACAGAGTACATGTGGGTCATTGAAAGGTGTGGAATCTGTAAATCTACACCTTGGCACCTGAGCTTGAAAGCTTTGTAGCCCAGGAAATTAAGCAAGGTTGGGATTTTACATCAAATGAGTTTAAGACAATGAACTCTGAGTATTTAATAAGATCCCAGATAGTTTTCTCCCTAAGGTCTGTTGACCAAATTTCAGATAATCATCTCAATGTTCTGTTTAGCTGGCTAGTTCTTACAATGCTTCCCAATACTGCATTGTAGTTCTCTCCATACACTGATTGTTCACACATGAGGTCCTATCCAAACAATACTATTAAAAGATAATCATTAGACATGGTCCAGTGAAAACGCTGGATGACTTGTGAAATAATAAGTTTACTGATTATGTCGGCTAGTCACTGAAAAAGTGAATGCAGTATTCTCCAGTTAGACATGTAAAAAAAGCTTGGCGCACCACCATGCTTTCTGTGGAAACCGACACGTTTAAGAAGTCACTGCCAAGGTTTAAAATCCGTCTGCCAAATTTCCCCCCCACTTTTTATCAAGCTCATGCATTTCAGAGTTCAAATAAAATTTTTAAAAACCTTTCCTCAATGAATTCAGGAGAAAGAGGCCATCAAGAATCACCTCAGAGTGCATCAACAATAATCACAGAGCATGTACAATAAAACTCTTTCCAGCCCTTAAGCGGGCCCCCGGACCCCACACTGTAAAGACATCACGCATTGCACTCACACAGCCCCCCCCCCCCCCCCCACCAACCTTTAATTTTCAAAGTTGGAGAACACTGTAATGGCAAACCCTGTCCGGCAGGTTTGTTCTCACCTAGAGAATGTAATGTACATGTACAATCAATGTACTCAACTACCTCCAACTGAGGTCCCTTTTGCCCACCCATGTGTGTTTGTAATGAAGAGGTCACAACCCAGTCCTAACTTCTCAAACCTCAGGATAGAAATGCAACTCCTTCTCTACTGTAATTGTCACTGAGAAATCAGTGGGAGGTTTAGAGATCTGGAAGTACCGATTACTAAGTGACTTTGCAGATTTAGACTCTCAGAAAATATTTCACTCAATACATAAGTTGGAATTGTGGTTAACTCCCACAATGGATTGACCCTGACATTGGGTACCAGTTAAGAATTAGATATGTTAATGAAATCTGAGGAAACTTTCACAACTTCCAATATCGCAAATAAAATTATTGGGAAACTAGATGAGTTTCCCATGAGGGAACTTATTGAAATTTTAATGAAGTCTGGTTTTTTTTTCCTGTTGGGTGGTGTGGGGGAGGGGCTGCTGTGAACTTCACACAATTAGCAATATATCTGATTCATTTGTCTCGTAAAGCTCCTTCTATTCAAACATTGAAATTGTAAACTTTACTTTGTAACTAATCACAATATTCACAAGAATTCCCCATGTTTAGCTTATCAACAAAGTCAATGTATTTCTTGTCTCAAGTTGCTGGTTATAAATCCTACCTTCTCTCTGTCATCTGCAACATCACAGACCAAGTCATCTACGTCTAGAATTCCATCTTCTCCTTCACTCTTCAGACTTTTTATTCTGACCCAGTAGGCATCATTCTAAACAGAAAACAAAAAAGTAAACATTTACTAGTTGAAGGATTAATAGACATAGAGGCTCCAGAGTGATTGCTCTTTTGAGATGTAAATGCAAGAGATAAAAACCACATCATAACAGATGAGGAGAAAGTCTTAATACAATTCATTATCAGTAAGTAACAGATTTTAGGCAACAACTTCCAAATCTCGTAACAAAGTGTCAAATTACAAACCCTCTCAACTTTTGTTCTGGGTTCTTTAAAGATTTGTAGTTTTCTTGGGACATCCCTCTTACTACATGTACATAATACTAATAATAACAGAAGAACATTTATCTACAAATGTTTGAAAACTGGCTGTACAAAAAGTGTAAGCATTCTCTTGACAACTTGACTGGAGGTGCATTGGTCAGGGATCTATATTCAAACATAGCCTTGGTATTGCTATTGGGTATCCATCCATTCCACAAAGACAGTCATTGAGTGATGGCTGTATTACAAGATTTCAAGAAGAAGGACGTTTCTCCAAATACTCTTTCGGCTTCTGGCCCCCTCATCCTTCTCTACACTCCTCATTATTTATCATCTCCTCTACCTCATGACAGGTAGGCATCAGGGGTGGGCCATTCTTAATGATTCTTATTACAAGCTGTGATGTAATTTATTGATTGACAGTTGGAGGTTCAGCGAGTGAAATATGTGTTGGCGCTAAAAGCTATTTGTAGATGGATGCTACCTGTCCATGACACCTGTACTGGATCGAGATAAACACATAATAGACTTGTTTCTCTTAACCTAAAAGGAATTATTCACAACGTAAAATGTTATCCCTCATATGGCTTGCCAAAGTACACCCTAACCAGTGATATATTCATCAACTCAGTGATTTAATAACTGTAGTTCTCTAAGCTCAGAACCACAATCATAATTTGTCAAGACTTCCAGCAATAAATAAGCTCCAGCACATTAAATCAACTCCCATGATTTTTCCTCACAAGCCAACTTTTAAAAGAACAAACCCGAGCATACATAATGACTCCGTAGAAATTGTAAAACTAAACCCTGGTACAAGTATGAAGACACAGTTACTTCAGCACTGAGGGAATAACAATAACCCCCTGTGCCTTTAGCAAGGTGCTCAAGCAATAAACAAACTGTGTGGTAACACCATTGTCCTTAACTGGCATACCTGCCACCTTTTGTAGCTTGATGTGTTCCAGTCACATCAATCCAACAATACTGGTTAGTGTGTGCTACTGCTAGACTATACAATTATTAAACAAATATTTCACTGTGTTAGTCATGTTTTCTTATAATTATGAATATGAAAGTCCCGCTATAACCTGACATACTAGGATTACATTTTAACAGAGAAGTTTTGAGTAGCCAATTTTTTTCTGTTATAAAAGATAAAAGGCTAGATTGAGAATATAGCATTCCGGCACACCTTTGGGCGATATGATGGAGAGTTATTAAATTTCAATGGAAAAGAATTTCTCTGATTAAATGTAATGACTTCTTTCCATTCCGTTTCCCTGATAAACTTTGACAACTTACAACATCTTGGCATCTGTCTTATTGATAAATGATAACATTCTTGTGAGAGTGGTTTGGTTTACCATACTATCTAAGAGTGTATCATACAAGTATGTGGGCTTTCATTGTCTAGACAATGTAGCCAGTGATTTATAAGTCTACAGATTGATCCTTCTCACGTTCTTCCATTGTGTTTGTGAAGTACCCAGCTTCTAATGTGCTGTTTAAATGTTCTTGATGATAGCAGAAGATGTTGGCTTGATGTCAAATAATGTTCTCAAGGATGCATATATAAGCATGGGATCCTTTCAATCATCACATCTTACACTTGATGACAAAAGAACATGAGCAACCATGAAGTCCCCTAAAATCTGCAACCAATTTCTCAGTAACTCCCGTGTTGATCCTCTGGTGCAGCTTGGGGTTAGTGGTATTTTCAAAATTCATCATTTAGAAAGTTAATTTTTTACATCATGACCTCATACTCAAGGGACTGTCTTTACAATAGGGAGGGTGTGTTTACATTGGAACACAATAAGAAAAGAGCAATGCCTTTGTGTCTCACAGCCTTCATACATTGTTGAAAGATGTCTGTCGCACAATAAACAACTAACTTGATGCCAGCCCCTACCCCGTTCAAAGCATGGTGTGTGTATTACATGTACATTGTATTTTCAATACCTAGTACTTTACCTGAAAACAAATTCAAATCCATTTAGTATTTTAACTGATTGTGCCATTTGTTATGTAGGCCTTCATTTTAATACATGTACAATGTACATACAGACTACAGACCCTTGCTTAGGAAATGAAATTAACAAAATGAGTAGAACCAAATACTATACAAACAAGTGTGGTCTACACCGTATGGCAAGGTACATGGCTGTGTTTCACCATCAGAAACAACCAGGAAAAAAGGCTATATGACGTCAAACAGAATTGCAAACACTCTCTAATGTAATTTGTGATTGTTTATAGCTTTTATTCAAATTACGTTGTGCTGTGGGTTGGTGACAAATGGGAGTTGTGTTGGAGAAACAATATGAAAACGTCTGTTTTTCTGTTGAACAATATAATTGAAGTAGACATAAAGTAAAATTAAACAGTGACAAAAATGGCTATAAAAAAAAACCCAGTTACTATTGAAATGAAGCTTGTGACAAGTGTGAAACTGATACATGTATCAGAACATGTAATGTGCGTCACGTGGGGAATAGATAGTATTGTACATACATTATAGATGTACCTACATGCAGGTATTCAGTTAATACAATTTAGTCATGTAGAAAAGAGTGATCTTTCCATTAAAATACATAAGTCAAAACTGAAAACCCAAACACTTAAACAATGCTTAAACGGACTCACAGTTCCAATGGCAGTTTGATGAATACAGACAAAAATTAGTACACAAGCTAGGAGAGAACAGTTCCATACATTACTTCTGTTCCACATTCCCTTTAAACTTTATTGAATAAAAGAAACTGTGAAATACATGTGGAATGGAATGTTTCAATGTCCTTCAGTAACAGTATCACAATGGCCTTAAAAGAATGTTCTACAAAGAGTAAACATACCTGAGATTCCATGTTAATTATCTCCGATTCCCGGACCTAACTTAGCACATGTGAAGCTTAACTCTAGAAATCAGGATCTGAGAGTGTGAAATAACCTCACATTGGCAAGACAAAATGATCTGCACTTGTGAAACTACAGCCAGCAAATGAGCAATGACAGACAAGCCTTATACCATAACATTACATTCCAACTAGGGTCATGTCACCAGCCACAAAACAATCAGCTCAAATTCAAACCACATGGTTAAAGAGAGAAAGCAGCAATATTCATTCCCCCAGTTAGCTAAGATTTAAGGCCAAAGGATAGATCCCTGTGGAACCCTAACATAAACTATACAAATGTCACATGAATCTCCCTCCCTCCTCAACGAATATGTTGACATCAATGAAACAGTTTAATTGTGCAATATGCACAATCTCTGTCAACATTAGCTAATGGTAACAAAAGACAATTTTCCCCTGTATTTTTACTTGCGATTTCATTTCTTTCGCACATAATTTATCTTGCAATGGAACCCTTAATATCAATGAATTAAACTACCTTCATTTAAAGTACACAGAAACTCCACCCCTTGAACTCAACCATAACAGAATGTTGGGTTTACTTTACAGATATCTTCCCCCTCAAAGAACCCAGGGCAAAGAACTGATCCCTGTGGAACCCCAACATAAATGATACCAGTTGCCATCCCTAATCCAAAAGCACAGGCTCCGCCTATGATACAAATTTAAATACCTCTGAGATTTCAGGGCACCAGTTTGTAATAGACCCATCAACATCTAGTTATCTTTTAATAAGTTACCATTGATCTCTGTCATCCCATGTGTGCTTCTTAAAGACCCCCAATCTACAATAAAGTAACAAATCAAGGGTAAGATGTAATCAAAATGTCCCTGAAACAATGGCAAAAATGTGTTTTAATTGAGCAGAATAATGCAGGGGAGGGAAGGCCAGTCAGCAGGTGGGATGCAGTAAATAAAGGATGTAAGAAGCCTTTGACTCCAGTCTAGTGGCTTGAGACTAGGATTAAGACAGCTGTTGAGAGTCTTGTTGGGTTAAAAGACCAATCCACAGGATCCATGACTACTTGCTGTTGGCAAACAGGTTGTCTCTTGTGATTACAATGCTATGAACAAGCTTGAGCTTATGGTTGCAGCAGCACATTATATATCCTCTACCTGGTTTATCAACGTATTCAATTGACTTCAGATGGTCTGGGAAATGTTTTATTTTATTTATTGTGAAAATTCGCTCCAAACAAGGCAAAAAGCCACTCTTGGAAAGGGGCTACATGAAAAAAAATATTTAAGATGAAAATAACTCAGGGGAGCTGAAGGTATATTGTATGATGGAGGGAAACATGCACCAGGCAACTCTGTAATATTCTATACCCGCTGATTCTGATGTCCCAAAGGCCCTTTTAATTTCAAGCTGTTGATAACCTGGTAAAGTTACACAGTTTGGTGTAGGCCAACACTATGAAACCTTGTGATTACACAGTGAAGAAAGACAAGTCTGAAACTCAATTTATAACTTTGTGAATGGCTAAAAACATGCATCTTACATGCAGAACTGGAACCAATGCCCCAGAACAACCCAAAGTGTTAAAAATGACAGTTGTAGAAGGACATCCAGCTGTCAAATGGTACAGGTAAATGTCAAAGTATTGAATTATGTTTACATAGCACAGAGTCTGCTCTACATCATGTACAAGGATGCAAGCCCAAGTGCAATACATTTTGCATTATGTAAGTTCACCAGCTGGTAAAGGTTTTACAATCCAAGTTGTATGTACAGATACTGTATGTTCACCTGCAGACTGCAATATCAGTTTATTTGATGTAAGTTGATGAACAATGTGTAATGGTAATTTAGGATGAATAAACTCACAGGCTGTTGGAATTAAGGCTTGTATTATACATGTAGTGTTTCAAAAAAAACATCAAGAGAAAACCATAGAATGTGCCAGATTGCACAGTAGGGCTTTTAAAACCATTAAAACCAAGATAAACACCAAGTAGTTCCAAAGACCTTGTTTCAATTCAGCGTGCTTCGGTCAAACATCCACAAATTTGGGTCCAGAATGCTTAACAGTTTTGAAAAACCTGGGAGAACCCTGGATTCCACACTGTAGGTGGTCCCCCACCCCATCCCCCATCTCTAGATGGCTTATTTTTCTTGAGCCATGTGGCTTATATTTATGGTCCCAGAAATCCTGAAATGACTATAAACAGCATCTTGAAGCTAATTACTGTTTCTCTTTTTTTACTAAGTGTGTGACAGTTTGTAAACAGTAACTGGACATGCTTGAGTGGTTTACATGGACCGCACCATTGGATGTATGTGGGCAAACCATTGTTGAATATGGATCTGGTCTAATTGTTATTTTACACATCTAAAAGATGCCTATCAGGACGTCAAATTAATAGCACAAAGGTATCAAATGGGTTTAAAATATAACTAGAAATTAGTTTGTTACCAACAAACACTGGGGTTTCGGATTATTTTGAATAACAAACTTTGAATTAATGTAATAATTTGACGCCTGATGACATCACGATGATAAAAACACATTTTTTTCGTACGAACTTTGTTACACGCAACAAGATGGCACAAAGATTGTGACTTTTTGAAATATGGTTGAGGAAATGTATTTTTGTAAGAAAAGATCAAAGTGGGGTCATGTTTTTAATAACAATTAATGTGTCATTAGCTCCAAGACGTCACAAAGATTATGACTTTATGACATGTGGTTTGAACACCAGATATGGATTTAAAATTTTAGAGCTTTGTGTTTGTAGCGGAAGTAAAGAGTCAAAGAGGGTCGTAAGTTACAAGATAAGTTTTAAAAAAATTGCACAAACATTATAACTCTTTGACTATGATTCAGACGATATAACATTTTAAATAATAAACTACCACGCCAAGGCTGAATTTATTATCGAACTATACTGCACAGACCTTGAAATGAATTGTGGTTGGGTAATTCATTGAATTTACATAGGGGGTGAACCGCTACTAATATCCACTTACCGCTTCCGTATTTAATTATTTGTATTATTTTTGTTTGTCTAAATATCCCTATAACGCTTCCGTATTTAATTATTTGTGATGAAATGGAATTAGCTGTTGCAAACTGCTTACCAACCAAATTATTTAATTATTTGTATTAATTTTTTTCTTCTAAATATCCCTTTAAAGTTTCCGTGTTTAATAGTTTGAGGACTCTCCACGAGCGAGAGGGCGCTAATACAAGTCCACTATTGTTAATTATGCCATCAGTGGATAAACCCTAGCAGAGCAGTGAACCAAATGCATGAATGACAGGCCCAAAGGTCGGAACGATGCCTGTGCGTGGTGTGCGGACCGTATACTATGTACAGTGTGTTTTACGCCTAATATACACAGTCACGGTGATCGTGCTTGTTTCACGATACCTAAGACGGAAGTTTTAAATCGGTAATATCATCAACAAAGGAATACAAAACACTTGAAAAATCTGTTGCTGGATCTAAGTTAGAGCACAGGCTTTCATTTGATGTGTTGTTTGTGCCTTTTTAGCCTGTACGTAGTTCCTGAGATTGAGCCATCACAAATTTCACGTGTAAATGCCATAGAATTTTTCAGACATAAGTATAACAATAATACGGGAAAACAAAACAAAATCTGGACGAAAACAAAGGTGGTTTTGGCAGATGGCCGAAACCTCCAAATTCTCTTCCATATTTAGGGGTAGTAAAACTTTAACATTTCTTTCAAAGAAATTAAAGGACTGTTGGTGACTGATGACACCCATATGTGTACGTTACTGTACATGTAGTTTTTAGCAGCTACCTGCACAAACAGTTGGCTTAGCAGGTACGGTTATTATTGGTGAAAACTTCCTCTGGCCTCAGTGCAATCCATGGTGCAACCCATTTCTGATCTAAGGCCATGACAGTGATTGAGCATACTTTCAGGTAATCCTGAAAGATCTGATTCTGTAAACCACCTGTCATCAGTTTTTGGCCTTAGCAGAGATCTGTAAATCCTCCATCCTAAAAATGTCTCATTGGTAGACCCATAGAGGGAGACTAAACAGGAATAAGAACTTGATTTCCCCTGACTACTATTAAACCTGTCTGAAAGGTTAGTGAAACTACATGATTGAAAAGCCATAGTACTTTAACATTCAGGTATGTTTGAGATTATACAATAGATAGAATGTGCTTTGTACAATATGTAGGCCTATATTCAAAGTACGAAAGAATGGTTTTAAAACCCGATAATTATCTGAATATAATTCTGAATGATGCCATTTATTTGTAAGGCAGCCCATCGATATGGCATGTTCCTTATCAACTGCAAAATGCCAATAAAAATTAAAAACTCTGCAGAGCTACATGTAAAATATCTGCCAAGTTGACCTTAAAGGTGACTGACCCTAGGTCATTGTCAATTGTAAGGTCCTCAATATACCCCAGGAACCTTGTAATTTGTAAATATTTCATTCCATCTGATTTATGATTTGAATTTATGGTAAACTGTCAAAGCCTTCCAATAACTTGTGTCAACGGTAAGGATGCACAATCATCACTTTTTTTTAAAGTTAAACATGTTAAATTTAGAGTAATAAATTAGTGGCTGACACGAAATCAGTAGTATCCTTGACAATCGAACTACTGAAAAACAAATTCTCAGGCCAGGAATTGAAGATTGATTCACTAGGGTCCCTGAATAAGTGGCTGAAAACAAAGGCATCAATTCTCTTTCAAAAAATACTTACAAGTAAAGATTGTTAAGACTAAAAAACTGTGGAGGAATGCATAGCTTTATTATTGAATCCATGGATCTGTTTGTGGTCTAGAATTCCATCATTATCTTTCCAACATTCCTTGACGATACCTCTCTGGTGTACGGTGTACATAATACATCTTTATATTAATATTCAATATTGATACCTAAGGGTTGGTCTCAATAATGTTAAGAATCTAACAGTGTATTGATAAATCAAATAAATAGATTGTTAATTAATGTATCATCGCACCCTGTGTGTTTGTCACTTTGTGGTTTAGAGCCAAATGGTTTCCCCACCCTTTGACCAATAATTGTTTATTTTAGAAATTAGAGAAATAATTAGTTACTGGAGAAGGCAGTGTAAACAAAAAGGTCAGGCTTGGGGCTTGTGATGATGCCTTTTACATGCATGTGAAGGCCTATACAAAAACTGGTCCAGACAAACATTTAATTAAACCATGGAGGAGAAGTGGTTAACAAAGAGATCATTCTCATAATATATTATTTATACTCTGACTTTGCTCCATTTCTGGAGGTAACTCTCAGTCTCAGGAACAATCAACCTTTTTTTAACTGTTTTTTAATATTTTTTATTAACTGTATGTATTTCCATGACAAGGCAGATGGTGCTTATATAATATAACATCAAATTAATAAAAGGTTTAGGTTTTTTCAATATTAAATGCAATATTCAGGTCTTTCGTTTACACACAGTACCTGATAACACCTGCACATGGATACAAATGTAAATATTTATCCTCATAAATTTCGATCTCATGCTGCAATATAAACATCTGAAGCTCCAGTAAAACTTAGAAGACAACCTGGATGACCTGTGACCTTGGATGACCTCATAGCCAGCTTCTAGTGATGGATTCAGCAGTATAGAGCAAAGAGCATGATTGATTAGGTAAGGGAAAGGCTGGAGGTATGATTACTTGAGCACATGGACATCTAAGAAACCAATGATCTTCAATCAAATGTCTCCTCATCGAAATGTTCAAGGATATACAATGTGCAATATAAGATGTCTTGAACATAACAAGGTTTCTTTTTCTTTTTTTGTCCTAGTCTAATTAAGTTCCTAAATCACAAACCTCAACGCAAGCCTACTGTTAATCAATACCCTATGACAGATGAAAACGGCTTCCTCATAAAAGGCAAACCACCCCTCTTGAAAAAGCACACATGAAAACACTTACTGTAAAAATCCATTATCTGGCTATAAAATATTGCAATTAAAAAACCACTAAATTGTTCAACAAAAATTCCTTATAAAATATTTAAACTCAAAAATGAAATGACTGAACCCTGAAGTGGACAGGTACTGTAGGTCATTGCTAAACTATTGTTGCTAAGAAGAGTGGACATTTCAGTCTTTGCTCCTCAATAAACAACAAGACAAAGCTGGACAGGTTTTTACTTCCTTCTCATTACATTTTAATAAGTAAGGCCTATGTAAAGAACAGGAAAGGATTAAAACCAACTGCATCCTGAATTGCACTTCTTGTTTCCTGGTACGGTGGTAGCTCTAGCCATTTTCTTTCTCCATGCTCTAGCATAGAGGCAGTTTACATCACACAGCAAACCATTTCATTCAAATTATGTGAATGCTACAGTTTGAATATTTTAAAAAAATGTTATTTTTCTTGGACCAAATTAATATTTCTCTCTCTCCTTTTCTTCTTCTTAAGTATGTCCATACAATATTGATTACTCATGAACAAATTGTAAGGTAGTCTAGACCAAGTCAGAAATAAATAAAAATGAGAGCAGCAATTTCACTGTGTACCACAACTTTGACTGTCCCAGCCCAGTGTTGGCAAACACAACAGGTGCATTTCTATAGATTTGTGCCAATATCCATTGATTCAAATAACAAAACAAAAATTCATTTCTAATCTTGCCAACACAATGCAAACACAAAAGATTATTGTGCTCATTTTCATAAACCACGCTAACTCAACAAAAACAAAACAATGCAAGGTCAGTTGGCAGGTCCAATTATGAAAAAAAGGTTGAACAATATCTGTAGTGTTGGGGGTCTTCATTTCAAGGAATAAACCCTAAAAAAAAAATTAATAATGTATGATAACAATAAATGTACAGTAGTTGTCATAACATCTTTTTGTACAGTGCTTGGCTCTTGGCCATGATTAGCATTTACAAGCAGTATCTGTTTCACACAATCCTCCTGCTGTCTATAAGTACTTGAGTCAGACCTACATGTAAGGATGGATAGTAATATCAGTTATGTACACCCTACATTATTGAAATTGAGATGAGATGAAATAAAATGCTGGTCCTTAAATGATGCCAACCCTGGGAATGGTTAGTACCAGTAGGAATATGCTTAAATTTAAAGCATTTAAAAAAAAACATTTCATCTTTAGTCATAAAAACAGTTTAATTTTGATTAAGAAAGTACTCTACATGCGTCTCAACCACCATCCAAGGTGTCTTGAGACCCTTAAGTATATGAATGATGATGCTTATTAAGTCGCCAGCATTATGCCAATACAACCCTTCAATATTGCATCACCAGCAATTAATTTGTGCAAGCTGAAGGACAAATGACTTGGCACATGTCAGAAGCTCATGGTGAGATCACATCACACGCTTAGTAATCACAGATGGTTAACTGGCCTCTCCATGTACAGCGTAAGGAGGAAGATGTTGAATGTTAATAAGTCATCTTCGGTTGGATGAGTCACGATATGGAGTGGGACACACCCAGGGGATGCTGACATGCTTGGTTGATTCATCAACCAAAAGGTGTATCAAGTAATTGTAGAAGAACCCTGTTGTAACATGTGTAAGATGTGTGAACAATTTGATGTTCACATGTTCATTCCAAGACCCCAGACAAGACATTGTTGCAAATTACAGAATGGACTCATTTTGATGTACTTTTTGTGTTTGTGTTTAGGGAGGTCTTGTGCTTGTACAAATCTACATACAAAATCTACTTAATTTAAGATCAGCTGCCCAAGCCATATGTAATAACTTTATAATGTTTAAAAATATGTTTGAGAATAGTGTTTATTGGTACACCCATGGAGGAACGAAATGGTAAACCAATGCTGAACGATTTTTAGTTTGCATTTTGCTGTGCACTACACTAATCCACATTATGCATACTGGAGCATACACAAAGTGTAGAGTGCCACTTACTAGTTGCTGTACAATGACTCTCAACTCTGCATACATTGTAGCATACAAAAATGAATGACCTCACATAACCTTGGTGACTTTGTTTACAAAAATCTCTTAGAATAATTCTTAATGTTTGCATTTCTTTGTTGTACATGGTCTGAGACAAAATGCAAAAGTGTGGGAAAAAACACAGTCCTTGCAGACTGCTGTTTAGTATGGAAGCAATCATTTATCTGCAATCAACCATGGCTGATTTGGAACAATTCCGCTTTTCATTCAGAAATTGTTAACTAAAATCTTTCAAAGGTATAATAATATTCTCTGCACAGTCCATTGGTTAATATGAATGATTAGTTTACAAACACTGGTGTAGACATGATGGATAAAATACTAGCAGTGAAACCCCTGTACAACTACACATATTTACCTTCAAGTTTATAAACTCAGAAACAAGAAAGCTAAACAGACTAAAAAGCTTGACAGTAGTGTTGTGCATCCAGCAGACAGGATTTAATTTCTTAGTCCTGCCGAGAGCAATTTCATACAGAGAGGTTTCTCACCAGAACCTTCTACTGAACTGTGAAGACTGCTCAAGCAGAACGTCTTCCTTATTATTTTGTGTTCCCAACTAAAAAACATCAGACACATGTGTTACCTTGCAAAATTTAATAAAAAAGTACACTGAATAGTGGCGGTTGTACTCATTTGGTTCATTAAGTTGAAGCTCAATAGTGCATTAATGACACCAGTGGACATCAGCAGGGCCCAATGTAATACGGCTCTGCTTACCGCCAAATTCTGTGCTTGCGATCACCATTCTTCGCTTACAGGGCAAGCACCAAATTTCTGCGCTAGCTGTGTAAGCTAAGAATGCCTGGTAACATTGAGTAAGCACGCGCACAAGCAAAAAATCCCTGCTAAACTGTGAAATGCGCTTGAAGCACGGAATTCCCTGCTTCCTTAAGAGCCGATGCGTTGCTTACGAAAGAGCCATAAAATTGGGCCCAGATGTAGAAGAAGAAAAAATGTACAAGGCTGTTAAACGTACAACTACAAACCAACTCTTTTCAATTCAGGTTTCAAATTCAGATCAATAACATTTAGCTTGTAAATCTGAAGTATTATGTAACTTATTTTATCATTTTTATGAATGCTATTCTATATACAAAATAACCAAACCAAAATTAGAAAAGAAAAAAAAGTAAGATAAATTCACAAAAATTGAAGTTCTTCAATAGGAAATTTGCTTTTAGAGCAAAATGTTCTGCCAAATGGTAAGCCAATCTCTGTTAAATTTGAGTGAAATTGGCTCCAGATTATGGAATAAAGTAGACTTTGCTTGTTAATGGATCCACTTAGCTTGATGTCACAAGGGAGTTTAGTCTGGTCTGAATCTGGAAACAAACTAAACCTCTGTTCTAATCAACCATACTCACAGCCAAACTTTGACCTCTGGTCGATGTAAAATAGTCTCACATCAAGTTATTTGTCTTAACATTATCTTTTCAACCTTGCTTGCAGTAATTCCTGGGAAAACTTTGTCATTAATTTTGCTAAAAATGGGAGACTGTAGGCCTACTTGTAGGTTGCGTTTTATAGTCAACTTCTCTCTAAACAGTACACTGCTATAGACTTTGCAAGTCTCGCGCATATTCAAACTTCCAGGACCTATTGGTCCCAACCATAATCTTTACCTGTGTGTGATACTGTTTCTTTAAAACTTTAGCGGATGGATATCAAGACTATATTATATTGATGGGAAAGTAAAATTTCGCCATGAAATAAATGAAAGTTAAATCAATTCAATAAATCGACAAGAAAACCAGAGAGTAAGACTTGACCTCCATTTCCGGTTACTTGTAAACAAGTTGTCCCAAGCTTTAATGTTGTCTCAATGTTTATGTTATTTGTATTACTGATATATATTTGTATTACTGATATAAACATTGAAATTGTACAAAGTAACATTGCTATGGTATTTTTCTTTTTGAAGAATTGTTTATAGGCTGGAATTTTAACAGTTCAAATTTGATTTCATAGACAAATAGAGTCTTTGTTGAAGTTGTTTTTTGTTTTCCATACGTGCGAGACTTGCACAGTCTCTTGTAAGTTACAGCAAGTTACAACTTACAGACCCTTTTGAACTTTTGTGCATGTCCTAGGGCCCGTTGAATCTCTAAAATTTGTCAAAACATTTTAGGAATTCCTGATGTAAATTGGAAACAGTTAATGCATAATTGTCTCAGTCACCAAATAACTTCACTGATGAAGGTCAATCCAGATGATATTAATAGTCATGGAAACCATTAATGTAATTCCATCTAAACCATTGACCTGTGATCTCTTAATAGATCCAGTCAATCTGTGTGACCTTTAACCTTTTCAATCCATGACATGGGATGGATTAGGGAAGAGATTATTGCCACAAATACCTGAAGTTCAATGCCCAATCAAATATTCTTCATACTTCAGTAACAAGGTATTTGGTGGTCTTGCTTAATTTACCTCCATGATTAATAGGTAGGGGAAGAAAAAGTCCAATGGGAACACGGCTTTACTATTATGTAGTGGTAGTATGTACTCCGAGCACATGCCAAGGTGGTATAAATTGGACACCGTACAGCTAAATTTGGTGGGGACCTGGTGCTCTTCTACTCTAGAACTCCAAGGTTTGTTCCCCTATCGTCTCCATGAACGTGGAGACGATAGCGGAACGAACTTACTAGTTCTAGGAGTAGGACTGGGACAGTTGGGGTTACTTGGTGGAATTTAAGAATTATGTGATGCAGCTTTTTCATCATCTGTTTCTAATTCTATCATTAGATATGATGGCACTCCACTTTTAATTTTAATACAAAATTTTGTATAGGGTGGTTTAAAGGAAAACTGTAGCGAATAATTCAAAACTAGTTCACTTACCCTGCCTGTAGCTTTTCGATATCTTTGTACCGATTTCTCCATCAATTCAGTCACTGTAATGTCTCCATTCCCACACGGAACCACCACTCGGACCGCTCCAAAACTTACTGTCACCTTCATCTTGGAAAACTATTTCAACACAATCACAAACAATCTGGATGAAGTTTCATCTGTTTAAATGTTTAATCTAGTCCATATTTTCAGTCAAAACAATAAACTTGATTTAATGTCCCACGGTATTATTCGATGAACGAAGCTGGTGGGTGGTTCAGGCGTTCTTCACCGCTGAGTCACAAACGGGTTGCTCCTGTTGCACGACGATCCGTCCTTGTGCCGGTGTAGTTTCACAGCTCGGTGTGTCGGTCGTCAGTGTCTACCAAGAAAAACACAAAACAAATCACTCAACTTGAAGACAAATTATTATAGAGGTGTTTTTGTAAAGTTAAGCTCAATATAACAAAATTTTACGTTTGATGGGTAAAAAATGAAGCACGGCCGTTCATTCACAGAATCACACTTCACCGATGGAAAAACGGATTCATAAAACCATTCATTACGCGTACGTCAACGTAGCTAAACAGCGTGTAGTGTTGTATTGTACGACAACAAAAAATCACATCTTCGTTCACACAGATGCACGTCAAACTCACCAGAATTCTGACTGAAACACTTCGACTCTATCCTCCATCTTATTCCAAAATGTTACAAAGATCCATACGAAGAAGAAATCAGTTACTGCAATTCGTCAAGTAGGTTGAAAGAGGGGTAAATTTGGCTAGTTAACGAACCCTTTTGCGAGGAAACCAAACTTCCGACATTCGTCAGTTGTGGTTAAAGGGATTATACTATTTATAAGCAGGGGGTTAATTGTAACACCTGTCGTAAACAGTGTGCAGGCAGAATCAAAAGACACTTTAAAACACCAGTACACACAAAAACGTTTTTTGAAACCGTTTCAATTGATGAAGATAATAATTAAAAGGTAAGATATATAAAAACAAAAACAACATCAGAGGTACAATTGACGCTTACACCGAGTGATGTGAACACGCAAAAAAATCTTTACCACAGGTTTTTTGAGATCGTCCAAGTTATAGCCAGCTAGCTTTGTATATCAAACCGGTAGAGGGCGCCTTTACCAATAACAGCGACGTGGCTTATTGTTGGGACATAACATAACATAACATAACAATTAAATTAATATGGTTTTGTTTTAATTTGAGTAGGTTTATGAAAGACAAAGCTTCGCAAGATTTTTAAGTCTGAAATGATCATGACAGTTAAAGTCAGTAGTTTGCAGATATTAAATTTACTTGCGTTTCTTTTTAAATGTAAAACCCTCTTCCACCCAAAGGTGTCCTACCCAGAAATTAACGTCCGCTGAACCCTTCTCGCCTCCTCGGACTGCTTATGTTCCCGCCAAATAAACACAGTTTTTAGGCACAACCACGATGTTTTTATGAACTGGCGACAGACAATGAGCAGTCCAAGACTCTAAACTAAGTTCCTCAACGGTAACACCATATCTGAACTAAAAATTTCCGCTGAATTAAAGGAAAACTTATGACTCTTTCTCCATCTCGACCCGTCATCTTTACACCTCATTGCCCTGTCGTCTGCTTCGGGGGATGTTACAAAGGTTACTGGATAGTACCTCTGATGACAATTATTTGTTTTCAAAGTGTGCTCCGCGGTAGCAGATAAGCGAAGATTGTCCCCAAGCGTTAAATGACTGTAAAGGGTGACAATCCGGGGGTCCATAGCCCATTACCGACGCCATTTCGTCACCGACTCTGCCATTGATAGGAGGCTGGTATCCCCTCTGGTAAAACTATTAACCAATGTGTGTAGACTATTGTGTTTCAAAGGAAAGACACAAGATAGAACATCTCGGTGTTAACTTTTGAAGAAAATAGTAAATAGAAGCCCAATGGTTTTCATTGATAGGTTTTCCCTTGGAAACGATTTGTTTCAGAGGTTGTTTTGATAAACACACTGTATTTTAAGCATTAATTCTTAAATAGTCTTTAAAGTGTTACAAACATTAGGCTACTGTTTAAATATTTTAACAACTTTTTTATGAATTCGAGATTGTTACAATTCAAATGTTATGAGTTCCGTTTAGAATGCATTTAGATGTATTACTCGGTGTGAGCAAGGGGTGGGCCACATTAATGAGACAAACATATTGCTCTTAAGTTATATCATGGGGGTAGACATGGATGGTTATATTATACGTGGCCAACCAGCGGGCTACCGTAGGAAGGTACGATAACGAGCAATTAGTTTAAGACACCCCAAGTCGTTATTCTCAAGTACATGCTTGATTAAACAATTAGACCTGGTATGATAAACATCAACCCCTTCAGCCAGTGATGAGGTAATCGCTTGAGAAGCAACTCGTTTTTTAAAACAATTAACAAAGTCAACGAAGTGGATATAATTACTGAGTATTTTAATCAAAAGCTTTTTACACACTAATAAACTGACTTCAATTAAACTAAACAAGAACAGGTGTCTCATCACATGACAACAGGTGGATTGACTACAGGTAGGTTCCCTACCATGCTAACTAAATGAGACGTGTCCATCAAAACTTACATACCAACACACATCCTTTATTGGCTGTACAGTTTTATTCTGACTGAAATCACGTAGTGGTGGAGGCAACATTTTGATTGTAATGAAAATGATGGAGTTTACGGCAAAACAAGTAAATTAACCACAAAGATCTCTTGCGAATGGATATCTAAAACCACTCGTGCCTCTGGCCACAGTAAAGAAAATCAGAAGTTCGTGGACTGAAGTAATAATAACGTCTGGATTGAGTGTAACCATTTTGCTAACCCTGAGCTCCAGGATATCTACGTGACCTTTCATAGTTCAAGGAAAACAGGAGACCTATCGTCAAATCGTCATCATCATCAGATTTTCCGAGGAAGGGTAATGAGATTGACAGAGTTGTTCTGGGTGGTGATGGGGCCGTAACGCCCCAAGCTAGGCACCGTCATGGCACGGTGTAGTAGTGCCACAGAGATGGGATTGGTCGGTGCTTTGAGTTTTTATGAACAGACTGGAAACTAGTTTACTCTGGACCTTTGCCAGTCATAAGTGTTTGAATGAAATCAAAATAACACTCCTCTCGACCCTTTTAGGCGTGTCTCGTAGTGAAATAACTAAATCCTGGCTGTATGCATAATATTAATATGTCAGTTTTATCATAAATAACTAGATACTCAATAAAAAATGCGACACACAATAAAAGAATAGACCACATGGAGGAACAGTCTCTTGATCTATTGTTTGCTATTTTTATATTTGTTAATAATGATTTTTTTTCAATTGTAAAAAATGGTAAACAAGGTTGTTTCAGCGTTCCGTTTCAGCCACCTCTCTGTGGCTGCCAACCATGTGTTTGTTTTAATAAACCCGAATAATTAATAGAAAAAAAAGGAACAACTACTAAGTCAGTGCTGCCTATGAATATGATGATTCCTGAAAACCTTTCATAGTTTCCGTTCGAAGTCCGACCCTCTGAAGTAACCAGATCGGCACAAGGGGGGTCTCACAATGTGAAATTCTACCTCAATCTATTCTCACACACAGAGGAGGAAATAATGGGATGGGTGGGGCAGACTTTTAATACGTGTAATTATTTTATGCATGCAATTGTAAATGGAAGCAAAGTCGGTATGTTTTCCACCATTCAATCCGCCCAAAACAATGTAACATTGCACAACAATCAAGCAGGTGCAAGAAAATGTGTAATAATTATTGTAATACAAAACAACATTCATTACCTTGTTGTATGGTTGTACAGCGAAACGCAGACCGTCTTCTCCGTTACTTCAGTTGTTCAGTTGAATGACTGTTCATCTCTTTGTTTTATCACTACTCGTTGCAGCAAGCAAGACGCGTCAACCATTAAAGCAATAATGGAGCTTGCTTATGCATGGAGTTATAACCACATCCTTTGCCAATCTTGTCAAATTAACACGACTACCCACTGGGACTTCAAAGCCTGGAGGACTAAGTTGGTGACCACTTTTTCCTAGAGGCCCGTATTGGTTGCTGATTGGTCAAAGTAACTGCTGACGTCAGAGATAAACAGACGAGTATGCCATGCCTTCTGGTAGCTGCAGTCACCGAACATACTGTAGTACAAAGTACTTGCTGATTACGTATACTTCTGTATACTTGGAATTGCTTATGAAATACCCTTGCTCTATGGGAATACTATAAGACATCGACGATCTGGTTAAGTGATTTAAAAGCTTCCGGATAGCTTGGGACAATCCTTTAAAACCGATAAGGAACCCGTCTGGGCCATGGGTTCATCACATTAAACTTGGGAGCTATACACACAACCTGACAACAACCCATTCATTATTAAGAATCGTAAACAAGAAATTCGGTCAGAATTCATCATGGATGTATAATATAAAGCAGTTTTCTAAGCACATGTAATGGCACGAACCAAGGAGATGGTCAGACCGTGGTGGTCAGACCATAGAGAAAGGATCCAACTCTATGGTCAGACCATTGCGGGGGTATTTCCTCCCTCCATGGTCAGACCATGGAGAAAGAAACTGACCATGCAGGTAGAACCCCTGTATGGACTGACCATAGAGCAAGTACTTGCTATATTATGGACTGAATGACTTCCCCAAATAACCGATAATGCTTCATAATTAGCATAATAATAATTCAGATTAAATCGAGGGTCGTTCTACATTTTGTAAGTGTTTTCGGTCTCGTTGGTTGACGATAAACTTCTGCTCATAAAGAATCAGGAGCGGAGTTCGGAGAGGCTTTGATAGTATGGAGGAATTCCTCCTTCATCCGTGCTTTGATGTAACCATGCAGTCATTTACGTTTACAGTCGAAAGTTCTTCCCAATGGCCATGGAATCCAGAAAAGCGCGCGTCATTCTTTCTCATTATGACATCATGAATGGTCTCTCGGTGATGCGCGTCTGAGTTGATAGCAACGCGCGTTTCCGGAAATGTTTGTTTACTTGTTTGTACATATACAGTGTGTGTGTACGGTGTGTGTACACACACTGCTGCTGTTCTTCTGCAGGTCACACCGATGCAAGCGGCGGTGGTGGATTTCCCCATCCCGAAACAAGCCATCGTCAATGGTCAACTTCTAGGTCATATTCTGGACGCAAACCTTGATCTCATTCACAATGGCGGAGGAATTGCAGGCGGTGGAGGTTATATCGGACACGCAAGCAACAGGTTAGTAAGGAAGATTTTAACTTCTGAAAAAAAACAATTAGAAGTTTAATGTTTATAAAATAACAATTGGACATTGTCATTCTACCAGCATAATTTATTTCAACATAAACAGAAATGTAAAACTTTATTCTTTGTAAAAACGGACTCTGCCATTTTATGATGAACTTATTTTCCATTAATGGTTAAATATTGATATGGTTTAGGTCTTGCACAGAGTGACAGTGCCGTACTAGCAGCTATGGGTGTACATAGGAAACCAAGGAGTAAACGTCGCCAGTCTATTGTAGAGACGATGAACAAGAACAAGAAGACTTTATTCCATGCCTCTAATCAAGACTTCGTCAAAAGAATTTACCGTAGCGAGAAAGCACTTAAAGATGAGCAACTTAGGCAGCAACGATTCCACCATTTTGTCATCCACCCACTTAGTAATTTCCGGTTAGTAAATCTTGTTGTAAATAACTGAAAAACGTTAATCTACAACGAATTTACTGTAACATGCCCATACTCGATGTGGAACATAGGCCCTAAGTTTTAGTTTGGTAATTTTGTCATCACTAAAAAAATAAAAATAAACAAAATGTAATTTAGTTACAATTACAGGTACTCGATTACAACTAAATAAATGTGTGTCAATTTGTATTTATCAACTCTTTGAATCTTTTATTTTACAATTACAAAATGATTGATGTTAAGATGTTAAGATTGATGAATTTGTCATCTTGTTATTTCAGTTGGTGTTGGGATATGTGGATGGTGCTCTTGATGTCCATTACGTTAATTATCTTACCAGTCAACATCGCATTCTACAGTGATCAGTTCTCAGCAACATGGACCATAGCAAATTGTTTCACTGACAGTTTCTTCTTGATTGATATTTGTCTCAATTTTTTCACTGGGATTGTCGATCATAAAAACGAACAGGTATGTTAGCTTGATAAACAATCTTCATTAGAACACCTGTTGTTTTGAATGCCTATCAAAATGACGTCATGACATGTACAAACTGATGATGCACACTGATTTTCAATAAGTATAAAACTTAAACTCGGTCATTTAAATCAAATTGCGCTGCGCTACATGTTTCAATTTTTAAAATTTTTTTTACAGGATAAAAATTTGCTAAATTCCCTTCGTTCCGAATTCCAAAATGCATTTATTTACATCACCAACGGGTAGTTCATTTAGATTAAACAATCACGCATGTGTCCTTGACCATTTAAAAAAGCACGGGATTTATTTTAATTAGAATAAAGTGTAATCATCATCATCATCGTTCATTTCAAATGAAAACTTGTTGTTCTTGTTTTATTGTCTACTCAAGGTGATAATACTACGAAGACGAATTGCTGTCAGTTATTTACGATCTTGGTTCTTTCCGGATTTGATCTCATCCTTTCCGTTTGATTACATCTACATCTTTATAAATGGAACCGAGGGATACACGTCAGACTCCACTGCACTAACGCTCCGTGTATTCCGGTATGTTAGGGGTCTCACCTATACCGTTTCTACATCAGATATCACGGCATGATGCTCTATCCCCTTCTCCTCTTTCCAATTTCAGTCAAGTAAAAGCAATGATTATAAGTGAATTTCTTATTGTTGTTTCTTTAGATTGGCCAAGATCTTGGGGATTCTAAGACTGTTGCGTCTTGCTCGACTCATGAGATACGTCAATAAACTCGAAGAGGTGAGTTCGTCATGTGATGGATATTCCCTGCATTCGATTTTTAAAACGCAATTGAGCGACGGATTTTTATTAGCTTTCAATTCTTAATAATTTCATCCATAATTTTATAAAGCTTTTTTAAGTTTATAAATTTCACCAATTTGGGTTCTTTAGTTTTGGTTTGGGAACTATTGCTAACTGTTGTCACGTTATCATTTCAAAAGTAAAATAAAGTCAATATCATGCGCGGATTTTCTTTCGTATCTTGTCAGATCTTCAATATTGAAGGTGCAGTGATCCGGATTGTCAACCTTAGTCTAGTGATGCTAGTTGTGATTCATTGGAATGGTTGTATACAATTCTTCATTGCATTTGCCACGGATTTCCCGCCGGACAGCTGGGTCACTATTAGCGGTCTTGAGGTAAAAACTAAGCCCTAAACGTTTGAAAAAGAAAAAACCCCACCTGAATATTTTAAACTTAGTAATACATATGTTGGTTTTTAAACACACGAAACCGTTTTAAATAATGTGCATGTATTGAAATGAAATTTGGATTCAGTATTTTGAACAAACCCGAAAAAGTTCAAAAATGTATCTTCCTTCTTTGCAAGGTCTAACCATAGAGCAAGGTCTAACCATCTTAGAAACAAGTAAATATATTAATAATTCTTTTCTTTAATATTTTAGCATGCTGATAAGTGGCAGCAATACTCCTGGGCATTCTTCAAAGCAGTTTGTCATATGCTTGGGATTGGATTTGGTCGTCACACTCCACAAAACCTGACAGAGATGTGGGCTGCTGCTCTTAGTATCATGTTAGGGGCTTCATTTTACGCCCTCTTTGTTGGCCAAATGGCCACTTTGCTTCTATCGATAGGTGCGTCAGGAAGAATCTACAATGAAAAGGTAAACCACTTTTATTTTGTGATGATTTTATGGGTACAGTTTATAACTTCAGAAGCCCTTTCAGTAAGATTTAGTTTCTTTCGTAAGATCTAGTTTCTTTCCTCTTGCGCCTATTTCCAAACTTCATTTTGTTTCCCCCACTATTAACTAATTTGCATATAATTTGAATAGATCAACCAAGTCAAGGAATATATGCGCTATCGCAAGATACCAGGGAAGACACAGAAACGTGTATTGGAGTACTACGATCATCGTTACCAGCGTAAATACTTCGATGAAGATCTGATTATCAAGGAGCAGAATGTTCCAATTCGAAGGGTGAGGATTGTCATTAAACTAACCATCAATAATCAATCAATTACAGCAATCAATCGGACGAAGACTTACCGCAAAAGCCGATTGCTATTCAAATATTGATTGAATATTAATTTTCAAATGCTACAAAAATTGTTTCAACGGTTTTTATAGCAAAAATGTTTGCATAATTGAGATGAATACAGTATCAAAGTAACGGATTCTGCTTAGTTTCCGAAAACACCCTTTTTCTCCTCTAACAGGAGATCATACAGCACAAACTTCGCTCTCTTGTCAGTAAAGTAGGTTTTCTCAACCAAGGAAGTCCGGACTTTGTCATTGATGTTATTGAGACACTAACATTTGAGGTCTACCTAAAAGATGACCTCATCATAAAGGCTGGTCGTCAAGGTAACACCATGTATTTCATTGAGCATGGAACAGTACAAATTGAAGTGGAAGGCAGAGTGGTTGGCAAGCTTCACGATGGAGACCATTTTGGTGGTGAGAATTTTTGATTTCAAGTTTGTAGAAGATGTTAGATTTTTATCACTCACTTAAAATGATTTCGTTCTTAAATTTGTTTTGTTGTTAACTGACATTAAGTAATCTAATTTCGGGTGAATTTGGATGGATTTGTTGACAGAGATTGCCTTGTTGATTGATGAGCGACGTGTTGCGTCCGTTGTAGCAACCTCTACCTGTGACATATACAGCCTCAATAGAGAAAACTTTAATCAAGGTATTTAACCTTCTACATCTCTTATTCATTTGGTGGGAATTGTTTTTCCATATTTATAGGTTTGACTTATGAAAATCATTACAACCATTTAATTTAAACAAACTGTTGAATTATTCAAGTAAATCTTTTGAACACTTTATGCAAATTATGATCAGTTTTAGAAGAGCATCCTGATATGAGAGGAATGATGGCAACTGTAGCTAAGGAACGACTGCAGAAGATTCAACAGAGTAACAAGGAAGAACGAGCAAAAGAATCCTTTGAATCTGCTGATGATTGAGGGTAATCAATCAATCAAATCAATATAATCAATATAATCATTTATGAATCAACAACTTAGTACTAGGAATGAGCAAGAACTGATCCAATTTCAAAAATCAACAAAAACTTGAAACATCATAAACTATAAAGAAAAATTGTAGTCCGAGTGAATCAAGAAACAATTGAGAAAATCATCGGAATCAACAACTTCAAAAGTCAGTTCGACCCTGCAATAAAATTTAAAAATCAACAAAATATTGAGGAATAAAAACATGGTAATATCAACAGTAACTTTCAACAGTAGACATGAAAACAGTTTAGTATGTTTTATGAAGTAAAATCATAGAGTAACAATGAACAAACAGAAAACAAAAAGTCAGCCTTTTTAGTTTTCAATCCAACTAATATTTATTGGAAAACAATCACAATGTGTATGTACAGTTGACATGCCAAGCGTTCCAACTTAATAAACTTTAATAATTTCTTTACTTCAAACATTGCTACTTAATTATTGTTGACGAAGATGTTTGTACAAGTTGTCTTTATTCTTGTTGTTATCGGTCGTTTGTTTTTCAAATCATTTGTTCTAGAAATTACTCTTGGAAGTAGCCCATAAACAGTCTAGTAACTTCTCTCCTGTTGATAATATGCTACTGGTCATAACATTGTTCTTTAGTGCAGAAATTTCAAAATAGGATTTTCTTAATGAACCACATCAATACTTAATGTTATAGCATTCACAAAATCGGTGTACAGCAAATATTTGTAAATGAGTGTGATGCTATGAATTTCACTAAAAGCGTTTCTGTATTACTGGAAGCTGGAGCCAATAAATATGGATCACAAATTACACGTCTTGGTATTTAAATCGAACGTCTTTGACCTGATCTTTAAGTTATAGAATAAAATATGACTAGAAATGCAGTAACTTATAATATAAGAACTGCAGACAATGAATTCCGCATGTTGAAATAGTTGTCTTTAAAGGTCAACTGAACGAAATCACTCAAACTAATTTGACTATTTATCATTGTTTGTTTTGTGTTTAGTTGTTATTTAATCAAGTGTGAAGTTTACCTCCCTGTAATTTTGTTGAGATTTGAACTAGTCTTTTTGCCCGCCCGCTGGTGGCGCCCTGCATGGTTCCCAGCAAAGACCCATCAAAATGAAAAGTGAAATCAACACTGAAGTACCAGTGCCTCAGAAAACCAGTGTAAAATCAGTCCGTATTGTGACATAAATATACACAGTACGGACTGGATGAAGGTTGTTTATCTTCGTTGCTGTGCATTTTCCATTGTCTTGTTTGGATGTGATGTCACAGTGCTGTTTTGATTTCTAGGTGCCAAGGGACTTTTCGTGAAACTCAGCATTTTTGCCTAGCATGACACTGATCAAAATGGTGTTTTTTGTTTCCTATTTAAACCATTTAAAAAAAAGTTTTGCTCAATTATATGTAATCATTACACAGTCATTTACCTTTCTATCACAAAAGAACAATATTGTTGATTTCGTTCAAGTTGATCTTGAAAGTAGAGTATTATGCGTCATAAAACAATAACACTGTAGCGATCAAATAGTTCAAGATACTTCAGATTTTCTACATTTCTCTGCAAATCGAAACAAAGTTTCAAAAACAGTCTTGGCATTATCAAAATTCCAACCAATGGTTTGAAACTGTAACTTGTCAGTTTATTGCTGTTTGTTTGAACAAACATCCTGGTCATTGTTTAATCCATTTCACTTCATTTTTCTACTTAACACTGGAAACAAAGTTTCAAAACAGTCTTGGAATTATCCAACCACTGATTTGAAATAATAACTTGCCAGTTCATTTTTGCATGTTTGAACAGATATTATGGCCATCGCTTAAACTTGTTTACTTCTTATTATATATATCACTCATACAGGAAGCTCAACCTTATTCCTGTAGACTCATTAAGTGACTAATTACTTGCCTAGATTTCACTTCTTGGCTTGAGCTTCATTAACTGCTTGTACACACTTTGCCATAGTGAGAGAAGCTCGGCTGATAGGGTCAGTCATATAGAAGTCTTTCAGGGAGACTTGTTTGACCTCAAGGGGGTTACTGGACAGCTTGGCTTGGGCAACCTGAGGGAACAAAATGAAGAGGGTGAAAATTGGGCCGTGTCTGAACTGGCAGTTATGGCTATAGCTGGATCGCTGCGTCATCATGCGTTAAGTATAGGACATCCTTAGCAACACCCTCAGTAACACTCGTAGCTGTCAATTTGGATATGATCTTAGTTCTAAATGCAGCAGATCTGAAAAGCGGTTTGTTCATTGTCTTAAATCTTGTAATCTAATCACCAGGATTTTTAAAACAGCTTCAAAGCTTTACCTTAAGTTTACAAATTTGAAAAAAATTGTTTAACACCGGTTTTTTCCGTCTGATTGCTATTTGATACCAAAGGAAATGGAATATGCATATAGGCTTATGGCAGAAGTTAAATGGTTAGCAACTTACCTTAGCCATTGTCTCTGCCTGAGCAAAGAAGTTAGCTTCCTCTACATCTCCATATCTTGTGAGATTAGGAGAGACTTGTGTAAGTCTATTTCTTATCTCCTGTAGCTCATCATAGGGTAGTGCCTGGCCTGCAACCTATCACACCAGTGAGAGAGGAAAGTATATGAAACATTAGCTGTAATTTGATTCAGGTTTCAATTTGGGCATTGATAACCAACAGTTCATCTCTTGAGGGGATAAGGAACAAGATGTTGCCCTAAAAGTCTTGATTCTAAAAAATGAAAACTGGATAATAGAATTTTCTAAAATGAACAGTTTTGTTGAGATTGTTAGCTGTATACATTCCCAAGTAAGTGTTCCCAATGGAATATTGCAGGCTCTATCTTGTTATAAGATACTCTCTCATATTGAAGACATAATTCAACCTACCTCTGATAGAGCTCGAATAATCTTCCAATCTTCTCTAGCATAGCCTGGTGGGGATATAGCAAGTCTAGAAAGGATAAAACAAATATTGTTAAAGGTCAGGTCATATTTCAGTAATGACCCCCCAAAACGTGTGTGTAGTTTCTATCCGAAAGCTTCCTTGTGTGGTGCTGGAGGAGAATGCTGAGAATATCATGGCAAGAACACAAAACCAATGTATTTGTTAGGAACCTGATATGAGAAGATAGACCAACCTTGTCCTCAAAAATTAACAGAAACAAGCTCCAATACTTTGGCCACATATCCAGAAGAGAGGGGGACAACCTTGAGAAGATCTTTGTGCAAGGATGTGTTTCAGGTAGTCGTGCACGTTGCCGTCAAAAACTTTGTTGGACAGACGGAATCAAAGAACTCATGGGCCTATCATTAAACGATGCATATCGATCTGCACTGGATAGGCAGAAGTGGAACTCCATCATAACCAGGGTCACAAAGGGTCAGCCATGACTCATAGGACGACGACGACGACGACGACGAATGGTAGTAAGCATCCTGTGAATGTTTTTCGTCTGAAATGCCCCAAATGATTTGAAATCCTTAAAATTATGTCTACAAATTTGAATCTCCAACACTCGCTTCAAGGCGATTTTTGGAGATTCAAATTTCCATGGTGTCCGTTTGTGAATGCTGAGGCAAGAGATGAAGTTGGTGCACGCTGTCACTTCACTAAACGGGGATAGATTCACGTTCTTGATGAAAATACTCGACATTTTTTTTGCTGTTTTCTCAAATGGTAGACACTGTATTGGACTGAAACTTTCACAGGTGACTTTTATTGTTTCTTTCTTGACAATTTTGCCTAAAAATCAGCATTGCATTGATAACAACTAATCTATGACCCTACCTTTAAAAAAACCAGTGTACAAGTTACATTTCAAAATGAAATCCAATTCTCAGAATAAGGCACTACAGAAAGGTATGTTCAAGCAATGATTTTTGTACCTTGTTTGTTGTGCTCTGCCCTCAGTGTTGACATATGTAGATGTCTTCTCAGTATACGCTGCTCCAGACAATACAACATCAGCAATTGTAGCGCCCTCATCACCATGGTGACCTGAAAACAAAAACAACAATCAGAAATTACAAACAGGATTGGTTTGTCCATTTGTCAATCATTGTAGAACATGACCAATTCACTTAAATCCGGTTTGAACCCCGCAAAGTTATCCACATTTTTTTGTAGTGTTTCACACCAGCTTTTGCTTTCTACTGTTTAAGTTTAACAGTCATGATAAATAGGCGCGTATCTAACCTTGATAGATAATGAAGCAATCCTCAGGGAGGTCAGCTCTGGTCACAGTTCCTCCATCTGCTCCTAGAAGGAATAAAACCTTGGGTGGTTTCTCCCTGATGCAGTCTACACCTGCCTTGTAACCAATGTCTAGAGCTGCAACCTGGCTAGCAACCTATACATCCAAAATATCAAACTATAATCTTAGTCAAGGTTAACACTTCAAACAGCTTTGATTTCAATTCCAACACCACTGCTACCTTTCTATGATTCATTAGCCATCTCGGACTATCAATTGTTACTTCAAAAACTTCAGCAAGTTTCTTAACATAACAATACGTACAAATTGTGTAACTCTTTACTAGCATGGTGCCATTCAGTAACATGAGTCGCTTTACATGTCTAGTTCCCAGTCTACTCACCCTGTGAAGGACATTAAGAATCTTCCAGCCATCCTCTGCCTGACTAGCAGCTCTCGTCTTCTGTGCGAGGGATGCAACCAATGCATGTATTGTTGCACCATCTTCACGCTGCAGAGCACCACTACCAACAACAATCATGGGATGTTTGGCTTGGCTGAGTGTCTTACTAAATGGGTGTTTGCCATCAATGATATCTTGAAGAACACTGGCATTATCACCAAGATGCTGTGAAAGAAAGTAAAGTTACAATAATGAGAAGTGGAGGCTCAGACATTGACAACACGATACTCCCTGCCATGTAATAGAAACAAAACAAGATATTAAAATAAAACTTACCTCATACTCGTACGTCAAATCCACCTTGTTACCAACCATCGCGACCTGAAGATCATTATGAATCCAGCTTTTACGTAGTCTGGTATTAAACAATGGAGCTTCAAATCGTGGATTGGTTCCAATCAAAAGAACTATATCAGCTTCCTCAATGCCAGCAATACTTGTATTCAGAAGATAGTTAGATCTTAAGTCAGTTCTGCAAATAAAAATATTGCAAATTTACTTTGATGATTTCAAATTATTGCAAATGATTTCTTACCAGGTAGCACCTCTACACCAATTAAACAATGGCCCATATGCTTGACCCAATGCGCAAGATCGGCGCGCAAAGGATTCTGGGTGAAATCCGAGTCTGAGCAACACCAGCTACCATCATGGTGCGCTGATTTTGAAGTAATGCGGTACACAACCATAGTTACAGGAAAACTACAGCATGATGTTCATCTTGGCAGCTTTATTTATTGTGTAACTGTACTCGGTTTTCCAAGATTTCTTTTAAGATGATGCTTGTGCATAAGCGCTATTAAATTTAATTCCCCCTCGTCTTTCTGAGAAGCATGTACAAATCACCTCTCCTGCCCTCTTACTGTTTGTTTTATTCATCTCAAGTATAATTTACTTACCCAGCAGCATCCATAGGGAAGATTTCTTCTGTGCACAGTGATTCAGATCCAAGACGGTTAAGGAGATCTTTCAGAGCAACAAGTGCTTCAGCATCGACCAATCCACCTGCTATGGCTGCTATGTCAGACCCATCAGTGCTACTTAACTGTCAAGAAAAAATTCCAATCAAATGACCTTAAACATCAACTCAAACCAAGAGAAAATCAGGTGTTACACATCATGATTTTGATGCAAAAAATAATTAGTGGCCGGACGTTTCAACCCTAGCAGAGTCTTTCTCGAATGCTAAATGAAAACACAACACGCATAAACAGGTATACAGGTGTAACAGAAGCAGTTAAGTGGGAAGAAATGAAAAGAAAGAGAGAGAAGTAGAAAGCACACAGGAAAAGCAAGGGATAAACAATAAACAATAAAGAAGGAGACAAAAGAGACATCATGATTTTGTTATATAAAAAAAAAAGACCTGCCTCTGCATGATCAACTGTAAATAATTATGTAATGGGGAAATTAATTAATTCTACTGGTCTGAAGATGGGCTTGGCATAATGACAGGTTATTCATGAGGCACAATGAGAACTGAATCTTACCTTAGCAGCTACTCTGGTCAGAGCATCCTCCCAGTTGGTTGGAGTTAGGTTCCCTTCATCATTCTTTACCATTGGTACAGTCAATCTCTGACGTTTCAGGCCATCGTAAGCAAACCTTGTTTTATCTGATATCCATTCTTCATTAATGGCCTGTGACAAATACAACAAAAATATTCAAGTTACCATAACATGGTAATCTCAAACCATCATTAATAATAAAGCAGTTATCAACATTCTATGTAAGCAGGACAGTTCTTTCTCCTGAATTCCAAAATCTACTCTGCGACGGTAGAATAAATAGCAAGACAAGCTCTCGAAGAACAAATCTACTTAGCAGATATACACACATGGTGCTACCGTATTATTCGGTTTACAGATACACAATGTTCTATAGATATTCTAAAGACAACCTGTGCAAAAGGAAGGGCTATAAATGGAGGGTCAACTCACTGGAAAACGTTATTGCGAGTAGGACGGTTAACTCTGTGTAGGACTTCATCAGTCAAAAAGAAAAGACAAAATGGTCTGGTCCATTTGAAGTGTCAGCATTAAAACAGTTGTACAGCATTTACGAAACCAGACCAAAATGCCACTACATTTGATGCTCAATATGGTGCATGGTGTACCCTCCCCCTATTGTGTCTTTATTGTGTGTTTGGAATCTCAGGAATTCTTCAGAGGAGTTTAGGAGGGGGGATACTTCTGTACAAGAGGAAAATAGTGTGTTAAAGTATGGCAACATTGGGGGGGGGGGGAGGGGAGGGGATATCGGCATGGTATAGCCACTATTGACTGACCTCATTGAGCCTGGGTAGAATTCTCATCACTTCTCCACTGCGTGTACTAACAACAATATTACTTCCTACAGCATCTAAAACATCAATAGATTCAGTCTTTCTTGTTTCCCAGGGTCTAGCTGTAAACGCATAAGGCTTAGATGTCAAAGCTCCAACAGGACACAAATCTAAGGGAGAAATACAAATTATATTAGCTCTTTATCTTCTGAAATAATTTAATGTGGGTTTTTATCCCCAAGGCTTTTAATAATGGTCCTTTCCCATGAAATATGCAAATTGCACATAACGCATTCCTACGAGGCGACGAGACGCATACCGGTAAGCGTTTGTCTTAATCAATAGTGTCTGTATGCATGCATGAATGTAATCAACACATTTCATGTTGAAAGGCTAATAGTCATGGTTATAAAGAAGAGAGATTATCCACAGAAGGGCTGGATTGAAATTTCACTTACCGATTACATTTCCAGACAATTCGGACATAAACATCTTCTCTATGTAGGTGCCAACCTAAGGGGAAAATAGACAAGAAATAATTCACAAAAATTAACTCGCAGTGTAGAGCTGTAGATAGTGATGGACCAATAAGTATGATTCACTATGATTGACTTCCAGTTAAATATTGCAAGATAGAAAATATATGATTAAAAAGATGACATTGACATCAAGGAGAAATGAACTGATCTGTTGGACTGAGCAAATAACTTTAACACTTCTGAATGAGCTCTCACAGAAAGGTGCATCTAATTTCCACCAATAATTTGCAGTAAACATTCTAGTCTCAGTGTTATGAATAAGTCATTATTACCTGCATGTCACCACCTCTTCCTGTCGTACCAAGATCATCAACACCTGCAACTTCACTTGCAAACCTAAATAAGAAACAAATACCGCATACAGTAATATTAACAAGAGCATATCGGAACTATTGACACTTTATTTAGTAGAGACAGAGGTGTTAAAAAAGCATGGAGAGAAAACTTAATGAATGCATACAAATTGTAGCTGTTGATGCACATGTCCCACTTGTTCTGAATAATATTATAGTGACAACCCAAGATGTTTAATAGTTATGGGAATTTAGAAATAAAACCAAGCTATACATAAGACTTGCCTGATACAACGTGTACAGTGGATACACCTCGTCATTATGGTCTTAACAAGTGGTCCAACATTCTTATCCTCCACAGATCTCTTACCAGTGAATTGGTTATCTGTAAAACGACTACGATCACTACCAAATGCCATCGACTGATCCTGCAAGGTCAAATGTCAAGAGTGGAATTGTTAAATATTCATTACTCCCTAGGCATCTTTGCATACATGTGACCTCAAAACGACTACGATCACTACCAAATGCCATCGACTGATCCTGCAAGGTCAAATGTCAAGTGTGGAATTGTTAAATATTCATTATTCCCTAAGCATCTTTGCATACATGTGACCTCAAAACGACTACGATCACTACCAAATGCCATCGACTGATCATGCAAGGTCAAATGTCAAGAGTCATTGTTGAATATTCATTACTCCCTAAGCATCTTTGCATACATGTGACCTCAATCCTTCAATATCCTCCTCTCTCATGTTACTCCACTCCAAATTATTTGGACTTAGATAAGATAGGAATGCCTAACACAGTGATAAGCAGTTGTTATTTCGGCCTTATGCCCTTAGTCATTCTGAATCCTTCATTTCTGCAAAGAGGTTTTAGGAGGGTAAGGGTTAATTGAAATGTGCCCAGAAAGAAAAAACTGAAAAAAGATAAATCTTTCATCTAATAAATTGGAAAAATGTGAAAATAACAAATAAATACAAATAACCTTCGACCTTTGACTGCTTGTTTACCTGTAAGTCACATTCTCCCCCCTGGTCACAAATGGGACAGTCCAATGGATGATTCATTAACAGGAATTCCATCACGCCCTCTCTGAAATGATACACAGAAAACTTAACAATGACAAAGAGAACACTCCCTAACATAGACAATAATTAATACTACATTTTGTCAGATTTCTAGGAAAACTGTTTTGATTCATACGTGAAATTCAAGTTATATAGAACTTCTTTTTAATAACTACCTTTTTTAAATTTGGAAATGAAAGTATACACTTTTTTGAAGAACTCTGTTATTTATTTATAATAAGATAATTATAAGTAAAACATACCTGGCTTTTCGTGTCATTTCTGAGTTGGTTTTAATTCTCCATCCTTTCATTACTGGCATAGCACATGCAGCTACAGGCTGTTGAACCAATCAAATAAGAATCATTTTACATGTGGTTTTTTGGGGGGGGGGGGTGAACTGAATATCATATTTCTGCCTTTGGATAATAGTTCGTCATCTTTGGATGTTTTGGGATGGCTACCTTACCTTCAGAGACTTTTCCACCTCAACAAGACACATACGACAATTACCAGCAACGGAGAGTCTGTCATGATAACAGAACCTTGGAATCTCAACACCAACCATGGCACATGCCTGTATGTACAAAGAAATAATCATCATCCAGATCAATATTCAGAACACAAACTGATGCTTTAAAAGGTTAAGACAACAGGAAAAGAGTCACTCTTATTACAGATTGATAAATCCATCATAGGATCACAATAATTATAGTGTTCTTTTTTTGCTACTTACCTGCAAAACTGTTGTACCTGGATCCACTAGCACACTCTTGTCATCAACAAATACCTCCACTTTCTCTGGTGCAGCTGTTGAATTAAGCCGGTTACCAGAGAGACTTGGTGCCAGCTGCCTTGTAACCTGCAAAGCACGCGACAGCGGTGCCCTTAACATGGCGACTACTGAGGTCTGTGCAGAACTGAAACAAACAATTGATTATAAGTCAACCTTTAGTTTGAGCACAAAGTAATGAGTTTCAGACATTTATTTTACTTAGTCACACCTCAAATTAAACATTTTTACCCTCAACTCCAGACAACCCTTCACATGCAATCTGCACAACCTGGATAGAGTGCAAGAAGCCAAACATTACTGGCTATAGTCTGACATGTCTGATCATATACGGTGTTGAGCATCACAATAATTGTTTTATGTATGAGTTTCGTACAGTTCCGAGTTCTTGACAAAACAAAAAGTGTGAAACTAAGAATTGTGTAAATGCCCATTCAAAATGAACAATACACCGCCACGGCACAGATTCCAGCCACGTTACAAACTTCACAACAACACACTGCCATGAGTATGACTGCTCATCATTCAAATCAAGTTCCACCCTGTCTAGCCCACCTTGTTGAGCTGTAATGGCTCTCTTTTAACATCGGTCTTATAACACTCACCATTACAGCCCACCATCCATACATGTCTTAAACGCGTAGTTTAAAAGTACGAGCAAGTCGTACCTCTTTGATCGCAAATTTCTCCCACTTATAAACATCACATACTACTCCAACCTCCCTCACTTTGTTCCTTACATCCTTACAATTTTTGTGACATATTCCAGGGCTCACCAAATGATGCCTTTGTCCAGATGTGATGATTTGAAAATGGCAAAAAAAAAAATGTGTACAAAAATTACATTGAAGTTCATCTCGTAACGGGGCCGCCATTTAACTTCTGCTTCACTGCCTGTTGATCGTGAGAAAGTCAGGGCGCCCGGCTGTTCATGAATATGCACGAGCGAGGAAGCCTACAGCATGCAAGCGCCGTGCGACGTCACCTTATGCATATTCATGACTTGCCATGCACGCGCGCACACATCGAGCTCCGAAGTACTATAGCTTCCCGTGACGTCATCTGATGCATATCCATAATACGCCATACAACACGCGCGGACAGATCAGCCGGGTGCCCTGACTTCTCACGATCAGCAGGCAGTGAATCATACGTAAGATGGCGGCCCCGTTGCGAGACGAACTTCAATGTAATTTTTGTACACATTTTTTTTTTGCCATTTTCAAATCATCATATCTGGACTAAGGCATCATTTGGTGAGCCCTGGAATATGTCACAAAAATTGTAAGGATGTAAGGAACAAAGTGAGGGAGGTTGGAGTAGTATGTGATGTTTATAAGTGGGAGAAATTTGCGATCAAAGAGGTACGACTTGCTCGTACTTTTAAACTACGCGTTTAAGACATGTATGGATGGTGGGCTGTAATGGTGAGTGTTAAGACCGATGTTAAAAGAGAGCCATTACAGCTCAACAAGGTGGGCTATACCCTGTCATGCTCATGCTGCCAACTTTTCCAATTTTACTCTCAAGACTTGGATTGGTTTATTAATAATTATAATAATTGATTATTTTAAGGCCTGTTTATCTTGAGAAAGTTTCTTTACTTTGAAAATGAAAGTTGGTATTTCGTGTCATTCATTGGATTGATTTGAACAACTCGACCCGGCCGAGGGAAGGTCGAGTCAAGCCTCCTCAATAAAATTTAGGACGAGTTTGTACTTTTTACATGTTTTAACTTATTTTTGTTAAAAATCCATTCTTACGAATTAAACGTGAAGAACAATTACAATGTATTATACTTCTTTCTTTTGAGAATATAATTTACGTTTATAAAAAAAACATTATACAATCATGCATATGCTCACCTAGATGACAAAAAGGGTATGTTTTGGTGCAGTTACATCACTACGACGAAGTGTTCGTTTATGAATGTACACGATCGGCACAGCACGATTAGCATTCATTCTGCCTGGTGCACTTGTGTACAACCTAACATCGTATCAAATCATGTGAAACACGGGTACCAATCAAAACCATCGCCAAGCCGAAAATGAACGAATGAGGGCGCCATAACCGATCGTCGCGTGGCCATTCATCAGCTCACCACCTTCCTTTCCACCTGGTTTCCTTTCCAACCTTGGTCAGCATTTAACCAGACGGACGGTTTCCTTCTCTGTGAATTTTTTGACATTTTCTGAAAATGGGATTCGGCGACTTGAAAAAAGCAGCAGGCCTGAGTGCCCTGAATGACTACCTTGCTGACCGTAGTTTTATTGAAGGGTAAATCCATCTTTAAAATGTTATTTTGGGGGATCTGTAATTTTCAATATTCTCAAGTTTGCTGAATGAAGTTGCTGTGCCCACGTGTTCACCGCATATTGAATATAACTGTCTGTCTAGTCTCTGTCTAGTCCAGTGTCTGTATTTATTTTATAACGTTTAGCATAACAAAGTATAAATGCACTGTTGGCCAAAAATAGTGAACTGGGTTTATGTTTGTTATAAAGAATCTGTAGGGCCCTTTTTACTTAATTAAAATTAAATATTAATTTTAATTCTGCTATTTTGAATTATAAATAAATTAATAAAATAATTAATTATTATGAATTTTAAACGTGTTTAGTGCAGGCTATTTCTTTTGTCCATGGTGTCGGCAACACTGATTAAAACCTGCATATATAATAATAATAAATTTATGTTTTCTCAAATATTCAGGTACACTGTATCACAAGGCGATGTGGTGGTATTTCAAGCCATGTCTGGCGCCCCCAGTGCTGACCTCTTTAATGCTCTCAGATGGTACAACCAGGTCAAATCATACAGCTCTCAGTTCAGTAGGTGAGAAACAAGTAGAACTATGCAATAAAGATTTTGAATTGAGTAATGTTGAGAGTCACAGTCCTTTTGGATTTAAGTCCTTCATGAAGATTGATTTGTGTTCATGGTGTTTATTTATTTTCTTGTTTTAGTTTACCAGGAGTAAAGAAAAGTCTGAGTGAGTATGGGCCATCAGGAGATAAGAAACCAGCAGCGGCAGATGATGATGATGATGATGATGATGATGGTGGTGTTGATCTGTTTGGTGACGATGATGATGATGATGAAGCTGATTTGAAGGCAATGCAAGAGCAGAAGAAGGCAGCAGCAGCAGAAGCAGCAGAAGCAGCCAAGAAGAAGAGTAAGAACAGCAAAATATTCAAATATCCTTTGAATTTTTGTTGAGAGTTACAAAGTTTGTATTAAAATTGTCAGAATAGTTTTGATGGTCTTTCGGCAGACCTACAGTTCATTTCCTCAAGTTGTTACTGGAGGATTGACTTGACACCTAAAATTCAGTTATGATAATAGCTAGAAAAGTCAGGGAATCTGAGACAGTTTCGTAGATCGATGCCTAACTTGTGTGGAGTTAACTTTATTTTATTTTCCATTTTTTTCCAGAGAAAACTGTTGTGGCAAAGTCCACCATAGTTATTGATGTGAAACCATGGGACGATGAGACGGATATGGCTGAAATCGAGGAAAAGGTTCGAAGCATCAATATTGACGGGCTTCGGTGGAATGCATGTAAGTGGAATTTGCTGGAAATCGTTTAAGCGATCTTAGATTCAACCTTACTGCATTGTGTGTTATAAAGCTAACTAGCACATCAACTACAGTTCTCATTTATTAAGACTGTTCAAGTTATTGTATTATTCATATTTCTTGTAAATTCTTGTTTTTCAGCTAAATTGCTCCCTGTTGGGTATGGAATCAAGAAGCTTCAAATCAGCTGCGTAGTTGAAGATGACAAGGTACATAAACAATCTCAGTATTGTAAGATACTGCTGTAACATGATCCTAACCTAGTAGATAAGATTGCTGAGAATATGTATGTGTCCACTTACTCGAACACTATTTGTTTGTTCTTTCTTTACAGGTCGGTACAGATGACTTGGAAGAACAAATCACAGCATTTGAGGATTTGATTCAATCCATGGACATTGTTGCCTTCAATAAGATCTAGAACTACGGAAACAGACTGGACAATGCTACAACAATGATTAACAAACTTTACAAATTTCAAAGAAAGACTTTAGCTTGTGTTCATTTTTTTCCCCAGCCATAATAAAATTGTTATAAATCAGCTCCATTTTGAACAAGATTTGCAACTGAATGAAGACATGCATGCAGTGGCATTAACTTAAGAAATACATTTTTGTCAATGCTTTAAGGATGATTGTAATGAAGTTAACCTCACAAGTGAAAATTCTTCCTTTAATCACTCACCAATCAGAAAATCATCTATACAGAAAACAAACTTTTTTGGATACAGACACTTGGAAATTGAAATTGGAAAAAGTTATATCAATTATTGTTGATATGAGCAGGTGCACAAGCAAAGCATTGGTACATTTAATACAGTGATTTTCTATCCAGTGCTTCAATTTGAAATGCAGGTATTAATTTACCTGTGATTTAACATTTGAGTGAAAATACATAAACTGTTAAGTAGCATGTATGTCATGGCTTATAACTTCATTATTTGACAATAAAGTGACAGTAAATTTGACATTGATTGACGAGTGGTGTGTATATATAGGTGAAGAAAAGTAGCAGTCAGAAAACAATAAATAGGCCAAACTAATAACTAGGTCCTTTTAAAATCAGTTGTCCACTTTTTCATTTATTTGTGTCATTTTGGCACCATTTGTTTCCTTTGCATGGTCGGGGGTTTTTCATTGATCTTGAAGGGTGAAGTTGGCAAGAACATTTTACAATTATTTCACTATTCATCCATCAATTTCATTTAAAAATGCTGTACATGACAATAAAGCATTGGATACAATTGGACAAGTCATGAAGGATCTTCGAGAAAAAAAAGTTGAGATTTGCAGTTGCACTTTTTAGCATCGAAACAATACTTGATTTTGGGTTTGGAGATCTACTTTACACAGACCAACCTGTAACCACCTACATTTGTCTCTGAAATTCACCAGCTGCAAGATAAAATGGATGGTTTAGAATGAATTTCTGTCATTCTGAAAGTCGCTTATAATCAACAATCTCCGTCTACATTCCGCTGCAGTAAGAGATCCATATATGCTCCTGAGATTAGATCACTGGGCTGGATGCTGAGTTCTTCCATTAAATTATCTGCTATTTTGGTTCCCTCATCTAATGATTGATCTGGCTTCATCACAACCTGAACACGAACACATAGTTTTATCAGTCAAATGAGATTTCTACACAACAATAAACAGATATAAATGTAGATTATTAGCTTTTGCTGCTTATTGCTGTCAATGTTACATTTGGTGCTCGATATGGGGCGGGCATGGTGGTACCCCCTGTGCTTGGAATCTCTGAAGGGGTACTTCTGTACAAGAGGAAAACGGTGTGTTATTGTATGGCCATTGGGGGGACATGGTATAAAGTGTAAACACAAACCTCAAGTTCCATAAAGCTGCCCAGATCATCTACTTCATCAATATGCACCCTGGTTTGACCAATCATAATAAGTGTCCTTGTTTTCTTGACAATACCTTGAACACCCAATGCTTGTGTGAGGGTAATCTGTAGGACAGAAGAAAGGTTTTTTTTAAAGAGTTTACTGTTCTCCAAAGTTCTGCAAGTACTAGGTCAAGTCGCTTAATAATAATAAATAATAATAAGACTTGTAATGCGCACATATCCTGCTGGGTGTTCAAGGCGCAGTAAAAAACCAAAAAAACAAAACAAAACAAAACAAAGACAAAAACAGACACAACAAAATTAGTCCTTGAAAACCTGTGACATAAGATAAGTTTTGAGAAGAGATTTGAATTTTGTGGTACAAAAACAAGATCTAAGATTAAGCGGTAGAGAGTTCCAGATGCGTGGCGCAGCTGAAGAAAAAGACCTGTCACCCCATGAGTGTCGAGACTTGGGTTCAACGAGGAGAAGCTTACTGTAAATAGTGATCACATGAATCTTCAAGGAGACCTTTCTCCATGCATGAATGTATCAAACAATCAATCACATGTTTACACATTCCTTCAAACTATCAATTATACTTCTCTGTAGTATTTTTAGTAAATAATAATAACAAAGGAGACTTGTCATGCGCCATGTCTGTCACACTATAGAGCAAGGAAGGTTACACAGTGACACTCCTGGCACGGAAAATATCCCTTAACATCTGAGAAGACATTATTATAAAAATAAACAGAAGATGAAATATCTTATTGAAAGGGATGGGTTTTGAGTTCATTCTTGAATGTGAGGTAGGAAGTCTCCTTTCTCAGTTTGATGGGTAGTGAGTTCCATATGGAAGGACCCGACAGGAAGAAAGATAAGTTTCCCCAGGAGTGATGTGAGAGGGGTACTCATCAAAGATTTGTGTCGGAGGAAAAAGAGTTCATCAAAAGATAGCAATTCAAGTTCAGTCGGGTTTCATTTTCGGATAAGTAGGGATTATAACTAGTGGAATCTTTTACATTTTCTTCCCTATTGTGTTAATTTATGTAAGACCATTCAGTGATGTTTTACCTTGAGTTGATCTAGATGATGAGATTCTGTCAGTGAAAAATTTGAAAGCTTTGGTCCGGAGGTATCCGGTCGGTCATAGAAAACCAGCTGAGACAACTTTGTAGGATCTTCCTGAAGTAAAAAAACAACATTCAAATGTCAAGACATTGTGTCAAAATAGTTGACACCTTCAAAATAAAACCATTACAAATTTGTTTTGTAAAAACTGAAGAGTAGGCTTTGGTATGTTTTGTTTTTTATGATGATAAAAGTACCTTAAACTCCCTGAGTTTTAGTCGACCATTGGGACAATGAAAGAATGTGTCACACTGATGAAGAACCTCTATCTTATCACTCCCACTTAGCTCCAAAGCTTTCTTTCTTACAAAATCTGGACTTCTAAGATGGGCTTTGATTTCAATATTAGAGGGCATGATCAGAAAGATGTTTATGGAGAGTGAGCTGCTGTAGCACAACCTGTGTGTGAAAGAAAAAATAAGTGTCCAGGATAAGTAACTTTTATGTCTCGGCAGCTATTTTGAGAAATATGTGCATAACTGTATGTGCAGGGTGTGTTAACACATGATTTTGAACACCAATCATCACATGCATGATGGCCTGCACGCTGAATACCATCAAGCGTTTTGTTCAGTACAAGACAAAACAAGACAAGACAAGAAATATAATCTGGAATTTCCATAATCCAACACTGAAAATTAAAAAATTTAGATGGAAAAATAGTTGTATCTTGTTAAGTAAAATCAAGATTATGAATGTTGACTTGATAGAATATCTAACTATCCCTATTGTAATGTCCAAGTAGATCCTTGTCATATGATTGGATGATTTGTTGGCACGCGGCATTCATTAGTCAAGCCGTATTAACCTGACCTACGTCATAAACCGTGCAAACTGGTAGATGAGGCTACCTGTGGGCTCACGTCTCCTATAACTCATCATTCAATTTTTAGGCACCCTAAGTTTATTGTTTGTTTTTTTTTGTTTTTTTTGTCTTGTGCCCACCTTATCTTCACTTTTTATTTATTGTGCACTTTGCCTGTGACGTCACTTCTGCACCATCCTAGTATAGCTATATATAACTGAATAAGGATTTCACCATTGAAGATTGAAGATTGAAGTATTCACCAGGCATTTTTGCCTCATCCTTTTTAACTATTGCACGCACGCTAGACCAAACCATGCATTCCATAAGGCAAAGAGTACAGAGCAGCACAAAATGCCCTTGCAGTGGATGCCAGAGTACTACTCCTATCCTAGAACTATATGAGGTTCGTTCCGCTATCGTCTCCACTAGTGGAGACGATAGTGGATCGAAGCTCATATAGTTCTAGGGAGACGATAGCGGAACGAACCTCATATAGTACCAGAGTACAGTCTTGTAATTGTACATTTTTTATTATTCATTAAATTTCATCCTCAAATCAAAAAATGACAAATATCTATTTGGATAAAACAAATAATAAAAGTTTTGCATTCGTGTATTAAAATGGCGAGCATAAATTAAATTTCCAAGTTTCAATGAAAGATGGAATGCACCATCCATTCACATCGGCTTCGCGTCGCAACTTGTTGAATGGAACACATAATTACTAGTGCAACACTGCCACACCAGCTAGAACCATTCCTAAATGCTAGCAGTGCTACTGCTGCTGTGCTGTGCTCATGGTGCTGGCCGAGTGTTGCATGCACCATGTACAACCAGCACTACCCCGCTATACACAGCGGTAGCAGACGACACTCCCTGAACAGTGCAACTTTACACAGTACACAGTAATAATACGAGTATAGTCTTCGACTTGACTTGACTGCAAAGATGGCAAATGAAAGTTCAAAAGAAGTTTATCCACAACACAACATAACATATCGTCTTTTTACAACTTTATTTTGCAATTTAAGCCATGAAATAAATACTCACCTTAAAACCTTTTGGTGAAGGATGTCGATCAGGGTTTTTGTATGAAGATGTAAAAGTAGTCAGGTAGTTTGGTGCATGGGTGCATCTGTGTTACGTGTATGATGGGGTTACGAGTCTGGCAACAAGATCTCTGTTGTCAGAATTATCCCTCAACTTGTTACAAGTCGATGCTATGAAATAAAAAATTTGTGTAAGATCAATGAGCTGGAGGGTTTTCCATCATTTCCATTCACTGCATACTGAATGAAATAACGTTTAGTAATTGGATCTCATACAAAAACTTTCAGAAGTGAGCTGAAGATCACACCAATGATGTTTCTCACTTTTAGTTCACTACATGAAGTAGTGCGCCCTCTGTCAAAGAGTTCTTGCTGATTACCTTTGATAAAAGTCACAAAAAGGCAAAAGCATCTTCACAAGTACAAACTCTATAATCTCAATCAAACAAACATCAACATTTGTCTTTATTTTCAAACTTAATGTCAACTAAGACATTTGGGTAAAACGTGTATTGCTTAAAACAAAATCAGCCATTAAATATTGAACATGACAAGGTAGATGGAAACTTTATTCAGGTCAGTGCAGTGCCTCATCATGGCTTCAGATACTTGGATTAAAAACTTGTCCTAAACTAATTGAGAGGAAACAACTTATTCAATCTAGATTTTATTATGAGGCTTTTAAATACCAAGATCTAATAGTTATGGAACCAAAGAAATAACAGTGGTATTAATTCAAATGTCAATATTAGAGACAAGTTCATTTTGTTAAAAATACATTAAAATTGAACAAAATAACTATTTTCAGACTAACATGGCAGGTTAGACTATGGTTTTTATGTTAAAATGTTGGAAATTATAAAGCTGAGAAAAAAACAAAACAAAAAACATAAAAGTGAAAGTGCTTGATTTTGATTTAAACAGGTGAATCTAGTAACATAAAAGTCTTGTCAGATTGCAAAATACATAACAAGTGGAAGTATGAACAAGTAAATTTTCTTGTATATGTTGCATTGACAACAGATATTGTTAATGATGAGGTTTAAGTATGTATTCCCATCGTGCACTTAAGTGTTTTATAAATGTATTCCAACATGGAATAATTAACAGAAAACCAAGAGTCCCAAAATGCATTTGAACCCAGGTACGGAGTCCCTAAAGGGACATTATAATGAAAACAAATTCACATACCAAGAAATCGTTTCAGTTTCTTTATTTCAAGCGCTCACTCAAACAAATTATTCCAAGCAATTTTTCCAGCACTCAAATCATTTTGTGTGCTCATAATATTTTATTTTGAGCATACGAAATGATTTTGAGTGTGCTCAAAATAAATGATTTGAGTGCACAAAATGATTTTGTGAGCAAGAAATTATTTCGAGCGCACTAAATAAAGATCTCACATTAAATCTTGGTATGGGTACATTTGTTTTCATCATGTATGTCCCCTTTAGGGACTCCATACTAAAGGTTACAGTTACAGCAATCAATTGTACATAATGTTCAAAAATACAACACAAAACAAAATACTAAAAATACAACAACCAAATCCACACAAATGTTTAGTAATAATACTTGTTTAAAAAATTCTTCCCACAGCAGTTTTTGGAATCTGTTGCTACCATAACACTGTTATATTGCTATTGGTAAACTATCAACGGTATGTCAATATAGTGTCTATTGGATCAGTTACAATTGGAGGGAATAATAATCGTTAGGAAAGTATCTGTATATTCACACAAGTATGTATTTTATCGTTTGACCTCTGATAATATAAGACAAAAACTACAATGACTTTAAGTTAAAATAATTTGACAAGTTCCAAGTGTTCAAAAACTTGCATTTCTCACTGTGAAATGTTCTTCAATTAATAACATGAACAATTCTTGTTGGTAACAAAATGAAGGAAGGAAACTTGCAACTTCACGTATATGGATGTCTGCTGAAAGAAAAAGACTGAACAGTTGCCCTATAGTGCCCCAAATCTAGTAATTTAATATAAATAAACCTATTTAAATATTTCTCCGTTTATGTCACAAATACATTAACATATTCACAAATAATTGCTGATACAATTTTAAGAATGAGATAAGAATAAGTTGTGGCTACAGAATGATAGAGTGGTCAACTAATACGGAAACCCACATACTTTGATATTGTCTGTATGAACAGTCACAAAAGCAAGAGAACATAAATAAAAAGTAATGTACAAACACATATTCATTCAAGGAATAATACATGCTTTCTTTCTTTACCAGTGATGACCATTGTAGTTTTTCAAACTTTTAAGTAAGTACCTGGTAAGTAAACCGCACGATGGAGATGCACTGAACAAATCTTGAAAACTTCATTCATAAAATAAACTGGAAACCCAAAGAGTATAAAGGCAGCACAGAACATATTGTCTTAGACATCAGAGGTCAAAGGTTATAAGATGATGCATCAATGGTTACATTTTCCCCTGTGTGGCGGCTTCCAGATATGATATAAGATCCTCTCGTTCCTTCTTCTTCTTCAAGCCAGCGAAGACCATCTTTGTTCCTGGGATGTATTTTTTAGGGTTTTCCAGGTAAGTGAACAATGTCTTTCTCTCCCATGTTACTCCTATTCGTGCAAAAAGAAAACAAGAAAAAATACATTATCTTAAAGTAAACTTGAATCCTCGATTCTGATTGGTTGATCCATGGCAACAAGAGTGTGATATTAACCTATATTGCACAGCCCATATCACACCCTGTTCTAATGTGCTGTTCTAACTCCACAGATTGCGCTATTTTAAGCTACATAAATTCACTCACACTTGTGTGATTACTAACTTCAAGCAAACTTGAAAACCTGGATTCTGATTGGTCAATCCATAGCAATAAGAGCGTGATATCAATCTATATTGCAAGGCCCATATCAAACCCTAACACACTGTTCTAATTCCACATACTGTGCTACGCGTCAAGTTTGTTTGAAGATAAATTCATTATCACACGTGCACTCGTGAAAATACTGAAAAATGAAGTGCATGTGCATCCCATATATCCAACTCTGCCTTCGGCCTTGCTGGATATGGGACACAGAAGCAATAAAGTTTTCAAACTCTACTCGTGCTTGTATGATAGACCCAACTAATAAAATCTCACCTTTGTTCTTATTTGCGTCTGTGTAGCTAAATCCTACTGCTTGGCCTGTTCTTCGTCCCCATAGCCCCATTAGGTTGGGCCCTTGCTTGTGTTTGCCTGTATTATCTATGACATGGCATTGGGTACACTTCTGCTTGAAAATGGCAGCACCCTTTGTAGCATCTCCTTCTTTGATTTCAACCTCAGGCATGTTGATCTTGATTTGTTATATAATTGCTGTACACACACAAAATAACAGACAGAAAAGAAATTGTCAAGTCTGTCTCAACAGCTTCACATAATAAGCTTTACTGTAGTGATATTGGTTATTTAAAGTATGTTTGGGGACTGGGGGTGTGGGTAACTTTGTAATCTTTGACCCACATGGCCATTGTGTTTGACCATTGCCCGACACAGTATATATCAAACAGTTCACCCTTCCCTCTGAACAGAGAGACATGTATGTACATTGTAGGCCTACATGTGATGTATGCAAGAACTCATTCCCATTCACAAATATTCTTATTGGCAATTGGCCAATGTCCACCTTCCATAATCCCAGCTTGGTATCATTACACAATGTGCAACTTACATTGTGTTGTGATTTGTATGGGGAAACACCATCAAACACTTTTTCAGCAGGAACCCAGCATAGGATGATGACATAAAATGGAACTATGACATAATTTTTCCTAACTGGGTATGACTTCACTCCTCTGCTCTGTTCTTTGCATACATTTCTCACTCTGAGATTCTTTTTAGTACAAAGTTGTTTTCAAATGATTTTAAAATAAATTCTTAAAGTTCTTGAAAAGGACTGTATTTTGTTGGTCTGGTCCTTGATCTAGAGTTGAACTTGAGAGTCTTGTGACCTTCTTACTTCACCCCTCCTGCCCATATGGCCTCAATTTAACCTTTGTCTTTATAGCCTTAGAGGAAATTCAATTAAAATGGTTATTGGATGATAAATGTTCATGTGGATTCCTCAGCATGATAAGTGAAACCAGTATTTAAACAAACAAGAGGGCTAACTGTAAACAAATTCTAAATTCCCTGCCTTTAGTTTGTCTTTGTTTTGACCACAATTGATTTCAGTAAAAAAACATACACGTTTTCAGATAGTTTGTGATTTATCCGATAGTAATGCTCGATCCTCATGATGGTTACAACTGTCAGGAAGATTGAGGGCAACGATTATTGCAACTATTTTTCAGACATCAGAGATGAACTTAATCAAACCGACACTGCACTGGTGAATTTGTTTGTATGTCAAAAAACCAAAAAACATCAAATGAGTCATGACACTTAAACGATACACTAATTAAAACAGCACTAAGTACCGAGTGCAACTGTTCATGACATGTTGTAGTCGAGACTAAGATGAAGTCCGAGACCTCCCCGGCCATGGACGCCCTTTATCAAAGCCATCTTTCTTTATTTTTTATAGTTTTTTATGCTGAACCACTGCTTCCTCCCCCCCCCCCAGCTAGCTACACATGTACATCTCAGATCAGAGATTCAGATTACAGGGCCCAATTTCATGGCTCTGCTTACCAAAAGCAAAGAATCGGCACTACACACAGTTACGGAAGCAGGGAATTCCGTGCTTTGCTTACGTTACGTCAAGCGTATTTCACGGGTTAGCAGGGAATTTTTGCTTGTAGGTTGTATGTGGCGTATTCGCTTACACAGTTAGCATAGATATTCAGCGCTTGCATAGTAAGTAAATGGTGATCTCAAGCACAGAATTCTGCGGTAAGCAGAGCCATGAAATTGGGCCCAACGAGCCTACACTGCCATGCTACAGCCACAGGATCGACACTCCATGCTCCAGCTGATGAGCAGAGTTGATATTGAGCATCAACTCAAGTCGAGGATAAATCTGCGAAAACTGTACCGCGATTTTTAGATTATAAAATAAAAGGGCAACCCCACCGTACATCGTCAATTCGTCATACTCATTTCTACATCCATGGGATATTAAACTATCCATGAAAATATCTATAAACTTTGTGTCATGGACATGACGGAAGGTGTGTACTGTAAGTAACCAACTTACATGACTTATGTAACGTGTCGTGGAATACCTTTCGTATGGACAAAATGCGCTATGTAATATGTACATACTGTGCAACGGCAACGCATGCACTGCACTGCAGGTACATGTACATGTAATGCTGTATATCAACGGAAACTACCCTCCGATAAAACCAATATATCTTGCTAAATATACACACAATTATAATCAGACTTGGCTACATCAATAATCAACTCTATTTATAAAATAACATCAAGAAGTTGTGAAAATGTATACAAATTTAATAAAAGAACTTACCGAAATTACAAGAGCTTGTTCAATTGGTATTTTTCCACACGCGGACGCCGAAAGATATTGCGTAAATGATGCGCACGCGCACGCGAGGTCGGCCTCCTACTTACGTCACCGTTTTATTCCTTATATGGAAAAAGCCGGTAATACGGCATTTTCATTGGTCAGTTAAAGTTAAATTTGAGTCATCAAAAACTTCTTCCTCCCGTCATTTAACAAAAAAACCTAGGGATTACTCAAGAGTATAGAGTCCTCAAAACTTAAAGACCTTTGGTTTTTAGCAAGATATAAAATTCCAAGCTATTCAACTGCATTTTGTTCATTTTGAACGTAATAACATTAGCATTACAAGTTTACCGTTTTGTTTAACATGGTCTATTTGAACTTTCCTGTTTAAACTTACCTGTTCAATACGTTAATATTTTACAATTCATATTGGCCATAAATTTTTTTGTGTGAAAAAGAGCTTCTGATGAGTGTTAGAAAAAAAATATCTATTTGGACAAAAACATTTTTATTACAGGTTGTTATTACACATTACCACATAATAAAAAAAATCCTCCAAACATATTTATAACTTATCTCATTTGATTGTTTTATTTTTTCTAAATATTTTTTTTATGGCAATATAATATCTTTTCATCAACCATAATTCAATTGCAAAGTATTCTCTCCAACAAAAACCCCAAATAATTATTTTGTTGTTGAATTCTGTTAAAAATAAATGTAGATGAATATCTGTACAGGTTTTAAACACATATTTACAAATACCTGTGATATGGCCAGACAAAAGGATTAAAGCATTAATTTATTTTGAAACAGATCAAAGGATTCTTTCTGATGCCCTATAGTCATATCAATTGTTTCTCAAACATTTCCAAACTATTGAAAAACAAAATACAGACCCCAATCCCATACATTTTATAAACAACTATTTTATCAAACAAAAAGTTCCTTTTTTATCAATAAAATAGATTTCTCTTGAATATGACAGAAGTAACAAAACAAACAGTTATACAAATTGAAGATTGATATTGTTGTCATGACACTGTTACTTTAATTTCCACGCACTCAAAACATAAGCAAATAAAAGCACTTTACAGAAAATGGAGGTATATACACGGTCAACTGAGGCAATTATGAAGGGAATGACGAGTACCAGCATGGATAGATACATAGATAGATAGAATGCATTTTTAATGTAGAAATAAATTATTACAAGACAAGTAAAGTTATAATAGTACAAGACAAGTGCCACAGACAAAAAACAGACTAGACAGAAACATAAACAAGACTATAAACTGACTAACAACGACAGATTAACTCAATCTGAAGACAATGAATAACAGGCCTTGCACTTGACCTTTTTTGTAAAGTAGCCCACTGGGCTAATAAACAGTGCTTTTAACCTGCCCAAGGAGGTGTTAGTATAGTACTAGTAGTCCCGATTTTGAACATGTATTGTCATGAATGTATCTTTCTGATGTATTAATGGTAGCGATCACAACCAGTTTAATGGTCAAATGAAGTTGCATTCACAGACTAAAAATTATTATTTTATAAATTAATTTTTCACATTTGAAAAGGAAAAAATACGAGCATTATAAACAAGTTGGACAGTTTTTAGTCTCTTACCCACAGGGCAGGTTGAGAAGTGGTGCTTCTGTTATGTACACCAGGCTAGTATTAAGGGTGAGCCCTAAATAAGAAATGAAATGACATGAACATAAGACATATCATGTATCTCCATCAGTTTACTGCCACTAATGATTCAGTGATTCAGAAAAATCAAGAATGACTTTAATGGCTGCCTGTTAAAGGCATCGTACACGTTTGGTAATTGTCAAAGACCAGTGTTCTCATTTGGTGTATCCCAACATATGCATAAAACAACAAGCCTGTGAAAATTTGGGCTCAATTGGTCATCGAAGTTGCAAGAAAATGATGAAAGAAAAAACACCCTTGTTGTACAAATTTGTGTGATTTCAGATAGGAATAAAAGGCTTCTAGCTAGAAGTCTTTTATTATTTTAGTGAGAAATTACCTCTTTCTCAAAAACTACATTACTTCAGAGGGAGTCATTTCTCACAATGTTTTATACTATCAACAGCTCTCTGTTGCTCGTTACCAAGTCAGTTTTTATGCTAATATATATTTTGAGTAAATACCAAACGTGTATGATACCTTTAAACAAAGAAACAAACAACCCAACAAATTAGAGCCGTTTATGCTGTTGTCATAACAATAATATATCAAACAAAATACACATCTCCCTTAGTTACTGCCACTTATCCTATGATTCAATGATTCAGCAACGTCGTCAATGACTTTAACAGCTGCAACTGGGATCCTCGTTCCTAATACACAAATTAATAAACAAACAAGACATTAACAAATTGCCTATCATGAAACAGTCTGTTTGTCTTGTTGGCATCCATGCTTACTCACGGAGTAAAATGCAAGAGTCTTCCTGCTATAGCCAGTGAGCCACATAACAATTAGCTCAAGGCACTTCTCTGATTCTTTGGACAAAAGAAAAATCTTAGAGCTGTAATTGGCAAGACAAGTTAAAGAGGGGCTCCAAGGTCAAATTCAGTTTTGTGATGCACTCATTTTCCAATAGATAGAGTCCTCATGAAAGTGGCGGAAAAGTTACAAGTCTCTAACCTTAATATTAAATGTACATGAAAATATACACAATGACCAATTGTGTTTATGAATAGGATGTCCAAACTTACCAGGACCAAATATGCTTTTAACTCCTTGATCAAAGAGGAACTCATAATCCTGTGGAGGAATGACCCCACCAACTATCACACAGATATCGCTGTAAAATCAGTAGAACAAAATCATTAGAACAAAACCAGTAGAACAAAATCAGTAGAACAAAACCAGTAGAACAAAATCAGTAGAACAAAATCAGTAGAACAAAACCAGTATAACAAAATCATTAGAACAAAACCAGTAGAACAAAATCAGTAGAACAAATCATTAGAACAAAATCATTAAAACAAAATCAGTAGAACAAAACCAGTAGAACAAAACCAGTAGAACAAATCATTAGAACAAAATCATTAAAACAAAACCATTAGTACAAAACCAGTAGAACAAAACCAGTAGAACAAAATCAGTAGAACATTCATGTATCTGGGATTCATATTGCATAAGTTTATTACTTAATTAAATTTGTTACTCCACACTAGACCCAAGATGATGTATTTCTAACTGTATTTATTGCAAATCCTTACTGCAGGGTTTGCTCTTAACTTTTTCAGTGACTGACCAGCAGGACCTGCTTGTCGTTTCACTAGTCCGCCAGCTTTTTCAATGGTCCAAATTTGAAGGTTTTTTTTCAAGATTGTCATTAGCATGAAACTTGTAATTTAACTAAATATGAAGTGGTTTACATGTAGCGATGGGACTTCAGCAATAAACTGGCCAGCAGGACTAGTTGGACAGAATTCTGACTGGTCCTCAGGTGTTTTAACTGACTGTTGTTTGATTTTAAACATGAGAGATTATTTGTCCTTTGTACTTACCCTCTGCCCATCTTATTTAGTGCCTTGATGAGCTCTGGAACCAATGTCTTATGACCTGCTGCTAAGGTACTCACTCCAACAACATGAACATCAGAATCTATGGCTTGCTGGGCAACTTCCTCAGGAGTCTATCATAAAACAGAATATTGACCTTAAGTAGTGCAATAAAAAACTTCTCCAAATCTCACTAATAAGTTCAGAATTATTTTAGGCAGATTCATAGCAATGCAAATAAAATCTCTGATTGATTTAAAGGTAGGGTCATAGATTGGTAAATAAAAAAAAATTAATGGGCATAAAAACTTACTCGGTGAGAAGCACTGCAGCTGTTGATAGTATAATTTATTATTTTGAGAAAGGATTCCCTTTGAAGTAATATATTTTGGAAATTTTTTCACCCAAAAACATTTGAATCTTGGTTGGTGTCCGTTCGCGAATGCTGCTGCCACAGATGCAGTTGGTACCCGCTGTCACCTCGCTAAACGTGGATGGATTCAAAGTTTTTGATCAAAATACTGTGACAGTTTGTTGCTGTTTTCTCAAAAAGTAGACACTGTATTCAGCTGAAACTTTTTCAGGTGACTTTAATTGTATCTTTCTTGATAATATTGCCTTTATATCAGCATTACATTGACAACAACCAATCTATGACCCTACCTTTAATCATAGCAATGAACACTCTTCATAAGCGACAGTTGAGTAAAGAAACTTCTACCATTAACAAGACGTTAATGTGTATCTGAACTGAACTGAACGTTATTTTCATTACCTGGAATAGAGGTCCAATATCTACATCAAATCCAATGTCAGCAAAACTTGTAGCCACCACTTTGGCCCCTCGATCATGACCATCCTGTCCCATCTTAGCTACCAGTATACGAGGGCGACGTCCCTCCTTCTCCAAAAACTCCTATCATCAAAATTATCAAAATGATAAGAGTGATTAATTGTATAAGTTAGGTTGGAAAAATCATTATAAAGATAAGAATGCATCAACTGGTAGCAATTTACTGCTTGGATTCCTATGTCAGCCAATATGAGAGTACTATCAGTGACATCTTGGATAAATACGCACCCTGGAAAACAAGATCAGTCAAGGTCCGAACTGAAGTTTCCTGGTTCAATGATGATATTCGTACAGCAAGAAAGATCTGTGGCAAGTTGGAAATACAACGACAAGAATATCGCAACCAATGTAAGGTAGTCAGGAATTTGATCAACCAGGCAAAGATCACCCATTATTCATCCCAAGTACAAGAATCCTCAGGAGATCACAAGATAATTGCCCCGTCCTTCCATCCACTTACAATGATCAGGACTTGGCAAATGAATTCCAGAAATTCTTTGTCACCAAGATTTCAGACATCCGCTCATCTCACATCTTCAACCAGAGTGTAGACTATCTGTGTTTGAGCCTGCCACTGTTGCTGAGATTCAAAGGGTTATTATGAAATCTCCTTCAAAATCCTGTGAGCTGGATCCAGTGTCAACATCCATGATGAAGCAAAACATTGATATATTTTTACCCTACATCACTAATCTGATAGCCTCAAAGTTTCCTACATCAGGCCGCTCATCAAGAAACCAAACCTGGACAAGGAGATATTCAAAACTACAGACCAGTTGCTAACTTAAAATATCTTGGAAAAGTCATCGAACGAGTAGTTTCATCACGCATTTCTGATCACATTCATCATTTCAACCTGTCCGACGTGTTCCAGTCAGCATACAAGCCTTTCCATGGGACAGAAGCTGCACTAGTCCGTGTGAGCAACGATATTCTTTCTGCAATGGACAATGGTAACCTAACAGCACTAGTCCTGCTAGACTTGAGTGCTGCCTTTGACACTGTTGATCACAACATCCTTCTCTCTCGGCTCCAGAATCACCTTGGCATAGAGGACACAGCTCTACAATAGAACTCAGCATGTATGTATTGGCACCGCAATATCAGACCCTGTTGTTTTGAACTACTCTGTGACATCATCCTGAAATTTAATCTGAATTACCATGTGTACGCAGACGACACTCAGCTATACATCACGTTAAATCTTCTCAAGAAAACGCCAATGCATCTATTGCAAGACTTGAGAAATGCATCCAAGAGATTCGACGTTGGACACAACAAAACTTCCTGAAGTTAAATGATGATAAGACAAAGTTCCTTCTATTTCAGTTAACAAAGGTTTCAGTTCCATACATTTCCATCGGTGATGCTCGGATAGCTCCGCGCTGCAAGCGGAACTTAGGGGTTATTTTTGATTCATCGATGACACTTCAACCACACATCAACAACACTGTCATCATATCACATCAGGAATATTGGTAAGATGGTCATTCATGCATTTGTTACTTTCCTTGACAACAAAGCAATGCTCTTCTCTACAGTCTTCCTAACCAGATTTCCCGTCTTCAACGCCTCAAAAATACCGCTGCCCGCATTGTGACACTGTCTAGAAAATCCTGTTCTATCACCCCCATTCTGAAACAACTACATTGGCTCCCTATCTCTCAACGAATCATCTTCAAGCTGATGCTCATTGTCCACAAAGCACTTAATGGCAAGGCTCCCCACTATATTTCTGAACTACTTCAAGTTTACACTCCATCAAGGAATCTTCGATCAAGTTCCATGCTTCTCCTCGTTGAACCCAAGTCTCGACACTCATGGGGTGACAGGTCTTTTATCTGGAACTCTCTACCGCTTAATCTTAGATCTTGTTTTTGTACCACAAAATTCAAATCTCTTCTCAAAACTTATCTTATGTCACAGGTTTTCAAGGACTATTATCAATGACAATGATTGATCAGAAAATGAAGAACATTACCGGAAAATTCAACAAGGACTCCTATAATAATTAATTTGACATTACCGTTACACTGGACTCAAAACCTCCCCCTCCTTACTCAAAACTCCTTAATGGCTGCTAGATATCACTCATTCTAACAAATACTGGACACAAGCCTCACTATGAGTCCCTTCAACTTGTGTATTATAAAATCAACATGGCTACTTTTGAATATTGCAGCATCTCTCAGTAAAAGTTACCTCAATTCTAGAGATGCAAGCGTCTAGTTCCTTGTCTTCTCCATACTCTGATCTATAAGCTCCGCTAACCATTCGATCAACAGCAACATGACGAGAGAAGACTTTTTCCATCGCATCTGAAATCTCACCCACACTGCATCGTAAACGAGCTGCCTGTAAATCACAATACACAGTGACAGTGTCTGTAAATATTTAGAGTCAAAGCAAAGTGATTCTATCAGAGTAAATCTACATAAAAATAAGTGGCATCAAACTACGATCAGTGATTTTAAGACTGATCACTATATTCCAACTGAAAGGCCTGAGGACATGTGTTCTCCCTACATACAAAAGCTCCTACATCTGAATATCCAAAAATTAAGAAGCCAAGTTCAAGCACCACATCAAGAACTTACCCATTCAACCTCTTGCAACCACAAAACTCCATATAGTATATAAGTTTTGATTTGACAACCATGAAACTCCATATAGTATATAAGTTTTAATTTGACAACCATGAAACTCCATATAATATACAAGTTTTGATTTGACAACCATCAGGATTCTCCCAATGCACAAGCTAGCGTATCTGGCCGATACGCAAGAATTTCGGCCGATACGCAGTATAAGTCTGGATTCCCAACTTACATTGACACACTTTTCCAGAAGGTTTCCGTCTCCAGTCTGAGCACATTCAGTCAACTCATCCAATGCTTGCTGTGCCTGAAACAAGATCAATAGATTTCATCCTTATCAATCTGCAAAGATTGTTTTGTGTTTCAATAGATGTTAAGCTTGCATTTCACCCATACACCAATGTGTGTTAAACTTGTGGAGTTTGTGTTTCATTTCTTTGTAAATAAAGACAAGCAAATACCAGGCAGCTAGGAAATGAAATATCACCAACTAATACACATGTTCCCTTATTAACCTTTGCACAGTTTGAGTACACACTGTAGTGAAGATGATCATTTCTACAACAAAGTTAGCAATATTGATATGATTTATTGTTTAACTCACAGCGGTCTGGTTCCTGGTCTCTCTGATAATTCTTAGCTTCTCAATCTGTTGTTCTCGTACCATAGTATTATCAATAGCAAGCACCTCTATGGGATCTTCTTCTTGTAGCTGATATTTATTGACTCCAACAATTACCTCTGAAGTCAAACATTAAAAACAATTCACACATTTTATTCTCATACAATATGACTAAGGTTACTATTTCAAATCTTGGGCAAAGTCATTATGACTTAGTTGAGGTACCATACCTTGTCTTGAGTCAATGCGAGCTTGTCGTTTAGCCGCACATTCTTCAATCTTGAGTTTAGGATAACCTTCTGCAACAGCTTTAGCCATCCCTCCCATCTCTTCAATCTGAGATAAACAGAGATATCCTTTTTGATCAAATTTCTTCCAAAACAAGGTATTTTCAAATTTCAGCAAAAACTCCCTGCAGTTTCTAGCCACCAACCCTAACCCTAACAAACAATTCCTTCAAAAAACAAAGGCTAAGACTATTCTCTTATGAAGTATAAGAGTGGCCGAGCTGTTATGAGCGCCGGACTCAAGCTCTGGTGTTTCTGATCAGCAGAGTGTGGGTTCGAGTTCCGGTCTTGGCAAGTTGTGTCCTTGAGCAAGATACTTTATCATTATTGCTTTGTCCTTTGGATGGGCGTTAAGCCATAGGTCCTGTGTACTAGGATTGGTAGTTCACGTAAAAGAACCCAGAACACTTATCGTCGAAGAGTAGGGGTTTCTGGTTCACATAGCAAGCACCCTTGTTTACAGGTTTCCTCAGGCTTGCGAGTTACAGAGATTAAGTTCACTATGAGGCATCCTTGGTTTAATTACCAGAAATATATAATAATAATAATAAAATCAATTTCTAACCTCATTGATGATTTTCTTGGCCTCGTCATACATATCATCAGTCAGGCTCTCCATCATGAAGGACCCTCCCCATGGGTCAGCCACCTGAGTATAGATGCCACAAAACAAATGGTGTTAAGCAAGAATCCAGGAAACTTCAAGATGAGTTATAGGTGTTCTTCATAATTCTCTCAGTACAACCTTGTAAACAAATGGTGTTAAACAAGAATCCAGGAAACTTCAAGATGAGTGATCATAGCTTAAGATCAACTTAGTTGTTATAGGTGTTCTTCATAATTCTCTCAGTACAACCTTGTAAAAAAATGGTGTTAAACAAGAATCCAGGAAAAGTGACATATGTGAATGGCCTAAGGTAGTCACTACTTTCATACTTTCCAAAGGGAGCTATTTTACTTGCATTCCTTAAACTGAAAACTGAATGCCCACTCAGTTATTAACGTCTTCATGAAATCACTTGTGTCAGAATTGTAACGTATTGCACCAAGGCTTGTTGTTGGCTTACATTCGGGATGCCACTCTCTTCTTGGAGTACAATCTGTGTGTTTCTTGCAATCCTAGCACTCTTGACTGTTGGTAACCCTAAAGCTTCATCAAAGGAATTTGTATGAAGAGACTGGGTACCACCAAACACAGCAGCCATGGCTTCTATAGTTGTTCGAATCACATTGTTATACGGATCCTGTTAAAAATGAATAAAATGCAATTTGATTTCGAATACACTAAAAGATAATGTTTTAAGCCATAACACAGTCAAGAATGGATTCAAAGACTATTAGACAGCAAATATTTTACAAATGTGCAAGTGAACTACAACCTCAAACAATTGAAGATCACAATTACAACTGAACAATTAATTATTGTAAATTAGATTACTCACTTGTTCTGTGAGAGACCACCCAGATGTCTGAGAATGACACCTGAGTATCTCTGATTTAGGGTTCTTGGGTTTGAAGTTGTCTCTAATCATATGGGCCCAAAGACGTCTTGCTGCTCGCATCTTGGCAATCTCCATGTAGAAGTTCATCCCAATAGCCCAGAAAAATGACAGACGAGGAGCAAATGCATCTATGTCCATACCAGCTGATAGTCCTATACACCGGAAACATAACAATATTATGATAGCGGGATTACACCAACCTAACTAAGTTTACATTCATTATGATAACAATGCTTGTAATTTTCTGTGGTTTTTTGTTTTCCCATCACTGGCAGCAATTTATTTATTAATTCTGGTTGTGAAGCCAAGGATTCTAAGAAAAGCGAACTTAATCACTCTACTAACCAAGAACCCCATGAAGAGAAGATAAAGAAGGAAGTTTCAGTTTTAGATGTGGGAGGAAAACCCTAGAGAATTATTCCAGGGAAAAACCCACGAAATCAGGTGGGGACTGAAGACCCAATCCACATAGTGCCCCCGGCATGATTCGACCCGGGTTCCTAGAGGTGGAAGGCGAGGACAGATACCACTACGCCACTGGACTGCTGCAATCTACAATTCCTTAATTTTTATCACAATGATTTATCAAAGGTAGAAATGGTCTAGCCCTGTTTTGCTGATGAGAATATACAATTTAAATTACTTTTACACACACACACACACTGGGAAAAATAGTCAAGACTGAATTGAAATACCTGTTCTGCAATATTCAAGTCCATTTGCTAAGGTAAAGGCCATCTCCAAGATGGTATCTGCTCCTGCCTCTTGAAGATGGTATCCAGATATTGAGATCGAGTTGAATTTGGGCATGTGCTGAAGAAAACAAAACATTTGACAGCTCACTATCATTCGAATTATGGTAGAAATTAACCTTTTTGTTTCCTTAAAAATGACTCCAATGATGCGCAGAAGATTGAGAAATGCAATGGTGTTTTTAAAACTTTTTTACAGCTACTTCAGTATGATTGATAGTAATAATACTGGGTTCTTATATAGTGCTTTACCACACCCCTAGGGGCGTATCAAAGCGCTCAGTATTTGTTTTTCAACAGGATGAGCAGAGCTATGTTTTGAATTATGATACCCATGTATGTAGCAACTTCTAATGGTTTACAAGGTGCTGTGGCGCATTGAGCAGCCACTGCCGGAAACACCAGGGCAAACCCCTTCTCTTAGTGATAATGGTAACTGGGTTCTTTTAATTGCATTACACAGCACACTGGACCTACGGCTTTATGTCCCATCCGAAGGATGAAGCAATAATAGTTAAGTGTTTTGCTTAAGGACACAAGTGTCAAGACCGGGACTCGAACCCACACTCTACTGATCAGAAACACCAGAGCTTGAGTCCAGTGCACTTGACCACTCGGCCATGACACGCCACGTGTAGTATTGATACAAATAGCAGTATTGATACAAATATCGCGATCATAATAATTATGATACAAAGTCAAAAACTTGTTCAGATATTTGAAAATACTTCTAGATGACTTACCTTGGAAGTATAAGTAAAGATGTCCCCAATAATGTGCATAGATGGGTCTGGTGGATAGATGTACGTATTACGAACCATAAATTCCTTCAATATATCATTCTGTATTGTGCCTGTCAATAACTCTTGCTTTACTCCCTAAGGAAAAAAATGAAAATTAAAAATAACATTGATGCCTCATCTTGCCTTATAACCAAATTGAAAATGCCATCATAACATTTTGAAGAGGAATGTGGTTTTTTTACCTGTTCTTCAGCAGCGGTGATGAACATTGCCATGACTGGAAGAACAGCTCCATTCATCGTCATGGAAACTGACATCTTATCCAATGGGATTCCATCAAACAACATCTAACAAGTTTGGAATATAAAGGTACAATGTCATGAGATTCACAGTCCCAGATTATTCATCATGCAGAGGACGACTTTGTTTGATTCCCTGAATGATAGTATGAGCAAATCCCTAATAATCAATATATAGAACAGGGACCAGTCTATTTCACAAACATATTTATTTGTATATGTATGGAAAAAACATATTGAATATGTACTGCTGTAACGAATGACATAAATTGCCACCTTACCTTCATATCTTCAACTGTATCTATGGCAACACCTGCCATACCGACATCACCATGGACACGAGGATTATCAGAATCATACCTTGGTGTAAAAAGCCAAAAAGTAATAAGCTAAAATGATGTAGAGTGACATACAATAGTACAGTGAGAAACAATTGAGGCAAGTGTAAAGAGGTACAGTGAGAAACAATGACATACATGTACAAAACGGATACAGTGAGATAACATTAGGTACATTGAGGTGTATACTAGGCACAGTTTTTCGATCGCTCATGTACATGACGTGCGGATATGAAGTAACCAGATAGTCAAGTGATGAACAACAATGTCTTGAACCAAGACTAGGCTAGACAATGCTTGTAAGTCTTGCTTGTATTCAGGCATTTCTGTGAATCTTAGGTTCCCACATACATTGCTTTAACCTTAAATGGCCCATGACTGGCACAGCCTATTAAAGAAAGAACAGGAGGTGAGAGCATACCCTCTATGGGTAGGGTTAGGATAAGAAGGAGGTGAGAGCATACCCTCTATGGGTAGGGTTAGGGTTAGGTGAGAGCATACCCTCTATGGGTAGGGTTAGGATAAGAAGGAGGTGAGAGCATACCCTCTATGGGTAGGGTTAGGATAAGAAGGAGGTGAGAGCATACCCTCTATGGGTAGGGTTAGGATAAGAAGGAGGCGAGAGCATACCCTCTATGGGTAGGGTTAGGATAAGAAGGAGGTGAGAGCATACCCTCTAAGGGTAGGGTTAGGATAAGAAGGAGGTGAGAGCATACCCTCTATGGGTAGGGTTAGGGTTAGGTGAGAGCATACCCTCTATGGGTAGGGTTAGGATAAGAAGGAGGTGAGAGCATACCCTCTATGGGTAGGGTTAGGGTTAGGTGAGAGCATACCCTCTATGGGTAGGGTTAGGATAAGAAGGAGGTGAGAGCATACCCTCTATGGGTAGGTAGGTCAAACGCCACACTCAATCCCTGCTGTCCTGCCTTGATGTTTTCTCTATAAAACCTGTTACTCTCTTCCACTGTGCTGAAACCTGCATACTAGCAGCAGACAAAAAGAAATAAAACTAGATTAAGTTGATACTCATTCACTGAATATGAGTTTAATCTAAATTGAGTAAGTTAATCAGAAATTTCAAATTGAGTTTGTCAGTTCCCTCACCTGTCTAATTGTCCATGGTCTCTGTGTATACATTGTGGGGTAGGGGCCTCTCGTAAAAGGGAATTTACCGGGTAGCTCCTCATCATGTTTTGCAGTGTCTTGCCTTGTGTACAGAGGTTTAATGTTGACACCCTAAAAAAATGTACAAAGTCTTTGATAATGAACTTTTAATTGCTACTCTCAATCAATGAGTCAATGTTCTCTTTGTTTGTACTATTGGGACAATTAGAGGTTAAGTGGTGTGAGTGAGATTGGTCCCTAATGAAATCAGAAAAACTAACTGGTATGATGATGATCATTATCATCCAGTGAATACAGGCTTCTTACTTAGAAGCTGGATGCTCCCGGAGGATTACTGTACTGTGGGTGCAAAGCAGAAAGTGGTGGTGCTAAGGTTGAAGTGCAAGTAAAAACGGCTGCATCCAATTTAATGGAGGGACAAGGGCTTCAGCCGGCTCCTGAAGATTGCCAGGGATTGTGCCGATATGACTGAGGCAGGAAGAGAATTCCACAGGCAGATGACATTTGGGAAGAAGCTCTGTTGATAGGTCTGGAATTCTATTGGGTAGAATGTACTTCTTCAACAATACATTACTTACCTCTGGTGTCCGCCATGTGAGTTTTTCTTCAGGGTCGGCCCCCCTCAGTTGTTTCTTGGCAAGCTCCGCCCATTCTTCATGTAAAGGTTCACGACTGATGTACCTCAGTGGCACATGATTACATGAGATAGATGGGAATATTGTCTGTAAACAATTGAAAAACTTGCTTTTTAAATTCCAAATTTCTCACATTAACAATTCTGAATTAAAAAACAACCCATGTGTCATGACTGATGGGAACTACAAGCATGTTGTGTAAAGTTAAGGTGGAACAAGAAAATAGTGAGAAAACAACCTCTTTTTTACTTTAGTTACAACAAATCTTCCCACCATTCCTTTTCAAACATGTTTTTTGGGGGACTTGTTCGTTGTGAGATAAAAACTCATGTCTCAAAAAGTATAGCATTTCAATTTCAAGCAAAAACTGTTTTAAGGGCAGATTTTCACCATAACCATCTCACCATTAAAATGTTAATATACAGTATTTTTGTGCAAATTTGTTGTTAAACATCTTAAAGTTAAACTTTTGTTAACATCTCACTCAGTTTCTTGTGCATAGCCCAAAAAGCGCACACTCACATTAGGCATCTACTACCCTAGTACATTACTAGTAACTAGGCCTATTTGATTTCTAAACTTTTTAAGAAGTCCAAACTTCAGTTCAAGGCCTGTTTATATTATTAACCAAAGAAAAATCGTGATAGTTACCTTAGTCAACAACCTTAAATTTTTGGCTCGTACCACTCCACGTAAACGCAACATTTTGAGGTGGTTTCTTTATAAACCTCAGGGTGATCCTCCGCACGTATGTAGAGTCTAATCGTAATGTACAAGTTGCACGACGTAAACAAGCAAGTAGTCTGGCTCCGTTTAGTTTGGTTGTGTTTAACTATGTAATTATGTTTCGGGAAGGTGTGGAACTAAACATAAAATTAGTCAATGTGATAGCGCCCTCCACCAGTACCAGGTGAATAGAGAACAATCATAAACAACAGAAGCGTCTTGTGCCAAGACTAAGCCATTCGCCTTAACATCCAGACACTGCAAACTATTTTTCTCAAATTTGTTGAACTATAATCTTTCGTTTTTCATTGAGATTTCTTGGTTTTCGTATATTACTACAAACAACACCCTTTTTAGCAATTCTCCTTTTTCAGTGCCAACTGAAAAGGTAAACAACAAACATTAGTCTTTTTTAGGAGGCAAGAATGCTAATTTCTAACTCACTTCATTAATTCAAATGAGGGCGGTCTTGCTAAAAGTAGTTTGAAACATTTGAAATAATCAAATCATTTCTTATAGGCGCTCTTATATGGGTGGGGTCAAGAAGGGCGTAGTAAAAAGAAGAAAGTTTAACACATTATAAGGTGTAGCGCTTGTTTTATTTCTGGGTGCAATATTTTACACATTTGCAAGATTAAAATTACTATTGTGTAAGAATTATTACTTTTTAAAAATAAAATATTGACTGGTTTCTGAAAAATAGTAATTCTTTTCAATTACATTTATTTACATAGGGTTATGTAACAGTTTACACAACCAAAGTATAATACTGTGTTGTCGTCAAGTGAATCAAAAATCAAAATAATAATATAATTTCTTAAAACTTTTGTAACAGTATTAATACCAAATATTAAATGTTTCTTATCATAAACCAACACTTTACTTATTTATTTATTACATTTCTTCACGCCGGTTAAAGTGAGGATAAAACACGAGGATAACCAACAGCAGAAAAACCACAGGAGTGGCAAAAAAATGTACCGGTAAAGTTAAAAAGACTTGCATTAAATTACATTAAATTTGCACAAAAAACTGTAAAAGTGAAAAGAAAACACACACACACCTACACAAATAACAAAACAATTAATAAATAAATAAACTGATCTAGTAACTTAAAGCACCAAAGATATATGTTGCTATATTTGTGATTTTGTTAAACCATCTGTGCTGTTGGCAATTTGAAAGTGTATACAAAATAGTTATTTTTATCAACAACTGACTTATACAGTTTTAAATAAAACTGACTTATATTAAAGCCATAATCTCTGGGTTTATGTTTACTTTGTCTGTGCAGCCAAACAGTTAATTGATTGCATTTTACTACCAGTACTCTGGTAACTGGTTTAAATAATCCAGGTAGTTTCTAGGAATATTCAAAACATTTATTTTATGCACCAATGAAGTTCTAAACTGCATCCATTATCAAATGTTATTATAGCAGACGAACGATTCATTTACGTTTTTCTATGAAGTTTGCAAAGTTTAAGAAAAACTCAATCGAAGAAGCTATTTGAGAAAGCATGTTAATTCCTTAATACAATATTTGTGAATCTATAATGTGTTTATTCCCAACTGTAAATAACATGTTTAAACCACCCCCTCAAAAAAAAAATATAAAAAAAATACATTAAAAAACAAAAAACAAACAAAAAACATAACAAGAAGAAAAAGAACAATAATCATCAGGACAAAAATAGAACTTATCAATAATTATATGACAGGACAGTTCGTAAATTGCCAAAGGTTGCATGTGCCGTTTTTACAGTGGATGGAAGTACTACAAATAGAATACAAATTTTACTTATACAATGGACTTTCCAAATTAAGAATGATCAAATGCGCCTTACAATTAAAATGAGCTAATTGGTATGAGTAAGTTAAAGAATTAAGGCATTATTATACAAAGCATTGAGATTATATTTCTATCATCTGATACAAGCCTGAAAGTCATTGTGATGTTTCTCAACTGTGCAAGTCTCGTGCGTATTCGAACATTGGGACCCATTAAAGCGCGGGAGTTTGTTTACTTCACGCGTTAAAGCATCGTACGTGGGACCAAAGTGGTCCCAAAAATGTTCGAATACGCGCGAGACTTGCACGGTCTATTCAAAACCTCACTCTCACAATGTGTATACTGGATTCTTTAATATTTACACAACACACAGGACCTACAGAATAATGTACAATCAACAGGACAGAATAATATTATATGCTTAAAATGTTTTGCCCGAGAAGAAAAGTTTCTTAACCACGAGATCTCACATTTTAACACCAGTCCTGTGCATTTTGACAACTCAGTCACAAAACTCCATAAACAACACTGACAACAATTATGTATAAGGAAAGTGTGACAAGTATGATAAAAACACCATAGATGAGTTGAACCTGAAATAGTTCATTTATAGTTCATCAAAGCCTAGATTAGTTGAATCCAACAGAGTATATTTAATTTATCATAGCCTAGATTAGTCTTATCGTCATCATCTTCTTCCTATACTAACACTATCATGGCTTTAGCAGAACTAGTTAATTGTTATAGGTTCCTTTTTATCTGTTATCCCTTGTTTCTCATCAGCTTCCTCAATAAGTTTTTTCTTCATCATCTTGGAAACTGTGTTGCGATGGAAAAATCCAAACTGTGAAGGAAAATGAAAAAGAGATAATCAGTTGTATTTATAGAATTTGTGAGGAAAATATGTGTGGATGATGGGTCTGAGATACTGACTGAAGATGACGAGGAAGAACTAGAAGCTGGACAGGTACAAGGATGTTTCAGCTTAAGACAATACAGCAGACAATACAACCAAGTAGAAATCTAAGTGTCTGCACTTTTACATAATAAATTGATTATTGGCCAGTCCATTTTGATATTGCAGTGGGGTTCCTTTTAACAGGTTGTTTGGTATGTATGGGGGGGGGGTATTCCATGTAGAGCAAAGATTCAAGTAGAAACTAAAAGAAGAAATGGAAATTTGCAAACTTTTGGTTCAACTACCCTCAAGTGGCTAGCTGAGCCAAAGTCAACAAATAGCAAGTAATTATAAAGGAAAAATAAGAGTGAGATGGTTGTCTTTACTTTTGCCATTCCAAGCACCACCATTGTTAAGAGTAACACTCCAAGACCTACACTGACGGGGATAACCCACTGGGCTAGAGGAATCTCTCCTGCTACAATCTTCTCTCCAGACACTGTCAAAGTAATCTGTAAACAGTAATCCAAACCATAATTAACCTATGGAGATTGAAGGATTCAGAAAAACAATCCAAGATAAATGTTTCTTTCCAAGGGTTTGTTGTTTAAAAATGTGACAGCTTCTTTTTAGCTCCACATTTTAACGCTAGCAGAGTCTTTCTTAAAGGCTTTTTAAGTAAAACTCAAAAGGTCTTTGAGAAAGACTCAGCTAGGGTTGATACATGAGGCCATTAAAAAACGCTGCATTTATACCACAAGTCTTTTTGGTTGGCAGTTTGTAAAGCTAATGCCCTCTTTTCAGCTTCTGTTTAGAATACTTAATTTAAAGAATACTGATGGTCACTGATGTTGAAATGAAAACAAAAAAAGGTAGAGGCAACAGTTCAAAAAAATGATTGTGTGAAACTTACCAATGCTTCATCTGGTTTGTGGTTATCAGGCTGAGACAAGAGTTCTTGAGGATTGTTAATTTGAACTTTAACGTCTGATATGATTGATGTTAATCCATATCTAGACTGCAAAATTGAAAAAGGAGCTTTAAAAAAAAGTTTGTACAAACAAAGTTTATGATAAAGGCGATCACTCAACTGATTTTGGACTATTAAATTCTTCTTTAAATATGATTTTCAAAGGTTGACCAATTAGATGAATAGATAGACACATTGGATTTTCCATCTGGCGGACCTCTGTATATGAACAGTTACTTTAAGCCTGAAGAGGTTAGGGGAAACTGCTTACTTTAAGGAATGAATTTGACCTTGCAGACCCTCTTTAAGAGCCTGAAGAGGGTAGGGGGCAGTGCTTACTTTAAGGAATGAATTTGACCTTAGAGACCCTCATTAAGAGCCTGAAGAGGGTAGGGGGCAGTGCTTACTTTAAGGAATGAATTTGACCTTAGAGACCCTCTTTAAAAGCCTGAAGAGGGTAGGGTACTTATTGTTTAATTATCATTGATTTTAATTTAATTTATTTTGTTTAATCCATTTTTGCTTGTATTCAGCCCCTTGAGGCGGAACCCATCTGAACTGTTTGTGTTTATAAAACTCTCTTTATTAAATATTATTATTATTAGGGGACACTGCTTACTTTAAGGAATGAATTTGACCTTTGAGACCCTCTTTAAGAGCCTGTAGAGGGTAGGGGGCAGTGCTTACTTTCAGGAATGAATTTGACCTTTGAGACCCTCTTTAAGAGCCTGAAGAGGGTATGGGATACTGCTTACTTTAAGGAATGAATGCTTCCACAGTCTTGCTTGTAGTTGAATGACTGCACTTGCTGAAGGCAGCATTGGTTGGACACGGCAATGGATTGTGATACACTCAGCAGAAACACAGTCCTAAGAGTAAAATTATAGTCTCAATTAAAATACAACAATGAACTGTGTGATTAAGAATGATACAGCCCTACTTCTTGGGTTTAAACCCATACATAAATAGTTTCATCTTCATTTTCTTTTGGTCTGTAAGGAGAATAACAATAATTTAAACAGAAATCCATTTGGAATTAAGCAAGAGGAATTAACTCACAAATCTCGTTCTGGGATTCCTGTCATTGGGCTGTTGTTCTTCTTCATCATGTATGTCCATTCCATTAACTAGTTTGGGTTTATAGTAATCTAAGATGTCTTGATGTTGTTGCTCTAGAATACTTGCCGAGTCACATCCTTCAATTCCATCCCTTCCCTGATGATGTGAAAAAGGTATCTGTTTCATCAATCATCAATTTTATAGCTAGTTACAACAAAATTATGCTTACCAGATTATGGTTACCAGCCAAAATACCATGTTACATGTACCATCTGTGACTGGTATCCTGCTCATTTTTGCTCAGCAGAAATTTTAGGCGACATTTACTGCTTAAGCAGAACTATAAAATCGGGCCTAAATCATTTCTGATACAACTCCAGCAGTAAATACTGTTCATTGCAAACTATAAAAGTATTTGTATTAAATATAGAAATAATAAGATGTTAATGGCATAATAATAACCGGCCATAACAAACATACCTGGATCTGAGTAATGAAGATTAACCAATCACCCGAATGTATTCGCCAAGGGATGGATATATTCAGCTGACTACTGTATGGGATACGACTTGGCCCAGTGTTAACAACCTACAAATGGGAATAAAATATTGACACAGAGTATTAAAGACCTGCTATTGGCATTGAAAATTGCCCCAGTGTTATTGACTTGCAATTGGGAATAAAATATTGACACAGAGTATTAAAGACCTGCTATTGGCATTGGAAACTGCTCCAGTGTTACTGACCTGCAATTGGGAATACAATTCTGACACAACACTGGCAAAGTGTTATTGGCCTGCAATTTGGAATGAAATGTTGGGCCAACATGGCCTAAGTGTTGTTTGATGCTTTGCATGGTGTGGACAAATAAGAAGTAACTCAAAATAAATAGTAAACTTGCGGGTACAACCATGTGTAAAAACTCTCTTGTGGGAGTGTTGGCTCTGAAAAGAGTCAGTGGGGTCCTGACATTTCGAACAGCATACTCTGCTCGTGTTAAGTGTTAGTGATGTACTATTTAGAAATAAGACATTTCCATCAGAGGCTCGGGACAACCTCTCTTTGTTTATTGTTTAACTCAAAGAGGAGAACACATAATAAATTGAAACTATCCATGATTACCTCAAACTGATGGATGAATGATGGTCCAATCACAGTTTCATTAACGAGGGGTTTGTCTTGTACAGGAGGGAGTCCTTGTTCAGGAGGGCTTAGGGTTGTGAAGCTCATTCCCTGATCTTGAAGTTCTATTTGCAATGCAGCACCAGAGCCCATACCTGAGCTATCTTGATTTGATGATGACATTGTGTCTCTGTCAGAGAGGTATTTGACTGCTTCTAAGATGGATTCCAAGTACCGATGAGACAATGAAACATCTTTGTCTTCTTTATACACTAGCTGTGCTGGAGTTGATGCACTGTTTGGAATAAAGACAAAATTATGAGATGCAAATTGCAAATGGAAATGACTCGACCATGGATCATGTTAATCAGGAATTCACAAATGAGTGTCAAATGTTCCTTGAAAGGTGTAGTATCAATTTAAAATTAGTTTAATAACTAGGATAGTAAAATGTATCTACTTGAAGTACTTTCATCAAAAGGTTGATACAAAATTGATAATCTTAAATGAATAAATGAAAACAGTGAGGCATAAGTTTTAACGTTACTTTGATTCTTACCCGTAGACCATTATATCTGCTAGTATGTTGACCGGTACACTAACAAAAGCATTATTGTTGTCCATAATCACTTCTTTACTGTTTGTTGATACAGTTAATGAGACATTCAATTCTGTGGCTCTTGCTGCCAATGCACTGATGTCAAGACGAACCTTCAACATCACCTGTTAATAGAAGAAGCTCAATATTATGACTCAATCTAAAAACAGTGGATCTGTCCCCTCTTTCTGACAACCATCATCCCTCAAAGATTGTATTACAATGCTCCCTGGTTCTAATCCCTTCAATTCCATACCTTTGCTTGAGCTCTCATTGGATTGCCAATATTGCATTCTATGTACGGAATCTCATCTGCATACAACGGCTCACACTTGACATTCAACCCTTCGGTACTCTGAAAAGAAGAAAGCATTCTTACTGAGGCTTGTATGTAATTAAATATTTTAAATCAGACTTTACTGTTCAGCAAAAGGAAGATAATTTCATTCTGTTATTAGCAAAACATTAACGAATAATGTTAAATCCACATTTTAAACATTTATTGTTCTTCTTTTGGATCAGCATTCAGATTTATCCAGATACTGCTTTCATAAAGTGAACCATGAAACAGACCATCATCAGGTTATTTGACAATTTGTTTAGGGAAGTGTTTGGCACTCCGTCTGCCTTTCAATCCTACCTCTAATGTTACAGCTCCTTCAAAGACTACAGTCCTTGGGTGATTAATGATCAGTATAGATTGATGAGCTTCCTCTCCGTTGTTGACTACCTCAGCAGTGATACTAATACTAGAATCACCACCAAGATATATCGCATCACGACCACTGCAATCAAGAAAAGTACATCCTAAACATTTTTTGAATATATCCCAAAATATGGTTAAATGTTTTTCTGAAATACAAATTATTTTCCTCATCAGCATTACCGTTATGACAGCAGCCAACTAGCCACCACCTTAAAGTAATTAAGATACAGTACAAAATTGTGTTAAATAATTGCACAGAAAGTGATGGCAATATTTGTTTTACATGAAGCGCTATTTTGACCATGACACTTAAAATTTGTATCACAAACCTGTCTAGTTCGCTGAAATGCTGAACAAGTTGTAGATCTGTCTGACAGATATCGTCATCTCCACAGCTTCTACCAAAACCAATCTGCAAGAAATAACATCCTTGAGAATCAGGGGCGGATCCAGGATTTTCCAAACGGGGGGGCGTGAAAAATATACCAAGCAGCAAAATCTTCCCTTCCCCATTTCTCCCTCCCCTTCTCTCTCTCTCCCTCTTTTTTTCTTTTCTCCCTCTTTTTTTGTTTTTTTTTAATATGAAAAAGGGGGGGCGTGTGCCCCCCACGCCCCCCCCTGGATCCGCGCCTGAGAATATCCTGTAGATGAAGTTTTTATGGTGTTGAATTTCCAGACAATTTATCTGTACTTACAAGGGAAAGAATCTTATCTTGCTGTGGTTTATATGTGACCTCTGACCTAGGACGGGGTGACTTCAGCATGAACTGCATCAGTCACTCTAAAAACATGTTCCCTCAAATGGGTTTAGAGGGATGCCATAGTATCACACGGATGACATTGTTGTACAACTCCTGACCGGACTACAGGATTTAGGACGCAAACACAAGACTAGATGATAGTCTTGTAGTTGTTTGTGTCAGTGACAGAGATTGATGGACAAAAACAACTTCCAGAATTCTTACCCCACAGCATGTGCTGACCCCACCCTTTTATTGACTTTATCTGTTAGGTATTATACAGGATTGGTAAGGATAAAAAACATTATTGTTTAATTTTATTCTGAAAGCTTAGTAATTGAGAAGTTCATACTAGAACCATTTCTTTCTGTGAAATATTTCCCTCTGAAATGAAGTCATTTATTTAAGAAAATTGTATCTGAAAACCTAAAAAAAAGCAACAGCTGATTTTGGTTGTTACAACCAAAATTAAAGGACAACGTGTTTACATGCTAAAAATTGTGCGTGGTTTTTCACTATTTTCTCCTGACTCACACAACGGATTAGGCCTAACTTTTCACAGGTTTGTTACTTCATGTATATGGTTGATCACACAAAACATGAACACTGTCTTCGACTAGTTTGTCAGCTTTAACAATCCTGTATAATACCTTTAAGTTACCTCTTTAGTAATTCTTTGTGATGTTGCTGGATTTAGTGTTGCTGAAATCGAAGAGGAACTGTTAGCAAGAAAGAATGACAAGCGGACGGGAATTGGACTCAGTAGATCTTTAACATTTCTCTAAACAAGAAAACAGAGAAAGAAATATTTGTTTAGAGGCATATTATATATAATTTTATTTTTTGTTTCTTGTTAAAAGAATAACATTTCATATTGTGAAATACGTACCTTCAGAACTAGTGTATGATTATTGCAATGTATAACACTGTGACTGAGAGTCTGTGACCGATCCAAGGAGGATGATGACGAAGATACAAAATTAATACGAGATGAAAGGATTGATGAAACTTGGTAGTCCGCTTCCAAAGAATAATCAAAAGCTGGTGGTATAATCCAATACAAATTAAGATATTAGCATATTGTTATCATCATCAATGCCAGGAAATGTGTAGCAGTTAGAAAATTAATATTACTTCATTAATTGCAAAATCCTCAAACATTGTTCCTAAATATATTTCATTGTATCTAGTTCTTCAGGAGATTGATGATGAGTTGTTAATACCCCAGGTTCTTTTCATAACCACAACTCATAGAGAGAGTTTCAAATGTACATGGTGTCTCCCCACACCTCACTAGATTGTATTCCCACTAGGCAAAGTTTGAAATCTTACTCATTGTAAACCCTGACACTATTGGCAAGATAGAAAAACACAAATGTTCACAGATTCACAGACAACTTACATGATTTAAAGTAAGTAATGGCTGCAAGGGTTCCTTAAAATGTTTCTGCCTAAAATGCTATCGTTTCTGAGAAATGAGTAAAACAATAGTTTATCATGCACGATATTTTGAAAAAACAGAAAACACATAAGGTCTCTTTTCACTATTTTCTCATGATCTCGATGACCAATTGAGCTCAAACTTTCACAGGTTTGTTTGTTCATGCATATGTTGAATCACACAAAATGTGGACACTGATTTTGAGCTGCTACCTAAAGTGTACAATACCTTTAAGAGACATGTTATGGTTTAGGTCTTCATTAAGGAATGAGACTACAAGAATAACTACTGTACCTTGATTGTCACCAACATGGATGCCACTATAGGTGAAACATACAAATACGCTCACTTCAGGCAGGTTTGTTTGATCTGCGTTGTTTTTAATGATAACACTTGGATGTATAGTCATGCTGGCTTGCATGTTGATTACAGGACGAGTCCTATTCAAGAGAAATCACCGTTAAGCTGATGTTTATTTTGTTATGTCTATAAATAAACTTACTGAATTTACTTCCTATGGCAACAAACAGTTCAGCAAAATGGACTTGACACACTTGCCGCTAAACATGGTGAGTGTGTTTCTTGAACTATAGTTCATATATCCCCGGTATCCTTCCGCCAAAAGCACACAATACTCCATAAAGACCTGTTACCAGCCTTATGCCTGGTTCATGTTTAACATAAATTGCAAAAGCGAAGCAAATTTCCCTGCGTCACAAGTGGAAAACAGCGCATACAAGATTGTTTGCATCACGTAATTCGCTTTGCATTCGCTTTCATATAATGATCCTTCACATTGCTATTAACATAAAACACAAATTCAGTGAAGCAATCAAATTTAGGTGACTTTCTTTAAAACAAATTCATTAAAATCCGATGTTCACTGGTTGGATTATTTTTAATTAGTCGTCTTACCTTAGGTAGATAACTGAGTCATTTTGAGGAGCTCCAACAACTAAATCTGGATACTCATTCCCATCCAGATCCTGAGCACCAGAGAGGGAAGTGCCAAAACTTCTTACACCAAACCTTCTTCCTGATATCCGCTGAAAAAAAACAACATTTCCTTTCATTTTATATATTAATTTCACAGGTGAAAACATTACAATTACATTACAAAAATATACATAAAATACAAAAAGCATGAGATTTAAATATATTCAGCAGATTACACAATACATTCCAAAGACAGTACAATGGCACAACTAAGGGATTGCAAAAAAAGTAAATAATTAGTATTTAATTCTGAACATATATCAACCAGTTTTCATTAAACCAAACCTGAAGCTGGGGTTTGTGCACCTTTATCAGGACACATTAAAAGCAAAAGCGTTGTCTATTTCTTTCGGATGAATTTTTCCAGCCAGGATTTTGAGAGCAAATTCAAGGAACTAAAAGCTGACATTTTTTACTAATTCGTGAAATATCCTGGATTGGTACTAGTACAATTACTAGTGACCATTGAACAGCTATACTATCAAGTTGTTGTGGTAAATTGCTTCAAAGAGTTGAGGGTTATATTCACATGGTGTTACCGCAAACCTCTCTTAGTTTATCACCTGTGAATATTTTGAGTTGATGCCGTAACTGGTCCCATGATAAATGTAGACAGCACCAAAGTTGTCATCTTCATATGGGGCACCGATGGCAACATCTAAAGGCAAAGTAATAAACATACAAAAAGGTCACACAGTATATGAAGACAATACAAAGTAAAATGTAGAAAGTAAATACAAATACTTTATGATCAGAGAGTCACTAAGGTTACCTTTATAGCCATCTTTATTCAAGTCATCAACATTCTTGATTGTTGAACCAAATCGCGCCCCTATGGCATTTGATCCGTAGAGTTTAACTTGCAACTGTAAATCACCCTGCAAGACAAACGTACATTCAAACAACAAATAAATCATTGCTATTTATTCTACTGGATAATGTCATATGCAGGCCTACTGCCTAAAGCCTGGCCAAAATTTCAGTGAGCTGCTTAAGCACAAAAGGTAACTAAACACAAAACAAGTTTGCTTACTAGAAAAAGGTTATACCAGCTCAAATACCATTTCATTATTACAATTTTTGACTGGTTTCCTGCTGACTTTTGCTTAGCAGAAATTGTTAAGCACAAATGTCTGCATAGCTCCATTAGAAATTGGGCCATGGCTCATACTTGGGCCCAATTTCACAGAGCTGCTTAGTAGAAAACATTGCTTGAAAGTATTCTGCCAAGTAAAAATGAGCAGAATACCAGTCACAAATGGTACATGTGACATAGTACTTTTGCTGGTAGCCTTATTCTAGTAAGCATAAATTTGTTGTGCTTAGCTACTTTTTGTGTTTAAGCATTTCCCCGAAACTGAGCCCTGGTTTTTAAGAGAATTGTGAAAGTGAAGTTTACTGTGTCACAAATTGGGGCATCGATGATCCTCATTGCTGTAATTTGTTTTGCATTCGCTTTTATATTTACTTGAAGTATATGAAGCAAGCTTATAAGCTTAAGTATAAACTTAATTGCATTGAATTCTACAGGACATACAAAAGGAAACTTTCAGAGATAAAGTTGCAGCAGATTTACTGGGTAAGTTTCACTGTTCTCCAAAATGATCGCTAAATAGAGAATTGCAGGAGATATCTTACCATGTCATTGATGTAAACATAGACGCATCCTTCATCTTGCTTATTTGCATAATTAGGAGCACCAACCAAGAGATCTGAGAAGCCATCATTATTGAGATCAACGGCCTCCACGCTGGCACCAAAGTAAGTATTTACCTTATCAACAACATAAACAACGATCATTATGGTCAAGAAAACAACATTCACATTTTCATTGTACCTGCACCTTCATAGAATTTCAGAAAAAAACTTTAACAGTAGTTTTCTTTTACAGATTACTGTCGAGATTTCTTACTTGATTACAATAATTTAACAATCCCATAGGCCTACTTAATCTTTAAACATAAAAATGAGAAAGCTTGATATCTTCAGTCCAAATCTTCAATTTCTATGACAAGTTTTCTGATGTTTTGTGACTTATTAGATCAACAACTTTTTTTTCACAGGACTCGAGGAAAGTACTGAGTATACAGTGCTTTACACGCATCGGTGTAAGGGTAAAACCAAATAATATTCTCAATCCCCGATGGAAATTCAACATCTACCCTGCCTTAAGCGGGCGAGCCACGATTTTTACGGCACAATTAGCATTTTTTGTTAATTACTCCTCTTATGAATAAAGTGGAAAGCCTTTTTTTCTTGACTTCCTCCATTATACGATTGAGAAACATAATGGAGAATTTGAGTGGCCTAGCTTATCCGGTTTGCTACAGCCAATTCAACTGGCTGGGGTCCAAGGTTCACGGGGATTTCCCCATTGACTTGTGTTGACAAAATGCCTTAGCATACAAGCTGGGTAATTGAAAATGCAAGACAGGCTTGTTATCAACAGACTTGATGGTCACCAGCTGGCGACTTCACCATAGCTTCTAAAAATTGTGGTAAGGGGTTGGGGATGGTCAGAGGTCATAACACAAGATTGATTGAAGCGTGAATTGAGGGTTTTTTTTTTCTTTTTTTCTTTTTTTTCTTAGTGATATAGGGGAATCCTTTAGGGCGCTTGGGGGGGTATGGGGGGATTTTTTTTATGGTTTTACAATCTCTAGACCATCTCAAAGGTGTTGGGGATGCTCAGAGTCCATTATGCAGCAATAAATCCCCGTGTGTGTACTGTATTAGTGTGTGTGTTAGTGTGCCTTGATTTTCGTGGACCGCCTAATGCATAGCGTTTTCTTTTGTGCGTAGCACACTGCAGGGATCGTTGCGTACCCGACGCTAAAATATAGGATTCAAACTGCCTCTAGCTAACCGGGCAATCTGGGTGGTCTAGTTGGTAAGACATCTAATCTAGAATGGCAAAGGTCTTGGGTTCGAATTCTACCCGAGTAATATTCCTGTGGACTTTTTTTCACAGGACTCGGGGAAAGTAATGTGTATACAGTACTTTACACACATGTAGGGGTAAAACCAAATTATAACTTGTAACTTGCAATCACTAACCGGTTCCCCTGTGAGTTGCCTGGTGACTGCTCTTTGATACAAATCAAAGATATAGACGCGCCCTAAGTCTGCATATCTAGGTGCACCTGTGACTCCATCTACTGCCATTGGGCTGGAGAAATGACCAGAGGTCATTGAGTAACCTGTAAATCAAAAAATTACATCAAATCATTCAGCTCCGATCATGATGCATGGTTGAAAATCGTGCCCGATACTTGGCAGATAATGTGGTAAATGTTTCAAAACTTTACCACACTCTTTTCCTCTTGTACAAAAGTCCCCCCTAAAAACCCCTGAAGAATTCCTGAGATTCCCAGAACACAAGGAAGACACAATAGGGGGGGGGTACACCATGCCACATGTCGTGCACCAAATGGAAAATCAAGATGCATATTATACTGTCATCATGGGGGGTGTCTAATTACTGTGATAATTCAGTTTTCATCTATGTTTATTTTATCACTCAGTGTGCATGAACAGATACTGGGTTTTTGTATCATTATGAAATCTTGTCTCACTCACCTAACCAAGGATACTGGTGAAATGTATTTGGAAAATTCCATGTAGCCTGTGGGAATAAAGTTGTCTGAGATCCCCGTTGAGTAATTATAGAACCTATGACAAGGAGAAATTATGGAGTATATACAGATTCAATTGTCTAAATTCAATCATTTTGGGAGAAACAGCAAGGAACATTTCAAACCAAAACCTGATTTCTTCTCAAGAAAGTATTTTGAGGTTCATCCATATAATCTATCTCTCTATTCTTATTTTGTGTGGAAACATTAGGCATTGGATATTGGAGGAAAGCAAGCAATATACAGAGTGTTGCCTGTATAATGAACTCTGACCCCGACCAACAAAGGTTTCCTAGGTAACCTTAGATGAACTCTGACCCAGACAAATCAAGGTTTCCTAGGTAACCTTAGATGAACTCTGACCCAGACAAATAGTTGTGTGGTTCCAGCACTCAACATTCCGTGCATATATACAGTACATGTACGTAAATCTTCACAAAGTTATTCACTCTCATCGATCACGTACTCTCTGTACTAGTGAAGTAATAAATAAGTATCTAATCATCACTACAGTTAAAGAATAACACACCTTTAAAGTAGAAGGATCCCGGTGCACCAATCATAAGCGTCTCACCATCTACAGCAAAGTGTGCACTAGCTCCAGCCATACACCAAAACCATTCACTGTTAGCTGAAAACAGTATTTGTCAATGAGATTGTTAACAACCTGATTATGAAAGTTCACTAATTTACAAAAATTATCATGTCAAAACTATTCTCATATGCAAAGGTAAAAGCAAATCTCACAACAATCCTAATATCATTATTATAATTATTAATATTATTGATGGTTTATTCTCACCATATTGAATTGCTGAATTGCACGGTGGCTACAATATTCAAGGTAAAAAAGCTAAAATAAAGCTAAAAAACTCTTTTAAAAACTCTTTTGTGGGAGTGTTGGCTCTGAAAAGAGCCGGTGGGGTCTCGACGTTTCGAACAGTGTACTCTGCTCGTCTTCATAGTCGATATAAACTTTAAAAACACAAAAGAAAACGGTCAGAGAAAAAAAAAAGCAGGACACAAAAATAGCACAAGCATTTTTAAAAAGATATTGGGAAAACAATATTTTAGCATGTCATTTAACAATCCAGTTAGATATGGAACAGGGCTCTTATGAAATCTTTTCGTGGAACCTTTATGTTTGTAAATCACCCGTTTAGTTCATAACTCCATTCCTTGAACCTTATTTGATTTAATTTGATCTGATCATCACCAAAAGAGAGTTATTACCATTTATTTGATTATCAAAATACATACAGTCTACTAGGAAAAAGATAAACATGAAACAACAATTATTACATCAATATTATTATTTTATTTGTATACTTTGGTCTATCTTGCCCATTTTAATAGTCCAATTTATTTGCATTTACCTGAAAGACAGGGTTGTATCTTCTCCACAGATTGCTTTTCTAGAGTGGAATTCATTTCAATATTGAAACATACTCCAACATATAAGTTTGCATAAGTAGAAACCTTGTATGTGTTAGCTCGAAGATGACCACAAACCTATAAACAAATAACAGTACAAGGGAAAAATCAGGTCACATAGGTCAGTTTTTAAAAGAGAAACAAGACTTTGGAGTAATTGCTCTGCATATTTTGTAATCTCTTATGCTCCAGTCTAAAAGTGCTGGTCAAGAGAAGAAAAAGTTTGTAAGAATAATATTTTCACATGATTATATCCAAACTAATGTTCCTGTTTGTCCACTGCTTGACATTTGTATGACCTCTTCACCTTTTTAATGACCTACTTACCACAATCCTGTCCGTCATGCCTGTAGGTCCAGGTTGGCTGATCAATGACATTCCAAGAAACTGATTTACTTTTTCCTCCATCACTTCTTTATAGTAAGCATCAGACAAATCATATCTTTCATTACCTGAAAAAACAAAAGACACAACTGTCTAAACAAAAAAGAATATATTAATAGTTTGTAATTGGGCAGTTCCTCCTCGAGACATTTAAACCTCGCAAGGGTTTTAACCCTTTAGAGACCACAGTGGCCACAAACGGCTTATACCAAAATGCCCATGGCGGCCGCAAACGGCAAGATCTGATCTACTTCCACTCAACTAAAAAAGGTCAAAGTAAAGGTCATGACCTGAATTGACATGTTTCATTGTTTCTCCATGTTTAACAAAACAAAATTTCTGATTTACATTCAGACACTATCATAAGAAAAAAATGTTTCAAAAAATAAACAACAAAACCATGGTGATGATTATACAGGAATGAATGGTCTCTAAAGGGTTAATATACAGCCCATTGGAATGTCTAACTTTCCAAACGTATCATAATCATTTAAAAAGAAATTATCCAGTCAATTATTGATATCGATGGAAAGTTACTTTCCAACTCTATAGACTGTAAAAGTCTCAGGCTTGAATTGGTCATACAGGTTTGCATTAATGTGTAAAAGAAACAACAAAACACACTTTAATTGGTCCCAATGTTCACAAATGCACAAGACTTGCACAGTCCCTTTTGGATTAACTTGAACAGAATTTATAAGAAAACAGTAATTGATAAGGAAAAAGTTTGTGGTGAATAGTCTATTTTGATGTGAGGTTCAGAGAAGGAAAAGTATGTTGTTTTCATTGTCGGGAGAATGCTGGATTATATAAAGATGAGGCATCTATTAATGCATGAAGACTAGATGCTGGATACCTACACTGCACTGACTAAAGCTGATCTCCCTCACACACATAATTAACAGCTTGGTTTATTTTGATTAATGTGTATATAACTTACCCTTGTCATCAACACAAATTTGTTGGCAAATATCATCTGATGATAATGAACACTTGTAGAGAGCACCAGAAGGACCCTCCAGCTGTTCCTGTTGACATTCTGATGTGCTGTTGGGAGACCCAACTAAAATCCTGAAAAAATGACATGCCACGGTAAGAAGCCGACTGATGGGAATTGAGATTTGTGTGAGTGTTGTACTGATAGAAACTAAGTGGCTTTCTTCATCAGGAGTTCTCATGTTTATACGTATGCCCTACGTGTTTTCAAATTTTATTTCATACCACAAACAAATGCTGTAAGTTTAAACAACACTGGCATACATTAGATCAGTACAAGAAGTTTGTTTGATCAAATCAGTTTCTACAGTCACATTGATCCAGGGGTATAGCACTATACCCTTTGAGTAACTAGAAAGTATCAATTACACTGAAACCCAGAAAGTACCAATCACCGCTGACTGTGTGATGACACTGATACTGATATACCCTTTTGAGTATCTAGAAAGTACCCAGCAATCCCTGCTGGATGCGTGATAACACTGATGTGATAACTGATAGTGATAGACCCTTTTGAGCAACTAGAAGGTACTAAGCGATCACCACTGGCCATTTGATATTAACACTTTGGCCTTATCCATTTTGTGTAACTTCATGTACAGTGTAAAACTTAAAGTTAAAAAGTATTATACTCACCAATCACCGCCAACTGTGTGATAACACTGATAATCTTTTGAGTAACTAGAATTTAGAAACTAGAAAGTACTCACCAATCACCGCTGGTCGTGTGATGACTGAGGACTGAGAAGCCAAACAGAGATGTTGTCGGTCCTTGGAACATTCTTGGATCTTCGACATCAACATTAAATCCAAATACTAAAACTGATCCTAGTAACAAAGCTAAGTGCACCGACATTACTATTAAACTCTTCATCTTTCCAAATCCGAGCCAAACATCAAAGAGACTATAGGCCTACTTGACATGAAGATGAACTTCATAAAATGAAATTTTTGACATTGGCCTATGGTTGTCAAAGCTAAACAAGCTATAGGGGAAATACAGAGAATATTAAGTTACAGAATGTGGCAATACAATCTAGAACAATGCCAATCATCCACTGTAGCCTAAACCACGCCCACTTGAAACAGACTGACTTCACATTGGGCTAGTTTTCTTATGATTATTTATGCAAGAAAAGTTCATTGGTTCGAATTCTACCATCAAAAGACCAATCACAACACAAATTACCGTGATTTGAATATTCATAAAATAAAATGCACGTATGCCGCATATAGGCTAGACTGCAACCTAGGCTGTCTCCCAATGTGAAAGGTGGAATTTTCTTGAACGATAATCGCTTTGCCATGTAAAAGGAGTCATAATATCGTTCAAGAAACTGTGTGTTCCATAGAGCAATTCATCATAATGCAATGGCGACGATCGGTTGTAATATTAATATTTAGGTGTTCGTGCAATACAAGCACGAACACCTCTTTGTTATTGTTCTGTTTTTAGGTGTTCGGCTAACGGCCGAAAACCTATTGTTATTGTACTGTTTTGTTTTTTTCCGTGTCTTCTTCTTCCCACCGTACCTTCTCGGCAGGATTTCAGAAAAAGTATAACTCGTACAGACTTGAAACTTGTCATGTACTTAGACCTTAGTGTATAGACGAAACAGGAACATTTTCGGGATGATGACATCATCGATGACATCATAACATCAAAAATGAAAAATAACGAGAAATATTGTAAATCGTCATATCTAGAGAACCATAAATCATAAAGACAAGATCTTTACTTCATAGTTCAACATTCCTTTTACAACTCTTACACAGAATGTGACCCCATGTGACCTTTACTTCCGGTCGAAACCGGACGTTGAAGGTTTTTTTTTAAGAAACGTTATATCTTATAAACTAAAGATGCTACACATTTAATCATTAAATCATCTGAAGGCCCTTGAACAGTTCTACAAATCTTTCATTAGGTGTGACCCCATATGACCTTTACTTCCGGTCGAAACCGGAAGTTGAATTTTCTTTCATAACGAAAACTCGTCATATCTCATGAACTATAAATGTTTGAGACTTAAAACTTACTAAGTAATTAGATCTTTGTGTTTAAATATAAATGTGTGTATTTCGGTTTGATGATGTCATCGATGACGTCATAACAATAAATCAACGTTTAATATTTTAAAAAAACATATTTAAAGAACCGTAATTGCTTTATGTAAGATATTTGCACCATATAAAAGCCCTTGCCGTCCTCTACAATTCACGTACAAAGTGTGACCCTATATGACCTTTACTTCCGGTCGAAAACGGAAGTTCAAATTTCATAATTCTAAAGTTCATATCTCATTAACTAAGAAGGTTGCAGTCTTCAAATTTACCACGTACTTAGATCTTAGTGTGTAGATGACACCCACATTTTTTCGGTATGATGACGTCATCAATGACGTCACAACATTTAATCAATGTTTAATATTTAAAAAAATCCATATCTGAAGAATTATTATTGCTACATACTTTTCATTTCACCAGCTATGCTAATTTCAACAGGTCTACCGAACACCCTGTTTTTGTGAAGTCACAAAAACTGAATTTCTAGTTGTTTTTTTTTCTTCTCCACTCTTCTTCCACCGAACTCTTCTCTACAGCATAACTCAAGATTGAAATTGAATTGAACATTGAAACTTGGCACACACTTGAACCTTAACATGAGCACGGCACAGGAACAATTTCGTCATTATGACGTCATCAGGTGTCGAATTACAACATTTTTAAAGTTGAATAATGACCATTTGGTATTTGCTGTATCTCATTGAATATGAAAGCTATGATGTTCATAATTGGGCATGTGATAGATCAAGACTGGGGCTACATTTCAAAAGTTAACGTCAAAATCGTATGACCTTTTCTTCGAGGTCATGCCCCTAGGTCGAAGTTTGCCTTTGGGTTTTTTTCTTGAAAAATATCATTTTCCGGCTTATTTACGGCATAACTCAAGATTGAAATTGAATTTTACATTGAAACTCATCAGGCATTTGAACCTAAATATCAAGACGACACAAACTTGATGATGTCATGATGTCATCAGGTATTGAATTGCATCAAATCAAAGTTTAACATTTGAAAAAAAATCATAACTCATGAACGACATGTTGGATTTTTACAATCTATACATCATCGGAAAGTTCGTTAAAGGTCCAACAGACGCTACACAGAAAGTGACCCCATTTGACCTTGACTTCCGGTTCAACCAGGAAATTTAAAATTTCATAAAATTCGTATCTCAAAAACTATTTATCATTTCAGCATAATTTTAGCATCAGGTTGTAGAACGTTGAGCCTGCTCAAACTTTTGCACAGAAATAACAACATTTTGACATTTACATCTTGTCTTATAACCACCGGCATTAAAGCGCACGTTTGTGTTGACCCACTTTGATAACGCGAGATAGTGTAATAGCACGTGTACAGATACGGGTATATTGAACGTGTAGTTGGGTTTATCAACTACACGTAGGAATACATTTAGCATCGCTGCATGTTACCATGTATTGCGCACCCCGGCATAAAGATAATCCATGTAATACTTGAAAAATTCGTAACTCCTGAACAACACATTGGATTTTTACAATCTATACATCATCTGAAAGGTCTTTATAAAACCTAACATACGCTATACTTATTGTGACCCCGTTTGACCCTGATTTTCGGTTCAAAACGGAAGTTGAAATTTAATGTTTCAAAATTAATAATTCCTGAACCACACAATGGATTTTTACAATCTATACAAGTATGTAAAAACTTAACAAACGATATACAGAATGTGACCCCAATTGACCTTTACTTCCTGTTCAAACCGGAAAATGAAATTTAATATTTGAAAAAATCAGAACTCCTGAACCACACATTGGATTTTTATCATCTATACATCATCAGAAAGGGCTCTAAAGATTTAAGAAACGCTATACACTGTGACCTCATTTGACATTGACTTCCGGTTCAAAACGGAATTTGAAACTTTATAGTTGAAAAAATCATAACTTCTGAACCAAATATTGGATGTTTACAATCCATCCATCATCTAAAAGCTCTTCATAAACTAACCCTGCACTACACAAAATGTGACCCTACTTGACATTGACCTCCGGTCCAAACCGGAAGTTGATGTATACGTTTTGTAAAATTCATAACTCTTGAACCAGGCATTGGATTGATAAGGTTAAATGTCGTTACGTATTCAATCAATCGCTCACCACGAACACCTTGTTTTTGTAGTAAACAAAAACTCAATGTCTAGTTAATATATTTATGATCGGCAGTTAAAAATCTGCAAACGATAGGCCTAAAGCTCCATAGGTTTTTCCACCAGTTTCCTTCCTTCATTCTAACGCTGGTGTCACACTGGTTCCAGACCGGGTTGGTTCCGTCCGACCGAACAGTTGATGCTCTCTGACCGCACGAGACCATCCTGGACACCTGAGCTCAATTTCATAGAGCTGCTTAAGCACCAAAAGTAGCTAAGCACAACATAAGTATGCTTACCAGAATAAGGTTACCAGCTAAAATACTATGTCACATGTACAATATGTGACTGGTATCCTGCTTGTTTTTGCTTAGCAGAATATTGTTAAGCATACTTATCTGCTTAAGCAGCTCTATGGTGCTGTTTTGATAAGCAGAAGCTTGTATATAGAAAACAACCAACCAACCAACAAAATGTGGGTTTGGGTTATGTCAATTACGACCATGCTCTTATTAATCATGCTCTTATTAATCTCTCCATGACCGGAAAAAAAAAAAAAATCTTTGCATCAACAAGCAAGCTAAAGATTCCGATGAAATGTGTCAGTGGTTACCCCAGCCCAGGTTCTAGTATGCAATACAAATTCAAACAAAAACAAATAACAATCTTTTAATTGCAAAACAAAACAAAAACAAACAAAAAAAAGTCCCCTTACTTTTTACTTTTTATTTTTTTGAAAGTATAATTTTTTTTTTTTTGTGTGTGCTTTGTTTTGTTTTTTGAATGTATTTTTGTTAAACCCCGTGCTTTTTTTTTTATGTAATTGATGTACACATTGCAATGTTTTTAAATTTGTAATTGTGAACTTTGTAGCAATTTAGCCCCTGGGCTACAAATGCATTGTTTTAATAAACCAGAAATAATAATAATAATAATAACAAACAAACACCCCAAAACCCCAACAAACAATGGTGTAAAATGCCGTTATGTTTGATACTCTTTTTTTGAGCAAAATTTGAAACCTGGAGTCATCGGACATCAATGTTTGGAAAGAAGGAAAAAGTCATCAAGACTATATCAACAGGAAACCAATTTATGTGGAATAGAAAGGAGGCTAATTCCAAATAAGGGAGCAAAACTTCAAAGTACATGTACAGGGAAGTAGAAGTGAAATTGAAACAAAACAATGTAAAACATATCGGTTAATAACCTAAAGTGTCCTGAGCAATACCACAGAATAACCACATCCATTGGCGTTTTGACAAGAATAAGCATTGTCTATTGGTTTCAAATTTCAACATGACCGACTTTTAAACAAAATTACTTTTCCACCATAAATTAAAAAACAACTCTCTCAAATACTTTTCATTATTAGTTTATTTTAGTAAAAAAGCTCAAATCTCAATTTTACACAAAAATACATGTTGGTTAAATCTACCATTACATTAAGATGATGCATACAAAGCAGTTATTCCTTAACACAAATCAAATTGATGTCAAGTTAACATGGATTTGAGTTTCATGTACTATTCAAGTAAATTCATAGTTTAAGGTAAATGAATAAGCTCTACATTATTGTGGTTTTATCCTACACACCAATGTGCGATAAGCACTGTTTACTAGGTGCTTTCCTGCGTCATGCAGAACAAATAATTCCAAAAGCACCTATACTCAGGTAGGACTTGAACCCAAGACCCTCCCATTTCAAAACAGATGTTTTACCACTAGATCACCAAGCATGCCTGGTTTTACCCACTATACCACCAAGCATGCCTTGTGACAAAAAGTCAGTTCGAATTTGGTTATTAGAAGCGGGTACTGTTGAAATAATTCCCTTTTTATAAAATGATTGTTATTTGGAACGATTTGGAGAACAGAATTCAAGACACTCTTTAGTGAAATTCAAGGTGTTAAAATGTATTTGTATTGTTTGTATTGTAATATTATAAATGGAGAACAATTTTGCAATGGACGCTGTAAGATTACATGCCGGACTCTAAGGTGTGGTAACTTAAAGGTATTATACAGGATTGGTAGAGCTGACAAAATAGCTACAGACAGTCTTCATGTTTTGTGTGATCAACCATATACGTGAAATAAGAAACCAGTAAAAATTTGGGCGGAGTCAGGAGAAAATAGTGAAAAACCATGTACAATTTTCAGCATAAACACAATGTCCTTAATTTTGGTTGTAACAACTGAAATCAGCTGTTGCAGTTTTTGTTTTAGGTTTTCAGATAGTTTTCTCGAATATTACTTCATTTCAGAGGGAAACATTTCATCGAAAACATTGTAAGATTTCAGACTAAAATCAAACAATAATGTTTGTTATCCTTATCGATCCTGTATAATACCTTTAATCCAAGTCACACTAACTTGACATAGGTTATCTTGATCAATAAAAACTTTACATGTTCACAGGAACTTCAAGAACTTATCAGAAGGAAAGTGTTTACATTGAACTTTTCCTCCATGTTAAGTTACTATTCTTAAATTCCTTGACTCTTTGACTCTATTGGCATTTTTAATTTGAAAACACTTCTGCCGTCGTAATTTTACAGTTATTGTTGCATTTGAGCTGTTAATTGTTGTTTACAATATGACACTGTAACTATGACTTGAGCACTTTTTAAGGTATAATGCAAATGTAGGTCAAAACTCATGAGTGTCAACTCAAAACTCATGAGTGACAAATGCTTGTGTTACTCTTCAAAATGCTACCTTTGCCAAATGTAACCACACCCACTTTAATAAGTCAGAACTATTACTATTCATACAAAATGTTATTAATTACAAATGTTTTAGTAGTAAATTTGTTTAACAATTCAATGTTAGTTGACATGTTCAATGTGGCACTATGTAATAGCACTTTGCGCTTTATATTCTATTTCAGGCAATTTAGTTTCATAGAAACAAAGCATTGGTTCACATTAAGAGACCAACAACTAGATCTACCTTTAATGAAACACTCAAATTAAAAACCATGATTTTGATCTTGATTTATCAGAAACATAGTCTAAAATAAAAGCACCAAATTTGAAGGCACGATATTTTCAGAATAATTATAAACTAATAAGCCTAAATGGAGTAAATAGTCAGCTTTAGACACTTCTCAGCGCTCATTATTAGTTCCTCATCATTTTGAAATGAAACTAAAATAAATAAGACTGTCTAAAAATGAAACCAGTTTGGGTAACCCAAACTAAATAGACACGCTATCTTTGGTTCGATGATGTGATACAGAATTAAATCATTTAGTTACACTTGGTTGATCTTCAAATAACTTTAAGGCTTGGCAAAACATACACATTTGTTTGCATTTGTTTTTGGTCGGAATTGACAAGAGTTTCTTGGGGAACTGGATTTCACTCATTATAAATCTATGAATAATATATTGAGGTTTTTAACTGCATAGATAAATGTATGTGTTTAATAATGTAAGGTTCTGGAAGCATGTTCATATATAGCAATAAAACAGATAAACAATAATACTTATTTACAAAGTGTTAGATTTATAGGTTAAAAATAAACTGTCAGTGCACCTCTTTACTTGCATAGTAATGGATTCTTTCCACATTTGTCATTTTTATCTGTTTAAACATCATTATCTTTTCATTACAAATTTGACTACAGCTGGGACCTAGATTGGTCTAAACATCCAGGTACCATTAAGGAAGAAAGAAGAATGTATTTCTTGTTTAAACAATTACAATAATGATCATAAAAACCCAATCCAATATTGATGGTAACACCAACAAATCCTAGAAAAGAGTGAACACCCGCATGGTGGTTGGTCAGCTTGACAGGTTGGTCAGCCTGACAGGTTGGTCAGCTTGACAGGTTGGTCAGCCTGACAGGTTGGTCAGCTTGACAGGTTGGTCAGCCTGACAGGTTGGTCAGCTTGACAGGTTGGTCAGCCTGACAGGTTGGTCAGCTTGACAGGTTGGTCAGCCTGACAGGTTGGTCAGCTTGACAGGTTGGTCAGCTTGACAGGTTGGTCAGCCTGACAGGTTGGTCAGCTTGACAGGTTGGTCAGCTTGACAGGATGGTCAGCTTGACAGGTTGGTCAGCTTGACAGGTTGGTCAGCTTGACAGGTTGGTCAGCTTGACAGGTTGGTCAGCCTGACAGGATGGTCAGCTTGACAGGTTGGTCAGCTTGACAGGTTGGTCAGCTTGACAGGTTGGTCAGCTTGACAGGATGGTCAGCTTGACAGGTTGGTCAGCTTGACAGGATGGTCAGCTTGACAGGTTGGTCAGCCTGACAGGTTGGTCAGCTTGACAGGATGGTCAGCTTGACAGGTTGGTCAGCTTGAAAGGTTGGTCAGCTTGACAGGTTGGTCAGCTTGACAGGTTGGTCAGCTTGACAGGTTGGTCAGCTTGACAGGTTGGTCAGCTTGACAGGCTGGTCAGCTTGACAGGTTGGTCAGCTTGACAGGCTGGTCAGCTTGACAGGATGGTCAGCCTAACAGGTTGGTCAGCCTGACAGGTTGGTCAGCTTGACAGGTTGGTCAGCTTGACAGGTTGGTCAGCTTGACAGGTTGGTCAGCTTGAAAGGTTGGTCAGCCTGACAGGTTCCAAGCAACCTCCAATATTTGTACTTATCTTCATTATCACAATCAATTAATTATAAATTACATAATTACAGGTGCAGGCACATACACTGACACTAAATAACCAAAAACTTCAAATGTAAACACTCAAAGAAAAAAGTTCAGCCTAAGTTGTTACAGCAGAATTAAAGTACGAGTTTAGAGTATTTAACTTTTCCAGTGTCCTCTGTATGTAGGGAAGTCAAAGTGAGTATTTATCAAAGGTAAGCGTAGTGCACTAAGACACTAATGTAAACAAGGTTCTCAGACCTCTCTACATCCAAAATAAACACACAAATAACTGATTTTTGGAGAAAACACAAGTTCTATGCTTTGAAAACATTAGTTTTTTTGAGCAGAAACTAATTTCACTACAACAGCATTTTCTGTCAAATTGTCACTCATAAATGTACGTACAGTATGACTATGCCATAGTCTTGGCAAAAGATTATCGGTCTAAATCCCACACCATTCACTAGTTACAAAAACTAAATTTTGCATTTATACTTATATGATAGAGTCATATGCACTTTTGAAATGTTTACACACAGAATTCAAGTAATCAATTAAACGATTGTGTAAGTATGCAACAACTTGAACATTATCACTTCCATGTCCTTTGTATGGCAGCGATTGCTACGCAATGGACAAAACAAAATATTAAAAAGCAAAGGTATTTTACAATTTAGTTTTGGCATGCAAAAAAACACTAACAACAAAACAACAACATCAAACAAACAAATTTGTTCTTATCTTGGACTTGTGTATGAATCAGTGTGTTTCATTTCTCTATGCCTTATCTCTTGATTTATTTCTTGAGAATCCCAAAAGTTGATAAAAACTTTACGAACTTTGATCAAAACACAACGTTGATAAAAAGAGATGCTTTACTTGCCGTACAGAGGATTCTTGTATGTGGAAGTAGACGGTTTGTAGAGTGGATTCTCACTCTGTAATGCAATGTTTAATTAGTCATTATTAATTTACCTCCATCAAGCTTTGCAAATTCACCACAGAATTACAAACTGGTGTTTTCAAAATGCTTCAGCAATTCCTGAAAGTATAACTTACAGGCCAAAGGAGAATATGATTTCAGAAAATGAGTTGAATTTCAGACTGACGTGCAAATCAACCCTGTTATGTCATCATTCAGACAATTGCAATATACTGTGATTCTGACCCCTTTTATAATGGCATTATGATTTTCAGCTTACCGCAATAAGATAAAATGAAATCAGGGTATGGGTTGTAAGTCTGAAATATTAAGCTATTTAGAGCGTACTTCCTTACCTGGTCCCATTTTGCCTTGGACCGGTCTTTCTCAAAGCGGGCAAACTCTCTGGAGTCATGGATGTAAGTGAGTATTCTCCAAATGATGAGTAACAGAAGACCAAACAAAATGATCCCCACAACAATACCAGATATGATAATGGCACTGTTGACCGGTTTTGGGCACACTGAGGTCAAAGGTTAAAGAGTAAAGGTTACATACATTTTAAGAGATAAATCAACTCACAATGAAACTAGCTATAATAATGACATTGTCAACTTAAATTGCATTTCAAAAAATGAGTGAAACCACTACTGGTAACAAATTCATGTAATTACTCCACCTATCAACAAATAATTGTGTTTCCAGTAACATAATGGAAAAATGGTCAGTAGTTAAAAAGAAAATTTTATTTTAGGAAACAGTTTTACATGTACACACTGAGAAATGAAGTGAACAATCAGTTGGCTCAGAATATAGAGGGATTTGTACATTTTTATGCAATCAGATTTGATGAAATATTTTAGTTAAGTCTTGCGTTCTGGACATTGTATAGTAGTAAAACATACACTTGGTCAGGAAACTTTTCAAATGATTTATAAAATTACTTATAGTTGGCAGGTTTTTGGATGATCAGTCAAGTTAATTCCTACTTACCAGGTTCTTTTTGTACCAGAAGCAGGAATGTCCCATTTTCTAAAGTCTGATATGTAAAGAGAACTGAGCAGTCATTATCATCATGGTACAAGCAACGTTCCTCAACATCATCAACTTCAACAAGAAAAGATAAACACAATACTTATTCAGGATTTGTTGTGCTATTATAATTATATTATTGTATTGTTACATTTTTCATTATCATTATCTTTGGTCATGTTAACTCTTTGCTTCTATTGTACTACTATATTTTTGTCCCAATGATTCTGTATTGTGATAACAACATTTTGAACGCCTTTTATTTGACCAGTTTGATTGGATTGTTTTTCTTTATTGGCAGGTTAAACCTGTTGAGTTGTAGGAAATTTAGTTCCCTCTTGACCCATTATTCTCATATGTTGTACTTGATCTGTTTGTATTTTTGAGCATCCTACCTGCAGGAAGTTCATCAACACCTATTACTGGGAACGGACAGCGATCGCACTGCTCTAGACTTAACCCAGTCTTGAACTGCTTGCATTCCACACAATCTTTGTTCACCTCACATTTGCCTGGACATGCCTGGGAAAAGTCAAATCCAATAACAACCAACAGTTAGAACAATGGAAACCAGACCTATGTACAGAAAGCCATAAGGCTGCGGATGAGGCTGTAGTTATGGCTATTGCTTAGGGTGTTGCTATGAGCATCTTATGCTTCAACGCATGTTACCATGACGATCAAGTCAAAGCCACAAATTTGGGTTCCATGTACATTGCACTCATGTATGAAAGAAACAAAAGTATGAAAGAAACAAAATAACGCAAAAGACTTGCATAATCAGGAACTAAGAGTCAACAAATAAAAAAATGGACTGGTAAGTCTAACTGTTGTAAGATATGAGGAAGTTCTCAATTAATAAATTCTTGATATGAACTTTTGAACTTACCGGGCATTCTTCACACCGTTCTCCTCTATATGGTGTCGTTGCATTACACTCACATCTACCACATTTACATTCACCGTGACCATTGCAAGAAAGCTATCCATCAAAAAAAGAAAATCAATTATACAAAGAAAAATAAGCAATGTCGTTACAGACGCTAATATTTGACTTAGTAGATGTTAAACTTGCATGGGAGATAAAGAATACAATTTGTTTTTACCCTCACAACGATGTGTATTAAGCACTGTATACTCAGTACTTTCAAGAGTTCTGTGAAAAAAAATCCACAGGCAAATTACTCGGGTGGGATTTGAACCCACGACCTTTGCTTTGCTAGAGCAGATGTCTTACACACTTTTTTTCCCCCACAGAACTGGGGAAAGTACTGAGTATACAGGTAAGGGTAAAAACAAGTTATAATATTTGACATGTTTAGTTTAAGATTATATTTTGTACAAAAAGACAAGTATCTTAGATCATGACAATTACACTATGGTTAACATGTGTGAATCCCAAAAGGGGTTTTCCCAAACTCTTTTTACAAACAATAATAAATAAAGATATGGTCCAAGTTTGAACACAAAACCATCTCTTTATTATTATTATTCTGGTTTATTAAAACAAGCACATGATTGGCAGAAGTGGCTGAAATAACCTTGTTTACAACAAATTACCCAAAAAAAAGAGGAAAAAAAAATTGTTTTACAAAACTACACATTAAAAAACACAAACATCGAAAATGCACAAAAAGCCAGACATGTAAAAATGGAGGTTAAATACAGAAAGAAACTCTTTCTGATATAATGAATGTTAGTTTTACCCCATTAGATGCTACACAGGTCTCTGTACGAGTTGAACAATCACAAGCATCCCCTTGATATTCTGGTTTACAATTGCACTTGCTTCGTTTGGTCTTCTCATCACAAACACACACCCCATGGTCAGGACCTTTGGGATTGATCAATTAAACAATGTATTTGTAGTCATCAATATACTTGTATTAATCAATACCCCATGGTCAGGACCTTTGGGATTAATCAATTAATCAATGTATTTGTAGTCATCAATATACTTGTATTAATCAATACCCCATAGTCAGGACCTTTGGGATTAATCAATTGTAGTCATCAATATACTTGTATTAATCAACTTATTAGTAAAAGTAAATTATTCAACATACATCCAGTCATATTATTTACATCAGTTTACATGTTAATTATTATTATTACTTATTTGGCAATTCCACATAAAAATACAAAAATACAAGTATTTTATACGAATAGGATAAAACTCTTCCACTCCGTTGTGCAGTTTATAAGGAGGGTGTCACATGAAAGACCAGGTCGAAAAACAATGTTGCAAGTTGGTCCATAAACCATAATTATTCATGTGATCACAGAGACTTTAACAGACAACGCTCTCAAGTAATTTGGAGATAATCAACGTCATGTTAAATCATCACTGATTCAGTGAATCTATGAGTTTGTACCTAGATCAGGTGGCTCAACGTTAAATTTCACAAAACAATTTTACCGAAATGAAAACAGGTTTTGTACAATCCTCACCATCCCCCTACATACCTCCACAAAGCTCTCCTTTATACCTGTCACAGGAGAAATTATCACATTCACAGAAAGTTAAAGACACTTGCTCTTGCTTGTCCTGTAAGAGGTAAAAAGTAAAAGGTTTTGATACATGAGAGAAAAGGTTCACCCCAAACTGGTTGTGCTTCGAAAGCTCGTTTGCAAGTTATCATAATAAAGTAAACTTTTAGTTCCTTTTAAATTTCTCAAATTAAAATCCTCAAAATAAACAAGCACATTGATCTGACTATTTTTCTCAAGTCATTTCCTTGTTTGATCTGCTCATGTTTCCGTTTATTGAACTTAAATTACATTGTTATTTGAGTAAAGAGGAACCATGCTTTACTTAGATCACATTACTGACAGGCAGTGATGTTACAAAAAAAATCAAACTTACAGGACGTTCAAAACAAACACATTGTCCACAGACACATGACCCTCTGCCAGAGCATACTATGGATGAATTACCACTGGAAAAACAAATTATGATAAGGATTACAATTATGTATATCAAAATGAATTTATGACGAGGTTAATAACAAAACATGTGGAACACTTTCTTATCACAAAGTTATCTTTTTTAGTCCGTTAATATGGAATTTAAGCAATGCCTACATAAAGAATATCCCTCGATAGATGTATCTGGTGATTTCATGTCAGAAAGTAAAAATGAAATTAACAAAGTATTAAAAGGTAGGGTCATAGATTGGTTTTTGTCAACATAATGCTGATTTATAGGCAGAATTATAAAGAATGATTCAATAAAAGTCACCTGTGAAAGTTTCAGCTGAATACAGTGTCTATTTGCTGAGAAAACAGCAATAAACTGTCACAGCATTTTCACAAGAACGTCAAATCCATCCTTGTTTAACCAAGTGACAGTACCAAACGCATCTCTGGCCGCAGCAATCGTGACCTGACACCACAGAAATCTGAGAAATGATTCATGCTTCAATCGCTTCTTAGATTCAAATATTTTGGAGTGAAAACTTATCCAAACCATATTACTTCAAAGATAATCCTATCTCAAAATAGTTTATACTATCAGCAGCTGCGGTGCTTCTCACCAAGTGAATTTGATGGTCATTAATTATTGGAGTATTGACCAATCTAGACCCTACCTTTAACATTAAGGCAACTTATCATGCCTCATTTTACTTGTATCAAAGAGACTCAATGTGGATGTTGCAGAATATTCTCTCAAAAGTGTTTTTTTATGTGAGCACCTTTGGAAATTAATCCCAAGAGTGTCTTAAATTGTCCAAGATGTGTGAATTTTAAATTCAAATTTTGAATTTTGATTAACAATAATATAAATGAAATTGTGATAATGGCTTACGCTCTACAGGAGGAATCGTTATCACCAAGATCAGCGTCACTGCTACTACATTCACATTCCTGACCATAGCGTCCTGGATTACATTTACAAGATCCACACTCCAATGTTCCATTACCCATACTGCATTGGTCACTAGTGGGTACCTGCAAATGACAACCAAATGCAATAATCTAAATGTCTCATGATCTGCTATGATGTGATAAACATAATAAGGGGCAGTCCAAAGAGTATGGAGGAGGGAGGGTTTCAGCAGATGTGGGGTTGGGGAGTAGGGGTTATTATTATTATCATTTCTGGTAATGAAACCAAGGATGCCTCATAAGTGAACTTAATCACTGTAGCTCACAAGCCTGAGGAAACCTGTAAACAAGGGTGCTTGCTATGTGAACCAGAAACACCGGGGTTAACCCTTACTCTTCCATGATAAGTGTTCTGGGTTCTTTTACATGCACTACCAATACTAGTACAAGGGAAGTGCAGCTTAATGTCCCATCGAAGGACAAAGCAATTATGGTAAAGCATCTTGTTCAAGACACAAGTGACATGACGGGGACTCGAACCCACACTCTGGTGATTAGAAACACCAGAGCTCGAGTCCGATGCTCTTAACCATTTGACTATGAAACAGTTTCCATGAAAAATATATTACTGCACTTGGATACTGACACACAATATGTTGATAAGTACTTTATGTATGATTTATTTTAGGTGGGGGGGTTGAACTTTTGATGACCTCTGAACTAGAACAATAGCGAAATTAAGACTTCCCTGTGACTTGACTTCAATTTGAGTGAACCCTTGTGGTCTGACTGGTTTATGTCTTGTCTTATACTTACACTTTTTGATTCACAATCACATTCACACACCACTTCTACAGTCACTGTCATTTCCTCATTGAATCCAACAGGTCGAACTGTAAACCTGTCAGAAAACAATTGTACCAAAACTACAACTAATTCTTTGGACTAGAAGAGAGCAGTTGGTAAAAACAGTTCTCATAATTCACTCTCAATGTAATGATACATGTACCACCACACCTCAATAAATGAAACCACATATCTCAACAAAACACATTTCAGAGCATATGATACCTGTTACAATTTAAAAAATAATAATACATATATCAACTACAAACTCTGATTTGAATACATAAACCATTCACAACTGATTTTTATTATAATCATAATTCTCACCAAAACCTCTGAACGAAAAGGCAGATTCAAAAGATTTCAAGAGAAAATGTGATTTTGGACTTGCATTATTTTCATGGCAACAACAAAGAGCTCAGCAGTAACTTGGATTCAATCAACATACTTTCTTAAAGGGGCTGTGTCATCGTGATCATAGTCTGCTTGTGGCTGGGCATGGAAACATGAACTCTCACCCAGTTACTACACACGCACACATCGACCGTCACATCACAAATAAAAGCTTCAAAGGGCGTCAACATTATTATTGCACGTGCGTGTGCAGTACCTGGGCGAGAGTTCAGAATTTAATGTCTGGCCACAGACTCACTGTGATCAAGACGACACAGTAAAAAATTTGAAGCAATACATAATTTGCAAAGGAGCTTGGTTAATCGTCTGATTTTGAGATGTCCCTTCTAAAATCAAATCCCACACAAAATGACAGCATACTTACGTTTGCATACGTTGTTCAGGACAGGTTGTTGCTTTGATAGAGAGGGTAAAGTTGACAGTATCACCAAGTTTAAGATCTTCACATTTCTTTGACCCTGGGGTGACCTCACCCCTCAGGCAATAAGCAACATACTCTATTGTGATGTTCTGTGGGGCGTTGTCAACAATCTCAACTTTGGATGTAATTTTCTGCATTGATGGAACAAAGGGAAGTTCAGTTAAAGACTAAAGATACATCCAATGGACCTCAGACCGCCTTACGAGTGATTGTGCTATTTTTTTATTGAATCACTTTTACCATCATGTAGATACTGCTCATTTCATTTTAAATATTTCAGCATCTTACCTCATAATTGTCCTTGATTAGATCAACAATATTGCTGGAGTCAGCTGCCAAGATGCCAGCTGTAGCGCCCTCTATGAATCTTGTTAAATTCTGAAATAGAAGACAATCAGTAAGCTGTCAATTAAAAACTCATGAGGTATAGGGTGAAGGGTGTCATGTGGCCGAGTGGTTTAGAGCATCGAATTCAAATTCCAATGGTTAAGTCATCGGGGTGTGGGTTCAAATCCTGGTCATGACACTTGTATCCTTGAGCAATATACTTCACTATATTTGCTTCTCTTCACCCAGGGGTATACATGGGTACCTGCGAGGGTAGAGGTTGATATTGTGTTTGAAAAGCCTTCGGAGAGCCACGGCAGTTCGGGGCTGTATACTCCCCAGGGAGCTGAGAAAGATTAAAGGAATGTTATTGGCCCAATGACCAGGGCACTAATGTAAAGCGCATTGATACGTTATTGTAAAATGCGCTATATATAAGAACTAGTTATTATTCATAAGACTGTTGCTCGGATACAAGTTTAAAAATAAAGTATTGAATGATGCACGTTTCTTCAGTTTTGATTTCATAATGTATATTAAAGATGTGACTAAATGTAGTAACCAGGCATCATTGATATTTTTTGGTCCTTGGAAAAAAGTAGGAATATTTTATCGAGTACAAGGGCTGACCTACATGTGCACATGGTGTAGACATTTCAGGCTATTTAATCACAAGGGCAAAAAAATTGGAAATCAGACTAAAGTAGGAAGAATACCATGCCTAAGTAGCCCTGGGCAGTTAGAAAGATTTCAACAACATTCATGAGAGGAATAAAGAGACTTACCGAGTAGATTTGAATCTCTGACGAGGTTACAGCAAAGATGGGAATGATACTGTTTTTCTGCATCTTGGAATTTAGCTGACTGATGGATGGATAATCCTACATTAAACCAAATTACAATTATTTCAATCAAGTCAATAGTTATCACTAATAACAATTTCATCCAAATGGAATGTTCTCATTGTCAACAAACAGATGTTCAATATAGAACATCTGGAGGTCATAGTGCAGGTCATCAATGAGGTCATCAATGAGGTCATTAGAGAGGTCTTCTTTGAAGAATATTATTCCCATTAAACTTGTAACAGGCATCAAAACGGGAACATCTGGAGGTCAAAGTGCAGGTCATCAATGAGGTCATCAATGAGGTCATTAATGAGGTCATTAAAGAGGTCTTGTTTGAAGAATAATATTCCCACTATACTTGTGACAGATATCAAAACGGGAACATCTGGAGGTCATAGTGCAGTACCAATTGAAGGAATATTTCAAAAACTGTTCCAAGCACTCCCTATAGTATATTTTGTGTGGCTTAGGGGAATACCCTGGAACTTTACCATAGTCTTACTACTCCTTAATGGAACATTCAAAGTTCTCCCAAAGAGAGGCACACAGATTCATTTTTTTAATTTTTGAAAAATTCTGAATAAAACTTAGGACACCAAACAGGTGCATCACCGAGGTTAATTCTCACACTGATGAATGGCAATGAAAGACTGCTTACCAATTCCTTGGACATGAGATACTCCGTTGGACTTAGATGACATTTTCCATCATTGGGGGTTACAATACCACCAAGCTGTCAACAAAAAATAAGAACCCTTTTCAATTACTGACATTTACTAAAAGAGAATCTAGAAAAGCACTTAGAACCCCTAATCCTCTTCAATCAACACACTGGAATTGTCAGGAAGTTTCTGTTGGTAAACACACCTTGCCATCTCCTGCATAATGAAATGGTGCATCTGTGGTGAATATCACTAAATGACGAGCCTGATCACGCCATCCAATCGGTTCCTAGAAAGAAAACAAAATGCATCAACAAAGGTCATTAATGAGGTCAACAATGAGGTCACCAGTGGGGTCATTAATGAGGTCACCAATGTGATTACCATTATGATCACCAATCAAGACATTAATGAGGTCACCAATGAGGTCATCAATGAGGTCTCCAGTGACGACATCAATGAGGTCATAAACAAGGTCACCAATGTGATCACCAATGAGGTCATTAATGAGGTCAACAATCAGGTCATTAATTAGGTCACCAATGAGGTCATCATTAGGTCGTTAATGAGGTAACCAATGAGGTCCCCAATCAGGTAATTAATTAGGTCACCAATTAGGTCGTTAATGAGGTAACCAATGAGGTCACCAATCAGGTAATTAATTAGGTCACCAATGAGGTCATTAATGAGGTCACCAATGAGGTCACCAATGAGGTCATCAATGAGCCCAAGCATACCTTACATATACCACAGATCTTGTGTCTGACATGTACTACACTTCAAATCGACATGGACTAGACTTGACTGTAACAAAATATTTATCCCAAAGTCATCAAAATGTCATTGAAATCAAAGCACATTTGATTACATAATAGGACATACCGTGCACACAGTAACCTGCATAAGAGCATCCAATCCACCCTCTGGTGCATCCAGATTCCCTGAAGCATTTTGTGATCTCACAATCTTCTACAAGGTCAGACACCAAAAAACAAAATAGTTAAATGATAATTTATGCAGTTATTGTAAGCTTAACGTCTAGTTGTGGAAATATCAGTTCAACTTATTCTAAGACTTAATCATTATGGTTATTTATGTGTGTGTGTGTTTCTCCATCGTGTGTTGCAGCAAAATGTTGTTTCTCGATTTTGGAATAAAGGCGCATTTCAGACAAGAAAAACTCAAAGCAAGAATGATAAGCTCATTGTCATACAGCCATTGTTTTTTTGTATAACCAAGATGGTTTTAGTAAGATAAAACTTTGTGCACTTTCAAGTTTGCATTTTGTACAAATGCTACTTTTGTACCGACACGATAACAAATAGTTTGACTTTTATTTGCATTAAGTTGACTTCATCTCATTGTTTTATACTGTGTCCGTCCATTGTTCTTTAATCTTCACCTTACATACACATGATTGATAATGATCCAACTTGGATTTAAATTGACATTCGGAAACAGGTACTTTTAATAGACCCCTTGTACTGGCCGCCATTGCAGAGGTCAAACAATGGAAATGTGCACACGTGTACGCAGTGCACAACTCTCAGCCAATGATAGGTCTTCATTGACCTCACTGAGGCGCTGCTTGGGTCATGTAACGTCATATACAAGGGTTCTATTGTAGCTTTGGCCTTGGGTCAGTAACAGTTTTCAAGCCACAAAGGTGAACATTTTGATGTTACAAAATGTGTTTTACTTACGGTAAAACTATCAGTATTGTTGTCAAGGGGTAGAACGTTTTTAAAACCATAGGGGGCTTCACATCCAGTGCAGGGATGGAGCAACCTGTAATAAAGTAAAACAGATAAATCAAACAAGCTGCATGAGGCATGAGTACAAACTATAATAACCTGTACATCTTAAAAGAAGAAAGAAACAGCACGCTTTAGAGAAAGAAAGAGACAGAGAAAGTAGGGATGTAAGAATGCACTTACTTTGATGGAACAGTGCTAACATAAGGCATAACAGTCTTGTCAACAAAAGACCCAAATCCAAGGCGAAAGTTACTGGTGATTGCTTTCATTTGTGTCGCTACAAGAAGAACCAAAAATTAGATTAATTTTTGTATTGTATTGTATTAATTTTATTCACAAAAAACAGAACAAACACCAAACACTGGGGAAGGGTTACAACAAAGTAATAAAACTTAAACTTTACAATATTGCAACGAAGGAGAGGTCAGCGAGAACACAAATATCAAATTATATTTGGTTTTCCTTTAACTTAAAGTAGTTTGATACAATCTCTGAACTACTAAAGTTCTAGAAGTAAAAGAGATGGCAGTGAACTTGACTTTAGGATAATAAGAATATCAATGTTTAATTGTTACTCACCGAGGGTGCTTCCAAGCTCCTTTAAATTATTGAGATCATCTTCCATGGATTTGGATAAATCCATTACATAGTAAAGATCAACTGGATAGTCCTCCGCTTGACGAACACTCAATGTTATCTCAGCCGGTAGCCCTAGAAAAAAAGTATAACAAGAATTGAATTGTTTTCCTAATGTATTCAACTTAGAGTCAAGATAAATAATAACACGCCTTCCAAAAACTCTAGCTATTTTGTCTTGACTGACCTGGTCTTAGCTTGAGATATACTTGTTGTGGTTTGACTTGTACTGCTCTAGAAGTGGACTGGCTCCCTGCGTCACTCAGGGGCTCATCCTAAGGAAAGAATCAAAGTCACAAAAGACCTCAAAACATGAACACAATAAACAACTTAACATTGACTGAAAATAGTTCACAGACTCAACTAACATCTTTTTAACTGTAGAGCAATCTTTGTGAGCCTGTATGTGCAAATGCTGCAGGCCGCACCACCATTGATGGGACGTTGGCAGCACAAAGTTTTGTACACAAAGACATGAGCAAACCATTGTCTCTTTAACTTTTTAGGTGAATTACGTGTCTTGTTCAACGATTTACACAATTTCCCTGACAGAATTGGTCAATACTATTCAAGATACCTTAGTTTTGTTGAAAGTGCTTTTTGGATCACTGATATCCCCGCAGGCATTCTTATCTAGATTAGATTTGAGATCACATCGTGGATAACTGTTTCCTTCTAGATCTTTGTACATCTGTATAAGACAATCCAATAAAAAAGTTTAAAATCAAGTAAAATGGTAAAGAATTGAAACAGAAGTAGTTTAAATTTAACAGCCCTAGGCTGGATTACACAATATACTAAGATCCATCTTAAAATGGTTATAATAACTGGCTAATGGTTACATGTATATTAATCAGTTTACAGTTACATAACCAGTTTATGGTAATATGGTTACATGTATATTAACCTTATGGTTACATGTATATTTACCAGTTTATGGTTACATGTACATGTATATTATTAAGGTTACATGTATGTTTACCAGTTTATGGTTACATAACCAGTTTATGGTTACATGTATAATAACCAGTTGATGGTTACATATATCCAGTTTATGGTTACATGTATATTAACCAGTTTATGGTTACATAACCAGTTTATGGTAACATGTATATAATCCAGTTTATGGTTACATGTATATAAACCAGTTTATAGTTACCTAACCAGTTTATGGTTAAATGTATATTAACGTGTTTATGGTTACATTGTATACTACTCCTAGAAACATTCCTACCTCTGTTGTACACCAGCCACAAGATGGATCTAGTACTACACAAGCACCACAGGTCTTGGCATCAGAACAAATATTTGCTGGAAAATAGAACCATACATAACCCTCTGGTTAATATTCGAGCTGATCAAGAGGTGTAACTTTATAGTGAACTCATTGCAGTAAAACCATGTATTAATCACTTCGAAGTAGTAGACAATCAGAGCACATTGTGAAAACGTTGAGTAAAACAACTGGTTCTTCTCGGAGTCAAAGCTACTCAGGAACGCTTCTCCACTGTATGGTATTCCAGCAAACCTTACAAACATTCACAAAACCTTGACTACTACTGTCATATGTAATTCACATTCAGATTGCCCATGCCAAGAATAGGGTGCTACTTTTACAATGTAGAATGAAGATGGTCAAAAATTATTAATACCACTGAAACTCCTGGTATATTTTTATATCATATCAACTTAATACTAATAATAATAATACTGAGTTCTTATATAGCGCTTTATACTCCCGATGGGTGTCTCAAAGCGCTCAGTATTTTTCCTACAAGGTAAGTGGAGTTACGTGTCGAAGATGAAACCTATTCCTTTGCATAGCACCATGTAATGGTTTACAAGGTGCTGTGGCGCAATATGCAGCCAATCAAACCAGGAACACCGGGGCAAACCCCTTCTCTTTACGATAAGTGCACTGGGTTCTTTTACGTGCATTACACAACACACGGGACCTACGGCTTAACGTCCCATCAGAAGGACGAAGCATGTGGTTAAGTGTCTTGCTTAAGGACACAAGTGTCACGACTGGGATTCGAACCCATACTCTGCTGATCAGAAACACCAGAGCTTGAGTTCGGTGTTCTTATCCGCTCGGCCACGACACGCCACAAACTTAATCATCCTGTGAAGTAAACCATCATTAATCTTTGTATGCTAAGCATGCTAATTGTGTCTATTGTAACTTCCAAATGGGAATCAAATCAAATTAGTTACTCTGGATAACCAATAAACCAGACATGTTCCAATATCAAGTATCATGTTTATAATCCCCTTCAAACCTTTTACATTGTCCCAAAACAGTTTGCAAAATTGTTATTCAACTGCATGTGTATTCCTTACAATTTACTAAAGTATTAGATTTCATTTCAAGAAGAGAAAATGTCAATGTTGTCTTAGTATATTCTGAGTATTATACAAAGTAACTGGAGTAATCAGGAAGTTGAAATTTGAAGACCAACAGTATTGACTTTTTCTGTCATTTTTTAATGGAAATTTGAAGGTGATTCACAATATTGTTTTAAAAACATAACATGAATTTACTCAAATCGTTTCAGTATAACCCTGCATGTTCATTCGCATGTTGAAACACCTTTGGGTAGTTTCAGGTCTTTTCCAATTACAACCATTGGGAAAAACTACTAACAGGACAGATGCCAAGTAGTATAATATTGAGTTTCTTGTCATAATATAAATTATTGGAATTGTTGAGACTGACTTTGTGAATGTTTGATGTACTTGGGGATGAAGTATGAGAATGATTTTAAGAATGTTGAATATTACAAGAGATAAACTTACATTGTGCAAAGCATGATGTGAACGCTACTGTCATCAACGCTGCTTTGAAAATCAGTTGCCTTGGCAACCAGCCACTGTTTATCGTTTTCATCTCCTTATTTGGGCTAAAAGGAAACAGAAAGAGACAATGAGACTTTATAATTTAACCATACTAATTATTGTTTCCTTGTTTCGTTAAAGTAACCAATCTGAGAATACAAATGTCAGGACATGGTTCTTTTGGTTTTGTGGGAATGAACTAGTTGAGGCTGGCTGCTATTGGGTCCAGCCAAAGGAGAGGTTCATTATCAGCGGCCAGCCACACCTTCCCACAGTCATTACCACATTGTGAAGGTCCTTGTGACTTTTTGTATTCATGTTCAAGGGCCACTTAGGTAGTTCTTCTTGTTGGTTTAATGTAGTTCCTTTGTTTGCATTGTAGATAATCTTTGACACATGATACACTCATAGACTACCATATGTATTTAAAAAAGAAAGACTTTTGAGCTCTGGTTGGCACATAAAAGAATTCTGCAAGCTACAATTTGTGGGTTTACTGTACACTACATGTATGTTGAGCTACATGAACCCTCTTAAACAAGACTTTGAAAGAGCATTAATTCTAAAGTAAATGTGATTTCCAAATTCTGTACAAAACATATAGGTAAATAACTTTTACATGAAATATTAATTGTAAAAGCACATCTGATTAAAAACTTCACAACCTTTCGTTCCTGTGTTATACCAAAGCAAGGACCTTGGTATATTTAAAGTCAATTTTAGTAAAAGAATTCTCTGACAGGACTAAGACTTGTCAAAGGTTCAAAGTGACATTAAAGGTAATGTCATACATTTGTTTTTGTCAACGTAAAGCTGACTTATTGGCAAAATTATCAAGAAAGATACAACAAAAGTCACATGTGAAAGTTTCAGCTGAATAGGCCTACTGTCTACTTGTTGAAAAAACCATCACAGTATTTTCACAAGATCAAACAAGGAAATCATCTGACATAGTTTATACTTACATAGACAGGTTTTGTTATTAAAGAGTGTATCATTTAGGCCTACCTGGAAATGGAACGACAATTATTCCCTTAAAGACTTATTCGAGTATAATTAGGACACATATATTTATACAGTGCATACAAAACACACGAGTGATTGATCCTTTCAAGGTATTAAACACAGAAATGGTAAGGATAAAAAGCATCATTGTTTAATTTTAGTATGAAAGATTACTGATCATGAAGTTCAAATACAAGATTAGAACAATTTTTCTGCGAAATATTTCCCCTCAGAAATGAAAGTATTCGTGAAAACTGTATCTGAAAACCTACAAAAAAAACCTAAAACCGCAACAGCTGATTTTGAAAGTTACAGCCACAATTAAGAACAACATTGTGCTTACATAAAGTACATGGTGAAAATTGTGCATGCACAATCTTCACCTTTTAAATACAATAGTTTGTTCACACAACGGATTCAGCCCAAATGTTCACAGGTTTGATTTTCATATATTGGTTGATGGTTGATCACACAAAACAAGAACACAGTCTGCGACTGTTTTGCCAGCTCTACCAATCCTGTATAAAACCTTTAAAGGGCAGTCCGAGGAAGAAATGACTGTGGGATGTAACTAGAAATCCAGATGACTGATAATTGGGTGATAATGTAAGCCAACTGTCAAAGGTATGAAATCATAGAAGACTCTGTCCATGATGAAACACATTCAGTAACAGACAGACAAGTATCTGCCTCTAAATATGAGCATGGTGATGGAGCCAGACTGTACACTGTAGAGATGATTGATAGTATACCAGACTCTATTCCGTTCTCTGCTTGGATTATAAATTTAAGAATTTCAAAATTGATTGCTGCACAAATTCAAACTTGAAACAAACTTGCCTAAATAAATAGATAGAAACCTAGAAAGTTTTTGTGAATTCTTAAAACCTTTTAAATAAAGCAAATCTTTACCTACAAAGGCATATACTTAGATGGTTATAGAATTATGGTTTTAGTGTAAGAAGTTTGCTACAAATATAAGGGAATCATTGACCAGGCTTAAATTAAATGACTAAATTGTTTTGAACGAGGGCTTGATAAGAATTTTAATGCTACATGTATTTTAAGAGATCTGAACTAATCTGTAGTTTAAACAAATCCAAGAAATATGATGAATTCAAAAGAATAATTCATAAGATTACAGGTGAAGACTTTCAGAATAATACTCTGACCACATCCACAGTCATTCTAATCACTCAGGATCAATGGGTATGCGTCACAATAATAGGTTAACATGACATGAGCATGTCATGATGTCATTGTGTGATGCTCTGCCTAGAGGTCACATGAGGTCAAGGAGAAGGACCTTCTATTGTACTACTTCCCCAATAGACTGATTATAATAATAGCATTATGTGTTACAGGGACACAGAAGCTAATATTAGGTGAAATCAAGGATGCAGTCTGCTTGGACGCACAATCATGACAATAGAGTCATTGTAATACACCATGGAGGAAGAATCTCCATACCATGAAGCTTTGCATGGTGTGGATAATAAGAAGTCAATTACAACTTTGTGTAAATTTCTTTTGGAAGGAGTTTTGCCTCTGAAAAGAATCGTTGGCTCAGTCTCTACATTTTGAACATTGCACTCAATCTGCCTATCTCCTGACATGCCTGAAGATGATTAGGGCTTTTATTGCTTTAACGATTTCCTGCTAAGCAACAATGACCAGGATACCAGTCACAAATGGTACTTGTCAAAAATTGTACCGTATTTTAGCTGGTAACCTTCAAGCATAATTTTGTTGTGCTTAGCTGTTTTTGTGCTTAAGCAGCTCTATTAACTTAGGCCCAGAGCACACTGTTATCAATAAGATATTTTTTAGCCTTCGAGAAAGACTCTGCTAGGGTCGAAATGTCAAAATGTATTTTTTGCAATAAGATATATTACATACAAATGTTATGGTTGCAAGTATTATGTACTACGTATGCACTAAAAAGTTACTTCTTATGTTAATGTTAAGTGCTATTGAATGACAGTTTGTTTCCTGTGTCATCTTACAACCAGAATCTGGCCTGTGAACAATTTAAGTATCTCCGTTCTGGATACTGTGTACAATACAACATGAAATTGGATACATGTACATCTGACTACAGAATGCAACAAGTATACAGTTTATGACTACAGCTAGTCAGCAACTTCAACGGCTCTCAGAAAAATCATAAAATATCACATTAGTTTTTCTTCATCATTCTTAATTTGTTATGAAGCGATTCAAACCAAACCTTGGTGTGACCTCGTTCAATTCAATTCAACAGAAACCTAGCATCTGTGCATAACAGTCAGATGCTCAAACAATGCCCTGAGGTCGAAATAAGGTTTTAAAGCTTTAAGCAAAAAGAGACTTACATGAATCATTATTGTTGGTATGAGGCATACACAACTTCCTTTGTTCATGTAAATTGGGGTTGAACAAAAGAAAATTGACTAGAGTGGGATTTGAGCCAATGACCTCCGGATTAACGTGCCGGTGCACTACCCCAACTGAGCCATCTAGCCCTATGTTGGCGGACTCCCTATTTTGTCAATATCTTTGTTTGAGGGTGCCAGTCAGAAGCCATACAACCTTTAACTGCCGTGTAGCCAGGGACCACACCCAAGTTTACGATACAACCAGGGAAGCAGCAGCCAAGGGATCACCTTAAGGGGATGCGGCTTTTTTATTTCAAATATCAAGTAATAAACCACAAGGAAAACTGAACAGAAATTTACCCAGTCAGTTTCCCTTGTGGTTTAATTACTTGAAATTTGTTTCTAAATGTTGTGGTTACACACAACAACATGCCAATTCTAAATACAACAAGGTACATGTAGTTAGTAAAGTGGTTACAAACAGGACATTGACACATGGAAATTTTGACCCCAAAAAATAACGTGACAAATGAAGTTGTTTTTCGAAATGTCAAGACCACATTGACTCTTTTCAGAGCCAAAACTCCTCCCAAAAGATATTTACACACAGTTGTACCCGCAAATTTATTTGTTATAGTTACTTCCTATCATCAGAATTGTCACATAACATTTGCTTTTGTATTGTGAGGATAGGGTGATGTCTACAAAGCCCATTGGTAATGTTTTTGTTGGACACCAGGTATACACCCTCGACTAATAAATAAATAAAAGTACACTTTTGCTAGTTGCCGATTGCCATAGTTGCGATAATCATGACCCTTTCCAATGCCCCAAACCAAAGTAAAATTAACAGAAATGTAGGCCTCCGGGCTTTCTCCACTATTTTATTATTCAATTCATGAGACATATTTTATAGATCTACTATTTTTTTACTTGGTTCTTTCTTAAAATTTTCAACTTTTATCATTCAATTCATGAGACATGTTTTATAGCCAAGTCTCTATTTTTGTACTTGATTCTTTCTTAAAATTTTTAACTTTTATTATTCAATTCATGAGTGAGACATGTTTTATAGATCTACTATTTTTTTACTTGATTCTCTCTTAAAACTTGATGTGTCAAGTCTTAAAACTTGACAAAATCATTTATCATGTATTTCATTTATTAATTCTGGTTGTGAAGCCAAGGACTCTCAGAAAAGCGAACTTAATCACTGTATACTATAGCCAAGGGAACCCCATTGAGAGAAGACAAAGAAGGAAAATTCAGTATTGTTAACCTGCAACATCTCCTGCAGACCTCAGGCGTGTCAGGTGAGTTTTAAGTACTACAACTAAGACTCTGTAAGAGGTCTTTCATCATGTTGATGAATTTTGGAGCAGTTCTTGGTCACTCAAGGCTGCTTTGGGATTTTGAAATGTATAGGGAGGGGCATTTATACAAAGAAGAAAGATACCAACGAACACATGAGCATTCACTCAGACCCTACATAAGCCAAATAATATCCACATGTTTGAAAAAGCATTGTTGGGTCCATAACTTGGTTTTAAAACATTATTAACCATAACATACATCATATTATTTACAAAACAATACGCAAACTATTTTGAGAAAAAATAGAAATAGCTCAGCTGTTGCAAACTGCCTACCAACCAAAACGTTTTTGTTAAATTATTCCATTTTATAACGAAAATATAGTCCACAGCACGGTCTAAAACCATGTACCCTATCTAGCAAGTAGCAACCTACACTACAGACAGTCAGTGTTCAAACATTCATTGATCATACATATACTTTTGTCATTTGGCAAATGTTTAACTACGGGTTAACTGGAACTGTGTGTCTGTGTACTTTTTACTGGAACTGCCATGAATGCAAACTCGTCATGTTTTATTTTTACTTACCGGAACCAAATCAAAATGTATCAAATCCGTCCTGTCCTACGGTCAGAATAACAATTGGAGCAACTAGTAATAAAAGGTAACTCGTTTGTTCATAAAGTGATAAGTAACAATCGTCTAATGAGTTTAAATCTACAATACAAAATGAGGAAAACTTACCGTCCGACTCGTCCAACTAGTAACTTCAGAGTTTTGTAGTTTCTCAAACTATACTAAATCCATTTACTTCCGGTACGTGTGGTTTGATGGTATCCTAAACTTGTGCTATGCTATGCTGCGGTTAACCCCACGGATGACGCGCAGCAGTCACTCCCTGTATGTAAATAGTGCATTCGGAAAACTTCACTGAAGAATTTTACATCGATGTACCAGTGGGGAAGTTTATTATTAGTATGACGCACTGGCAATGAAAACCATTTTCAACAGAGGGCGATATTTGCAACTAACGGAGAACAAAGTTCGGCGCGCTGATCCCCTCCCCTTCCCCTTATTCCGAACTGTAGATTGTCCCCCATATTCCGAACTGTAGATTGTCCGGTTGGAGATGGAAATACAATCAAACAATATTTGTATAACATGCCCGACATGTGGCAGAGGGTATCCCCAAATGTTCACATAATTTAACACACATTTTCCCTCTTGAACAGAATTAGTAGGCTACCCCCTAAAATCCTCTAAAGAATTCCTAAGATTTCCAGAGGGCCTCCTTCAGAGAGCTGCTACCAGAATAAGGTTACCAGCCAAATTAACATGTCACAAAATACCTGCTAATTTTTGCTTAGCAGAAACTTTTAAGCAATACACCTTTGGTAATTACTCCAAAACTGTTAAGTTTTTGTAAGTTTTTATGGTCATTAAAATGACCATAAAAACGTACTTGGTAAAGAGCACTGGAGAGCTGTTGGGATGATAAAACATTGCTTAGAAACGATTGTTTTGAAGTATATAGTTTTAGAGAAAGAGGAAATGTTTCACCCAAAACTTCGCAAATTTGAAAAAGGCTTCAGGCATGAATTTTTTCTCAGGCGTCTGAAAGCACACAATTCTATGCAACAAGGGTGTTTTATTCTTTCATTATTTTCTTGCAATTTCGATGACCAATTGAGCCCAAATTTTCACAGGTTGGTTATTTTATGCATATGTTGGGATACACCAAGTGAGAATACTGGTCTTTGACAATTACCAAAAGTGTACCCTGCCTTTAAGCAAACTTATGAAATTGGACACTGGTTTAAAACTTCTCATTCCCGATTTGAAGGAAAAGTGAAACAGAAAGACTTTATGCCCCTTTCTTTTGATCTCAACAAGAATTAACCGACTTAAAGCAAATCAAAGTAAAATCAAACTACCGCCCCCCAATCAGCACTGGAAGCATCTTTAACCCCCCCCCCCAAAAAAAAAACACACCCCAAAAAACCAACAACAAACAAACCTAAAATCATCAGAGACGAAAAGAAACAACTTGAAAAACCGTTCTGTCTGATTCTAAGTTATTTATTTATTTTTCTTGTAAACATCATCTGATTCGTTCTTTTTTTCTTACAAAATCATTTTACATGTTAATATGATTGTTTTTAAGAAGCCTGCTACATACAAGTTTGATTGTCCACCAGTACAAAGCCATCATCTTTTGTCATGTTTAACTTAACACATGTAATAGCATGGTAGTAACCACCATAAATTAGAATGATGAGTATTTTTGACAGAAAGAAAGATTTATGCAACCACTTCTCAGAGTTCTTTTTTCCCGTTTCAGGGGGACTCATGGTTTCAATAATTGTAACTGTTGCATTTTAGTAATTCATATTTTGTCCTTTTATCTGAACTATTTCAAAATGATTGCCTGTAGTTTATAACAAATCAATTCTGTGATGTAAAGTTTAATGATGTTGTCACTAATTGCATAATATGATATAATTTAAATAAAATATAAATCTTCTTACAGAGATAAACATAAAATAATTTCAGACCAAACTGTGAATTTGTTTTTCGGGCGTCCTTCTGTTAAAAGCAGGCAGTTGACAACTAAATTTCTTGTTAAAAATAAAATTGTCATATAGTTCACAAATCATAACCATTTTCATATTTGCCAGCCTTTGAGATTCGTACAATTTTGTATCTTTGCAAAGATCATAGGATGATCAATTATTGAAAGATAATTTCAATGTCTTATTTTATTCTTGACAAGACAGGGTGTTTAGTGGCACATGTAACTTCTATAAATACATTTAACTACTCTACTCTTTTTTAAATTTTACATACTACAGTTTATTTTCTACGCTAGGTTTTTTAACTACAATACATTTTAAAAAAGTGTTGATTTTGCAACAAAGTTCAGATTGTTGATGGTGAATGCACCCACTGTAACCCTGCGACAAACTGACACAAATTAAGGTATTTTGTTTTACAACAATGATAACAAAATTCAACCTGAAGTTAATCTACATCCATGACAAAATTTGTCTTTTATTTTCGGAAAAAAAAAGTTAAAAATGTAACCTGTATTTCCCACAGTGGTGCAAACATACAAAGGTATGATCTTGCATAGAGGTCTTCACATCTTAACAACACACCAACAAATCTGGAATTCTACTCGGAACAGAAATCCTTCACCATTGCTAAAATAAAGTTGACACTGAATGAATGGAGAAGTACATGTAAATCCTGATTGCCTTATTACCTAAACACATACTTTGTCTGCAAGGAATTTCACCACAATGTTGACAAAATCAACTCATGAATACAAACTACATTACTGATTCTTACATCTTTGTTTTTCTTTCATTGGTGTATAAAACAATAGATCATATTCATTTTCATAGTAATCACACACATTATATACATTTTGTTTTTGGTAAAGAATTGTCTATTGTCAATATTTTCTCATGTGTAAAACTATCAAGAGCTATTACCACTAGGGAAGCTAAAGGCATGATGCTTCGTTTTTGAAAGGGCAGGGGCACCGAGGCGTTTTGTCCTTGGTAATGGGCACCTCTATGAGGAAATTCAAACATTTCAAGGGGCAGCAAGGCAAAGACCAGGGGCAACAGAGACAATTGCCTCCACGAAGTTATCTGGCCTGAAACTATATTTCTGACTATTTCAAGAGGCAGCAAGGCAAACCAGGGGCATCAGAGACAATTGGAACATTCCAAGGGGCAGCAAGGCAAAGACCAGGGGCAACAGAGACAATTGCCTCCACGAAGTTATCAGGCCCCAGAGACAATTGGAACATTCCAAGGGGCAGCAAGGCAAAGACCAGGGGCAACAGAGACAATTGCCTCCACGAAGTTATCAGGCCTGAAACTATATTTCTGACTATTTCAAGAGGCAGCAAGGCAAACCAGGGGCAAAAGAGACAATTGGAACATTCCAAGGGGCAGCAAGGCAAAGACCAGGGGCAACAGAGACAATTGCCTCCGTGGAGTATATCAGGCCTGAAACTATATTTCTGACTATTTCAAGAGGCAGCAAGGCAAACCAGGGGCATCAGAGACAATTGGAACATTCCAAGGGGCAGCAAGGCAAAGACCAGGGGCAACAGAGACAATTGCCTCCGTGGAGTATATCAGGCCTGAAACTATGTTTCTGAATTTTGTTTGGGAGGTGATAAAGTCAGGCCTAGAATTACACAGGAGCCCAGATCTTGTTGCGCAATCATCATTTCCCTGTAGGCTTAAGAATTTTAGATGAAAGAGCCTTTTGCAAAATGAAAAATGACCTTCCTCTCAAAGATGAAATGCCAGACATGTTTTAATATCAAGAAGTTGTTCAGAAATAACTTCAGCTTCCCTTTGAAAAGTTTTACACTCAAGAAAATATCAACAATTGCAGAAAACCTCTTTATCTAATATTGTTTTACGAAGGCACATTCAAATTTATCAGTATCTTGTCAACTTAGGAATAGCAAACAACTTACAAAGTATGACAATGAAAGTTACATGCCCCTTTAAATGACATAAAGTATTTCTTTGACCAGTGGCAGTAATACCATTTTTAAGGGATTCGTTCTATTGTAGGCAGCAAGATAAGATATTGATATCAATCGTTAATCATCATCATTGCACATCATTTCAAGATTATTCGTCTTTCAAACTGAGTTTCAATAGGTACATTGGTTAATAATGAATCAGCATTAATCACATATCGATTTTATATACAGTTGAAATTGCTAAAATGCCAATGTTGTCCACTGGAAGTCTATTTTTTCGTGAGAAAATGTGATTGACAAAAATGTGTCCAGATTTAAAATGAACACGGTGCTTAAAGACTGATAATAAATTGCTCCATTGAAAAGTTATCCAAAGGTTAAAGTCTGTTAAAGTCTAAAAGCTTACTTCTTTTGTAAAATGCATATTTTGCATGGAACGGGCTTTATCGGATATTTTGCAACTTCATGAATATTAAGACATTTACGAATGAACAACTTGAGAACAGTTTTATAAAGAATGGACGGAACAACAATAATTACAATATTATACATAATCTTAAATGTAGCTGGGCAATCAAGAAATCAAACTAATAACATTACAGTTTCATTTTCTTCTTTTCATTTTAAGATTTGTCAATCATGGGTCGTTAGCCAGAGGATGTTGGAAACTCTCTTACCCTGTTTTACATTACACAACCAGAATCATGGATTAACAGTTTTTCAACAATCTGGTTTCGCTGATCTCTATGACTGATATTAACACTGACAAAATCTCTCCTCTACACAAAACATATTTTGTCACAAGGAAAGTTACTGAATACCGAAAAGGGTCAAATAGTTTAAAAGGCAAATTGCCGAGTTTTTCCGTCCGGACATCTTTGGATTACAAATATAATCATGAAAACTTCATCCTTACTTCTGTTTAAAAATGTAGTAATATTTCTATCATAATACACTTACATCTTGAGTATTTGTTAAAATGTCACTTGTATATACTTCTTTCTCCTACTTAAAAAAGAAAAAAGAAAAGAAAAAAAAGACTACTGGATTGGTTTTTAATGTGCACATTTTAAACAAAATATACACTTGATGTTTGATAAAATTTTACCCAAATGTTTATAAACCAGAATAATTCTCTTTTCTTGATGTGACGTTGAGAACATGACAACAGAAGATGCAAACCACATGTTTTTTTTTTCAAAAAGAAAGAAGCCTTTAATTATTCCAGAAAACTGTTAATGAAATGCATTCTATAAATTTGAAGTAAATTAAAATCCATTTCAAAGTCTCTTTTTGAAAGACAAATAAGAAAACTTCCCTTCCTTGCAGATCAGCCATCTTTGTTTGATTCCTTGACTCTTATCGCAAAACACTGCAACATAATATCACTTTACAAAGCACCATTGTCTTTTGCCCATGGACTTCAATTAGAACACCGATGAACTAGGCTGGCTAATGTTGGCAACCACAATGCATTCCTGTTGTTGTTTGATTCCAATTGTCTTTAGGCTTACAATAAGGTAAATTTTCTTAAAATCATGACAACACAAAAATCTCAAAGAAAAATGAAAATAATTGACAGCAGATAGACTTGTTTATTGTTCAAGTTAATATGTTTTTCCTAAATCAATGACTAAATGTTTCATATGCTCCTAGAGTTATGTTCACTTTATAGAAATTACCTTTTTTAAATATTTTGTTTTCCAATTAGGGTTTAATTTCTAATTAAATGGCATTACATCGACTTTTAAACATAAAACAAGAAATTTCATAAAGTAAAAGAACAATAAATATTTTCTGATTTTTATAAATAAATAATCTTTGGTTTCTATTTAAATTGCTTTTGAAGATGTATAGTCCAGGAAGTATTTTAAACATTATTCATGTAATTTCATTTTCTTCATCTCCGAGTATTTGAAAGACTTTTCGACTGGAGTCTGTGGATTTCTTAAAATCTTTCTCAGGAATTTGTGATAATGAACTCAAAAGCGATGATACAAATTCAAAATCCTGATTTAGGTTTTTTTGTATCAGAATAATATTTTGTTTGCAGCAAATCAGTAAATATTTTTTCTTTAAAGACAGTTTTAAGAAGAAAAAAAACAGAAAATGAGAGTTTGTGATTCTGTACTTGGAGCAAAAGTGGGTAGACTTTCTTGACTCCATTTTGTGTAAACCAACACTATGTCAAGGGTGGTTTTTATTAAATGAATGCAAACAGAATCTAACCATCGATAGTTTCCCAAACATTACAATGTACTGTTCATTATCAGAAACGTACACAAACAACTGTTAAACCTCAGTTTTTAATATTCTGATACCCTGTAAATAAACCTGAATCCTTTCCTTACAGACAAACCTATATTCTGAAAGACCTTTTTGATTTCTAGCTCTACAATCCACACTCACACCAGCACAGCAATATACCCCCAGTCTTCAAATAGTGTTTTTTTTGTCTTTATGGAATATATACATCTTCCAGTGTATTTTGACCCATTGAGAAACAAACAATACAATACTCAAAAATACTTTAAGCTCACAAACCCCCCCCCCAAAAAAAATCCCAAACATCGTTGAGTCACACAGATTATGACGTTTTCCATTATTGAAGTTATCAAGAATGTCGTATTTCTTGTGATTTCACCACAACATTCACAAGATATTTCACTTAAAAACTAAACCCCGTTATGATTACAAATCTAGTTTCTAAATTTTTTATAAAAGTATCCGTATAAAACCTGCTATAGAGTTCTCCTGGCTTAGTCCTCAAGGAACATCACAAAATACCAACTATTTATTTCCCCCATCATGATTTCCCGATTGGATTAAATAGAGTGGACTTGTTCAAAAGTACAAAATACACTGTCCAAACTATAGTAAGCTGGTAATATGGATAAAGCCAAAATCCATACTTAACTTGTAAGGGATTCCTTATGAGTTATATTTCAGTGAATAGTTTTGATTGTACAAATTGAAAGTTTCTTCAATTGAGTTGGTGGTATTTTGAGAGTTGTCCCTATGAGTGGCTTAAGTCTTACCTGTACCCTCAGCTAAGGTGTAAGGTTCTAGTTTTCTGGTGCCATGGTGGTTGGGTATCCATTCATTGTCATCATGCTAGGATCATCCATACGTGCTAAGGTGTAATGAATCCCATCCACTGTACTACGAACCATCTTAGTACCCCGATCTCGTCTCGGCATCTTAATCGTCCGCTTTGGTGCAAACTTGTTCTGGTGAATTGGCATCTTAGGCAGAAGGTGTGGTATGGCGTTGGGGTCAGCGTAGCCCATCTCTGGGGGTAGGTATGGTCGAGGCGCTACGAAGGTTGGCTGGAAGGGGGGTGGAGCCATCTGCTGGTGTGGCTGGAGGGAGTCCATGGACATTACGGCACCCTGGTGAGAGCCCCATGGGGGGTTATACCGTACCTCTGCGATTAAATACGCAGAATATGGAAGGTCTTAGCTATCCGCTATGTGCATTAGACATTGAGGGCGCTATTCCAAACAGTGCTTGTTACCTCCAAATGGAGTAAAGAATTTATCACATAAAATTAAGCCCTGCATTGGCTCTGTGAACAGCACACAGCAGATAACTAGACCAACTTGCATGCCATACACTACTTTCTTCTTTACATCTTTACAAAAAATAATGAGTTTTTTTTTAAAAAAAAAAAAAAAAAAAATCTTTTTGAGGGTTTGGAGATAAATACCGACACAATCAGAGTGATTAATTAACACCATTGTTAATTGATAATGTTAAGTTTATCCTCCAGTAAGAACTGTTCGTCTTCCATAAAACTAAAATCAACTTTGGGAAAAATTGCAATTTAGATTCAGAACTGTTACTTCTCATTAGTGATAAGTAAATCCAAAATACTTGATTAATTTCTGGTGATAGTAAATTTTCCTGTTATGCCTAATATACCAGGGATGAGATTTAAAGAATGTGGAAATTCCTGAAAAATTACTTGTGGGTCCCCCCTTAATCTAGACCCAGGAACCTCCCAGATGTTACAATTCAGGAGGTTTACAGACTCTGTACATCACCAGAAATACAAAACTACAGGTTTGGACACAATGTGGACTATTTCTTTCTCCCTCTGGTGACTGAATTACTTCTTTCAAAGAGTTTTTCAGAAAATCCTGAAATCAGGAAAAAACCTGAGAAATTACAGACCTGTGATACTTTGTTTAGACATTTGTCTTCTCTTTCTCACTGAAACTTCCTTTTTTATTTTGCAGTTGGAGATAAATTCAAAATTGAAATAATTTGATGCTTACCTCGTTTTGTGTGGGTTCCATAATAGGCATTTCTGGTACATCTGTGGGTGTTTGGGCGTAGCCTGGGGTAGGAGCTGGGTACATTGTCATATCCGCCCCTGGGGTGGTAGCATACAGTGGTGAAACCATACTCCCACTTAGGCCGGTAGTTGCTTGTTGCTGAAACAAGTTGAAAAACATAAAACTTAATGGTCGCAACTTGAAAATACATGTCTTTAAAAGTTTTCTAGATGTCAAGGTGGCGAATGGTCCAACCATCTAGAGAAATTATTTCAGCCTGCAATGCTCTCCCCTGAAAAAATAACAATAAAACAAAATCTGCACAAAGACAAAGGCGATTTCAGCGGATGGCTGAACACCCCCCCCCAACTATAACAAGACAAGACTTTATGACCAAAACAGTCGACAAGATGACTTCCAAGTCAACATTTTATGTTGCTTTAGTAACATACATGCTGTTTCCAATACAATAACTTGTAGTAACATTTTCAAAGTTAAGTTTGACAATAAGTATGATATAATTTGTAATGAATACCTGAGGATGGACCCATCTCCACTGGCCTGGGAACGGGGTAGTCCATTGAGGAGTGGTGTGCTACAATAAAAAACAAAAATATAGAGAAATGTAATTGTGATTAAACATTCTTTAGGCATATTAAAGGGTCTGTAATGACTCTGAAAATTAATGGCAATAAAAACTTACTTTGTAAGAAGTACAGCAGCTTTGGATAGTATAATGCATTTTGAGAAACTTTTCACTTCAAAGTACTGCAGTTATAGAAAAATATATCACTTTTTATCACCCCAAATTTGAATCTGAGAAGCCTTACTGACAGTAACGTTTTTCAGATTGTGTATTCCAATTGCAGATTATTCTTCCTGCGTGGACATAACCGCTCCAGATTTTCGGCAATATCTCAAAAACGCTACCACCTTTTGAAATGAAATTTTCACAGGTTAGTTTTATGGTATACAACTACAACTATATAGGACTGAAACAAACAGTGAGTTCCAATTACCAAACGTATACAATCCCTTTATCATGTTCATTGTTTCTTACATCACGATAACTTTTATCAAACTGGCTTCACCATTGATTCTTCATTCAATCTACTACACAAGGTCCATAATCATACATCAACACCGACCTTTGCCAGAATAAGAAACTCAACTGATTCCATGCGACACTTCGTTCTTTAATGATAGTAACAGATAGATCCAATTGTCATAAACCATCTGCTCAATTATTAAAGGTCATTCAACTTGAATGGAAAAGGAAGAGAGAAGGAGGGCATGTGACTTCATATTCTTGATACATTCCTTTTGATGACTTTTTAATTTCTAGACATTAAGCCAACAATAATTTACAGCACTGGTTTGAGCATGGCTAGATAACTGTGTCTGTTCTTTCCAGCGCAAGGACCACATCTTGCAATCAGGGAGATTTTGTACAACAATCAGGGAGATATTTAGAATTACATTCAACATAATAGGGAAAAAGTTGCCATAATCAGGGAGATTTCCAAATTTGTTCCATCAGAACATAGAAAGATTGGTTGATTTTCAGGGAACTTTCTGCAGAATCAGGGAGAGTTGGCAGCTCTGCACCACCATAACTTGTTGACTGACTTACCAGGGAATAAGAATAAACCTCACCATGGCCCAATTTCATAAAGCTGTTTAGCAGAAAATAAGCAAATTTCTTTACTAAGCAAGAAACGAGTGGGGAACCAGTCACAGCAGTGGTAACTGTATGGTATTTTGGCTGGTAACTCATTTTTCCTAAGCAAGAATTTTCTGTGCTTAGCAAGTTTTTGTGCTTACATGCTTTATGAAATTGGGGCCTGGAGTCTGCACATACTTACATTGATGGGTTGTTGGTAATATTGGCCTTGTTGTGGTTGTGATGAGACCGGTATGTACTGATGATGGGAGTGGGAAGATGGCGGAGCTTGTAACATCACTGGCATTGTGTACTGAGGGTATGCCATCGAAGGCTAATACAAAACCAATACACAAAGAAATATAACAGAAAAAATACAAATTAGACAAAATCTGGTTAACACTCTAATCAGGGTTGATTCTAGTTGTGGTTTATTCTCCTTAAAAGTTTGTAGATGGTTTGATTTGATGTGAACTTGGAATTCTGTACCCAAGGTTTTTAAGCCTTGGGTGTCCCTTCAAATATGTCCATACATATTTTAATTTGATGGAAAGCAACACAATAGAAAAGTGACAATTAAATTTCAGTTCTGCCTTCCATTTTTTGAATTCCAAATTCGAGTATGTTTTGTATCTTACAATAACTGTTAACACACTATATTCAATAGATGATTGTGTTCTCAGCAGTTAGTATTAAATCAACCCTAGGATTCACTAATTATTCTGAATAAGAATTCTTATAAATATCCTTAGTCGGTGACTCAACCTAATGTGCACCAACAGTTTACAACAATTTCTGATCAAAGTGAAAAATTATTAGTTTTAGTAAACCTTCTTTGGAACTCCCACCCCCCCCCCCAAAAAAAATAAATAAAAAAATAAATTGAAAAGCAAAACATTTAACTAGAAAACTGAAAGTATCTAGAAAGAATGTCTAAGCAGAAACCCCAAATCGAGGATATTCTGGGGGTTTTCGAAATTAGAAAACTAATTAGCAATTTGATTATTATTTTGCCAATATTTGTTGAAGTGATTTAAAGGCCCTTTAAGCTGATTAAGTAACAGGTTTTTTTTTATTAACTAGCAAAAAATTTCAACCATAACTCATACATTTTCAATATCCAATTTATTGTTGTTAAATTAGCAAAATTATTAACAAATCAGAAAATGTTAATTATAACATAGTTTGTAAACTGATCAGAAACTTGGATGAACAAAATTGAAAAGCTTTTGATACTTGTCTAAACTTGTTGTTTACCCAAAGTTATGACAAGGTTCTAAGACCACTGGGGGTGAATGTTTAGTTAGTATGAACCTGAAATAACAAAGACGTGATTTGTAGTGATTTACTCACATTGACCGTATGAGGGTGTTGGGTATGATGATGAGGAAGAACAGCAGCTGGTGGGTGTCCATGGCTGGTCCCCTGCACCTCAGCAGGGTTGAAGTACGCCACCCCGTTATGATAAGTATAGCTGTATCCTAATGGAGAAGTCAAAACCATCCCACTCGGTATTAGCGCAGGATCTAGCGTTGAGGAATATAGAGAAAGAATAGCCGATCTAGAATGGGCATTGGCCTGTAGTGGCATGCACATCAGCAACCTAACGAGGCTACAAAACTATCTCTACATCATCCCATGCACATCCACAACCTAACGAGGCTACAAAACTATCTCTACATCATCACATGCACATCAGCAACCTAACGAGGCTACAAAACTATCTCTACATCATCACATGCACATGCACAACCTGATGAGGCTACAAAACTATCTCTACATCATCACATGCACAGCATCCACAACCTAACGAGGCTACAAAACTATCTCTACATCATCACATGCACATCCACAACCTGATGAGGCTACAAAACTATCTCTACATCATCACATGCACAGCATCCACAACCTAACGAGACTACAAAACTATCTCTACATCATCACATGCACAGCATCCACAACCTGATGAGGCTACAAAACTATCTCTACATCATCACATGCACATCCACAACCTGATGAGGCTACAAAACTATCTCTACATCATCACATGCACAGCATCCACAACCTGATGAGGCTACAAAACTATCTCTACATCATCACATGCACAGCATCCACAACCTGATGAGGCTACAAAACTATCTCTACATCATCGCATGCACATCCACAACCTGATGAGACTACAAAACTATCTCTACATCATCGCATGCACATCCATAACCTGATGAGGCTACAAAACTATCTCTACATCATCACATGCACATCAACAACCTGATGAGGCTACAAAACTAACTCTACCTCATCGCATGCACAGCATCCACAACCTGATGAGATTACAAAACTATCTCTACATCATCGCATGCACATAAACAACCCATTGAGGCTACAAAACTATCTCTATATCATCACATGCACATCATCCACAACCTGATGAGGCTACAAAACTATCTCTACATCATCGTATGCACAGCATCCACAACCTGATGAGGCTACAAAACTATCTCTACATCATCACATGCACATCAACAACCTGATGAGGCTACAAAACTATCTCTACATCATCACATGCACAGCATCCACAACCTGATGAGGCTACAAAACTATCTCTACATCATCACATGCACAGCATCCACAACCTGATGAGGCTACAAAACTATCTCTACATCATCACATGCACATCATCCACAACCTGATGAGACTACAAAACTATCTCTACATCATCACATGCACATCAACAACCTGATGAGGCTACAAAACTAACTCTACCTCATCCCGTGCATATCCACAACCTGATGAGACTACAAAACTATCTCTACATCATCACATGCACATGCACAAACTCACAATTTGACATTGCTTTTGAGTGTTTCATTAGTTCTTAACAATGAGCAATAGAAGTGATTTAAGAGTCTCATTTAACATTTATATCTATGTCATTCAAAGTTGAACACTCTACTTCTTATAGGAGGGGGGAGACTACGTCTAAAAAGTTACTGAAGGAATGAATTTATGGAAGAATAACATCAAAGGTAAACTATGTAAAATATAAAGTACCACATGAATGTCATCACATTACAAACCTTACTGTCTGGAATATAATGTCAACTAAGATTGTTCTTGTCTAGTAACCTAAATACCCCGTCTTATGTCAAATATTTGGGGGCAGTTTTTATTTGAACGTTGAATTTGCGGTTAATCAATATAAAGAGCAGCAGACTGTCTGCGTCCCCCTTAGCTCATAAAAAAGGTCAGTCAATTAAAACACAGGGTGACCTAATTAACTATACCTTAGATCTGGCACTATGGCAGATCTGAACTCTTTGACAAGTTTGTAGGCTCTACTGTTTCCCCTTGTACTGAATGTACTTTTCTAAATAGTCACGTTAACTCCTATTGTTGATATTTTCTTTTCTTTTTCTTTTTCCAAACTCAAAGTTCCACATTTGACCCCCCCCCCTCCCTCCCCAGTAATATCAAATAAATGAGTACAATTTAAATAACAATTGTATTGTTTCCATAGGCTAGATTAATGTCTGTGTAATTTTGCATAGCCCGTGCATTTTAATTAAATTTCAAATAATTATATATTTTTTCTTCTTCAGAATGATGAGAATTGTGATTTCAATCTAGGAAGATTCAACCATGGAGAGTGTAGAAAGCTTTTGAAATTCTCCGGATTGGTTGAGAAAACAACATTGTTCAATGTCACTAATAGTTTAATTTAATTGGGAAGAGAGAAAAATACAATTATTTTTATAATTACTCTGAAAGCGCCTTGAACTTTACTGCCCCTGGCCTTGATCTGGGTGACTGTGACAACCAATTATATTACTAATGAAGATGCCCTTTACCCAGAAAGGCAGCTATTGCCTTAGACCTTAGCGATAGCTAGCTATTGCCTTAGCCCTTAGCGATTGAAATCGCCAAGCCATTTTGTCTTAATTTGTTGGTGCCCTAGGTCTGGTATTCTTAAATCTCTTTAAGTATCAAGACATGCACAACTGAAGTACACTATTCAAGGTTCAGAATCTATAATGATGTCTCTTTCACAGGAAACCCTGTCCAGATTGCAGAATATGTCTTTTTATGAACGAATCCACCTGGCTCCCCGTACCAAAAATAAATAAATAAAATAAAAAATAAATCAAGAAAAATCTGGACAATCTCTTGAAAGCACACAGCACAAAACAGGCTAAATCTCTCTTTTATGTGGACACGTGTCCAACTTCAATTACTTCATAAATCCTTCAAGAAAGCAATGAAATAAATCTGTCAGATAAATATGTCAACCTTGTCCCAATAAAAGCAGGAATCATTTGAGCAGCAATGCTGTTAGGAATTAGAACTAGCGATAGTTCCCTGGATCTAGTTTGTAATTTACTAATTAGTGATGGGTTCGTTCATACCTTACCTCAAGGACGTCTTACAAGAAACTATAAAGTAAGGTATGCCATTGGTGTTTAAACCCTAGGAGAGGATTCCCACAGAATCAGGGTCATTGAGAATTGCAAACCAGGGTTTTCTTCAAAGGTTATTTAAACTATTGGTCTTGATGTCATCATCCAATTTACATAATGCTTCATAAACTAGGGTCCAATTTCATAGAGCTGCTTAAGCAGAAAATATTGCTGATTTGTTTTCGCTTAGCAGAAATGAGCAGGATACCAGTCACAAATTATACATGTGACATGGCAGTTTGGCTGGTAACTTATTCTGGTAAGCATAATTTTGTTGTGCTTAGCTACTTTTTGTGCTTAAGCAACTCTATGAAATTGGGCCCTGACATACGACTTTGTAAACTTGTAAAAGTTGGACCATAGCTAGCTTTTAAGTGTGATATCGCTGGTTTAAGTGCAACCAACGTTGTCCCCAATGGTTCCTGCTATGCCATATACATGATCACAACGATTTAACATACCACATCATTACTTACCCACATTCTTGGGAAGACTCATAGGCTGTGTATGAGAAAAGAAAAAGGGAGCCAAACACAGACCTTTACATTACTGTCTTAAACTTTGCTTCCTAGGTTAGACATAATCACATCAAATGGTCAAGTAGTCTTGAAGGTGCTTATACTTTTGGCTTAAATGGTTTAACAGGAGTTGAAGGTCTAAGTCAACGGTGAGTGTTTAATTACAACTGATTAGAGGTTTGATGTACAAATGCCAGTGTAGGCTATATATAACGCTCATATCACGCTCCTATGTGAATGACGACATCAAAATTGAACCTTCCTGCAAACATGAGCTCAAGTTTATTTATATGATCTTTCAGGGGGGGGGGGGTAGGGGAATTGGAGTAAATGGAATGGGTTGCTTACCTGTTTGCGAATAGCTTGACCGATGTTTAATTTCTTATCCTTGAAAATGAGATTATTTGCCTTCAAAGAGATTTATAAAAAGTACAATTTAAAACAAGTTTTGAACTCACAGAACAACTTTAAGACAACAGCAGTCTGAGTGATAAACAATATGTCGCCAGAGCTGCCAACATTTGCATCTTGCAATAAGGGGGATTTTTTACACAGTCAGGAAATTATTTAGAATTTAATCAGGGAGATCTTCAAATTTGTTCATCAGAACATGGAAAGATTGGTTTATTTTCAGGGAACTTTCTGAAGAATCAGGGAGAGTTGGCAGCTCTGTGTCACTGCAGCTACCACCACAAGACAACAATCCACAATGAACCACACATTTGTTTTTGTTTATGATTACACCCAATCAACAAACAAACAAACAAGACAACCTATTTAGGGGACACCCCTTCTTTACCTGTTCTTTCAGAATTCTGACGGCCTCTTCCTGTGACTCAAACGTTATGAATGCATACCTGCAGTAAGAAGAAGAAAATAATCATGACATCAAACGATGATGAAGATAATCAGAGACTACTGTGATAATGCCAAGCAGCTGACTCTGACATTACCATCAGTGAACTGAGGAGGATGAGATCTTCTTGAGAAGTTAAGATCGTCAGGGTGTTATACCGTCTCCAACAAATAAACACCGACTACCCAATAAACACACTGCCAGATTTGATATTTGGTCCTTGGTAAAAAGTAGGAACATTTTATTGAGTACAAGGGCTGACCTACATCTACAAAAGGTTGCAGGCTTTTACAGACTTTTCTGTCTGTTTAATAAAAAAATTGCAGATTATTCCGAGGGTAAAAAAAAAATATCGTAAATCAGATTAACGTAGGACAAATATCATGCCTGCATTGCATCAACTCAGTTTGGCCTTTTTGTTTTTTTCACTGAAAGAATCTCACTAATCTTCATGAGAAATAAATAAAATGATATGTTGACAATTTCAGAGGGTTCTTCTAGCTTCAATACTTTTATTCTCAATTATTTTTGACTCCAAAGATTTTTTTCAGAGTTGCAATAGCAGAGAATTGTACAATACCTACAGCTGAAAATCAAACATCAAGTATCGCAGGAAAAAAAGGAGACTTTTGAGATGACATACATTGACAAATCAGTTGGACCTTTTGGCAGTGACATACTTGGGTTTGTTGAATGTGATACTTGCACTTTTCAACTGCCCATGGTATGTGAATTTGATGTGGATGAATGAATGAAGAGATATGGCTGTGTTTGATCATAGAGCAAGGACCAGTCTTTGCTCTATGGTTTGATTCAACTCTCTATGAAATGGAAACCAGTGTAAAGTGTATGGTTTGGATATATCAGAAATGTTGCTTGAATATATACACTGTATCTATTCATAGAGAACTGGAACACAACATCATCAATCAATTGAACCTCTATGTTTTGGATAAAATATAAAAACAAGTCACCCACACCATTTTCATACTCAGTTTGAGAGACCAACTATCAAGTTGGAGTAAATCAAAACTTATTTCAAATTCATTACAATTTTGAAAAGTCAAAACCAGGCAAGCAATACTGTCCATCTCCAGCCTCAGGATTTTCTTGATGCACAAGCTTATGTATCGGGCCGATACGCACATTTTTACAATCTATTTTTTTAAAAACTTCAGATCAAATTTACAAAAATCTTAAAAATTAAAACCATTTAGAATGCCCCAGATTGCACAGTACAGCTTTTAAAACCAAAGATAAACACGAAGTAAAAAACATTCTGAGGACCTCATTATTGGCCAGACTTCAAAAATTTGGGGCCAGAATGCCCCCTCCCCCTTAGTTTTGAACAATACTGGGTGAACTCAGGACCTCATGGTAGCCTATATCGTCAATGACCTAGCCTTGGCGCCCTTTGAAATACTCCAGTACATTTGTTTATTTCCTTCATAAAGGTGCCCTTTGCTAAGGAAAAAACGGCTTTGCTATTTACAAGAATGACGTATCAGGCCTAAAACTGTGCTTATAGAATCGATGAATGGCAATTAAAACTAATTATTCAGAATCCCAAATGCAAGAATTACATTCAATTAATAACTATATTTTTAAATAAAATTGAAAAATTTCCATTTTAAAATCCAACTGTTGAAAACAGTCTTTTAAAAAAGAATTAACAAATGTAATAAAGTTGATGTGAACAATAGAGATAAAATTGAAGAGTGAAATTTTGTAATGTTTGTCAAACTTTTGAATGCAACAAACTTGGATATTACGTTATAATCGCATTATGCAGTTTGGGTAAACTACCACTTAACATCCAGTTAACTGAAATTAAACTCCCGCAAAGATATGCACTTTAAAAAATCAACTAAATCTGATAAGCTGTGGTGACTGTTATGATAACACCCATGGTTTCATCATCAGTTTAAAAATCCTCTTTAAGCAACTGACACACGAGGTTCAATGTCCTCATCATGTGTGACCATTCATAAGAAACATGCTGTTTTCTTTACTAATGCATGCTCCACATGACAGCTTGGATAACTACTGGTCAGATTTCGCTGTCAAGACAACGTCATTCTCTTTCTTATTTCCCATATCAATTAGCCTATCAGGAAAAACTACGGCATGTGTTGATGGTTGGTAAACCAGGGACCACTAGTAAAGGTGCAATGCATGTCACTTCAGTTTTGACTTGTTAGAGCAGGTTTATTTTCAATTATTGGAATTTAACGCAATGACGTGCAAGTGTGAATTCGTTTTCAAAGTCGCTGTTGCATCGTTCATCTTTTTTAACTGTGACCGTACCTTTTAATAAACAGGCATGTTACCTCACAAAGGCAATGGCGGCAAAATTTCACATCATTACAACTATTTTGAACTATTGTTTTGTACTCCATCCTTTCATAAAATGTTGTCTTAAATCCTAAATTGACTTACCCTTTGGAGACTCCTGCCCGGTCTGCGATGATTTTAGTCTCTTTAACCCGTCCGTAGTGAGAGAAGAAATTTTTGAGTTCAGCTTCACATGTCTGTGAAAATAAAAACAAAAACACCAAACTGAGTCAACTGAAAAGTCAAGAGAATTTAATATATTGAAGTAATGTAATTATCGTTGTTACATAGGTGGCTATAGAGTTGTTTCTAGCTGCACCACCCACTGTCTCACTCATCTCTATTTGTTCAACTGTGTTATGGTTGAATGAATGATGAAATCTGATCAATGGATGGAGCAAGGACTAAAATAAGTAGGGGGGGGGTAGTGCATTAAAGCAAAAATGTCCTCAAAGTCAAAAAGGAGTGCTTGGGCAGGAGGAGCTGCTGCTACAAGTTTTTGACTGCAGCTGCAAAACTCTAAATTTCAACATTCAAAACCTGTTATTGTTTACTTACATTGAAGGAAATGCCACCCACAAAGATCCTATTTGGAATCATTGTTCCATACTTAGGAGCATTTGGGGCACTAGGTATAGGAGATGAAGCAGTTGAACTATTACTGCCATCAGCAGGCTGTAAATAAACAAAGATCAAGATTAAGTCAGAAATAGCAACAGACATGGATTGAAATTTACATTGGATCTCAGGCAACTCACGACCAGACAAGTCCGGAGGTCTTGCGTTTTGCAATTGAATAAATATCTTTAAAAACGTTCAATATAGACCTTTATCATGCTGCCACCATCTTGGTCATGTTCCCCGTATCCAGTAACAGTAATGGATGCTAATATTCATTGTACAAAAAAGGAACCGGACTATTTCCTCTTCCTGCCTCGGTTTGATTACATTGAGTTGAATGGGAGAAAAATCAAGATGGCCGCAGCATGATAAAGGTCTATTGTCTTATCAAAGCATACCTGTAAGAATGACATAAATCTCGTAAGTTCAAAAACAGTTTATACGTGAAAAAATGCAGTTTTTCTGAATTTGATTCTGGTCTTGCTGGTACTGTAAAAATATTGAGCTACAAGCCCTGCAGTCTTGCGGATTTCCACTTCTAAATTCGAGCCCCACAGGGTTAAGATAATTTGACATTAGTATCTTGGTAATAACACTGATCCCTGCAGTTGAGGAAACATTTATGAAACTTTTGTTTGGAAAATTATTGTTAATTTGTTTTCAATGTTCTACCGTGTATATTGATTTTGAATAACATGTGGAATACAAATGGAGTTTGTGGAGGGAAGGGTGACATTTAGAAGTGTATTTATGAAGAAAACAAATGTAGATTAAATACAGTATTTCTGATTTCTTTTTACTTAAAAAGGGTGTAATTAAAATATTTTATGAATTAAAAGTAGGTTTATATCCAATACTTCCATAATATGCAAACACTAAAACCGAAGCCACCAATCAAGAATTCCATCCATTGATTTGTAAATAAAAAAGTCCTGGTTAAAGCATGTCTCACTCAAATCTCGCAAGATTGAAAATATTCAAAGAAAACAAATGTAGAATGCTAATGAGTCTATTATATTAGCTGTTCTACACGACAGGGTTGTCAGTAAGATCCATTTTTGGCAGGCTGGGTTCATACAGCCATGGTTTATCATTAGGCCTTGTAATCAACATGCCTTTATCATGCACCCCCCAGCAGGACATTCTATACTACTGTGGGCAGACATGTAAAATCTTGTCTCTCTGTTGGGTTGTGTATACATCCAGTTAAGAATCTACGTATCTTTTACTGCATAAATATCTGTACAACTGACGTCTGCAATTAACCCCCCATATGATACCCGAGAACAGAATTTGAGTTTAAGGTTTTTGGGGTTCACTTAAATGTCAGTTGAGGTTTTTGTCTCGTTTAAAACTGAGAAATGAGAGTTCTTGTAAGTGTATGTAGGTGACTGTTAAATTGTTACCTTAAATATCTGTACCGTAGGCATACCTCCATGGTACAGGTAACCGGAATCCCTGATTGTTTCTTTTAACTTAAAAGGCATCGTACACGTTTGGTAATTGTCAAAGACCAGTGTTCTCACCTGGTGTATCCCAACATATGCATAAAATAACAAGCCTGTGAAAATTTGGGCTCAATTGGTCATCGAAGTTGCAAGAAAATGATGAAAGAAAAAACACCCTTGTTGTACAAATTTGTGTGCTTTCAGATAGGAATAAAAACTTCTTGCAAGAAGTTTTAATTATTTTAGTGAGAAATTACCTCTTTCTCAGAAACTGCGTTACTTCAGAGGGAGTCGTTTCTCACAATGTTTTATACTATCAACAGCTCTCTGTTGCTCGTTACCAAGTCAGTTTTTATGCTAATATATATTTTGAGTAATTACCAAACGTGTACAGTGCCTTTAAACAAATTGCTTTTATACAAAACATTATACATTGACCCAATTCACCTGAAGTCATCACCCTTAAATCTTGGTAGCACCATGGGAGTTAAATTCCCAGTAAGTTTACTACCTTGTGCAGCCCGCACATTTTAAACAATGCGCAAGCAGCGCACGACATATCTTTACATGCAACTTGACTCCCAAAATGGCAGACCATTGGGCCAGACAGAGCTGCGTGTGACGTCAATACAAGGGGTCTAGAGGTTCACTGGGGTACCCTGCTGGTACCAATAAAAGTCTGGAAAGTGGTGTGTGCTGTTTGAAAAAAACTGATTGAACAAAGTATCTCCTCAATCGGTTTCAACATTGTATGTATTTTTTCTTTATGACCTAGTTTTACAAAAGAGGTTAACTCCCCTTCTATTCAAGTCTACCTTTCCTCCTCCACCCATAGGGGGTTGGCATCATGCCCTTGTCGGTCCTTGCTCTATGGTAAAACAGTACCGCTAAGCCAAACTAGAGGTATTAGGTGAGTACATTCAATACATCTAGATGAGCTGAGCTGATTATCTACATGTACTTTACTATTCCAGCCAGAGGCGAATAAACAGCATGTCTTATATTGCAGTACACAGCCAAATATAGGTCAACTCTTGATCTGGCTTACACAATATGAACGTCAGTTAAGTGAATTGAATATAGTTATAGACTTCTTAATCTTATCTTAGCTCTAAGAAATGGCTCTGTAGACTTTTTAAATATTCATTTTGGGTAAAAAAATATTCTAGGTCCTACTTTCTTGATTTACATTTGTAAAGGAAAAACATCACTGATTTTAGGAAGAGTAGATCGAAATATACAATGTTGCCACAGTGTTAGCCAGAGGGGTGTCTGGGTGTCTTTTGGACACCCTGTTTTATTCGTAATTTACATGTAAATTTATTGTAAATGAACAATTTGGACACCCGTTTTTTTAATTTCCAGACAATTTGGACACCCTTTTACCAAATCCTGGCAAAACCTTGAATGTTGCAACAACAATCGCAGGTCTCTAACCAATCTGGGTACGTAGGAGGTCTACTTTACTTGTTCAGTTTTTTTTTCTTTTTAACTTTTGGGATATAATTTGGCTTCAATTGCAAATTAAGCAAGACTAAATGCAATTGGGTACAAAATGTTGATTAAACAAGTAGAAAAAACCCAAACAAACGAAGAAAGAAAAAAAGCGACCCTCTTGGCTACAACCGTCTGGAGGAGTGAGATTCGAGGGTTAAGATTACTGTAAACTATTCCTGCTATCTAACATGAAATAACAAGTAACTTAACATAGCAAGCCTACTTTTTCTTAACCCCCCCCCCAAATAAAAAAGACAACACAGCCCAACGGTCTCATATTATCGCAGGTCTTCAATTACCACGGTATCAGAAAATTTACTTTTTGCGGTGCCAATTATCGACAACTTTCAATTTGGATAAATATTATTCATTGAAATGGATTGTTCTGTCCTTTGAAATATCTGTGTCCAAATCCTGTAAACTGTATCACTTAAAAAAACCCATTGACATCGAAAGAATGTATTTTCACTTGAAATACGTAAAAACTGTCTGGCATCCAAATAAATAAATAAAGACAGAACACCCCCCAAAAAACCCCCAAACAAAACCCAAACAAACAAACAAAACACCCCAACACAACAGCACCCAATTGTGTGGTTATTAAACAAAGTAGAAACTCATGAAAATTAAAGACTTGTACCAAACTTGCCCTGCAGAATTTGCGAAATTTTCAAACTAAACATCAACCCTACTGAGTGTAGGCTAGGCTACTGTGATACACGGGATTATGAGACTCACCTCCAGAATCACTCTGTACGCATGCTCACTTTCTGAAACTTCATTTACCAATTTAACCAGACAACTGATGCATTTTTGTTATGTCAAAGTAGCCTATAAACTTATCAATAACAAGTCAAAAACTGAATATAAAATATAGGCCCCCTAGGCCCCAACTGGACACTTTGCACAGCAGGTTTTGACTTTTTTTATAGGCACTACTTTTGGGTATAATTAATTTAATTAGTGATTCCATCTAACTAAAAAATACTTGTGTTTGTTTAATGTTAGTTAATTTGTTTGGTTGTACGTTTGGTACTTTTTACATGTCCCAGACATGCCAGCCCGTGAACTTTCCAAACTAACTATTTAGGCCTACCAATAATAGTGACAAACATCACCATGTTGCGAAAACAAGTATTCGAAATCACAAGGGTACTCGCGGGCTAACCGACACTCGACATATGCAGTTTCCCACAATGTTTTAACACTTAGTACCGAGGGCACCATGTCCAGGCAGACACCCAGGTGTGCGCTCTGATGCCCGGGTAAGGTTTCCATCCGTGCACGCTCAAAAACACCAACCATCAATTGTTCGGATGTCAATCCTTGTTAGTATGGAAATAAAAGCAATTCTGTCAGTTGTAAATATACTTTCTAGTTATTCATACTTACTCCAGATTGCACCTCTGTCATGATGGCCGGAAAACTTGAAAGAAATCGTCAAAAATAAGCAAAGATCCACCGGTAAATTTGTAAAGAAAAAAATACAGACTCCAAATGCACACTGCGTAAAATCCCAAGCATTGATGATGACCATAGACTACACACGAAATAATCTTAGCGTTGGTGTACCATCAGCTGGACTTGGAACATACCATCCATTCCAGTGACAGGGATGTCCCAATGTCTGCAAACTCGCTAGGCATGCGGAGAATGTTAGGTTCTTTTGCATGTGAATTTTGTTTACGATTTGCCTGTTTTAAATTATTGTAAGAATTATTGTGCACATTGTTTCAAAAATGACACTTTGTTGATAGATAGTTCAACCAAAGCGACAATTAACTATATAGATGCTGTAAAAAAGAGGGCATAACAACATAAAACTTTGAAAGCAATTCCGATAATGCTTCGAAGATAATTTTTAACTTGGGATCAGTCCAGCGCAATGTAAAATAATGGATACCAATTATGGGTAATGGAATAAAAATCCAGAAAAATTGATTTGAATTTAACAGAACTATTTATAAAACATGTTTAACTGGAATTATAAAAATAAACCGATAAAGAACAAAATGAAACACCCTAGTAGATTATAGAATAATGCGTAGCCCTTACTTAACTTCTAACCTTTTTATGAATGGAATATTCCGTATTTGAAAGGTGTCAAACTTGTTAGTGATCGACTGATCCCGCCCACTTTCAACTTTTTGCAAAAGGAGATTTTTCCGTCGATTTCGCGCCAAAAAGATCCAAACCAACAATATGACAAATTTCCAAGTCTTTAGCCCCTGCTTTTTGACAGCTGCTACCACCATGCAAACAATCGTCAAGGTAAAAGGTTTGTGAACTATCTAATAGGATTAAATCGTGAATAAAAGCCGTAAATCTGATTTTCTTGGCAGGGACTTTATTTAGAGCTAAAGTTATCGCGAACGCGAAAACAAATGTAGCAATTTTGACCAAGAAAAAGAAAAGTATTACATTCTTCATTGAATATCAGCCAGACCTGGGAACAATGGCTGGGTGGGTGCACGTGCCTGGGCGGGGGGGGGGGCGGGGGTGCGCCAAACGACTTTGTGTGTGTAATGTGTGTATAATGTGTTAATGCAACTTATTTAAATTTAAAAATATCAAGGTGAACGTTAGTTTCTACAAATGTAGACGGATTGAATGTGTACAAGCCGACAATGGAGAAAAACACCAAAAACTGTACCAAACAAACACGAACACAGAATGTTTGAACATTTGCCAGGGATATTGCTTTTTAGTACCTGGATATAATTAATTAAAGATTGACGGCATGGAACCGAAGGCAAACGTCACAGCTTACGATTTCGGTTTGTAAATATAGATTAGCAGCTATAGTTCTAAACACGGTCACATTGTTATGATGATTATTTCCCTATCCTCGGATGTAGCAGTCACCGCAAATTGGGAGACCGCGAGATTACCGATTGCAATAAAGATAAACCAACACTTGGTTTCTTTTCAAACGATCACAATGGGGCGCTGCTGGCCAGTGAACTTTCGCCCCATCTATTGGCCGTTTCTGAATTTTGAGAGGAACAGTAAAATGATTGACAGGTTGGCTGGAAATCACTTCTTAGTTTTGTATGCGACAGTCACACACGACGTGTGAAAAAAAGTTACCATGTGTACAATGTGTACTATACAGTAAATCAGATGTAACACACTTAGTATACACTCAAGAAAAAAGTACAGCAAGTCATTTGTGATGGGGGCGTGACTTACGATTGTGTCAGTGATACGATATTGATGACGTATGTTTGGCAGTCCGTGACTTCAAGGCCCAGCGGGGGGGAGGGGTGTCCTGTTTTAAGATGGGCGTAAACAAGAACAAAGACTACAAGGTGTTTATGCGATTAAAGATTTAATCAGTTCAAACCAAGTTAATATGATTACATGCGATAATTCCAGGGAAACTCCGTTGAGTCCATATGGTTGAAACAATTCGTAAGTGTTATTTTTGGTGAAAACATCCTTTTCTGTTAGTAAAAACCACATCGTACGAGGTCCTTCAACCCTCAAACTGATGACAGCAGAGATTGTGAGAAATCTCATCAGAGAGAGAAAAAACAAAACGATCCCCTACAACGCTAGCTTGTTGGCCAGACGCCAAACTCGACAAACGGAGAGACATCACAAATTCCTGTTTTCCTACCAGAGTTATAAAACAAAAACAACATGGTAGGAGTTCAAGTTCGTAATTAAAGCATTGAAATAAATCTTTATGCGTTCTGCCTTACTTCTTAAAATTGTAGTTTATAGATCAAAAATGGTCATTTAATATTATAAAGGCGAACATAGGCTTTCTTAATGGCATAGTATCTGTGGATGGAATAATTACTGCCTCAAAATGGACGGAATTTTAAGCAATTCATTTCATCTTATCAAAAGCAACATTACAACAAATGTCAGTTATACAAAACTGTAAATATCTCATCTAAAATAGATTAAGTATTAAATCAAACGAAATGAAAAAAATATCAACCATTTACATTAACAATTCACAATCATTTTACAAACTTCAATTTTACTCAATATTTTCAAAAAACCCACCATGAAACAAAGCGTTATAATTATCTACAAACCCTCCTTTAAACTGAAAATGTCACAATATACATAAATATACATACATTTGAATGATGGTGAATATATAATGAACATATTGAAAATGCACACAACTTATCTTTCCCATATTACTTTTTCTTAAGGTTCCTCAAATCTTCCAATATGCTAAGCTTCTATAAACAGTGAATTTCAAAGAAATACAAAAATTGAAAAAAACCCCCCAAATTAGCAAAATGTCAATTTATACCTAAATCACTCCATAGACAACTGCAGTTTAGACCATTCAATCTTCACTGCACAAGAAAATCACTTTGGAATTTTATTGCAGGAAATATGTTTGTAATAACTCCTTTACGGTTTCATGGGGGTGTAACAAAAACCTTCTTTTGGGCCCAGACACTGGACTCTAGCTTAGAAGGCAAATCTACATAGGTCAAAAGGTCATTACTGCTCAGCGTCGTTACCTTTGACCCTTGCATATACATTGGACATCTATAACAACTTTGTTGTTTATCTTGACTGAGGATAGAGTCCACTACTGGCTTGAACCAGGTTATGGGTAGAGGTGAAGGGTCATCGATGCTCATTTGGGAAGGGTCAGGTATATGAGGGAGGGTTATGAGCCGGCGTGTAGGATCCCACTCAGCATTATGAAGTTGGAGACCGTTGATGTAAACACCAATATCTGGGGGCATTGTTGGTGGTCCTGGGAGATCCATAACCTAATAAAAGTAAACAATAAAAGTAAACAATAAAAGTAAATAATAAAAGTAAACAATAAAAGTAAACAATAAAAGTAAACAAAAGTGAGTCAGTGTGAATACCAAAACTAAAACTACACGTTTTGCATCATGAACTTCTACCTAAAATTGCAGAAAATCTGTCAGCATTAAAGCATTCTTAAAATCAACCTAAATTAAATATTACAATTCTTTAGAACACACATCCAGAGGAGCCAATTTTTGAAAGGAATAATTGATAACTTACATGTGTCTCCATTTGAAGCCTATGAACCTCAATGTATTCCTTCCGAGCATGCTCCTGTAACACACTCCTTAAAAACATCTTAGGATTGGAGAACACCGCTAAATCAAAGCCAACGACCCTGTCCCCCTCTGTAACATATCTCTCCAGCAATTCACCTCTTGCTTTCAATCTCTCTATCCACGCCACCACCCCAGTGCATTCTGGGTGTCCAGAAGGCAACCATGACTGGGGTATGGTGTCTTGACTGATAGCCAATAAGGCATCCTCTACTAGAGGTGGTAGGGAGATGCTACCTTGAGCTGACTGCAGGAGTAAGCTAACATCTGATTGGATGGATTTGATTGCATGATTCAAAATGGATATCTCAGAGCTGAGGAATGTTTCTAAATAACTGAGACTTTCAGATGAGGTTTGCTCAAAAGGTTGGAAGGTGTCAAGCCGATGCTGGACAGAGTGCAGAAGAGGGACAGTCCATTGCATCGGAGATACAGAGTTTACTGTGTAGCCGTTCTCTAGCTTTTGAAGAGCAGTAGATAAATACCTGCAGAGAGTTTTGAAAATAGGAGGTTAAAGAAAAATAAATGAAGCAGGATTTGAGAATATGGATTGTAAAACTAAAAAGTAGAGAAGTCTGAGTAAACATCCAGCAAATCTCTCTCATGACAGACATGCAACTTTGTAATTATGAACTAAAAGAGTAAATCACCATGCCTTTGTGACTCCAAAACAGCACAAATCGGCTGAAAGTGTTTGGACGAGTCGTATTGGCTCTTATGATTATAATATTTAGTATGCTCTGATTGTTATTTTGTTATTTCATAGTAATAGAACCCCCCCCCCCCCCAGTAAGAAAAAAACCCCAACTAACCTTCCTTTTCTCGTCTCCATTAGTCTAGGGGTACCACTCCTCAATCCCAGCTGGGTGGGTTGTACTTCATTTTTCATAGTATCGAACACACGTTGTAGTCTCCTAGTGTACCCGCTACTAACCCTACTGTGTCTCCCCTGGCTCTGACTGACTGGTTGTAGAGAGGCTAACAGTGAGGATACACCCATGGAGGATGGCATTTGCTACAAGACAAAAACTCAAATCCATTAGAATTTTGGTTAAAATTATTCCAAGGAACTGTAAAACAAAGGAAGGGACACTGGGTAAAACAGCTTCCATTTAGGAACAATATCGTATACCAATCTAGATCTTTACCTGAACATCTTGCCAGTTGACAATAAGACTATCAACGATTGCTTGGACAACCTTCAGATCCTCTCTGTCCAATACACATCCCCCATACACAACACTACCTAAGACGTCTTGAAGATTATTCAAACCACTGTAGATATCTAGAGGTTGTAGCGCCCTCAACATATCTAAAGATGTCAACAGCTCACTGTGTGACCTAAAATAAAATGGAAGACAGAATAGGGTCAATTACATATAGAAGAGGTTACCGGTCAAAAACATGTGTGATGTTTGTTGTTAGCGGCTGGTTCCCTGTTTCTTTGTTTGTTTATGAGGTTGACTAGTAGCTTACCAATGATAATCTTGACTGAATCCGATACGTGTGAATCTTCGTCTCTGTGACAACACGGTGTGAAGCAAGGAGATACAGAACACCATCTCATTGGTCATCTATCAACCAATCAGAATGAATAACATAAAGAAATTTAAATTAATTCATATTAACAATTAGATTGGAAAATACATCAAGGTCAATTTAAATCGACAAGTAACAGAAAAATAAAACAAACAGATTAAAAAAGGATTTTTTTTAAAAGAAATGTGAACTACTTTACCTCATTGGATGAATAATTTTGGAAACTTTAAAGTTATGAGAACTCCATTCAATCATCAAGGAAAGTATTGTATTGTTTATCTCATGGAAAACCAGTAAACTTTCATAAGTCTGTCGACCATACCTTTGCAGTGGCAGATGAAACAAGATGCTTGCTTGACTCCATGGCTTTCATTCCATCATTAAAGGAATGGCGGAGGGACTCTTTGAAGTTTATTGTTGCTTCACAGGATACCTTGATGCCATACTGTAGGAGTAAACCTAGATACACCAAACAAGTAACAAGATTACTCTATCTTTAGGTAAGATGTACTATGGGCATCAAGAGACAGCACACACTAAGAAAGCACCCCCCCCCCGGCATCAAGAGACAGCACACGCCCCCTCTCCCACCATCACATTCTAGTGAATAATTGTGTTGTTTGTTTGTGTGGAAACATACCTCTTTTGTTGTTTTGGAGAAACTTAAACTAACCTGGTATTCTGTTTGGACTGTCTGCCCTCGTGATTAAGAACAGCCTGAAGTCATCATGTATTTCACCCTCTGGATCAGGAACAGCCTGTGATTCACTTTCTTCTCTGGATGATTGCCTGCTGTGCTTACTGGACTGTTTGGTCTGGGGTCTTGACTCTGAAGGTCTTACATGCTTATTAGCCAAAACCATTTTCTGGGGAAGAAAGTGAATTGAGAAAATGAGAGCTTTGAAAAATGTTTATTTATAATCTACAGAAGTAACCAAAAACAAAGTTTACAACAAGATGGAAATAAGTTATTTTGTTTCCTTTCTTGATGCAAATGAAGAAGATAAATACCTGAATAAACTGTAGCATATCTTTTGCCTTCAGATCTTCAAGAAGATGAGCATTATCAATGATAAGCCAATGGCCCGTAGTTGAGCAATTCTCCATGGCATGTAGTACCCTGGACAGCTGATCATCCGTACCCATTGATATGGTGTGTAGGTAGGCTTCTTTCCCTTGCTGCTGAAGGTACTGGGTTATACTGGTGACTGGATGCAGGAAAGGATGGCCTATAGATGGGTTGAAGATGAAACAGTAACAATGACTTGTGTTGGAAGGAGATTTAATGGACCTAGGCTATGGCAGAATGTTAAAGTATAAACTCAGATCTGCATCTATGCAGTTAAGGCCATAAAGACAGAATCTGATACTGACTTAGCTACAGCTATGGCTGATTTACTGGATGTGGCTCTTGGCAGAAATGCAACAACCTAACCATACACCGATGTGTGTAAAGCACTGTATACTCAGTACTTTCCCCGAGTAAGGTAACAAAATCTGCATGCATATGACTCAAGTGGGATTCAAACCCAAGACCTTTGCCATTCTAGAGCAGGTGTCTTACCAACTAGACCACCGAGATTGCCCGGTAGCTAGAGGCAATTCGAATCCTATATTTTAGCAGCGGGGACCCCAACAATTTAATAGATATTAAATTTGCAAATAAAACATCTATTAAATCTAACCATACTTGTGGCCATACCTATTGTTTGAGACACAGAGACTAAAATCATCTTACTTTTTGACAATCAATATAAATACCACTGCTTAGATGGAACCAGTCTATTTTATTAGACACAAGCCTCACTATTATTCCTATACAGTTGTTAATGTTCAAACCAAGATGGCTGACTATTTTACCTTCACATCCTCCATGAATGGATCCATCTTCAGTGTATGCAGCAGGGAGTATGAAGACAACCGGTGTGTGGTTATCGCATCGAGTCAAGACGGTCTCTATACTGTATGGAGTAGGATTACTCACTTGAGACCCTAGCTGGTAGATCGTCAGATCATTGCAGATACTCCACAGCTGAGTACAAACAAAACTCATCAAAGTTAAGGAATTGTATTTCTTAATTTACTCAATTGAGTTTTGAAATCTCACATGGTGTTAGGGCAGTACACATAAAGAGGGGGGAGGGTTCATGAGTATGAGTAAAAACTAAGTCAAACCATCTCAGTACAAGTATGTGTTGTGTAATGCATGTAAAAGAACCCATTTACACTTATCGCTAAGAGAAGGGGTTTGCCCCGGTGTGTCTGGCAGTGGCTGCTGAATGCGCCGCAGCACCTTGTAAACCAATTAGAAGTTGCTACATAAATGGGTGTCATAATTCAAAACATAGCTCTGCTTATCCTGTTGAAAAACAAACAATTAGCACTTTGATACGCCCCTAGACTTTGTGATAAAGCACTATATAAGAACCCAGTGTCATTATTCATATTATTAATATTCTCTTGAGATTTCCTCACTTTTGAGACAATTAGTTTTAGTGATGATTGAATACCAACCTTGTCTGGTCTCATGATCCTCCACAGTAATGCCTTGTGCATGAATGTGAGATGAGCCAGGCTAGCTCCAGGAACTGGTGCTAATAGAACCGGGTCATGCTGTGAAGAAACACATTAGGATTAATGATCAGTAAAACTAAAACCAAGAAACCAATTCTTCAAGTTTGCTGCTGGAAATATCAATCAGAACTATGAAGAGTGTAAAATGATCAGCTTCCATAAGAAAACATGCATCAATTTGCAGAATGTATATTTAAAGTACAGTAACAGTTCAACAAGCTACAATTAATTGTATACATGTATTACTGATGATTACTGGACAGGGATTGTCGGCATAATAGATTTGTTGAACAGAGCTCCAATGTATTGAGTTTGTAATACAAGATTCTGACCGGTACTTTATGGTTCAAGAATTGATGACCAACCTGAAAATACTCTCTCCATTGGTTGCTGAATTTGACTAAAGATTCCTTCAGACCTTGGAAGATTTGAAACTCCTTCTCAAGATGACTGCATCCAAACCACATCTACAAAGGCAAGATAGAAGTAATTAAGGTTAAAGATAATATCAAACCATTCAGGCTGGCTGGAGGAGATCTTTGGTTTGGAATCCTCGTTTGTAGCTGTTACTAACTTGCAATCAAGATTTAGATTTCAAATCAATTTTGATCTTACCAGTGGAGTGATCCAATCAGGAACACCAACTCTGTCAGGCATCATCTGATTGGTTCCTGTAGCTTCACTAGCCCCACCTACAAAACATAACCACTCCTCCTCTGTGAGTTGATTGGCTGCTTTCATCTTCTCCATAGCAACCAGGAATGAGAATAGCTGTGAATGAACCTGGAACATTCCAAGTGAGACTTTGGAGTGTGTGTCTAACATGACAGCGTTGGTCAACTCAACGGCACGTGCTTCAGGCGATCCAATGTCTGCTCGGCTCTTCTTGTGGGCTTCGATCGTTGTCTTGAACCACTGGATGAAAGTACACATTGGGATGTAGTACAGAGGATGCAGAATTGGCATGCTCTTGATTACCATGTAAAGCAGGGTACCATGTTGAGCGACGGTGTCGTAAGGAGCTTGACGTTGTAGAAGCTGTTTAGCTAACGTGTGTGTCTCATGGAGACTAGCTTCAGTTGTAAAGGTAACTTGCTCATGATGACTAAGAGCATCGGCCATTGTGGACTCTTCCAATAGACTGTGGGGGAGGTTTAAAGTCTTATGAAGGATTTCCTCCTGTGCATGGAATAATAAAGATTGCAATAGTTTTGAAAACAAGAAACAATGTAACAATCAATTATGGATTATTGATTGAAATCAGCTCAACACTGAATTCAAGTACCTTTGAAGAATTTATTTCTTAAAAGTAGGAGACTCAGTATGTATGATATATTACCAATTTAAACTTTAAATCTATTGTCTAATGCACATGTTCATAGAAAAAACTAAGGTCTCTGCAACCTTCTCAAAGCCAAAAGACAAGAAGAAAAGACTTAGATGCAAGATTCAACTTGATCTCCCTGACTCACATCTGCTTGCTGCAGCATTGCTTCTTGATTGTGAATATCGCCCTCTATTGACCGCCACTGTCCTTGGTACTCACGCCGTTCTACAGCCATGATATGTTGAATGAGTTGGGCTGTGAGTCCTTCAGGGCTGATGGAGAGGTCAATGACTGATGTAGTCTCAATCAAGACTGGAACAAAACCAGAATCTGTGGACCAATCAATTTATTTCAAAATACTTTTATTGTTAAAAAAATGCATTTCAAGAATGAGACAGATTGCTTTAATCAAAGATTTCTACTAATGAGTATAGCATGCATTTTGAAGACAGAAGTGCCTACCGCCTACCAGTTAACTCTAGTGGTACCGATGTGCACAGATACAGACAGAAGCTTGGTTGGTACCCAAACTCTCGTCCACCAATCATAACCCTCCTCTCTCCTTCTTCACCAATCATCACATTCCTTTTCAGCAGCTCAGAAAACCTCTGATCAAGAGCTTTCCTTTCTATGTGTGTTACAACGATGGTTGCTCCCAACAACATCCCCTGGATTAGCCTAATCTCCAAAGAGGGATTATCCGCAGGGATAATCCAGAGGTTCTCTGCAGGTTTGAGGATGTCGGAATCATCAGGGAGTGTTTCAAGGAGGAAGGAGTCATCTTGGAATGTGTTGGAAATGCTGAGATCATCTTCTCCGTCCAAGTCACGGAAGTTGAAGGAATTTTTGAGAGTATACTGTGTGTCTCCGCCGAAGCTAGGGCAAGAGAAGAAATGAGAGGATAAGCAATCAGTAATAACAGGTTTGAAGTCAAAATCAGAGGGATAAGCATCTGATGTAAGATGGCAGTTGGGGAAAGATGTTTTAGGGTGATGGAGGGGAAAGATGGTTAGGGTGATGGAGGGGAAAGATGGTTAGGGTGATGGATGGGAAAGATGGTTAGGGTGATGGAGGGGAAAGATGGTTAGGGTGATGGAGGGGAAAGATGGTTAGGGTGATGGAGGGGAAAGATGGTTAGGGTGATGAAGGGAGAAGGGGAATGATGGTGGATTAGAACCAACCTTGTGACTGTCCGAGGTGTTCCTGGGTAATCTGTTGCATTATCCCAATCATCTGTCGAAGTTCCTCGACTTGTGATTTTGGTTGTTGGTGTTTCTCTACTCAGACTATCTTCAAAATCATTCAGTTCATTTATGTTGGCAATGGATAAGGCTGCTGGGGTATCTAATCACACAAATCATACCATCAAATCAGACAAATCAAGTATCAACAAATTGTTATGTAGATTATTTTTAATTAATTCAATATTTGTAAAGATTATCTTACCGAGTCCTTCTTCAAAAGCTAGCCCATCATGGAAACTAACCACACCCCTCTCATGTAATAGTTTGACCCAGGTCATGACCTGATCATCAGGATCAATCAGTAAAGGCCATTGTCTCTGTCTGCCGATGCAGCATGTACGCATGAAGAGTGCATTATGAATTGCTAGTCTGTCTTGTGGGATAGTGTTATTGGACTTCCAGGAAGCTTGCTCCTCCGGAGTACTCAGGATTGCTGGACGGGGGAAAGAAACAACTGGGTCAAAACTTCCCTCACTGTATGATAGTAAAACAAAACTAACTAATGTCATAATTAGCTTTTAAAACAATGTTTGAGAATGTGTAACACTTATCAGAATGAAAGCATAAGGTGATTGTAATGTAAGTTCTTCTCAAAAAATGTGGATGGTTGTTTGAATTTATTGCAACCGATGAAATCATGAAGAACAAATGAGTACCTTCAGCTGTGAATTTATCTCTGATAGCGATGGGATAGATGGGAGATGGTTGGTCAGTATATTGAGTCACTCGACTTAAACGACTATTAGCTGGAGCTAAGAGAACGTCACTGGATAAGGATCCACTGCTAGCATCAAAACTTGTATCCAGTCCAGAAGTCTGAAAGAGGCAAGAATGATAGTCAGAAGAAACAAAACAAAAACAAACATGAGATAATGTAGGATGGGTAACTTTGCATAAAGGTAATATAATCTAGTAACGTTTGGGTAACAACAAGTACATCAATCTCTCTCAAGAGTTGTGGTGGTTCTCAAAAGAACCTGTCATTTATATCAGTATGCTCTGATTGTCTTCATTTCTTCATACTCTATATTTATCAAAATGCTACCACTCAGTATCCGGATTTGACCTACCATGTCACGGTTAGTGAACTGCTTGTCATCTCTCTCTGGGCTCTGACCAGGTTGCTTGGATGATCTCAGTAAGGGTGACTTTTGAAAAGGAATATAACAAACAAATAAAAAAGGTTACTTTCGAAGAAAAATTTGAAAATAATTCTCTTTGCAATTATCATTTCGTTTGCATCAAAAAGAAAAATCTTCACAGAATCGAGAAAAAAGAAAGTTCTACCATGAGATGACCAAGGAACTTGTCTTCATAACACTTAGTCTATAACCGGAATTCCATATGTCCATCATGCGTTGTGTGTTATGTATAGTGCGCAATGGTTGGAAATGAATATACATTCCCAGCAACACACATAAGTCCATGTACCCGTATTACGCATTAGGCACTATGCATTACGCACTACGCACAACGCATTCCGCACAACGCATGATGGATACATGGATTTCCGACCTTACTCTTAGTGTGCAAGTTTAACCCTTCATGCCTCACCTCTTCCATTCCATTATCAGGTGATAAAGATGACACCTGTCCGCTCGATCCTTCCACATCTACAAACTTGCCACTTTGACATCTTGCCAACCAGTCTGAGAGTAGCTTCTTCCTACCAGCCTGACCAAGAGGGCCATGATAACAGGCACTAGCTGCAGCTAGAAGGGCATCACCAGGTGCAGTCTTAATGTTACTATTAGCGTTGTCTAGTTGACCCTTCCAGGTAGAGTGCTGAGTGGCCATGCTGGTCATTAAGGTGTTGGCTCGGCTTATTTTACCCTCAATGCTCTACATATGCATGAAGTTAATGAATAATTTAGTTGTGGTTAGCGTTGGATGTAGAATATAATGGACAATTCTATTTCATTATTTAAATTGTACTTCTGGATAATAAACTTTTTTTCTTTAACGCCATAAAGCAATCTGTTGAATATTCATAAGTAGTATGGCTACTTAAGGAAATCTGTTGAATATTCATAAGTAGTATGGTTACTTAAAGCAATCTGTTGAATATTCATAAGTAGTATGGTTACTTACCCGAATGCCTTTATCCAGACTGCGAACCATACGCATTGCTTCCTTGTACTGTTTGACCTTCTCTTCAAGTTGACCTTTGACATCTTGAGCTTTGACCCTCTTATTACCAAGATGACCTTGTGCCTATGCAGAGTAAAAACAATGCATATTAATCAGCTAACAGTCCAATATGCTGTGATGGGGGAGGGGTCCTTTTTGTTTAGCCCACTATTAAAATTATTTGTCTGTCTAGTCTACAGACTCCTATCAAACAGTTTGTTTCCTGTAAGAGTCGGCCTTGGATCATCAACAGAGATGAAACTGGTAGAGTTAAGAACTAATACGTCCCGAGTGGACAGGGCCTTTGCATCAGCAACCCCTCTCCAGCAGAGACAACTAAAAAACACATCTGATGGCCATAGCTTTTAACTAGTTACTTATTTGTTATATTGTAGGTGCCTTGAGCATTTGTAATGAATATGTGCGCCATATAATTGATATATTATTCTTCTTATTATAAATAGAGTATCTTATTTCACCTCATGAAGTTTGCCTTCTGCCTGTTCCACCTGCTGTAACTTAGGTCTCATATTTCGATGGATAGTAGCATAAGCATAGACAGCATGGACCCATAAACACAGAGATGACGCAGCTGTGCTTGCCTTCTTTACAATCTCTGGCTTGAAGGAAGGATCTTGAATGAAGAGGATGTTGAGTTTGTGATAGATGTCATCTGGGATTGCAGTCTTGTTGTAGAACTCAAGATCTTGGAAGAAGTTGTTGCGGTTGATCAGGGATTTACCACTCATCCAGCTTTAAGCAAAAAAAATAAAAATGAAATGATTGAATTTCTGGCTAAAAGCAATTTGTTATGTGTATTCTGTGGTTGTGTTTAGATGTTTTATGTACTTCATTTGAAGATGGCACAACTGTGTAACGAACTAACTGTGTACTGTGTAGATGCATTCACCATATGACATCATATTGCAGGCTGGTATAGTTTTATATCATTTAAAACCACAGTGGATGATATTGAATGGTCAGACAGTAGGAGGGTTGACTGTGTACTGTGTACATGCATTCACCACATGATATCATTTTGCAGGCTGGTATAGTTTTTCCTCCATTCAAACCGACAGTGGATGATATTGAATGGTCAGATAGTAGGAGGGTTGACTGTGTACTGTGTAGATGCATTCACCACATGATATCATTTTGCAGGCTGGTATAGTTTATCTTGAGTTATTTTTGACTTACTCATACGGTTCTCTGAACATCAGACAGAGAGCGCTGACGACTTTAATAACAGCTTCAGGTGGTTTTTGGTAAGTTCGTATCTCATCCAAGTCAGAAGAGTTAAGACTCTTGAGGGCATGCCATGCCGCCTCATACACTGGGTTCACCTGGACAAATTAAAGAGCAGTTTCAAACAGTTAAAGTTAGACATGACCAGATGGGATCGGCTTGGTTTGGGAAGGTATGGTACAGCCTAGGTTGTGTAAAGAAGAGACAGTTATGTTAACTTTGTCGTACAGCAATAGTATACACATATTGACTGCTATGATTAAAACTACGACTCCGGTAGTGATCCTAGGCGCGTTCTATTTTCCTGAGGCGAAGCTGAGGGAAAATACACTGCTTGAGGGATCAACGAGGGGGTCGTAGTTGTAAACATAGCATGAGTAAAAGCAGTCAATATTTGTTTGATAACACCCCATACATATATAGTGCCTAGACGTTAAGGTACCAAGAAGCTGTTGTTGATATGGGTATAGTACATTGGTTGCTATGGGATAGTACATTGGTTGCTATGGTTGCTGCATGTATAGCGTGTCGCGTTCATGTGGCTTTCTAGTAAAAATAAGACATATCATGAGACGCGCTCTAAACCAATCAAAAAGCAGAATCTTTGTAAGGGGTGTTTAACATAAAATGCACATGCGAAATGTAGAAGACAGAACTGGAATGCAGACAGGTCACAGGTCAATGAATAGAAACAATGATAGCAGGAAGAGATTAAGGATACCTTGTCTAACTCATCTTGAGTTTGCTTCTTGATATCTTGAAGAGGTTCTTGCATCTGAGCTATGTCTTCCTCATCCTGGGTGCACATTCCTCTAGCCTGGAATTAAAGTCAGAAGAAAACTATTAAGAGATATATGATTTGAGGCTTACAGTGGATAGCATTTATAACAACTGAATACCAACAACTTACTTCTGCAAAGATTGCTTTACATTCTTCTACTTCTTGTAGACGTAACTCGGCTGTGTCTTGAGCTTGTTGACGTAGTGGTGTAAGACGTTCCAATTCTTGTGTGTAGCCATTCATGGCTTCAAATGCCTCATTTAATGTGTCTAAGGCACGTTCATACTTCAACACCGTTGCCTAAATGAAAATAAGAAGTATGAAAGATGTGGTCAAAGTGTAACAAGGGGATAAAAAATGGATCTTTCACCGTCAGTGTCTTATCTGTTTTTATCTCAGTGTGTTGAGGTTCAAGCAGTCAAAGTCAGAGTAATGAATTAGTGCCAAGTGAGGAATAGAATACAGAGATCTATGGTAGTGGCAAGCCATGTTTGCCATATTGTGTTTTATCTCCGTTGGAATATCAAGAGCAGATTCTCTCAGTCCATCTAAAGATCTGAGCCCAACATCATGGCTCCGCTTACTGAAATTCTGCGCTTACGGCCAATAGAACCATGTGCTTTACAGGGTGTCGTAAGCGCAGAATTCTGCGGTAAGCAGTGCCATGAAAATGGAGCCCGTTTGTCTTCTTACCTTCTCTTCTTTTGCAATCTTGCTGGCTAGATTCTTGAAGAGGTCAATGAACTCTAGATAAGTCAAAGGACTGAAGAACTTGAAGTGTTTGTTACCAGCTTTAGAGACGGCTTCCATTGCAGAATGATGGACATATGCCATGGCATGACTGATTGCAGTCACCTGTGAAGACATGTTGTGACTTGACCAAGGAATTCTGTACGTCTGTAATAAACCCAATCAACAAAATAAATCAATTATAAGTCTTTCCAAAATAGAAATTGTGGTCAGTTTATGGCAGAAAGATTCAAAATAATCAGACTAGATGAAAACCTACCTTTCTTGTGTAAGTGTCCATTGTTGGTACTCTTAGCCATTGCTCTGCCACATTAACAAGTGCCTCATGACTCCATGGCCGATAAATATCCACACAGCAACAATTAGTCAGCATAGCAGGATACCTGCTGAGCCACTTATGAAGAGAACTCAAGCTACCTCCTAAAAAGTCAAAGGTCAAATGAGGTCAAGCTACAAAGGTCAAATGAGGTCAAGCTAGATGATACATTTAACACATTTCAATCCATTACCAGTAAAGGATTTGAACCTGACTATGATGAAGTGGTTGATCAAGTAATTTTAGCCAATGTTGCGTAACTATCTCATTGTTGTGGTTCATAAAACCCAAGATATGAAACTGATGTATATATGACAGAAAGCGACTGCACTAAGTTTGGTGTTTATATCCACTTGCTAGAAGGCTCATTTAAAGAGATGATCCAAGCAGCTGCTTTGCTAAGGCTGGATGCAAGACCCATGTAAGTGCTGTTAATCAACAGTTGTTATGGTATGTTGGACTTTTAAGAATTGATCCAAAAACCACATCACACTATTTACAAATAGACAACATTTCCTGGCATGCAAGATACTACACTGATTGCTACAGAAAATCAAGAAGAGTAAAAATGACAGTAGAACAAATTTTAAGATGTGCATCCCTTTCTTTGTATCAAAAGTTGATAACAATTGCACGCTCGATCTCCACAAGTTGTAAGATTTTCTTTCTCCGAGCTGTGTACAAATTGTGCCCACAGGAAGTCCAGGGGTCGATTCCACAGAACTCTTCCTAACTTAGGACTAGTCCTAGGCAATGCTAAGAGATAGGACTAGTCTTAAGTTAAGACCAGTTACTGGTCCTAACTTCAGATAAGACTAGTCTTATCTCTTTGTGAAATTGGCCCCAGGCTCTTTGTAAATATATGATGTTACAAGTTAAATGGTTTATTGTTACCTTACCTTGACAATCAACACAGATGACAACATGTAGATTGAGCATGACCTTACGATAGAATCTCTCCAACGCCATCTCAAGACGTTGATTCCTATGACCTGTGACCTTTGCTCCTGGTAACATCTGAGAGGAGATGTTGTCAAGTTCTTCTTTTGTGTACAGGTCTGGGCAGGATCCTAAAATTGAAGGAAGATTGTAACATTGCAGAGAAGAAAAGGTAACTACAAAACACAAAATAAAATATTAGCAGCTTAGCAAAACAGTAATAGTAAACTTATTACCAATCAGAGAGACTTGTAGCATGAGCGGATAAAAATATTTAAGCTTTTATTTCAATGTCAAACTTTCTTCTCCCAACTACATAAAGTACCCCCTGGTTTATGCCCAATTTGAGGTGCCAGCATGTATTGAGTTTTACCTTCAGACATAACGGCACAAACATCCTGCAGAGCTTGTTCTTCATACTCTCCTCTGACCACTAGTACGACCGGCTTGCCCATCAATCCAGCCACCTGACTAGCCTTTTTAATCTTCTCTCGTAGGATGGTACGATTGGTAGCTGTTATGTGAGATGCTGTAGCATCAAAGAACCTACAGCGAGCAGTGAAGGCTGCTACACGGGCAAGAGGAGAGCGTGCCATGCCGAAGGTTAGACCTATCAGAAGGGCGTTGGCTCCAGGAATGGCCTTGAGGAGAAGAAGGTTAAGCAGATTTACTTCAAAGACAAGGGCCAACAAGCATAAATTAGCAGGATACCAGTCAAAGATTGTACATGAGAAATGGCTTTTTGGCTGGGACAATATTCTGGTAAGCATAATTTTGTTGTGCTTAGCTACTTTTTGTGCTTAAACAGCTCTGTGAAATTGAGCCATGGTTCAGGATTTGAATACATTTACACAATAATGCTAAGTAACAGTAGATATACTACTTTCCAATTTAGTCTGCTACTACTTAGTGTTCCCAAAGTCTCTCGTTAAAAACTCTAAGTCAAATATGAAATGTAATGGTAAATTATACATCGTATGGAACAGAAGAGGGGTGAATACTCACAAAGACTCTTGCTAGTCTAGTTATATGCCTCATAGCCTCCTTGAAGAACACAAGTTCCATCTTCTCTGATGCTCCATTGTTATATTGCATTAAACAACGCTGTAAACCTTCAAAGAGTTGGTTCTCATTGCATTCAGCATAACCTAATGGTACAGTCAACAAAATGTAATAAGGATCAATTATCTAATAAACAAAACTTTTGAACAGGTATTTGACTTGATCTGTTTAACTTTTCATTTCAGGTAATAAATTTGCAAATGTCTTGAATAAACTTATGATTGAAAAAATGTTTTAAAAATAAGCCTAAGTTTACCTCGGTCAGCTTCTTTGTTTCCAGAAACAATGTACTTAGCAAAGACAATGTCACTCAAGTTCTCTCCAAGAAGACGCACCTATCCAATAATAAAAGAAATCAATCAATTATCAAACACAAAAACACCTTTCTCCTGAAGACGAGCAGAGTATACGTCGACACCCCACCGGCTCTTTTCAGAGCCAACACTCCCACAAAAGAGATTTTACACATGGTTGTACCCGCAAGTTTACTATTTATTCATAGTTACTTCTTATTTTTCCACACCATGCAAAGCTTCAAACAACACTTATAAACACACCTGTCCCAAAACAAGTAAACAAAGTGTTCCTCTAAAGAACAATGTTGTAATTTTTACTAAATTATGGATTTTGTTGCTTTACAAAAGTTTCCTTTCATATAATTTATCTTCATTTTCTTATAATTTGATTGAATTTATGACATTAAATAAACTGAACAAACCTGGTCCATGCTTAACAAAGGTCCGCGGTATCGCTCAACCATAGATTCATTGACAGTACCAAGCTGGAAGGTCACCCCTCTCCTTCTACCTTCTGTACCAAGCCTTGTCTCTCCTTCACGTCCACGTTTGGTTTGTCCATCCTTCAATGCAGGTGTGAGTGTCTTTGGGATACTGGATTTGCGTGGAGGGGTGGGCAGGTGGGTTGTGATGGATGGAGGGGTAGGCTGTCTCATTTTGGATTCACCATTGACTGAAATATTGAAGGTTAAAAACTAAGTGTAATGTTACGTCAAATTGAAGACAATCAATCCCTGTATATAGTTAGTCTCCCTTTCAAGACGCTTTATTATGCTATTAAACTGAATCCATGAAGTGAACTGGGTACAAACCTGTTGGTTGTTTCACTGACTCCACTAAGATACTCTGCTCAGTCAATGTACTCCCTGAGATGATACAAGAAACAGCAGAATGTAAGTATGGAAGGATTTAGAGGTAAGATAGAGCGGACAACGTCTGTAAATCACTCCAAAATAAATCTTGTCCCAACAATCAATATAAAAATATAGCAGAGCTGCCAACATTTGCATCTTGCAATCAGGGAGATTTTGTACAACAATCAGGGAGATATAAAGAATAACATTCAACATAATAGGGAACAGGTTTCCATAATCAGGGAGATTTTCAAATTTGTTCGTCAGAACATGGAAAGATTGGTTCATTTTCAGGGAACTTTCTGCAGAATCAGGAAGAGTTAGCAGCTCTGGTATGGGCAACATACACTGTCCCAGACTCATGACAAACAGATAGACAGACATGACCAGTACGACCAGACAAACAGAAAAGAAGAGGATCACATCAACGTGCTGACCACACCCTACCTGCAGATGAATGTGATGAAGGTGTCGGTGATGCCATGCCTAGCTCAGATTGCTCATCACCATCTTCAGTCATTGCTGTGCTGCCTAGTGGTGTATGTGTGTAGGTGATTGAAGAGTGCATTGAAAGCAGTGGAAAGTAATCAAAATAACACATCAAACTAAGAATCTTGAACAATTGTCATTAATCCCATGGAGAAATAATGGTATGGAAATCACACACACATCAAATCTATCAAGTGACAGTAACAATATGCATTTATGTATGTACCAAGCCAAATAAAAATAATAAATAATAATAACAGGCATTTATAGAGCGCCCTCACACTGGGTACCACATCGCTTTACAAGGAACAGTACATTCACCCAAGCCAATAAATAAAGGCACTTATAATGGGAAAGGCAGTTGGTCCTTAGCGATCAACCATTGAACAGGAAAGTTTGTAGATGTTTCTTGAAAACTTCCATTGACTCTGCAAAACGGATTTGATAAGGGAGACAGTTCCAAAGGTGCGGGGCGTCTGCATAAAATGCAAAATCACCAACAAAGTGACATCATTGACACGTATTGAAACCTATACCTGTACATATCCATGTAACTCTTATCTATGGCTATGAAACAACTCATTAAGAAGATAAACTTGATTTTTACTTTCAATGTTTTAAAGTATTCCAGAAACGGAATGACTAAGTTGGATTTTAATGAAGAAACAAAGTAAAGTAATAAAGTAAAATAACATGACCTAGATGATGCACAAGTGATTGAAGAAATTGAATACGATCAATGTGATGTTGAAAAACAAACTCCAATCACATCAAAACAAAATACTAAAACAAAAAAATGTACTAAAAAAAAATGTATTAACAAAACAAAATGTACCAACAAAACAAAATGTATTAACAAAACAAAATGTACTAACAAAACAAAATGTACTAACAAAACAAAATGTACTAACAAAACAAAATGTACTAACAAAACAAAATGTACTAACAAAACAAAATGTACTAACAAAACCAAATGTACTAACAAAACAAAATGCTTGGCAAAACAAAAGATACTAACAAAACAGTCACACCATAAACAATCAAGATTGGCACTGGCCTTACCTCGTTCTGCTGAAGAGAGGGCCGAGAAGACCCCATTAGTGGGCGGAGTTTGACCCGACTCCTCCCCTTCATCTGAAGCCAGGCTTGGTGTCTGTCCAGGATAAACATAAATAAAATGTATCAATAAACAAACAACATATTTTGTAGGTCTCTGTAATGTACAAAGACTTTACATTTTTGCAACTCGGGGTTTGTTTTACATCAAAGAAATTGTTCACTAAAATATACCTTATTATTTGTTTTAATTTTATTTATGTATTTATCAAATCTGGTTATGAAGCCAAGGATTCTCAGAAAAGTGAACATAATCACTATACTAGCCAAGAACCCAATGGAGAGAAGACAAGGAAGGATGTTTCAGTTTTAAATAAGGGAGGAAAACCCCAGAGAAATATTCCCATCCACATAGTGCCCTTAGCGGGATTCGAACTGGGGTCCCAGAAGTGGAAGGGGAGGAAAGAAATCACTACGCAAACCTGACCTTACCATCCTTACCTTTCATTCAATAAAAATTAATATAAATGTTTAACAGAAGACCTTTAACAATGGATTGCATATAGCAAACACAGCCACACAAGTATTAGAAGCAAGCATAGATGAACAAAATAGCACAGCAAGCAATGGAGTTGACAGAAATTGAAGAAATATATTTATCGGCCAAGAAGAACAACTACAAAGAATTAAACTAAAACCTAGGTAAGAGAGAAAAGACAGACATCGAAAAAGAAGAGTTTGTAATTCTACTAAAATTACATCTAGAAAACACCCAGTTTTGGAAACAATGTCTGTATATAAAATGAAATGCAACAAACAAAATTTGATGTGAGCTTACAACACAATGATATTAGTGAGTCATAACATATGAAGCTTTATCTACCGACAAACACTAGAATCCTATCTACATTACAGCTTTGCTTTGCTGATGGAATAATTGCACAGTGGAATTTGGGAACTGTGGTTGGGTAGAATGAAGGGTTGGGGGGGGGGGGGGTAATAGCAATGAACTCAAGCTTTTGATTAAAAGCACACCACATTAAGCTACCCGTCCTTACGGGTCACCATAGCGCTCAGGATGATTTGGTTATATTAAAACAATGACAGCTCATTCATGACAGCAGCAACAATTGTCTGAATTGATTAATTAAACTCACAAAGCTACAAGGGGTTGGAGGTAGAGAACTGAATACCGGAGAAGGAGATATAAACAATGGTGAGGAACTCCCAGGGCTGTCAATAAACTAGGATTCAGTCATAAACAAGGAGGAAAATCATTACAAATAAAAGAAATCATGTGATCAAAAAGTGGTTTCAGATCTATGAAAGTAAATGTTTGAATAAATAAGATATGGGAATTATATTACAAGAACAAAGGGGCATGCAAACTCTTAAAGAACACAATGAAACAGTATTTCAAAAGAGATCTTAAGTAAATAGTAACTACACATATGTAACATCATGCCAATTAAAAAGTATAAGAATATGCAGGGGAAATAGAATAAAGGACATGCAAATTAATATAAAGTTTCTACTCAAGGATAGAAAACCCAAATAATTGGATATCATTCATTTCCAAGCTATGCCAACCATGGTCCTTGTGTCATTGAGTCAGACAATTCACCATAATTGACTTCTCTTCATCCAGGAGTATAAATGGTGATTTATGGGGGCTCAGACAGTGCTATACCTCCATGGTTTACGTCACTCCTAAGCTCTTAGTTACTTGAGATTGAATGCTCCCAAGGAGATGAGATTGACATATTCTTAAGGATGCGGGATAGCTGTCTTATAATGACACAGACTGTGTTGATAAGAATGACATCCTCCTACCTGAGAGTAGTCTGGGTTATTGACTGGTGTGACGACTCGTTGTTTTTCTTCTCCAGTGCAGAAACACTTCTCAACAATGTCTTCAAGCTGTTTGCTAAACCACAACTCATCTTCAAAGACAAACAAATAAATAAGTAACCAAATAAATAAATAAACAAATAAATAAATAAATAAATAAATAATTTAAAAAATATTGAAAAAAAAAATCAATTATGAAAAAATAGTGGATCAACATGAAGGGGAGAAGGTGAAATTTTTATACGGATATAATTTCTCACAAAAAATATGATTTTTTTTTCTTTTTTCGAAAAAATTAATTTTGTTTTGACAGTAAGAAATTTGAAAGAAACTTTCCTTTACCTTCTTTGGATTCAATCCTATCACAGTAGGTTCTAGTGGTTTCATGACACCATAGTCTAACTACAGTCCTCATCATGGGCGGGGCAGTAACCACACCCTGACCATCAGCTGCCTTGACCCGCCCCCTACGACCACGCCCTCCTACATAAAACACAATCAAACAGTATAATGGGATGAAAGGAATAAACATGCAATCTAACAAAACGAATTCCAAAATAAACTAATCTTATCACATAACAAGTACATTTACAATAAGTTGGTGGATTGGATCAGAGCGTGTACATTGAGCAATTCCTACAGCTTTTCTGAAACTTCAGTGACAATGATAACATACAATTTTCATGCAGTCTATGCCCAAGTATAAATTAATTAGTATTATTTTTCTTTCCAACCAAATGGTTTGTACTTGATAACATTCGGCATGGTGTGTTTATGTATTAATTTAATGACTAAATTTATAATTACTGGGTTCCGGGTCTTGTATAAGCTTATGCTTTTTTACCTGGATCCCTCGTATCATTTTGGTTATTTATATGATTGCATTGTTAATCTGTTCTTGAGAATATGATACAAAATACACCAAACCAAACCAAAACCAAATTAAATCGTCCTGTCCCGTCCTGAATTAATCAAACCAGTTACTCAATATAATATGTGTGCCATAATCTTCCTTCGTGCATGGGGGAAAATGCTTGATTGTTTAATAAATATAAAGTTGTTTGACCTGTGGCTAAGATTAAAGGAACTTTACAGAACTGGTAATTAAAATTTTCTTTAAGATCACAGATTTACATAAAACTTACACGGTCTAATGATGATGATAGTAGAAAACATCCCTAGTAATATTTCTGTCTGAAATGCCATATTTGATGAGAAATAAATAAAACTAATTTCCGATTGGAGTTTATCACTCATGAGCGTTTTATTCATGCATTGTATATTAACACATGCAAATGTGTAATCGGTTCCCGTTTCACTATTTTTTCGTGACCCAGATGGCCGATCGATTTCAAACTTCAACAGGTTTGTCAGTTTATGTATATGGTGGATTATATAAAGAGCTTAACTGTTTTGTTAGCAAAAACCAATTCTGTAATGTTCCTTTAAGAAGGCAATAGAGTGAACTGACGTCTATGAATGATCCATCCATGCATGAAGGTCTTCAATGATCCATGTCAGCAAAGTCAGAAATTGTCAGACAGAAATAGTCAACCCCATTCTGACAACAAATTCCCTTACTTAATAAATACGTACAATATCTGAAACCAATCAATTAAATATTACCATGGCAACCTCCATAATCAATAAAGTGACAACAAATTCATACATCATACACCACTGACAGTGCATCAGCAGAATGGATAAGGGCACAGCGAGTTCATATGATCTTTGAACTCTACTGCTTTACATGAGAGCTTCTAGCCAAGAACTCATGAATGTTCATAACAATAAACTTCATCCTAAAATACTTGAGTGTTTCTCTTTAAATATATTACCCTTCCTTGGTGATTTTAAAACACTGTTTGTATTTCAAAGAGTCACACTTTTATTGATCGACAAATGGCTTACCCCAAGCCAGTCCTAAAACCCTTAAATAATTTAAGTTTCTATCTTTAGGTGCCAGGGATGACCCAACCCAAGCCAGAACAAGGTGAGATGACTTACACAAGTCTACTACCTCCCTAGGATAATGAGATGCCTTACACAAGTCTACTATTTTGCCAGAATTACTATTTGGTTATGCTTGAGTGGTATCCATAGGATTTCAATACAAGTACCTTGCAATGCAAACAACATTACAATTCAGCCCTGGCTAGCTGGAACCACTAGAGATACAGTGTGAGATTTAACAGGCTAGGGACAGACACAGAAATATACAATCGTTTCTTAGATTCATTCATCCATTCTTAAATCTTGGTCTTATTGTGTCTTGCTCTCTGTGCATGGATGGAGGTAAGAACAGACACAATGGTGTCTCAAACTGGGCAAGATCCTAATGGATATCTTACTTAAGTTTGAGTGGTGTCATGTAAAGTGAAAGACGGCCTCGTTGGATTACGACAGCTACAGGTAACATTTCCATAGTCATATATAAATGATATTGCTAGCATACATTGATGTAGTGACTATAAAATGGAACAAATGTGAGAACATGTGAATATAGGACTAGAAGAAAATGAGTTTTTTGAGCATAAAATGCTTGATCATGATGTACATGTATCGTGCATGGTATTAATACTCTCCGTTGCTATACACAGTGGGATCATACAATGATAAGCTTAACCTTATCTCACTTAATATCAGTACAGTATCACTATCACTTACTGCGATAGTGTGATTTCCAGATGATGTATTTTTTCTACATAAGCTTACTTCTGGAGAATGACCAGCATACATACATGTACTGTTTGTTGTTTGAGATTGAGTTTTAAAGGCTTCATTATAGCCTTCGACCATAGGCCTACATGTACCATGACATTCCAGGTTATGATTTTATTTTATTGTGATAGGGTTCTGTGAAGTAGTTATGAGGTCATGCTTGTTTCTGCTGGTACTATGCCTCCTAATTAACATAACAGTGTCTGAGAGACCATGTGAAACAGATGGTTGTGTTTACTGTTAGAAATATCACATCATCTGTTGATGAGTGGGGTGATATAGATGTGGGCTTTTGTTGTTGAGTTGTGAGGAATCAATAAATTCTTAACAGGTTGGTTTTAGAAGTCCAGGACAGAATTCATGGTTGAATGCTTGGAATGATTGTAATGATTGTTGCAATTCAGCAGTACGTGGCTGCATAGACAAGTTTGTAAATAAGTTTGTAAAACCAAAATTATTCTTTATCCCCGATGTAAAATGAACATCTATTATAAAACCACATCATTGTTTCATACAAACATCCATGTTGATAGTACCATCTCTATGATAGTACACATGTACATGACTCATGCTACATCCGGAGTACATATTGACATTGGATGACCCCTCCTGTACTGTAACACAAACACTCAGTGTTACTAATGTAGGAAAGAAGTTTATCTTACTACACTACACAATTACTGATCAAATGGAAAGTGCAAAACTAATGCAATGTTTAAAATTCTAGTACAGTACTGGAACATTTTATGTATTTAATAAAAATGCACTTCGAAGTAAGCATAATAAAATATTTTTTTTGCAAAAGCGAAAAGTGTATTTTATGGACATGGAGGAGGTTTTATGATGAAGGTGTCCCATGATTAAATGCAGTCAAATGAAATGAAGGTTTCACGTGATTAAATAAAGTCAAATGAAATTCATGATTTATTAAAGGAATGTTACAGAACTGGTAATTAAAATTTTCTTTAAGGTCACAGATTTACATAAAACTTACACGGTCTAATGATGATGATAGTAGAAAACATCCCTAGAAATATTTCTGTCTGAAAGGCCATATTTGATGAGAAATAAATAAAACTATTTTCCGATTGGAGTTTATCGCTCATGAGCGTTTTATTCATGCATTGTATAACACATGCAAATGTGTAATCGGTTTTTCACTATTTTCTCGTGACCCAGATGGCCGATCGATCTCAAACTTCTACAGGTTTGTCAGTTTATGTATACGGTGGATTATATAAAGTGCTTTTACTGTTTTGTTAGCAAACACCAATTCTGTAATGTTCCTTTAAATGAAAGTTATTATTGGGAAAATGGTAGTAATATTATAATAATCTCATTCTTGCATTAAAATGCAATTATAAGATCTGTTTTGTGTTTGTATATTATCATATATTGTGCTGGGATATACTGCTGACAATCAGGGTTAACTGTTTGCATTTCTTAACCCCAGCTCCCTCATTGATTTACAAAGATTCTTCCTCACTCTCAAAAAATCCAACACCATATATGGTAACTCAACATCCAAACTGTTAGACTCTGATAAAGGTGGTGCAGTATGCCTGATCCCATTTAAAGTATAATAGTTTATTTGTGCAGTCTTCAGTCCAACAGAATCAAACAAAACATGCAGTTGTAGGGAACGATTTCATCCTGCACTTTTGCATAGCAAAATATTTTGACTGAACAGATTTTGTGTACACTGAATGCTATTATTGAGTAGCAAATGATGTTTTTTGAGTAGCAACTGATACAATTTGCGTACCATTTTGCTCTGCTATGCAAGAGAAATCGTTGACTGAGTTGGATATTGGTATACATTGGGGATAGTTGGGGTGAATGGACTATCATTTTCTTTTGATGAACTCTAACTTATTGGAAAAATAATTAAACTCAGTATTTTCTTTCTCTTTTATAACCAGAATATGAAGCCAAGTTGTTGATCTACTATTCACATGTCCTTTACTGATTACCTGTGACACCTAGCAGCCATGGAGAATGGATTTACAGCTGCTGCCCTGCATAGCACCAGGCAACAGTTCCAACAGAAGTATCTCACATGTAGCCAGTGTCGACAAGTTTACGATGATCAGACTAGAGTCCCCAAGTATCTATCATGTCTACATACCATCTGTATTCACTGCCTGGCTTCATTTGTTAATGGCAAGCCAGAGTTCCCTTGCCCACTCTGCAAAGCTCCTACTGGAATCCCACCAAGTGGAATGTCAGCCTTCCCGACCAACTTCAACGTCAAGAAGCTCAGAGAGTTTCTGGCGATAGATGAGATTCCAGAGAGTCATGTTGGTTCTGCGTTTATCTGTGAGGGTTGTGATAAGCATGAGAGGGCGCTAGTCTGCTGCGCTAATTGTGTGCGATATCTGTGTCGAGAATGTGTTATTGCTCATCAGTATGCCAATGGGTTTCAAGATCATCATGTCAATGTTCTTGGTGATCTGAACGACGATGAAGAGAAGCAGCTTCAGAGACGTAGACTCTTCTGTACAATCCACAGCCGACAAGCCTTGACGCTGTTCTGTGAGAAATGCAAAGTTGCCGTTTGTCAGGTTTGCTCCAATCTGGCACATATTGATGAAGGTCATCGCCTTGTGGATCTGGGGTCAGTGATTGATGATCAGAGACGGGAGCTTGGTCATCTGATGGGGAAGTGCCTGATGCAGCAGAAACCTCTGGAGATGCTTCTTGGTAATGTCATCACAGAGCAGGGGAAACTCAACATCAATGCTAAGACGGTAGAGGAAGATATCCATGCTTACTTTGTTGAGCGACATCGAGATCTGGAGAAACGAGAGCAGGAGTTGATCAAGACAGCTCGTGCTGTCCACAGTAAGATGGCATTGAGTATCAAAGATCAGAAAGAAGCAGCTGAAACTACACTGGCAGCCATCATGGCCACAGGGGAGTTCACTGAAACAGCCATCTTACATCGGAATCCAGTTGAGACGGCAAGAGCTTGGCAGAAACTCAAACCAACACTCTCTCAGATCAATGACAGAGTCTTCTACTCCAAGCCTGTTTCTAATAGTCTGATTGAGTTCCGTCATCAGCACAATGCCGCTGAGATGCAATTCCAGCTCAGTGTACGAGATCTTGGCAAGATCTACACCAACGATATCGCTCCTTTCCAGACTGATGTGAAAGTGTACCCAGCTTTCAATAACCAGGAGTGTAAGGTTGGACTTAAAACACTCAACCTTGATGGAGAAAAGAGTACACAGGGTGGGGCACTTGTACAGGCAGCACTAAAATCTCCATTAGGTGATCCTATGACCTGTGACCTTCAAGATAACATGGACGGAACTTATCACATCCTGTTCTCACCTACCATTGTGGGTAACTATGAAATGCTGGTATGCGTGTCAAAAGAACCGGTGCACAATGAACCAATGAAGATTGCCGTTCTTGACTTCCATACAGACATCCAGCCTGGTATAGTGGGTACCGAGTGCGTTATCCGTCTCTATGCTACCGACAGCAATGGTAACTCTCAACCACTTCCTGAAGACATGAACATTGACATCTGTCTGAAAGATCCTATGTCTTATGAGACAGAAACTGATGAGACATTTACTTCCGATGGATCTTACGTGGTCAAATTCCTTCCAAGAATTGTTGGAGATCACTTTCTGAGAATTTCACTTGATGGTACACCTCTTAGAGGCTCATCTCTCGTCGTCTGTGTTCATAAGATCATTGAGTGTACCTCAAAGGATGAAGAGATACTCCTTGAAGATGTGTCTGGCATCGCTGTTTGCTCCAAGGGAAACATCTACCTTGCAGATACCTTCAAGAATCAGGAGGTTGTTAAGCTAGATGGAGATGGAATGTTCCTTGAGACCTTCAGTGTGTCTTATAAGAACTATGCACTGTTGACTATTGATATGGAGGATAAACTCACGATGTTCTTCCTCAATCGTAAATGTGTCTCCACGTACGCCACAGATGGAAAGTTCATTCGTCGTTTCCAAGCCAACGATGTGAAGAATGTCACAAGTGTTGCTGTCAACGCTCGTGGTGATACCTTACTCCTTGATTGCTTGGAATGTTGCGTCTTCATGTACGATGAGAAGGGTTTCTTCATACAGCGGATCGGTAACCAGGGATGCGGGAGAGGGGAGCTGAATTTCCCCATCAGTATGTGTGTGGATAAATTCAGTAACATCTACGTGAGTGACAAAGGGAACCAGTGTGTCGTACGTGTTAATCCGGATGGGAAGTACTTAAAGCAGTTTGGTAACAGAGACAATTTATTCCATCCTGGCTCCGTGGTTATCGCCTTAAATGGTTACCTCTTGGTACATGATGAAAGACTTGCTCAAGTTGTCCATGTCTTCAGTCCTCAGACCAATGAGATCATACGAGTAGTTGAAGTACATGGTATTGTTGGATTTCAGGAAGCTATGGCAATTACTATAGACGGTTGTTTTATTAAAGTGGATCATAAAGGGAACTGTTTGAGGAAATATGCCTACAAGTAAAGAGATGAAACTATGCTCAGTTGCAGTGTAAACTAATGCCTGTGTATATTTCACGCAAAAGCAAAGCGAATTTTGGTGAAGCAATAATTGGTCTGCGCTGTTTTTTCCAATTGTGATGCAAGAAAATTGGCTTAGCTTTTGCTTTCCTGTGAAGTATGAACCAGGCTTAACAGCCGTCTGAAACCAAAATGACATGGACATTTGTATGTTGAATCATGATGTAAATTTATATTTCAGTTCTGTGCATGAAACCTTAAAAATTGATAAAATGTCAACTGAGTCTTGTTAACAGAGGAAAGCTTTTAGAGTTTGGTAACAGTTTGTAACATTTCAATGAATTTGTGTCAGGTTTAAGTTCCAGTGAATGATTTCCATTGTATAGCAGGGCAAATTTGCTACACAAAATTTATCAGAACTGCAACTCAGAAATCACCATTTGCTATGTACTCAATATTAACACTCAGTGTGTGCAAAATAAGTTCCAGTCTAAATATTTTGCTTTGCAAAATTGCTGGACGACAGGGTTTCTTGAGTTCTCTTAATAATGTAGAGAGAAATCTCCCACTTTGAAATTTGAAGTTCATTTGATTTAAAAACTTATTAAAAATACTGATCATATTTATTATACACAGTTGAAACAACTCTGTGCAGAAGTGTAAAAAACACATAGCCCAAAACAGAAAGCTCAATCCAGATATTCATAAAGTATGTTTGTAGTTTAACATTGCATTGCACAACACAAGTCTAAGCATAATGTGTAAATTGTACACAGTTATTATAATGTATACGTGAAAAGACTATTAATGTGGACGCTCACATAGCCATGTTAGTTTTACAATTTCATGGGTTCAAGTACTGGAAGTATACATGTTTGGATTAATGTTATGGCTGTCATGGTCTGTCTGAAGACAAAGGGGCCAAATTCCATAAAGCTAGTAAGCATAAAAACTTGCTAAGCACAGAAATATTTTGCTTAGCAATAGCAAAGACAGGTTACCAGCCAATATTCCCTAAATTTTACATTGTTGTGACTGGTGCCCCACTCAATTTTTGTTTAGCAAAGAAATTTGCTAAGCAGTATTTTCTGCTAAACAGTTTTATGAAATTGGGCACTGTCCACAGACTGTTCTACACTCACTAAGATGTTAATTTAATTGCCACAGTCTAATATCATGCTTGAAATTCTCTTATCTTTGATATGATATAAGATTTAAATTTAGAAAGAAAATACTCTGCCTTGTACGCCTGCTGTTATAAACAAAGAACAAAACAAAATATGTTTTTCTCGAATTTTTTTTCTTGAACCTGAGGTTGTTTTTTTGGCGTTTTCTTGGAAAAGAATTTTGGAACGATAATTCTTATTACAGAAAAGAAAAAATCCCCACCCAAAACAAACAATACAACCCCCCCAAATACCCCAACCTACAATCCCTTTAAAGTACAGTATTGGTAAGGTTTTACATCCACCCTGTCCCATGTGCAAGTAGTTTATTTTCAATTTTGGTCACTTCATATTTCATCTTGCAAACTGCAGCTCTATGACCCTGCGTGAATATTAATAATAACTAACTACATTATGGTACCAGCATGTAGAAGAAAATCTACATAACACGTGTAGTTCACTGCATGGGTTTGTATGATCACTAACATATTAAAGATTCGCAGAGAAATAATTGGAGTTAATACTCTGTGACGGTCTGAAAGATTTGTACTACATGTACATGTACTACTACATTATAATCTGTAAATGTTATCAACTGTACTGGCTAGAACTGGCTTTCAGTGTAGCTCATGATAAAAACTGTGTGCTACAAATAAATGAACCAAATGTAGAAATGTATGAAATATATCTTTTTCCAGATTCATTGACATTTTATAGAGCAATATGGTTGGTTGTGCACTTACTTTATAATTAAATGTCGGGAAGACTTTCAATTACCGTGCTCTAAATATTGAACAACATATTTAAATATTGATTGTAAGCCGACTATTTAAAGGATAAGTGTTATTTTGGAGTGGTTTGTAAAGAATGTTTCTTGTTTGCCAGATGTGGCCCCTGGATTCCAATCAATACTGATTTAAATATGTTGTAAATATCTGTACTAAATATGAATTGTACTTTGAATTTCTAATTTTTGATAACAAGATTGGGTTAATGAAAACTGTGTTTTGTTTTGCCATTTTTGCTGTGTAACTGAGAGAAATCTAATTTCTGTTTAATTTATTTATTTAACAAACTTATTTTTGTATAATATATCCGAGAGACTGTTTAACTTGTAAGGGATGGGTTTATAACAGCAAACGTTATTAAGCTGGGATAATTATTCTTCTGAATATTTGTATTAACGTTTTCCTTTTGAGCAAAACAATTCCCATGATGTCATCATTTATTTTTCTCAACCAATGTTAACTTAGAAACCTAAACAAATGTATGGAACTAAAACCGAGGGTATTTAACTGTATGAACAAATTGAGATTCAATTAACATTGGCTGTATATAAATGTCTACAATCTGTATACTATTTGGGGTTGTACTCTTTCACTATTTTGTGATAAGTACTGTATACTCAGCGTTTTTGACTCCTCTGGAAAACCATCCATTTAAGCTTTCCACAGGACTCTGAAAACTACAGCGCTTTTCACACATCAAGGTAAAACCAAAATAATAAGCTTTACACCAGTTGCAATTTTTACATCAATTAAAATATGTATCTGTTCATAATTTGGACATAGGATGAATATTAAAATAATTGACAATGTATAGAATTATGATATGTTCGTGGTAGGAAAAGCTGATACAGACAGTTGCCTTGTGGTCGCCAGTTCACAAGAAATAAACCCCAAGAAATTCCTATCCCAGGGTTTTTTCACTTGACCGTACTCCAAAGCAGGGGTAGCTACATGTATTTCCTGAGAGTTTGCTAGGGTTAGTGATTCAAGTGTGAATGGGGCTCTTTACTCATGTAAAAGAAACCTTGTCCCTTTGAGTATGTCCATCAATAAAATATAACTTTGATAACAAATGCTGCATCTACGTTTGACAGTGGAACGGGTAGTTTAAAGGGGGCTGTGTCGTCATGATCAAAGCAGGCATGTGGCTGTACATGGAAGTATGAACTCTCACTCAGTTACTGCACACACGCACCCTCCCTCCGTATCATATCAATGGCAGTAACTGGGTGAGAGTTTATAATTTCATGTACAGCCACAGGCCTGCTTTGATCATGACGACACAGCCCCTTTAAGTGAAGGGTCAAAGGGGAAGACAAATTATTTATGAAAAAATGTAATTGCAGCGATATGGAGTGGATTTTGTGAATGGGAATGGACAGCAATAATGGTTCTGTACCATGGTGGAAATCAGAATGTTTAAATCAATTATTCTTGCTAAAAAAAGCCATACCAAAATAAATGTACAAATTGACCAAATGTTTTTTATTTTCTCCAGCTTTATAAAAATGTTTATTCTGTATATGCTGGAGGTAAAATAAGAAGTTAGTTAAGGGATCTTGATAAACTAATATTGTTTGTTTACTGGATGGATTTTATGGTTTCAGTAATAAATTGTTTGAAGTAACCACAGTAACAATGGATTTAGTAAACTGAGATATGAAATGTGATGAGAATAACAATAATATTAAAAACATTCCTTCTATCAGATAGCTCCATAATCATCCAAAATCTCTCAAATTTGATCATTAATATGAACAATAAATGGAAAATTAATCTATAATGATAACTGTTTGTAGTTTCCGTAGATTGATTTGTCTCCTAGGTCTTATCGGCAATTCTGAATAACATAAATATGGAATCATACTTCATGTGAATGCAAATAAATTGTGACTTTCGAAGCGGAGATTTTGAGAAAATATCTGAAATATTAGAACACATCATTGCTCAGGTTGTAAAGTCATATTACGCTTGACATGAAGTGTGAATCAGGATTTTAGAATATTGAGATGAACATCAAAGGAGGGGGTCTTACCTGCTGCTTGTGGACGTCCTCCTCCCCCTCGTCTTGCTCCATGTCTCGGTCGACCCCGGGAATGAGGAGATAAGAGATATAATCCTTGGATGACTCGATTGATGTCATGAAGAGAGAAGACATAGTGAGGTGTGATCGGAGTCGGGGATAGCTTGGAATGAATGGCTGCATGAAGATCAAGAGTTGCTGATAGGAGTGCCTGCAGGTAAAGAAGAAGAAGAACAGGGCATTAGTTTAAAGGGTCTGTATACGTTTGGTAATCACTCTCAAAATTAATGGCAATAAAAGCCTACATGGTAAGAAGTAAAGCAGCTTCTGATAGTATAAAGCAATTCGAGAAACATTTCACTTTGAAGTAATGTGGTTATGGAAAAAGACATCAGTTTTTGTCCGACAAAATTTGAATCTGAGAAGCGTTACTGTCAGAAACGTTTCTCAGAGTGTGTATTCCAATAGCAGACTATTCTTCCTGCGTGGACATAGCCGCTCCAGATTTTATATCTCAAAAACGCTACCACCTTTTGAAATGAAATTTTCACAGGTTAGTTTATTGTATATATCTGCATTTATATATAGGATAAAAACAAACGAACAGTTCCAAAAACCAAAGGTACACTTTCTCTTTAAGAAGGGAGATTGTTAAACGGTTAATATTCTGAAATGATTTAACGGTTTGCTTACCTGAGCCAACTCATAATGATGAGCCAAGGAGTACGCAGGAAACTCCTCCAACCAACCCTGAAGATTGGCTCGATGAAGATCATCCATCTCATCTCTACCCAGAGGGAACAATGACAATACACAGAATAGCCTGGTCAGACGGGGTGACAGAGGGTAGCTGGCTGTTCCACTACCCACACCTGATATACCAGGCGGGGTACAGGCAGTGATGAAATTAGCGCCCTCTAGTGACTGGAAGAAGAGACGCTTTCTGTCATAGACGCCACTGTGTACTAGAAGTTGACGAAGGACATCTGTACAAGGCTGGGTACCTGGGTTAAGTAATAAATAAAGAAATCAAGGACAACCCAACAATGACTTTAGTAAACACCTTAGATTGGGATTAAGCAATAAATCCTACCTGTTTTACTATCAACTGCAGCACAATTCAAATCATCTATGAAGAACAATTGACTGGAACTTGACTTCTGTTGATGACTTCCCGTAGCAACAGCTGCCATGGCAACACTACGTGGGCGGAGCTTGCTAACAATAGCATCTTCAAATGATTGACAGCTGAGTCCAGGAGACATGTTAGTCTTGAGGAAGTAGTGCTTGGGATGAACCATATTCTGAAAGGGAAACAAAAATCCTGACAATAGTAAACTTCCTACATAAAGATTCAATTATCATCACGGAGTATAAATAGTAATAATACGCAGTTCTTATATAGCGCTTTATCTCACACGAGGGCATATCAAAGCATGCATTATTCAATCATCATTCATTATGCCGAGCTATGTTTGAAATGTAAGACCCATTTATTTACATAGCACCATGTAACGGTTTACAAGGTGCTGTGGCGAACCACTTCTCTTAAAGATAAGTGTACTGGGTTCTTTTACATGCATTACCATACACAACACACAAGACCTACGGCTTTACATCCTATCCGAAGGACGCAGCAATAATGGTTAAGTGTCTTGCTTAAGGACACAAGTGTCAAGACCAGGACCCGAACCCACACTCTGCTGATCAGAAACACCAGAGCTCGAGTCTAGTGAACTTGACCGCTCGGCTGCAACACCCAAAATCTGAGTATGAGTACATATACAAATGGCCAGCAGTGCATCAACCAAATCCCACCCCAGTTGTTAACACAGAAAGCTGATAAAGGAAACAGTTTACCTGTATTAGAGCCGATTTGCCGACACCAGAGGGTCCAGTTAGCATCACAGGGCAGTTGGAACTCAACAAGAGATCTATCAAACCAAAGTATCTCTCAATCTGGAAAACAAATAACAAGATTGAATAACATCTAGAAAATCTTACACATCAAAGGGAATGTAGAATAGTTAACATTAATATCTATTTACTCACCTCTGGAATAATGGTATAGCCCGATGGCAGTGTCTTGGCCCGGTCTTGTGATTTGTCCCCCCATGGAACGAGAACACCATGATATGGATCAATCTTGTAGTCATAAACACTGCCCTCTGGTGGTAGGTTGATATCAAAACTGGCTCTGGATAGGGTTTCACGAGCAAAGCGACTGAATGCATCAACATATCTGGAAAAAATTGGAACGGGAAAACATTTTACACAAAAATAATACTTTAGTAAAATGTATTCGTGTTAACATAAGCTTAAAAAAAAGATCAACCAAGTGTTATACTATTTGTGTTTTACCCATACACCGATGTGTGTAGCTCAGTACATTCACAAGTCCTGTGAAAGAAAAACCACAGGCATATTACTCGGGTGGGATTCGAACCCACGACTGTTGCTATTCTAGAGCAGATGTCTTACCAACTAGACCACCGAGATTACCCGGTAGCTAGAGGCAGTTTGAATCCTATATTTTAGCAGCGGGTACCGCAACGAATAATATTCTTTATTGACACAAATAAAAAAAAGATGTAGCATACCTGGAGTGAAGATGGCCACCAAATCCCCAGATAAAACTGAAGGCAAACATTGACAGGAACCTAGTGGTAGGGTTAGCTTGTCCTGGTAGGTCACTGTTACCAACTGTCTCTGGTCGGTTGGTGATGGGTGATGGGCTAGGTCTGCCATCTGAAAAAATAAAATATTTAAATTATATAAAATTACAAAGCATTATTAACAATTCAATTTATAGAAAGAATGGTCCATTATATTTGTATTTACTCCTCAGATTTGTTGATGTCAACATTTTTTTATTTTTATCAAGTAATAAATCACAAGGGAAACTGACTGGGTAAATTTTAAATAATTTGGGGTTGAACAAAGACAAATTGAATAGCAGGATTTGAACCTGCGGCCTCCAGATTAACGTGCAGGCGCTCTACCAACAGAGCTATCTAGCCCTATGTTTGCGGTCTCCCTATTTTGTCAATATCTTTGTTAGTGGTGCTAGTCAGAAGCCATACAACCTGTAACTGCCATGTAGCCAGGGATCACACCCAAGTTTACGATACAACCTGGGAAGTGGCAGCAGAGGGATCACCTTAAGGGGATGCGACTTTTTTATTTCAAATACCAAGTAATAAACCACAAGTTAAACTGACCCAGTAAATTTTTAATAATTTTGGGTTGAACAAAGACAAAACCTGCAACCTCTGGATTAATGTTCTGGCAATCTACCAACTGAGCTATCTAGCCCTAATGTTGGCGGTCTCCCTTTTTCTAATAAAAAAAACCTTATCAATATTGAACTTACCAGCAACGGGGCTGTCTGTTTCAGATTCTTCTTCCTCATGGACAAGATACTTATCACATAACGCTGAGAGGATGCGAAGGAAAGAGGACACTTCTTGGATCCCGTCGACGATGCAGTAGTTTGAACTGATGGAGGCAGGGAGATCAGCTGAGAGGACGGGTTGACATTTGTGATTCAGGAAATCAATCGTTGAGCTGAAAGTGTCTTCAATCAGGGCAGTAAGCATCTGAAGGCTACAGGGGGAAAACAAGCAGTAAATCAATTGCTTTATTTTGGAATTATTGCTTTTTAATTTTGGTCCTTCATTTCTTTATTTCTCTAAGAGTGTTTTAAGATAGTAATTGAAGATGCAGTTTATTAGTTACTTTAACCAAACATATCATCAAGAACTTGTTGTACATTTGAAAAAGTAATTAGTAAATTCCAAATTTGAAATACAATCATTTTCATGATGAAGTTTAAGACAATCAACAACCAAAGGAAAAAAAAAGAAAAAGGCAAAGCAACTAAACATTTATGATATATTTCAATACAACAAGTTATTGACATGGAGTATTTAACGTATAACTATTGTGGATAAACCATACATTAAATGAAATGATATAATTAGATTTAGCCAAATGATAAACACATGAAAACGAAGAGCAGTCTAGACCAGCCCACAGATGAGAAAGTACACTAAAGTTTGTATCAACAGTCAAGGAACCAGACAAGATGAAGACACAATGCTTCTTTCTACCTCGGCTACAACGGTGCTAAGCAGGGACATCATGCTAAGCAAGTAATACCACAACTTAGACTACAGTACCAAGCCACAGCGTGTTGCAGACTGTGCAAGTCTCACACATTCGAACATCGGGACCAGTTGAAGTGCGCAAGTTTGTTTCCTTCGCGCGATGAAGCAATGTTGGTGGTTCCAAAAATGTTTGAAAACGCGCGAGACTTGCACGGTCTATTCATTATGGAGGTGTGCATTGAACTAATTCACACTTTGTGGATGTATTCTTGACTTTTTAGCATTTGATTTTTTTGTTTACATGAGATGTATGGAATGGAATGTCTTGTAGAGCAGATGTAATCGATGACACAATGGTAGCTAATGGAAGGTTGGAAGGAGGTTGTGGAACTAGGGCAGAGAAGGTCATGGTTCAATCAGGAAGATGGAAGTAGGATTGGGTAGGAACAGTGGAGTAACCAGACATTTTCATTTGGGGGGAGGGGGGCAAGTAGGGGCAAAGAAATAATATTATTATTACATTTTTTTTTTTTTTTTTTTTGGGGGGGGGGGTACCATTTTATGAAGCAAACCATTTGTTTGTGCATTTTTAACAATCTCATTTGGGGGGGGGGGGCAAGATGGGGAAAGGGGCTCCACCCCCCTGCGTCCCCCTCTGGTTACACCACTGGGTAGGAACATGGAGGTAGGATGGTAGGAAGTTGTAGGATTGGATACAAGGGTTTCATGCTGTTTGTGTAGCCTGTAACATAAAGCGTTTTGTGAGGATGTATATTTGTTGAGCTTAAAACCCACCAGTTCTTGTTAATATTCCAGTGTGATTTATTACATAGCCATGGCTCGTATGACCGGTTGACATTAGTATCACTGGAAAAACACACAAGTAAGTCAACAAATACACAATCAATACAACAACAATCACAAGAATAAATAGTCACAAATTATGAGTTGTCTTGAAACTTGAGCAGCCCAATTATCTGAGCCAACTTGTACTGGGGTAGCCAAGGATACTCTTACAAACTTGATACTCGAATCAGTGTTTGGACCAGTGTGTGGATGTATTCTAAGTCATTCGGTGGGCAAACTGAAGTTTAGACGGTGGTTACCTTCGTTAACTCTGCAAGTTTCTTTTAACAAATGTCAACTGTTTATAGAAGAGTGGTAATCTTTATGGAATCAGCAATCAATATTTTTAAAGAACAATGGCCCAAAAAGGTGAAATGAATCGAATACAATCATTTTCAATAATCAGAACTGGCTAAAATAATTAAAGTTGCACTCACACATGATCTCTGTTACAAATAATGATTTACCTGTACAAGAGCTAAAAGAATCAAAAGACACACATGAAAGGAGTTTTCACAAAAACATGATCTTTGTCGGGTGTTTGGAGCAGCATATTCACACTAATGGTTTCACATATGAACTCTAGTATATGTAATGGGATGAAATTGAAGGCCCCCTTTTTTGTAAACCCCTAGTATACCTATGTCCAGCTCGGACTAGGGCGAGTCTAGGAGTGGGTGGTTGCCTGGTGGTGTATGATGAGTGGGTTATGGTAGTAGGCTATACAACCAATCACGGCGCATTGAGGAAGGGTTGTCCAGAGATCAGTGACCATACCAAAGAAAGTGTTTGGGCACTTGGCCACTGGACTCCGACAGAGGAAAGTTGTAAGATTTAACCTTCCAAGTTTCTTCAGTTTATGCACTTTACCTCTGTCAGATATCTGCATTGGATTGCACCAGCTCAGCTTCATCTTCACAAATAATTATATGTTCATCCCCTGTCCTGCTCTAGGCGGATTTGAATACAAGAGAGCCAGCAGGACAGCGATACATCAACTCATCACTTCTTTGTTTGTCACCATTGGATCTGGTTGTAACGAAAACAGTAATTCTGTCCCCTGATCAAGGACAAGGAACTGTTTTCGCACCACTTCAAGTCCCCCATCATCAACTTCAGCGCCCCCTTGTATCATCATATCATCATCTTTAAGTTATCGGCTAGTTATTCTTCATTATCTCCAAGTGCGCCATTGTCTTCTAAACAGATAGGCCATTCATTTGATTAAATTTTGCATTGTATAAAGTAGTATTTTATTGTCGAGACCTGCCGGGTTCTCTATTTATTTCCTTTTATTTGAGAGTCAATATTTTATACTCTCATTTAACATTCATATACAGCGTTTTATCGCCTTTCCCTTTATTTGTAGCCGGGATAATAACAAACCTTTACCTTTTACAAGCAAATACCAGCGTATCCCTTGTAACTTTATTATGTCTCAGTGTAGAGAGCGCCAGCCGCACTGGAACCTGTTACATAATTGGTGCCCAATGTGGGAGTATGCTGTATTTCTTTTCCAAATTTGATTGTGTGTATTTTAAACAAACACCTTTCGACGGCTACTAAAGGGGCCCACATTATTATTTCTCAACATTGTTTTCTACCAGTATTTCTACATTTATTGTATTGCATTTTCTTGTTTTATTTTGCCATTATGAATGTTTACTTGATTTGTGTTTCTTGCTTTGATGTGCCCTTTTGTTGCACAGAATTATCTTTATATCAGTAAGTCGTGTTTATTAATTAATGTTTGCAATGTTACTGTTGTATTTCATAAATTTTCCCCAAGTGGACCTTATGACGCCCCTGCTGGGTTTGAGTTCTATTCGGTCTTAGTGACCACTATTCCTCTTCATGCCACCAAGGAGCAGGTACAGCATTTTTTTGTGTGGGGCGGGCGCAGTCCAACATTTGTGTGAGCTGCGGTTCTCGAGAAGCTATGGCAACTATTCCTTTTGCTTTTATCACTTTTCGGGAACTGCAGCACTCGCTGTCCATTGTTTGGTTGGTAAGCCTTTCCTCGATGGCCACCCACGGATTCTGCCATCACTTTGTCAACCACCACCTCCTTACACCAACCCTAGTCCAATAGCTTCCCTCCTCCCCTCTCCTGCTGATGTCCTCCGGACAACTTCAGCTATCCCAATTCTCCTCCCCCCGACACCATTCCTCATGCAAATTCCAATCCCACCTCACCCATCTCCTACCCTGCCTCCATCCCTCTTACAACCATCCCTATTTCCGATCCCCCAGTTCCACATCCTGCAATTTCTCCCAAACCACAACCAGCATTCATTTAAGGCGCGATGCAGCCTGCGCCTCAGCTCAAACCACCTTTAGTTTCTCCTCTCTCTTCATTGCCATTAATTTCCTTTTATTTGAGAGTCAATATTTTATACTCTCATTTAACGTTCATATACGCCTTTCCCTTTATTTGTAGCCGGAATAATAATAAACCTTTACCTTTTACAAGCAAATACCAGCGTATCCCTTGTAACTTTATTATGTCTCAGTATAGAGTGCGCTAGCCGCACTGGAACCTGTTACATATAGGTCACACTCAAACGTCTACAAAATTGTCTCAAAAGCACAATTATTCAAACAATAAAACAGATAAGAATTTAAATTTTGATTTGTACCTGATATTGGGGACTTCCCAGTGTGACTTGGCACTACTCAACCATGACTCAGTCAATGATTTCCAATACACAACCTCTCGACCACAATGAACAATCCCACATCTTGAAATCAATGCTGGAGAAGCCGTAGATAGATCAGACGTCTCAAAGAGGATGAAACAAGAATCTTGAAAGAAATCAAAACAAATTATTTGTTGATGGTTATACACATCTTACAAGTCAGATGGAAAGTACTTTGGGTCAAAGACTCAAAGTTCATTGATATAAACTTACCGGCCATTGATATCTGCTCCCCTTGATCTAAGTTCATCATCTTGCAATCTGTCTTGAGTAACATCCCAACGCTCTCTGTCCACTCAGGGTTAAGGAACCCATCCAGTATCAACCATCTTTGTATAATGCTAGGTGGATTCAGTAATGCTTTGTTCTTCTTCTCTGTTTGCTGAGAGAGGAGCACCTTAGCAGCAGAGGCAGAGATTGAAGCGTCACGAAGAAGCCGGGTGAAGATGCCATCACGCCATGAGTGGCTCGACTCCTCATACGCTCCCAACAGCTGTGAGAAAAGAGAAGATATTTATTTGTTTTCATTCTTGAAGATCTGTAGCTTGATACTTCCAAAGTTCTGCTTGAAAAATATCAACAGGCAGCTTGGGGGAATGCCGTCGCACGATTTCAAGAATTCCTTTTTTATTTCAGAGAAAGCTTGTCAAACAAATTTTGACTTGTTCCAAGACTCTAGACGCTGATTCTGTACTAGCTGTGGTGTGATCAAGGCATATGGTAAGAATTATAATCAAATGGTATTGCCAATCAAGCGCCCTCAAGTGCTCCTACACTGCATGGATACTGTTTATTGTCTCACCTCTTGTACTGATAAAGCATCCGGGAAGATGACATCAGTATTGACCTCTGGATACACAATGTCTTCAACTCCTTGAGTAGCTGCATTCATCCAAGATAAGCTAATCTTACCTAGTGCACCTGCAGTACGTCTTATCTTCTCCACGGTGTGAGAACGACGAAATTCAACTTCAGTTGATGACTGTGTGAAACAAAAAGATTTCTTAAGACATATCAAAACATCAAATATTACTGCATTGAAACTCGAATAACTTCAAAAGCTCCAAAACGATGATAGATTATCCCTTCATTTCGTCAAATGTTTCAACTTTTCTCATGACATTATGACTTGATGAGGTGACTTCACTGTTGAATACTCACTGTGATTGATATTTTCTTGGTCGGACTACTCCGTCCGTCTTCCTTGGTAGGCGGGGTTGTATGAAGAGTGTTCAAGACTCGAGATAATGTCTCCCGACAGACCGTCTTCCCACTGCCAGCTGGTCCTACTAAGATAACTCCTTGTTTTTCCTTCAAGCTGTTATATAGCTCCAGTACCTGGGGTGAGTATAACAATTAGGTCTGGAGTCTCATTCTTGCAGAGGTAAGTTGATTAAATTTTTCTGGCACAAGGAAAACTCATGCAACTAGAGTCAGAATGATTGCACAAATGTTTTATCTTGTTCAACCTCACACCATCTCTCTATTAACCTCATGCCTTTACGTCATAAGTGGTGACTTTGCCAGGCTCACCATTTTGGGAGTCAACAGGTGAGTGTGTGAACTACACTGTTTAACACACAGCGACATTGACTCCCAAAATGGTGCACAACCACGATTATTGTGATGATGACGTCAGGTGAATTGGGTCAATACATACCTTGGTAACATGTTGAGGTGTTGCTTGTAGTTTATCAGCAACAAACTGACACTGGATAGCGTCAACTAACACCGGATCATGCTCTTGGCTAGTGGTACCTGGACGTCCCATCCCACCCCATGGAAACACACTGCGTAGGAGATTCCGAACAATCCGAGCATGGTCAGGGATAGGTAGGCCTGGTAGTAGGATAGATTGGATGGCAAACACAATTGCAATTTCTTCACGATGTTCTTCATCTTGCTCAAGAGCTGGAACATCTGTATCCATCAGGTTACCTTTGAAAAAGAAATCCAGTTATACAAACATTCTGGAATGGTTTTGAGATGGGCTAAGAAGGTATGGACTACAAACAAGGCAGAAATTAAAAACTAAATTGAGAAATTTCAAAATAAACTTTGAAAAATGTAAAGTTATTGATTGTTTAAATCATCTCAGTTGTTGTAAATTTATCATCAAAACTTTCTAGCGCCTTATAGACCTTAGTACTGACGAAGTTACAGCACAACTGTCAGAAATGCAGTAAACAAACCGTGATGTCATCAGTACAGGGGTCTATTAAAGTTGTTCTCTCAGTATCATTCTTTCAACTTTATTTTCATGATATATTCATCATTTCAATATAATATTTCCAAAGCTACAATTTTTTCTTTAGAGCTCCCAGGTTCTTGTTGGTGTACAATGGGAGCAGTTTGTGAGATCTTACTTTCTGAGCCTGTTTCTGAATTGAGCATGCTGCTGTTACGGGTCGCTGATCTCCCTGGAAGCTGGAATAATTGTTTCTTAGCGTGGAGCTTGATAGTTGCAATCTTAATCACTGACTGGATTGTACGTAAACCAAACGTACACTCTCGACTCTTAGGGAACTGTGTAGAAAAGGAAAAGAGAAATGGATTGAATAAAGTGAAATTCACTAGTTGCTTCACAAAAACTGGCACGTTGTGGGCACCGGACTCAAGCTCTGGTGTTTTGGATCAGCAGAGTGTGTGTTCGAGTCCTGGTCATGACACCTGTGTCCTTAAGCAAGACACTTAACCATTATCGCTTCTCTTCACCCAGGAGTACAAATGGGTACCGACGAGAGCTGGGGAGTAACCTGCGATGGACTGGCAGCCTGTCCAGGGGGAATAGAAATATTCTCAGTTGTTTAATGCCAAGGAAACCGAATATAAACACCGGCCTGATAAGCCATATCGGCTCGGGACAGACTTTACTTTACTTTACTTCACAAAAATTACCACTAATAACAAAAACCAAGAGTCAATTACAAAAATAACCACTCACCGATTCCTTGAAATAAAAATGTACAAGATATTTTATGTATTTGAAACCAAATGATGAAAAAACAAATAAGGGAATAAGTAAATTAGAATAAATGGAACTCACCTGTGTTTGAAACAGGTCAGCAAAAGTGCATAACTTGGATGCAAGGGCGTCAGCCCCAATAAAACCCCGCCAATAGAGGGCGCTCTGTAGGATGATACGCAAGTCTGGTTTGACCATGGACATAGGACGCATCAATGACTGCAAAGGAACAAGGTGCAAGAAACAACTTGTTAGTGATGTTTGAAGCTTTGCATGGTGTGGAAAATAAGAAGTAACTATAATAAGTAAACATGCGTGTACAACCAAGTATCAAATTCTTTTGGGAGGAGTGTTGGCTCTGAAAAGAGCCGGTGTGGTCTCGACGTTTCAAACAGTATACTCTGCTCATCTTCAGTAGAATGCACTTTATTATTCCTTCATAGTAAAATACTTTTAAAAAGTAAGTTTTGAGATTGTTCAAACTTCATGAAAGAAATGGCCTTATAGTTCATATCTAAATTCTAGGGTGACTTTTTGAAAAATGAAATAAAATTATTCTGAAGATTTTGAGAAACTCACCCTTAGAGTGTCTGGAATCTTATGAGTAATAGAGTTTGAGGTGTTGAGTGTTGCAAAGCAACCAAAGTTACTACTCGCTGGCATGAGGGTATTATTGAGCATTACATGACCCAAGAAGGTTGGTTTATAGGTCCAAGGAGTTGGTAGAGGCGCTGTGTCCTGGGATTGAGGTGGTACTCCAGGTGCTACTCCTAGAATAAACAAGAGGCAAGACAGTATTAAGGAAGTACTCTCATCAAAGCATGAAAACACTCATATGCAGAGAAAGATGAAAATTATAAGATGTACTATCTGACTAGCAGGCAACAGGGAACAGGGAGTGCTTAACCTTTTTGTAAAGTAGCTCACCGGGCTAGTAAACTATGCATTTTACTTGCCTCCAGAAAGTTTAGTAGCCCAAATTCTAAACATGTATTGTCATTAATGTATCTTTCTGATGTATTAATGGTAGCGATCACAACCAGTTTCATGGTCAAATGAAGTTACATTCACACTCAGAAATAAATTAACATTTTTAAATTTATTTTTCACATTTGAGAAGTAATATGAGCATTTTTAACAAGTAGGTTGCAGAGTTTTGAGTAGCCCACAAGGCAAGTTGAGAAGTGGTGTTTACTAGCCTGTAGCAGTTCTTACTAGACAATGTACGCTGAGCTGGTGCCAAGGGTAAGGCCTGGGCCCAATTTCATAAAAACGTTAAGCAGAAAATACTGCTTATAAATTGTCTTTGCTAAACCAAAAATGAGTTGGGCACCAGTCGCAACAATATTAACTTTATATAATTTTGGCCGGTAACCTGTACCTGCTAAGCAAGATTTTTTCTGTGCTTAGCAAGTTCTTGTGCTTACAGGCTTTATGAAATTGGGCCCCGGAGTGAAGGAGTAGGTTTCAAGGGAAACAGTTTAAGATTTGATTTCTTTACTTACCTTGGGCATATAAATCTGGGAGCAGAGGAACAGTTTGACACGGGTGCATGTAGTGGTCCTTAAGGTGTACCTCATATCCGCTACTGATTGAATGTCTGCGCTGAGGTATGCTCTGAATGGTGTGAGGTTCAGGTTGAACTTTGACCTCTGGAACAAGATAACTGGCTGATGGCTTGGGCTCCTTAATGATAAGAAACAAAGAACATTTTGGCTATCTTGGTTTTATAATACACAAATCAATGAGAATCAAAGTGAGGCTTGGCCACAAAATAAACAGACAGGTACTTTACAGTTTGACAAGTCTAATCAGTAATAGGTAGTCAGGGAAGTAGACTGTACCTTTCTTTGATGATGAGAAACACGACGTCTTGGTGGTTCTGAGTGCTCCTCTGGGCAGGATGAATGCAGAGTAGTCAGAGAGTTTCTTCGTTGTCGTTGATGATGATGAGTGAAACCTCTTGTACTGTATTGATTACTAAATGAGGAGTGGAGAATCCTTAGTGCAGTACAAAGATGATTCAACTGCTGACCAAACACCGACATTAAACCTGAACATCAAATATTAAGAAAATCAATCAAATATTAAAGAAAGAACTTGATATGGAAACAATTACCAAAAACAATCATGTCAACAAATTATTCAAAAATGAATCAATATTTTGGAACTGAAGTTCAGAATAAAACACTACACAAAGGAACAAACTAAATTTGGAAAATAGTTGATAATTGATAAGCTACCTTCAGTCATACAGTTCAGGTTGGTGAACATCACCCAGCTTCCACTTTGCACCATACCACTCAGTAGTCTCGTCAGTACACTCATGTTCGTGGCCTCAGCACAGTTAAAGGTCACCAGATGCCGACCCATGACCTTTGACACAAACAGAGAACAAAAATGACAATGAGGTTCACAACTGGCAACAATTTTATATAATAATCAAGTTTGTCGGTTTCGTTTGTGATAAAGAAATTGTTTTAGATAAAAGCAAACACCAGTTCCTACCTTAGCTAGATCTCTGATTGTCTGAGCTTTGCCCGTCTGCTCTGGGCCCATTACTGTCCCACATTGAAAACTCCTTAATGCTGTTGTCATGGCTAACTGACACCTGTCAGTCAATGGTGTAGCAACCATTGGAGTATCAGGACCTTGGTATTCATAGTTATATGCAAATGAAGCTCCTAGCTGATGGAGTGTACAGGGACCAAAGATCCTCCCTGTAGTGGATGTGTACTGGTAGGGTCTTGGTGTGGGTGGAAGATCAAGCACTACACAAAGAAAAAAACACGTATTAAACTTAAAATGTCTGAATCATTGCATTACGATTTTTGAAAAAATCCCCATAACTTTTAGCATCTATTAGTACTGACAGCGTACCCCACAGGTACCTGTTGTACCCAGTATACCCCACAGCTACCTACTGTACCCACAGCATACCCCACAGGTACCTATTGTACCCAGTATACCCCATAGGTACCTACTGTACCCACAGCATACCCCACAGGTACCTATTGTACCCAGTATACCCCACAGGCACCTACTGTACCCACAGCATACCCCACAGGTACCTACTGTACCCAGTATACCACACAGCTACATAAATGACCTACTGTACCCACAGCATACCCCACAGGTACCTATTGTACCCAGTATACCCCACAGGCACCTACTGTACCCACAGCATACCCCACAGGTACCTGTTGTACCCAGTATACCCCACAGGCACCTACTGTACCCACAGCATACCCCACAGGTACCTATTGTACCCAGTATACCCCATAGGTACCTACTGTACCCACAGCATACCCCACAGGTACCTATTGTACCCAGTATACCCCACAGGCACCTACTGTACCCACAGCATACCCCACAGGTACCTACTGTACCCAGTATACCACACAGCTACATAAATGACCTACTGTACCCACAGCATACCCCACAGGTACCTATTGTACCCAGTATACCCCATAGGTACCTACTGTAACCACAGCGTACCCCACAGGCACCCATTGTACCCAGTATTACCCCACAGGCTTGCCATTCCCAAAGAAACTTACCATTAATGGGATCTTGTTCTTGATCTACATCTGATGTAATAGGTTGTGCTTGTAACATCAGTCTGGCTTCCATTGTATAGTGCAGTATCTTCACCCAATCAAAGCTACTCAATGATCGCTCAGGGAGGGCCAACAAATCTGTGCAAAGCAAACATTTCCAGAATTAGATCAGAAAACAAAATATATATACAGCAAGAATGTCCTTGTAATGAGTAGAGATTAAATTGAAGATTGTCAAAGGCTGTCCTACCCAGTCCATGGAATATCAAGCTTGTGACATCCATCGTCTTGGCTTTTTCTTCTCCTCAAACACTCTGGTTTCTAAGGGAGTTTCCCTTTCCATAGAAACAGTTATCTTTCCTCTACAGGAATGGTACACATGTCTAACACCCTGACTTACTATTCAGAATATCCCTGTGATGAAGACCCTGGTTGATGAGAGATCCAAGAAGTATCTGTAGTCTGGTTCTTGTCTCTGATGATAGATATCGGCTACAGTTATCTCTTAAGATGGAGACGTATTGATCAAGGCGGGTCTGGTGAAGATCACTGCAGATGGAAGACATTCAATTCAAAATGTGTTTTATCTCAAAGTTTGTATAAGTGAGCCGTGACAAACTATACCATGCCCAATATTTGGGTACCCCCTATGCTCCCATACTTTGACATACTATTTCCCTCTTGTACAGAAGTACCCCCTAAGATCCTCTGAAGAACTCCAGAGATTCCAATCATGCAAATACACATTTGGGTTGGATGTCTGGGTTTCACTTTGGGATACACAACGATTTTAAAATTGGGGGGGTGGGGGAGACAGACACACTTAATCTTGAAGAATCTTTTACCTGATCGTCTTGAGCTTATCTTGACTTCCATCCTTAAGTCCTCTTCTGACATCCTTAGCCCACATAATGGCTTCAGTGATGATGACACACTGCATTGGGAAGCGTAGCAACCAATGCTGATAACTCTGCTTCACTGCATCCTTTAACTGACTCTCCTCTTTATCACTAGAGGGCGCTGTAGCCTCCAGAAGAGCCAACTCTGCAAGGATCTTGTCAGGGGCTGAGCGATCTAAATGAACAAAAAATAGCCAATCTAGAGAAATGAGTCAACATTGTGCAATGTAGAAATCCTTCTTAACAAATAAATTCTATGATCTCTAGTTCGTTATGGAAAGGATTATTATTTCACCTGATCCAAGCCTAGTCTCCAAACAAGCAGTTAACTGTGACCCAAGTGAGTTCCTCATGATAGTCTCCAATCCAGAAATCCATTGAGGGGGTTCTACTTTGGGATTGAGAGATGTTACCATGGGAACATGCTCTCCTAGGTTGCCTTCTATAGCAACCACTCGAAGTCTGTTAGCTGAAAAGAAAAAAAACAGAAGAGAACTTACTTCGGCTGTTAACCAGCATGATCATATTATATGATTAAACATATCGAGAGGGAGGAGTTATGTAAATAAGGGGAGGAGCTTACCATGAAGCTGTAAATCAAATGATGTCTGTATCATTCCTGTCTCTTCTTTAGATGCAGGAGGCAGAGCAAACTGAAGATCTTGGATGCCAGGGAAGATTTGTCGAACAAGAGGAACCCAACGTCGTTTATCTCGAGTCATACAGAGCATATCTATAAGTTCCTCATCACTAAGGAAGTAGAGACGAGGGGAAGTCATGCGGATCTTGTTGAGTAAACACTTAAGATCCTTTAAGATTTCCTCCTGTGATTTGAAAAGATACGATGAAGAATATCATCTTGTAATTAAGCAGAGGTATTCTAATATCTTACAAGAATTTCATCTGTGTTAAGCTTTCAACAAAGCCAGGTTTAGAAGGTAAACTTGTTGTTTGGCATTCAAGGTTTTCAATTGAATATGGCATTAGCAGTAATCCTTAATTGATTGCTTGTTGCCACACCCGATGTCTTGACACTACTTACCTGAGTACTGATCAAAGACATCAGCAGTTCTCTAAGTACATCACCCTGTAACTCTCGATAACCCTTCTGACCTTTACGCTTCTCAAGAACCGACATCACTTTAGGGTCAGTTACAACTGCTTTCATGATTTCCTGTAGACAAGAACACATTGACATGATATTAGATAGTATATTTCACATAAACTGCAGTAAAATAATACACAGTTCTTACATAGAGCTTTACCGAAGCCAGGAACGGGCATCTCAAAGTGCTCATTATTTTTATGACAGGTGTGCAGATTGCAGTGCTATGTTCGAGTCCCATTTATAAGGCACCTTGTATTGGGTTTACAAAGTGCTGCCAACCATGCCAGGAAGACTCGGGCAAACCCCCTTCTCTTATTGATAGGTTTACTGGGTTCTTTATGTGCATTACACAACACACAGTACCTACAGCTTTATGTTCATCTGAAGTACGAAGCAATAATGGTTAAGTGTCTTGCTTAAGGACACAAGTGTCAAGACCAGGACTCACACTCTACCGATCAGAAACACCAAAGCTTGAATCCGGTACGTATTGCTGAAAGACACAAGAGTCGCGTCCGGTGCAATGGACCGCTCGGCCATGACAGTCCATGTATGCAGTATTATAAACCATCATACTTGGGTTACTTTCCCGCTCAGATCCATTTCTTACCTGATATTTCAGGTCAGCATCGTCAAACTTTGAAGCAAGATCTTGATATTCTTCTCTCAGCTCCTGATCGCCAAATACTTGTCCCAAATACAGCCACTAAGGAGGAATAAAGCACAATCAAAATTCCTCAACTCCAAAACGTGTTTAGTTTCAAAAATACTTTTCCAAAAATGTTCAGCCGACTTTTACGCCAAAAGATTGATGTATTAAAACTTGAATTGTATAATCACTCTTAAAAGTTAAACTTTTCTGGATTAGTATGTTTGACCTCTGACCTCAGTCTGGGATGCAGTCCATAAGTCCAGTATCTCTTCCACTTGTTTCAGAGTTGAGCACCAGGCTTCTGCTTCAGTACGTAGATCAGCCAGGTGTGGTGAGACCAGCATGCATTGCAGAGTCACTAGATTATCCTAACAAGAAAAGAAAAATAAACAGTCCAAATGAAAAATACTTCCTTCTTGGATAAAGCCTTCATTAGTTTTCCATCCAAGTTATCCAAGGGTCCCCCACCAATCCCTGAAGTAATTTCTTGTTTTTAAAACCCTGCATACTATAATCCAGAGTTTCTTCCTAGGGGTAGGTTTAGTGTAATGAATTACCTCCAGCATGTATTTAAGCTCTGCCTCTCCAATCAGAATAAACATATCTGGCAGTGTTGTAATACCCGGCATGGTTCCAGCTGTTGGTCTGGTTGCAGCCTCTCTGGAGTTTCCCTTAGGGCCACGTTTGGTTTTAGAGCTACTGCTGGGAAGTGTAGCTACAAGAAAACCAAAAGACAAGAATAGAGTCAAATTTTGCAAAAAAGTTAAATTAAATTGAATATGACAGCACACAGATTTATAAATAAGTATGATCGCACCTTTTTTCTCTTTGACAACTGAAATATGCTTAGCAAGTTTACAACTGAAATATGCTTAGCAAATTTACAACTGAAATATGCTTAGCAAATTTACAACTGAAATATGCTTAGCAAGTTTACAAATGGAATATGCTTAGCACATTTGGATATGAAACTTCCAGATAAATAAATATTATCATTGTCAGTCACACTATTTTTTTTCTTTGACAAGTGGAATATGCTTAGCAAGTTTGAATATAAATGTATCCAGATGAATACATTTTATCAGTGTCGTTCATACCTTTTTTCTCTTTGACAACTGGAATATGCTTAGCGAGTTTAAACTCTTTATCCTCCCAGAGTCTCCGTAGTCTAATCAGAGATTGTTCCAGAGCAAACTCTGCCGCTGCTCCATTACAGATAGTATTAATCTGTAAGCTATGTTCACTCAGATCAAAGGATAGCAGTTCCTGGACGGTGTAGGAATGGGAAGGTTCGTAGACCTGGCCGAGGCTTAGGAACAAGGCTTTCCAATGACGTGGCTGGACACAAAAAGACACAGAACATTAACAAAGGGAGGTTGTGGTAAGGCTTATTATAGATGACAAGTCTAAAACCTGTCTAAAGGTTACATGAATAGACCTGGCCGAGGCTTAGGAACAAGGCTTTCCAATGACGTGGCTGGACACAAAAAGACACAAAACATTAATAAAGGGATGGTTGTGGTGAGACTTATAAATGACAAGTCTAAAACCTGTCTAAAGGTTACATGAATTTTCTTTGTTAAGTTGTAATTTATCAAGTAATAAACCACAAGGGAAACTGACTGGGTACATTTTTAATAATTTGGGGTTGAACTAAGACAAATTGACTAGAGCGGGATTTGAACCAGCCACCGCTGGATAAACGTGCCTGCCTGCACTCTACCAACTGAGCTATCTAGCCCTAATGTTGGCGGTCTCTCTATTTTGTCAATATCTTTGTTCGGGGGAGCCAGTTTTGTTCAACCCCAAATTAAGTTATAATTTGGTAAATTCAGTCATCGATTTTACACCAATGAGAACACTTGAAGGTGACTGGGGGCTGTAATCACAAACTTCAATAGAAGTGGGGTTATGAGGATTTCATTTCTCATTTAACAGTTTAGATTAACACCAATCTTGACACTTAATAAGAAACAGAATTTCTTGAGGCTATTTCTACCTTGAGTGAATTACTGGATAGTTTCTTGAGTAGAGGAAGATCTTGCTTGAAGTCAGATAAGAAACGATACCAATAAGATAAAACTTGATCTCCGAGGGGAAGTTGTTGCTTCAACTGACCGGCTGCTTGTTGCCATTCGGTTACTTTATCTAAAGCTTTAGTCACGTTCATCTACAAGACATTGGGAATAATTATGTTATTGTTGATGGAGGAAAAGTTTGGTAAACAAACGAGCAATGTCTTTGCTTAGTAAATAAACAAACAATGTTTTTACTTGGTAAACAAACGAGCAATGTTTTTACTTGGTAAACAAGCAATGTGATGTTTTTACTTGACCAGTTACCTTCAAATCAGGTCATAAAATCCTAAAAAGGTTAATTCAAATAGAGTGAAAGTGTTTCTGTTATAGCTGACAATATCAAAAATATAACTGATGAAGAGGGGAAGAAAATGACAAGGGGAAACAAACTGACATGACAAGAAAAACATTTTTATAAAAGAATCTTTTCTGTGTAAAATATCTTTTATTATTAAAGAAGTATCAAATGATTTATAATTTGAAACATTTAAACATAATTAATATGAGTTACATACAACACTTGTTGTCAAAGAATAAACATTACTTCTAGACCCATCTCAGATATTTGTCAAGATAATTTCTACCTTTCTGAAGAGCTGTTGTTTCCAGTCTTTGATGTTATAAGTGGACACATCAAGATAACTCCATAGTGTTAATCTAATCTTCATATGAGACAACATTGTAGTCAGTTGAGAAGTCTCAAAGGTTTGACCCATAATCTTCTCTCTGTAATGACTGCATTGAATCATACGAGTCTGTACCTTCAGGAACTCTTCAATCAACTGTTAGGAAAATACAAACAGGAAAGATATTCAAATATAGTAATAATATGGGAGGCTATCAGAGAAGGATTTCGTCCAGCAAATTTGCATAGCAAAATATTTGGACTAAACATTTGTTGTACACACTGATTGCTAATGTTGATTAGCAAATGATGATTTTTGAGTAGCAACTGGCACGTCTTGTGTAGCATTTTGCTCTGCTATACAAGGGAAATCGTTCACTGGCTAATCATCCCTACTTGCAGTTGAGAAGGTGAATTGTGAAGGACGCAGCTACAATGTGTCCGAGCCACAGGCTTGCAAGGGTGCCTTTGTAAGCCAGCCACATTCACCCATATATGACCATGAAGCACAGCTTGAGATTGAAAGTGTTTGAATTTTTCCAGAGGGCCCGAAGAAACACCCTCATGGCATAGGAGGGAACCAACGCACAACTCTACTCACATATGGCCTTTGCCGGGAATCGAACCAGGGCCACAGTGGAGAGAGGTGAGTGCTTTACGCACAAGCCAACCATGTCACCCAAAATATGACAGGAAGGAGGGGGGTGTTAAAAACCGACTCAAACAGAATATTCCATTTTATGGTACACTCTCTCTACGGAGGAATGGTTTGAGGATATGGATTGCTAAGAGCAGGATTGATTGAGAACAGTTGGTCTGATACTTACCGCTTTGAGTGTTGGAAGAAGACAAGTGGGATTCTTAGATGGATCTAGGTAATCACCGCTGGTTGCCGTGGTTGAGATTCGTAATGCTTCTGCATTCAATTTCTAAATAAAAATGTAAAATATAAACATTTCTGCTGTGAAATTATTCTCTAACTCAACTCAAAGTAAAGTTTACGGTTAACCCCCTCCCCAACACGTAACCTATTAGGATGTGGGTTCGAATCCCGGTCATGAAACTTGTGTCCTTGAGCAAGACACCTAACTATAATTGCTTCTCTTCACCCAGGGGTACCTGTGAGGGCAGAGATGGTTCTTGTGATTGATTTAGCTAGGTGCGCTACATATTTGGAAGCACAGGCTGTATACTCCAAAGGGAGCTGAGATGGTTTAAGGGATGAAATGAATGGCCCAGTGACCAGCAGAATAATATTGGAGCGCCATGAGCATCACTGAGTGATGGTATATAAGAAGCCACTATTATTATTATTATTACTGACCTCATGAGAATCTTCAAGATAACTCATCTGGATTGGAGTTTGAGTATTGACAAACTCAGCAGCATCTTGAAGCTGGAGTAGGAATGCTTCCCAACTCTGCCAAACTTTCTCCTCACACTTCTCTTCATCGATTGACAAGGAACGGTAGCTCAGTCGGATCACCTAGAAAGAACCAAAGGACAAGAGGTTAGCTGCTGATGGATTCTGATTAATTCAGAGGTTCCCGATTACTTTATATGGAGCTAGCTAGAGGTGAAAGGTTTGAATTTCTTAACAGATTAACGTCTTACCTCAAAGAGTGACTTAACATATTCTACTTCTTTCTGCAATTCAGGCATCTTGACTTTATATGTGCTGTATTGCTGGGCATAGTTAGCAAAGACTGCAATGTCTGTGTCTTTATTCTTCATGCCCTACATATCAAAAACAAGAGGCAAATATTCATTAGTTATTAACCACCATCATCAGATTGCCAGACGTCAAGTGGTCAGAACTCTGAAGAGTCGACCGTGGTTCAATATTCTTGTTTTAATGTTTTCTTGTAAAGTTCTTCAGCAGTGCATTGTTCAACGCTCAGCGCCCTGCTTTCCAATGTTGATTTCCTTCCGGGTTTTATTACTTTACTGTTGTTAAACAGGAGTTGTGTTGTCAATATTGTACTTTGTTGATGTGCTATGTGAGCAAGGTACTTGGCGTTTGGTAAACTTGTTTATGTCCTCTGTCTGACAGATGCTGTGTAGATCCGAGTTGGATCAAGTGGTTCTCATACTTGTGCTTATAGAACAAACAATAAATATTTAAAAACTATTCACATACTAAATATTTATAAAGAGAAAAGGAACAAATTGAAGTTGTCTGACCTCTACTACCATCTTGACCTCCGAGATGAAAGCGAGGGAGAATTTCTGTCCTTCGCTCGCTGCAAAGTTCAGCAAGTCCTTAAAGGCAGAGTTCAATGCTGGAACTAGATCCTCTTGTATTGCACTACAGTCGACTTGAAAGAGTCCGTTACTGGTCGGGAATGAACGGTCCACATTTCGGACCTTCTCAGTCCAGTCTCGTATCTGTCCAAGCTTTGTCTACAGGTAAAGAATAAATTATAGGCAAAAAAAGCTCTGATAAAACTACTCCAAAAGCAAAATGCCAATGAAATAATTCAAAGGGTTCAAACAAAGGGCATCAAACAAACAAAAATCAGTAGGAACTGATCAGACCTTTAAACCTATGTTGATAGCTGGGGAGTAACCTGCGATAGATTGGCAGCCTGTCCAGAGAGAATAGAAATATTCTCAGTTATTTAATTCTTAAGGAAACAGGATATAAACACCGGCCTGATGAACCATATTGGCTCGGGACAGACTTTACTCTTTTTTTTTATTTTTTAATTAAAACTCAAAATTTTAAGGATTTGTTTTGATTTGGTGACTTTAGAATTATCTCATTATCAGTGAATGAGAAAGTTCTGTTTGAAGATTCAAAATCAAGGGAGGAATCTAAGATGATTGACTTACCTCAATGGTGTAGGCCTGAGCACGCTTCCACGCTTTAACAGACTCTGGTTTCCAACCCAAGATGAATTCTCGTATCTCACTCAACCATAAATGTTCATTACAGAAATCATTGATATCTTGTATTGCTGATTCCAACAACGATTGATAATTGGCCATAGCTGCCAAAACCTCAACGCTGTCAAACAAGATAGAAACTCAAGATCAATTGATGGACAAATTATCAAGTCAAAAGCTTGGACTTTTTTTCAAGTCTTCAAACAGTTTTGTTCCACTCACAAATGAAAATGACTCTGCCATTTTGAAGGATATCACACAGTTATAACTTATTATTTTTCAATACAGATTCAAACTTCATTCGCAAAGACAACAGTTCAAATTTTCAATAAGTAAATGAAAGAAAATGCCTTACTCATTCTCCAGTGTGTTGATGAGGTTGTTCTGGTTGAGTGGACTGTATTGACCCATCATACCTTGACCTTTGACCTGAAGATCGACCTGGAAACCAGTTTTCAAGACAAGATCGGGGGTCGCTACTCCAAGCTGGTCTGACGATTTGGTTCTTTCCACTAAAATAAATAAGTTATCAACACTCTTGAATGATGTAGAACAAATGTAGACATAAGGGTGCATTACTCAAGCCAAACACCTTTATATTTTAAATCAACACCAACTAAAACAATTTGTACCTCTTTCTGATAAGACTGGTGCACTTAACGTCGTTCCTCCCTCTGTATTACTCTCCTCAGCATTAAAGTCTGTCTCATCCATACTACCATAGTCACTTCCACCATCATGAGAGTCTGATCCTAGACTAGATGAATCATCATCCAGAGGGGGTAAGTCAACTTCTGAGGTGGCATCTGTCCTAGTAGTCAGCTTGGATTTGATAGTGACGGCTGATCTACGTGTTGTTGTGGATTTCTGGGTGAACGATGGAGCTGGATTTGATTCTGCCCGCTGCGATCTAACAAATAGAAATATCTCTTTTAAAAAATGTTTAGTTTTCTGCAAAAAAGGAAAAAACATCAAGTTTATATTGATTATAGCAATCTATGTTCTGTTTACTCTCAAGTATAGTTTTGACTACATATTTACATCAGAGTATTACAATCCACTGTTCACGCCCCAACCACCTTGGCGTCAAGCAACCAACCACTTTGGATCACTTTCCCGGCAAATGTTCATCAACTTACAAGCATCAGTCACTTGCGAAAAGCTGGACGTGGACCAGCGAAACTATCATGTTCTGCCCATGGTGGTCGGTGCCGGAAAACCCGCCCGGCACTCATGATTCCCCGACCACCACTGACGAAATTTTCTCTTTTCTGACCACCACAAATTTTCAAATTTTGTGAATTAAATTAATTGCCGAATTAAGGATCTGAAAACATATCATGCAATAAAATGAAGTGTTTTTCGATCCTCTTGACTTTGTGGTCTTGCCTAAAGAAAACACCCTCATTATTGTGTTACCTTTCCTGGATGCTTTTAGCTCTTGGTGACAGGGTTGTCTGTGGTGATTCCTTCTCTCCACCTACCCATCCACTAGCTACTGACTCCATAGGGTGGGACATGTTACTAATTAACGCTGGAATCTCATGAAGAATTGCAGATAGACTGTCAGTAAACGTCTCTCTTGATGGATATAGGATCAGGGTATCTGAAAGCAAAGTTTCTACCATTAAAATCTTTCCAAATCATAAACTGCGCTTTGAAAAATTCCCTCTATGTTTGTGTTAATAAAGAAAAGTTGCCCGTTAGGTTGAAGCTCTGTAGATGTTAACATGAACTGCTCAGAAATTGCTGAATGTTCTGGGCAATTTCCTGCCCACCACAGATTTATTAAGCCTATAATTCTACAGGCCATAAGTACAGAATTTGGTGGAAAGCAGCGTTATAAAATTGAACCCTATCCAGCACAGTATTTACTGTTAGCCGGAAAATATGGGTTTAAGCTAGATTGGAAACTTACTGTTATCATTGAAGATCAGCTTAGCAGCAAACAAAGCTTCTCTCTTTGCATTAGACCCAGCTGCCATTGTATTATTCACAAACTGACAAATATTGGTTCTAGCTAGAGCCAAGAGATGACACAGAAGAATCTTATCCACTAGCTGGACAAAGTTACCCAAACACCTACAAGACAGAAATTACAACAATTATTGGACTTCTCCATACGACAACGATCTGTCTCAATACATTTTATGATTAAATATTAGTTGGAGAGTCATCAATGAGGGACCTGAGATGAGAGAAACAAGACAAATAATAGTCTTGAATGATTCATACCTCGTCTCTTCTTGAGCTTTCTTCAGATTCTTCTCCCGTTGCTCTTTCTTCTGTCTCTGAATGAACAGAGATTCCTTGGAACTGAAAAGAGAAACCTTTGCCTTTAACTTCTCATATGCAATGTTTAGTACAGACCCCTTGCATATGACATCACAAGACCCACACAGCGCCCTCACTGAGGTCAACTTCTCATATGAAATGTTTAGTACAGACCCCTTGCATATGACGTCACAAGACCCAAACAGCGCCCTCACTGAGATCAATGAAGACCGATCAGTGGCTCAAAGGTGTGAGTAGCGTGTCTGTGTTTCCATTATTTGACCTCAGCAAAGGCGGCCAATGCAAGAGGTCTCTAAGGAAATCAATCCACCATTACACATCAAATCTGTTCCTTGAAAAGTTACCACATTAGAAAGAGTTCAAATAAGGAAATGTTTTTCCAAGAGTTACTTACAAGAGAGCTTTATCTTTCTTGGCCTGAGCCTCACAGAACTGTAGTTTGCTGAAGGAATCCTCGCAAGTTCTCTCCATAATCAGCTTACAGTAACTACAAAATAAGTGGTTTTAATCAGCCATTGTCCTTCGTTAATAAAAACACTGCTACTCTTCGAGTCTGCTTCTCCTGTCAGCAACTTGGGTGCCATTCAAACTAATTTTTGTCATAGCTTTTCCTTTTCTAATGGAATATTAATTTTAACAGGAGTTAGGGGAATGAAAATAACCTGTAATTACTTCAGTAAGGGAATTATGATTTTTGACGATTTTAGTATTTCTGACAAGTAAATTTCCCTGCAAGGACTCTGGGTTTACACCCAGTTCTCTACTTACCTGAAGAATTTCTCCAAGATTCCTTCTCCTGTCCGTTGTTTAATCTTAGCAGTGTGTTCGAACTCGGCCAGGGTGAAACAACGACTACAATCAAAAACAAATACACGCACATTACCATCAAGGAATCAACAAACTACCAACCCAAAAATATTAACGCCATCGCCTCTTCACATTGAATCAAAAAGTACTTTTAACTAAAACTATTCTCTTTGATAGAATTGAAATCTTACTCTCGATCTAAGGGAAGAAATCCGACTGTAGATAGTTCCTGAAGAAGCTTGGAGACTTGAAGGAGTCCGGCTCCAAACAAAGGTACAGCTTGGAGAAGGTTTTTCTTTATATGATGACGAACGGCACAGAACTCCTGTAGCTTCTTGTTTGCAAGCCACCTTCAAAAGAAAAGGATTTGTTTGATTTGAAATAGACCCCCTGCATGTGACGTCACAAGACCCAAACAGCGCCCTCACTGAGGTCAACGAAGACCAATCATTGGCTGAGAGTTGTGCGCAGGGTGTACACGTTTCCATTGTTAGACCTCAGCGATGGTGGCCATCGCTATAAAACTTTGAGTTTAGTTCAAAATAAAATTGGGGTTTAATCTAGTTTAAACTTTAACCATGCATAATCGCACTTTTATAGTGATGGGTAGAGAGGATTGGGAAGGGAAGTGTTTACCTCTTAAAAGTCTTCCTGATGAGGAAGTGTTTAAAGAATGGCATCTTAGACAATGTGCTCCATATCACTGCTTCACGATGCCAATCATACAATGGCATACTATCCGATGTTTGACCTTGGACCTTGTGCATGATGCCAAAACAGGAAACAATCCAGTGCTCATTGGGGTCGGCCTGGATCAAAAACAAAAAGCATGAGAGTCAGTATCAGTAGAAGCAGACGGAGATATATAAACATTGTATGCATTGATTGTCTGTGTAGCTTACCTTGTGTTTGGGTACAGCGATCAAGTCATATGGGCGGAAGTGACGATTAGGCGCCTTGTTCAGATACACAAACTTAGCTTTGCCAAGATGACGTCCCTTACCAAATAACTCCACTGCTTCTTTGCCTGACATGGGTAGGGGTGGTGGAAGCTGATGACAAAATGGCAAAATATCAGATGAATGAAATCAAATGCATTTTTTTTTTCAACAATTCAACAGAACTGTTTTACATCTACATTAGTGTTGGATTCGAAACAATGAACCTCATAATCCATGATTTTAAACAAAACAATCCAGATGAACTTATTTAATGATTTACTGGAAAATTTTAATTTTACTAACCGGTTCTTCCTCTTCGCTAACAGCATAGTCTTCTTTAAAAAGAGCGGAGTCTACAGTCCATGAGGGGGCGGTTTCTTGAGACACAGAAGACTGGTTTACCATCGAATCCGAGGAGGCCTGCCAAAAGAAGATAAAGAAAAAAGAAAACTTATGAAAACTATAATGGATGCTGAATAAGTTAAACCCTAGGTATAAGAAAATCTTCAGATAAGTAAAATAATTCTCCTTTGTTGAGAAAATACTTGAATCTGTAAGAAAAATGAGTTGTGTTTTAAAGATCCAGGGACCGATTTCACAAAGCGTTGAGTGAATGGTTGTGAAATCACACTTTGCTTAGTAACTAAGAGTGATTTGTAGTTAAGATCATTCGTAGCTCTTTGTGAAATCGAGCTCTGGACTTTCAAAACCATCGTTACCTTTTCTTGTAGATCCAGATTAAGTGCAGCAGCAGTTAATCCTAATCCTTCACTCCACACAGCTTCCCGTTTAGTTGTCTCCATCACTACGGCTGGTAATGCTTCCCTTAAATCATTGAAGCATAAACCTCTGGGCTTGAAGTGAGCCTCCTCTCCCTGGAGAAAAAACAAATAAAAAGACAAACGTCATCAGTTTAAAAAAAAAAAAAATAATCCAAGTTCACCCCAAACAAGGCCACTCTCGGTAAGGAGCTACAAGAAGAAAACATTTAAGATAAAAATAACTCAGGGAAGCTGAAGGTAGGAATTGATATTCCTCTTAAAACAGTCTAGATGGTAGGATGAAGGGAAACATGCACCAGACAAGGAGTTCCAAAGAGATGCAGTACGTGGACTGTTAGAGTGGCTCTTTTTTCTACATCTAAGCAAAGCAAGATTGAATGGGTGAGAACAAGCAGAAAGCCTGGTTTCACGGGGAAATTAGAAACTTAAATGAAATGAGGATTGTGATACTTACTGGTCTCTCTAGGGTGTAGGGATGTCTGCCGTTGGGTAACAGCATAGGGTCATATGGGTTGTCATCAGAGCTTGGGAGGGTCACTGCTGGCGGGGTAGGGGTGCGGAAATTCCTCTTGTCTCCACCTGATGTAGTGACGAGTTGAATGTACTGGATTGTGGAAGACAAATAGGATATAATAATTTAGTTTTTAGTTTGCTGGACCTCATTTATGGAACAATTTCCCTCTTCACATAAAAAAAGCTACATGTACCACCGAGACTCTTCTCAAAACATTTCTGTTCAATTCATCGTACATGTAGTTTGAGCTCTTAGAGACTTTCTTCTGAAGGTGTTAGGTGCTATATAAATACAGTTGGTTTGTGATTTTGCTACTTTTCTGTTGGTCTCCACTTGTTGACAGTTTTTGTACAGATCTTATGAATAGCGATTTGCTAAGGACAAAAAAGAACTTTGATATCTTGTTTGGAAAATTTGAAATGGTTTATCTGAGGAAAGGGTTGACAAGTATTCAAGCTGGCTGTTTACAATAGAGGAATTTGATGGATTGATGGGTTAGGGAAAAGATTAAGACATGTTTAGGAAGAAGAAAGAATGGAGAATTATTACCTTAGGGAAGACTCTGGATAGACCCTCCATAATGTCATGATTGGAGAGATACTTTGCTTTCTGTTGAGCATGGTAGTAGATTCGATCAACATAGTGGACAATCTATGAGGAAAAAAAGACAAACTCGCAATAAGACTCCTTAATAAGACTCCTTAAAGATGTATGCGTTTATAACCAAGACTCGACAGAGCAGAAATCCTGCTCAGCAATTAAGTACTTTGCACATTTGTCAATCATTGTCATTTGAATGGAATTTATTACAGCTGGATCAAGTTTTCAAGATGAAGTTATGGCACATTGAAGAAAGTTTCTTCCTTACCTCTTGTCTATCTTCGATCAGATGAGAATAAGGCACACTGAGATCTAAGATGTCTTGAAGAAACTGCCAATGAGCGAGACTACATCAGATAAAAACAGAATGATAGAGTTTGGTTGAGCACATCAAAACTATTACTCATGAATGAAGAAAAGCAAGTTTGTCATTAAATCTATAATTCTTATTACCTCTGATTCTGTAATGTCGCAATGAAGACTTCTCTCATCAATCTCATTAACTCAAAAACATCCTCCTCCATTATCTCAAACCCCGCCTCTCCTCGTAACCCCTTATCCAAGCGCCCTCTAGTGTCAGCGGCCCATAGTGATGCATATTGTTGGATCTCTGCAAGGCTTTGGGTGTCGATGGTTGATGAGGCTTTAGTGTTGCGGGGTGTCTGTGGGCCATCGTTGGAGGTCTGACCATTTTGGGAAGGTGTTGAAGGGGAGAGAAAATCCTCCATGGAAGACATCGCTGGAGCTAGGTTTACTTTCTGTATGCTGTAGAGCTGTAGACTGTAGTGTTACATCATGAGCCAACTTGTTATTGTGCAACAGAAGTTGCATCAATCAATGTTTCAAAGTCCAAACTGCAGATAGAAATACAAACTATTTGAATTTAATATAAAATACATAACTTACTGTAATATAGTATTACGTAATACTTCTCAGCTTGTGTAAATTAGAATATCTGAACTGAACACCTCTTCCATTGTTTTAACTCAAGGTATGTTGTTGTTTTGCTTGTCAAGGAAGTCGTTGTTGTTGGAACACAATATAAATATAATTTATTTCTCAATCTTCGTTTCAAAGTAAAATATCAAACAAACTACAAAGCAAAGTCAAAGGTTAACAAAAACTAATTTACTTGGTCAAGACGTTATACAGACCCCAACAAAAGGGCATGCACGCCACCAGGCACCGACGGCAATAATAACCACACGACTCCGAGTAACTACTGCCTGCACACATTACATGGTGGTCCAGTCAAACAGGACCCGCCGTATTGATCATCAGCTGTTGTCATCGGCGTCGGATGCCGGAGTCGTTTGGAAAGATGTTCCTCAACTCAAATTGTTTCACCAATCGCAGACAAACATTCTAAAATATTTGACAAATATTTCCTTTAAATTAAAGCTAAGTTCAGGGGAATAAAACGACCAGAAACTCACCAGTGAGCATAAAACTAACTTCACGTCAGTTGAAAGCTTCGTGTTGCCAGGTCGCCATTTTTCTTTTGCAGAAAATAAATAAACCAACAAAGTGCACAGCGCCCTCTTTGACAAAATATTTGTAGAAAAATAACTTTTTCGCTGGTACACTTTAAGCTCTTCAAATACGTTGTGACAAACGGGGGACCAGCACATCAATTAATTCATTTGATGAAAACTCTGTGGATCGCGATTTAGAATGGTCTGACTTTTATAAGTTTGTTTATTTTACAAATGAATGGTGTGCGCCAAATAGTTTCCAAATAACATTTTCCAAACAAAGGAACTTGTCTTTCGAGGAAACTTATATGTTAAATTGGCGATTAGATCACTGCTGATGGAAAGGCATTAAAAAAAAATCCAAACACACGCCTACCTAATTATAAGAGTCAGTTATCCTGGTTTGTTTTCTTGTTTTTACATTTTTAGTGTAGGGGCCTAAATAAAAGACATGGAAACTCTCTTAGCTCGCTACGTGTTCGAAAACTAACGAAGTAGTTCATGTCACATCGTGAACTACCTTGAGTTTTGTTATAATGACCAGGGTTCAAGGAAGGTCGAGTTTGTATGTTTCGATCCGGTAGTCGAAACGTTGTTTGTAATTGAGGTGGTTTTCTGGTAGACACGCCATAATTCCTAACTAGTACAACAGATTTAAATCAACATCAAACCCATACGATAAAACAATCTCATCCATACGGTATTCCAAACCAAATCTGAAAACTCTTTCTAGAAAAAGAACAAATCTTCGTTTCTTGCTTTTCAATTGCTCCACAGGAAGTTTGCAAATTAATGGTGAAACATTTGGTCTGCTGTCCAATGGACAAAGCTACCCTGGACACTGAAATATTACATAGGGTCTAGGTTCATTGGCATTTTTTTTTCGCTATAAAATTCGACATGCATTGTTGGGAACGTCATGGAATGTCAAATGCGGATGAGCTAGTTGGGTGGTTATCCATAGCCGAGCACGCCGAGGAGAGCTCACCGTAACCTGGGTCGTTCTCGTCACTCAGCACCCTGGTTTAATTGCCGTTGTCGTTGAACTTTTTCTCGCGCTGGTTAGTTTTGTGGTCTTCCAAGACTCTTCTTGAAGTTAGCCGAACTTTTGGAATCCGGTCAAGTGTGGTGTAAATTGCGTGCTAGATAGATCACTAAACTCAGTTAGATGAATGCTTTTGTCATTAATTATATCTTGCTTGAATGATTTGCAATGAAATGTTATAATAGACGGGGTCATGGCTAACAATCAATCACAATTAAATAATATGTCGCGTTAATGAACGATGACTAAAAGATGATTTGTATCTTGTGAGTAGCTACTTCATTACTTCACTTGTCATTATTAAAGGGTTACATATTGTATTTAACTAATTAGTAGAATTAGTCAGACATTAATTAGTGGCTGAGGTTAATTACTAATGAATCATTTCTGATCAGTAAGTATCAAGTCATAATAACAGCGTAGATGAGGATAAATTGTATATTGTTATTAACCTTAAAGGAAAAACACAAAATCGACAACAACTGGGATTCTTCATTTCGTGTTAACACTTCAGATATATTGTAGTTGCGCATTAGAGTCTATATATTGAAATCCCATTGCGATGCCTAGAATTGCTCATGGACAAAAAGGAAACAAAATTAAGTAAGTAAGAATACAAAAGCATCAGGATTAATGCAATACTGTTATCAGCAATGAGACATATGGTCGGTATGGCCCTTTGATCTAGAAGTCAAGCTCAGGTGACTATGAAATATTTTAAACGCAGACCACCTGTTCATAATTTATTCCCGATTTCGAAGAAATGAAATGAAAATTGAGAAGTCCAAGTAATAAACCAAGATGGCACTTTTGTACATTCGTAGAAGTATAGACTCAGTCAAGGCTGGATTAATGATCAAATTCATATCATGAGAATCCAGGGACCTGATAATAGACTAGCTGTAGGAAGTATTACTGTGGCCACAAGCAAATATTGTGTTGTTTGTTGTTCCTTGATTCGACTTGCTTTGAAATCTGGCATGAGTTTCTGATTATTATTATATACAGATCGTTGGTTATTTTAAATAATAACGAATATCAATGTCATTATTAAACAATGTGTCAGACTTTGCCTGCTAGTCTCGGTTTGGTTTCAACGTAAAGATGGCTACACATTCCTGTGATGGCCATTTCCAGCTTAGAACTTCGGTTTAGCAGGTTTAAATTTGTTAGCATGGATTCACTGCAGAAACAAGATCTTTGTATAAACTTTTTTTTGTGGATCTGACTTGCCAAAACCCAAATTAGTTTCCCAAGTTGGATTTCAGTCATATTGGCGCCTTATGGGGAAATGGTTCGATAATGCATCCGCGTAGATAGATACCAACCATAGTACTATAGTCTCCGTCCCGTGTCGGATATTTACCAATTCTAGAATCGGTTTCCTTGTCCATGACCCGCGTTCAAGGTGTGGTTTTGTGTCAACTTGAATTCATTAAAATAATGGTTACAGCGAGAGTTGTATCCAACTTGTGGATGTAAACACAGTTTTATTTGTTCATAAAGTCGAGATCAAGTCGAAATGAAGCCCAGGCTCCAGAGCTGTGAAACAAATTGTGATAAAGGCGTCTTGAATCAGAGACTATCATCATACCACAATGTACTTTCTGTGGTTTGCATTTTTTTGATGGCTTTCCTCCCAATGTCCTGTATTACTGGTCTTTCCTGGGTAACGAAGTGGAAGGGATACCACGTTCCAATAACAACCAGTGTTAAATCTTTCCGTTGCAAAACATTGTTGGGGTTTTACCTCGGAATAAGATGACTGTGCGATGAAAAGGTCGGGATGTAAGCGGATTTTTGCAAAACAATGCACGTTCCACAGGATTTGTAAGTGTTATGTGTTTTTTTTATTTTTTTTTAAAAAGAAGTCCAGTGTTGTATTTCCCACCCATGCCATCAAGGCGAAGTCTCCTTTCAATAAGCATGACCACAAAGGCTGGACGATAGTCAGGCATTTTTTTTAAAAATAAATGAAAGTCAGCAGTTATTGTGGTTTAATACAGGAGACACGATGTTAATAAAGTTGATTTTGCCCCAAAGCCATTCGATAATAATTTTCATATTCGCTCCCTCAGTCGTACAGCTTTAAAACAATTCAATTTTCTATATTGCATATTAATAAGCGGACCCACCTATAGTACCAATCATCTAATGACCCATTCAATTATCATTCGCACCTGTAAAATAAATAATGCCCCTGGAGTCATTTTGGATCAGTCATTAGAGGAGTACGGACAAACTAAACTTCTCAAAGCAAGATTGATTTCTAGAGTATAGAGAACGCCTCCTTTAAAATATAGTGAGTAAGCTGTATAACATCCGATCATCAAACGACTTTGGCAGCTCCGTCTTCATCATCTGGAAAAATCCAATCCTCTACATCTGAACCATTAATATCCGATAATGATGGAAGTATTATGATATTGCTCTTTGTTCTTCGTCTGTGGGAATAATGCCGGTAAGTCTTGACTTCCGGGGGCCGCGAGTGAAGGGAATACCATATGTCTTATGCCCAAGACAGATGGAAAGATCGCCGTGTACTTTCTTCCAGATGTAAATACAAGGAAATGAGGTTGAATCTTTTGGAGTTGAACTTCAATCTTAATCAGAGAAACTCACTCATAATTTCAAAGAATTATCACCATTTGAAAAAATATAATTTTTCCAACGAAAAAACAAAAACACAACAAAAAATAAGTAAACAAACACCCCAACACCCCAACAAAAGAAAACTAATTCACACTATTAATCAGGTATTATGGCCACGGTGATGTTAATAGGTTATTACTAAAGGCAGCTAATGGTTACTCATTATAATTAGACGGAGTTACAGTCCGCTTGGACATTAAAACTCATTATCGTCTCATGATTCTAAACAAACTTATAAATGTTTGTTTGTTTGTTTGTTTGTTTAGATGATCTTCCCAAACAAGGGAACTCGGCAAAGCTCCCACAAGGGGGTATAAACACAAAGCTGACAACAACCAATCTCTGTACTCTCATACAAACATTGGTTTATCGTCTATGATTATGAATTGCACTAATCAATTCAGTAACTAGACGACAATAGTCATTGTGAAATCACAACTTTGTGATTGCAAGTCTTGCAGTCTGACCACTTGACCACCATGACATAAAATGTCAATCAATACATATAAACACAATATACTTCATCGTTCAGTTGTATTTTATTGTCTGATAAATAAACCATTGCTCTCTATAGACGACAATAGTCATTGTGAAATCAGCGGTTAGCTTGGATTAGAACCCACAACCATGTGATTGCAAGTCCTGCAGTCTGACCACTTGGCCACCATGACGTAAAATGTCAATCAATAAATAGAAACACTATATACTTCATCGTTCATTTGTATTTTCTTTCTGATTAATGAAACCATTGCTCTCTTGTAATTGACTATAAATCTCTGTAGATTATTATTTCATGAATAGAGAAAATGATGCAGGTGCTAGACTGGAGTCGCAGTTTTAAACAAACAAATAGTTATTACAACTCCAACAGCAAGCGCCAAAAAGCAGGATGGGTAAGAGGCGATGAAGACATATTTAGTTTTAGACGTGGGAGGAAAACCTCAAATGGGGTAAAAACCCAAGCAATCAGAGGGACTGAATGCCCAGGCTCGGCCTGGTTACGAAGCGAGATTGGAAAGGGTGTTTGCAGAGGTTAAAGACACTGACGAAATCACCACATCAACCTGAGCCCAATTTCATAGAGCTGCTTAAGCAAAAAAAGTAGCTAAGCATAACAAAATTATGCTTATCAGAAAAAGGTTGCCAGCCAAGCTACCATGTCACATGTACAATTTGTGACTGGTATCCTGCTTATTTCTGCTCAGCAAACAAATTTTAAGCAATATTTTCTGCTTAAGCAGCTCTATGAAATTGGGCCCAGAAGTGACAGGCCTGTTTCTTGGTTGGGTTCTAATACAATACACTTATAAGTTGGATTAATAGTCAGATCCAGAATACCAACAAATGCAGGCAAACTTGAGATCCAGTTTATCCTGGACAACAATAAGTTTGACACTTGGGAGTTAATTTAACGAGTTGCGAGTCAGATCTTTTATCCTTCGACACGACCTGTTTTTTGACCCGTATCTATTCTTAACTTCCACCAAATAGAGGGACAGCAAATGCGGAAGCACGGAACCCATTGCAACTCCCTCATGGTCCGTTCACTTGAAATTGATCTGCCATATTAAATCATTGATAAAACAATAAATCTGTCAGCTGGTTAATAGTTATACATCCCAGATGAACCATTTGTCTGTCTATAAGAGAACTATGTTGGGTTTGAATGGTGTGAAAAGGGTGATCTTGGTGTTTCAAGGCGTGCTGTTGTGTCATTGATATGATTGGTCCTGTAAATCAAGGAGTTTTCCAATCATGAACTGATTGTATTTGATATAAAAGCCTATTCCCAGTATGGGAACTTTGTGCATGACAAATCAGTTAGATAAAGAAAATCATTTATCAAAATACATGCACTTCATAGTCAGAAAGAAGATAACAAATAAGTGGTGTTTGAAGCTTTGCATGGTGTGGAAAAATAAGGAGTAACTATAAGTAAACAGTAAACTTGCGGTAACAACATGTGTGAAATCTTTGGAGGAGTGTTGGCTCTGAAAAGAGCCAGTGGTCTCGGCGTTTCGAAGAGTATGCTCTGCTCGTCTTCAGGAGGAGAAGACGAGCAGGAGCAGAGTCTACTGTTGAGACCACACCGGCTCTTTTCAGAGCCAACACTCCTCCAAAAGAGATTTTACACATGGTTGTACCCGCAATTTTACTATTTATTTAGGCTATTTATAGTTACTCCTTAAGGAAACAAAGAAGAACATTATTTTCTTTACTTTTTGCTTACTGGCCCTGATAATGATGTGATAAATTTCCACAAAACTAAGTAGGAAAATGTATTTCATCACACACCATAAAGACTAAAAGGCCGTATCCGAATTAGCGGCTACGACTGTTGCTAAGGGTGTTGCTATAGGGACGTCCTATACTTCAAGACATGATGACGCGGTGATCCAGCCGTAGCCATAGCTGTAGCCGCTAATTCGGACATGGTCTAAAGAGCCGAAGATGATCTCCTGACTATTGCGGACACCTATAGGCCACCCTTCTGTGTAATTCAATTCGAATTATGATGAAGTAATGCGACAAAACCCGTCATTTCGCCCACGTCCTAAAATGACTTTCTTTGACCGTCAACTGTTTCTTCATGAACTTGAAATATACTTTTTAGGATTTGGCCTTATGAAAGGAATAATGGGAAAAAAGCAAGGTCAGTTTGATCACGTGAGGTAATTTGGCTTTGTTTCAATGCGAAACAATAACAAAACCAACGTCAGCCGAGTATAGGAATAGTTCGCCAAGACCTAGTTCAGTAGATTGGTTCACGGTCATCCAAGCAAGTTTCCTTTTGGAGTTTTAGTTTACGGAAATAATGCTTTTTTTTATAACCAAACCACAACCGTTTGATAATGGTGCACGTGACTCTGCCTTACTAAAATGACAACCCACATAACAGCACATACACAATGTTCAATTGCCTTAGCGAGTGATCACTAAACAAAAACAACTTTTTCTATTTTTGTAACAAATAAGTCCACGAGGAAACCAAATAATGAAAATAATGGAAGTAATATAATTCAAATTCTGTATACGGAAAAGGCAAATAGTTTGCAGGACACAACCATTCGTGGTGTATGGAGAGAAAAGCAGATTGAGAGGTTTTGCCTTTCCACACTGCGTGTTTGCTGTTTGACATCAACACCCAAGAAATAATTCGATCAGAGTCAAAGGTGTTCCTATTTCCAATCATTTCCATTCCCTATTTCTGGTATTATGAAATATAAATATTCACTTGAACATTTACTTCAAACAACAGTCCTTTACAATACAACGTTCTCTCATATAATTTCGCTATAAACTATAGCTGAACCAATATCTATGCTTCGGATTAATTATTCAAATTTATGCGCATATTTAAACTTGTCGAGTGCCATTGCCCTATCAAAGTACCACAGCTGTCTACACAGGCACCTGTTGGTCTTTTTTAAACCCTTACTTCTCCAAGTTGATTGGTCCACAAGGACAAAACTTGACAAATACACCTGTCTACTTTGTCATTTAAGTACCAGTCTTAATATCGTCAGGTGGCTAGGGGTCATAGGTCATGACCTAGTGTAATACTCCCAAATGAGTTGGTGTTAGTGTATGATTTAATACACGCTATTTTGTTGGAGTTTGGAATTGTGAAGTAAATAGGGTTTGTTGGTGTAAATGTTGACAGGACTTTGGTGACGTTGTCGAACCCTATCAGTAATAATGCTGCAAAAACTGGGGTGTTAAAATTGACACCATGGGTGTTGTCACATATAGATACCGAAAAAAGGAATCAAAATCTACCTCATAGGTGTTAACATAACACAAATGTAATTGTGTTGGCAGAAATTAGTGTTATTTTAACACCCTATGGTGTAAAATTTGATTCTTTATTTCGGTATATGTGACATCACCAATGGTGTCAAGTTTAACACTCCAGTTTTTGCAGTGTATCAAAGAGCTGTGCAGACGGACTGCCAGTGATTGCTTTTATATGAATAAGTAAAGGAGTCAATAACGACGGCAAATGGTCTGAAACTATTTAAATAACTTGTCGTGTTTTTGCTTCATATTGAATCGGGTTTTAATATTAGTCTGGTTTGGGGTAAACGGTAAAAATGTGAAGACTACAAACATTTGGCCGATTCAATGGCGTTAGGATCCAATGGAATCTCGAAACCTTTATACTTGAATATGGTTGCCTTTATTGTAACCCATGATGGACCACTCACCACATGGCCATTTTGGTTAAGAATTATTGACATATAAACATTGTATCAATGGATTATTGACGCCAGAAATCACACCTGTGGAAATTTATCAGACTTCAACCTTAACATGAAAGAACAAGCTATATCGCCTACATTGTAACAAGAGCCAACAGTTATCCATAGGTAAAAAATAACGACAGTAAAGTCAAAGTGATACATAAATCCTATGATTTACCATTAATGTCATTGAAACCAACAATTGGGCAATCGTATTCAATCTTCAATGAATAATACTTCTTGCCTTGAACACGGCATTGTTATGGGGGTGTCCCTACCGCGAGCTCGTAAAGTTTCAAGCCGCGTGCAGGCGCTAGAACCCCGGGGCTATTTTTCCGGATTCCCGCCGAGTTAAAAGTCAATACCGGCACTGAGTATGGTTTCCGTGAATGAAGCTTTTATTTCTGCTGATGCTTTGATCATCAAAATATCTGTCAACACTTTTTTAAAATGATACTGGAATAATATCTATTATTTTACAATCAGAGGAAGTCGTTGTTCACTTTGAGCAAAGTGTCTTTGTCTATAATAAGGGTTCCTTTAATGCTGCGGTAAAGAATACCTTCTTTAGCGGCTCCTTAAAGGTCAAGAGGGGTCAAGTCAAGTCATCAGTCCTTGTTCACTCCACTTGAAAGGTACTACAACTAATAAAGAGGTCCTACCATGCAAAAAAGGAATCTTTGTTTTGTTTGGCTTGTCTCAGATGCTCATATTAATTTCACTTTAAATTGCCAAGAAAAGTGGGTTTTATAAAACAGGAAGATCATCATTAGCTGTAAAAACCATTGTCTTATATATTTACTAAGCAAAAGCTTAGCATGTAGCATGTCACAAGCAATGCATATAATGCATGATATTTTGGCTGCTAACCAATTTCTACTAAGCGAGATTCTTCTGCGCTTAGTTTTGTTTGTGCTTGCAGGCTATAATGAAATTAGACCTATGATGATGGTAAGAACATTAACAGGCACCTCAAGTGAAGTAAGAAGAGCCAGGTGGGAAATTGAAAGGAAATTTAAAATAATCAAAAGAATATGTAACAATTTCATGGATATATAACGACATCTGTGAATAATATTGAAAACAAAGAAGGTTATATTACAGGACTAGTTGGCGGTAGTAATTGATTTATGACCATTTCCGATGTGTACTTAGCGCATTTCCTGGTCTGTGGTAGTAAGGTCATGGTCCCTGGGAACGAGGCGGTCAATTAAACAGCCTTATTGTCAAGTTAACTAAGTTTCTTTGTCATTTTTAATGTATGTTTGGGGGCGATAAGCAGTGTTCTATGGTACAAATTTCGTTTGCATGAATTTGGCTGTCAGTTTGATGATAGGCCTAATAGATGTTTTATTTTCAAAGTCGGAGTGCTTCTTTAAAGGTATCGTACACGTTTGGTAATGACTCAAAACAAATAGTAGCATAAAAACTTACTTGGTAACAAGCAACGGAGAGCTGTTGATAGTATAAAACATTGTAGGAAACGACTCCCTCTGAAGTAACGTAGTTTTTGAGAAAGAGGTATTTCTCACTAAAAGAATAAAAACTTCTTGCAAGACGTTTTTATTCCTATCTGAAAGCACACAAATTTTTACAACAAGGGTGTTTTTTCTTTCATCATTTTCTTGCAACTTTGATGACTAATTGAGCCCAAATTTTCACAGGCTTGTTATTTTATGCATATGTTGGTATACACCAAGTGAGAATACTGGTCTTTTACAATTACCAAACGTGTTCAGTGCCTTTATTAAAATAAATAAATAAAGCCCAACTCTCCCTTGACTCACACGCACAAGGCCACTGTACCCATAATCGACCAACTGTGAGTTCCATGATAAATCCTATATAGACCAGCGGTTGTAATTTGTACCGCTGTTTAGCGTGTTGCCGTCAGTCCTCGCCTACCGTGCAGATTGAGTGATTTACGGCAGGCTTGAGCTACTCGCATCGCTAGTGATAATTAGATCGGAGACAGCAGGCTGACGGCCCCATGGCATAATGATGATGAAGTTGTAAACAACACGTTGGGTTTAGGATCGGGTGAACCCGGTACACGGAGTTACGTTTCAATTAAGTTAAATACCATTATTATTCATATCTATGCAAACAATTATGCGAACTAACCAACAATAGCTTAATGAGTCTTATTAACATTATTTTTTATATGATTTTAACCATAGTGTTATGTAGATCGATAGCTACTTCTGATAACCTTGAGTATTAACTAATTCATTCATTTGGTAATGTCTTTTGAAGTTTTGTGCATTAATTGTTTTACTATTGTTTAGATAATTGGAAATTCAAAAAAAGTTGAGTGTGAATAAACCAACTGCTACTTTTCTCCACGGTTCCTATAGCAACTGATGAAAAACATGGTAATTTACAGGACTGGCAAGGATAGCAGACATCATTGTTTAATTTTACTTTGAAAGTTAACTGACTATGAGTTCTTACTAGAACCATTTTTTTCTGTCAAATATTTCCCCTCTGAAATGAAATCATATTCGAGAAAACTGTATCTGAAAACGTAAAAAAGGCAACAGCTTTTAGACCAAAATTAAGGACACTGTGTTTACATGCTGAAAATCGTGCATGGTTTTCCACTATTTTCTCCTGACTCACACAACGGATTAGGCCCAAATTTGTACAGGTTTGTTATTTCATGTATATGGTTGATCCCACAAAACATGAACACCGTCTGCGACTATTTTGTCAGCTCTACCAATCTTGTATAATACCTTAATCTTTTGCTACTTGGACTCAGCTTCATTAAGATCTTAAGCAGACAAACTTGCTTTAGAAATTGTTAAGCAAAAATAAGCGGGTTACCAGAGCAACGAAGTAACACTGAAGTAACATGCATGGTTTTGTGCAAAGCAAAATTCTGAACAGCTTGATGAAATTCAAATGAAAATTAAACAGAAAAGAAAAAGTTTGTATTGAACTGTTGACTAAGACATCAAAATAATTACCAAAATTGAGTAAACATTGGTATTGAGTAGAAACCACTTGCCGCGAAGTCACTAATCAAATCTCTCATCACCCCGTCATAGACTGTCGGTCTCCTCCATAAAGAAACCGCTCTAGATAGGTCGAGTTGGTCACTTTTACGAGACACCGCAAATCCTTCTGAATTCACCCCGGTGAAATGAGGAGATTAACCGGCCGCCTAACCACTAAACCGCCACATGGGCAAGGTTACACCGGGCTTTCCTTGGATAAGATTAAGGGACACGTCTACAATATGGATCATTATAAGAACACAATGTTGATTCATTAACTTTATCAACTTTGTATCCATAAGCACAGTGATTCCACTATGAATAAAGCTCGGTTTGACCAGAATGGGAATGTGCTGATAATTATTGAACTATAGATTGCTGGACTTCCAGTTTCTATTTTAAAACTTTATCTGCCATCAACCATGGCTGAGAAAGCTGCGTACTGAAACTTTATTTCCTCTCTTTAGTTCCATTACTACGTACCGTATTCCTATACGACTTCAAATCTTCCAGATAATCAACCCTATGTTTTCTTGTATTTTACCCATACTTTCTAAACATTCGTTTTAATACCACACCAGTTTTAATTCAGAAAGCTTGGCATTCCATTTTCGCCTAAACGGATTCCAACGACTTCTCTAACCATGTACGTCTTTCAACAGCACAAAGCTTTACTCTGTCCTCCAGAAAGTACGCAAGACCCTATACATGGTCGTTTGGGGTTTGCGTGGACGTTGTGGCACCAGCGTAACCCTGAACCGGTTAACACACATTCTGGATCCGGAACCCTAAAACAGGAAATGCAGACATAAAAAAGGGAAATATGTCTCTAAATATCATCAGAAATACGGTCATGATATGACGTTGGTAAATATTAGGGGAAATAATGATATACATTAGTGAGAATTAACCCATCATGCGAAAAAAGTTCTTAAACAAGCATTTTTAGCTAGCAACGCATTGGTACCGCCATCTTGGAAAGTTTGTTTACTAAACACCGAGCCATTAATTTTTTTTGCAATATTTTAAATTGCTGTAAATGAATACATTGTGTTGATTTTCTGAGTGGTGTTTTAGAATCTTTGCTGTTGTAGTGTATGATTGTGTTTTCATCCTGCACCAAGTCTAACAAAATTTCAATCAAAATGGGATTATCATCACGTGATTGTCTGGGGTTGATAAGACCACGGAGAAAGGACCCGATACAGTTATAAAAGACAACAACAAGTTGTCTCGATTTCATTTGATTACTAAGCTTATTTTACCCCGAGGTTAAGCCCAAGTGAAATGTCTCACGGGGGCTGCTGCTCTCGACACACTGAACTTGAAGGAACCAAACCTTGCGCCAATTGGATGAACTTGGATGTGTAGGAACTTATGGGCTTCGTCACTTCAAATCAGTTTGGACGGTCTAAACCCTTCTGTCATGACGGAGCCTGGTCGATCATCAACAACTCCATCCACCTAGTCGACGAAAAACAACCGCTCGAAAGGGTTACCGATGTAGACGGATAACTATGGTATGATGGTAACTGTGTGGATTAGGTGTGATTGATTGCTATTCAAATTACAGAAGACTCTTTTATCCACGTGGTAGATCTCGTTGGTCTTGGCCACATCTCACGGGATTTGGTCGTAAGGCTCCCAGTATGTAACTTTGTAACCAGAAAGCTCCCAAAATACAGACTATAATTGTCTACAGGTTTACCTTCTTTTCAGGTATTGCATTATATTGTGATTGTCCACAAAACTTTGAGGTTTTCTATGACTTCATAAGAAGCAGGTTTAACACTAACATGTATCATAAGATGACAATTTGACCTTGAATGACATTCCTACTGATTATGTTGTATCACAATCTCGATGTTAATTGGTTACTCATCTTTGTATAATCTTTAGAACAACCAATCAGAAACTTCGATACACAACTGAAGTTGCTGATTGGTGATGTACTGCTCAAGTCACAGTAATCGAGTGTCATTAAATCCTCCACCACAAATTTGCATATTCCTCAAAACACCGCGCACCGCAAGTTGGTCCGGTCTCCGCCTCCACGTGTGACGTCACCCAATATCGTTAACCCTGAGCTATCACCTCGTCAACCAGACTGTCATATTGGTGGTGGTATAGTGGTGATTTACTACTGTTTGCTCTGCAACAGCCGCCAGAAAGCACATACAAACACAACCCGCTGTCCCATCAGCACGTCATTCCACAAGCTGGAAGGTTACTGTGAGGATACGAGGAGCACAAGGCTGATGACCTACCGTCTACTGTAGCGAAACGACCCCATCCAGAGTATCACAGCTACACGCTCAAGTCTCGACGGGATCGGGCTATTTGTGTGTAGATGGGAACGAGTTTGCGAGGTTATTTTTTATCAAGTTGTGGTAGACTCGACGAGGTCCATCTTAATTGACTAGATGTACGGTGAGAAGACAAACTGTGTTTGCATCATCTCAAGACAGACTTGAATAGGTTGCTAGGCACAACACATCACTAACTGCTCCTCATTTCATAATCAAAGTTCCTAAGCAATAATTGTGTTCTGTGCATGAGTGACACAGTCAGTAAGAGTGCATTTGCCGAAGAGAAGACTTATCGTGTTTAGACTTTACATGGTATAGAGGTAAGCATGTCGAAACGTAAAATGGATGAAGTTTTCGCTGCGGCTGAAGCTGAACTATGCGAAGATCTTGGCTCAGGGAGTGAAAGTTCCTGCTCAACGGACAGATCAGATCAAGATGGAAAGAAAAACAAAGGCAGGAGACGAAAGTCTAAGAGTGTAAGTATGAGCGGACCGGATGAAGAGGGGCACCACCCACGGGTAGCGGCTAATGCACGGGAGAGAGATCGTACACACAGCGTCAACTCGGCCTTTACAACACTACGGGATCTAATCCCAACTGAACCTAAGAATCGTAAACTATCTAAGATTGAGACTCTACGGTTAGCTACGAGTTATATTCGACATCTTGGGACACTGCTGGTGGTGGGTGATGAAGACATAGAACAGCCCTGTATGCATCGAGCTATGGTAGGACGAGCTTCTCATGGTGATCAAGGGCCAAGAATCATATGTACTTTCTGCTTGAGTCACATGAGAGGAGGAAGTCATAGTGTTTCAAAAGGACCTGTAAGTATTCATACAATATCATAGAAATCATATAGAAATACTGTCAAAAGAAGATTGTACTGTCCTCAAATAATATTGAGTTATCATAAAATAGCGTACAGTACATAACAAGAAGATAGTTTTGTTGATTGGCCTACTTCATTTCAAAACTGTGCATTGATCAAAAAGCTCAAAATTCTTAATTAATAAATAAAAGTAACACTGACTGAACTATAAACGCTGACGGATGTCATTGGTTTGTTTTCCACACTTAACAAAATACAACGATATAAAGCTTGAATCAGAACGACTCTATTTAGATTGCTTAAAGACGTATTCCCTGAGGTCGACCACTAGCCTCGACTAGCCGCAAACCTCTCCATGTTCTCACCATGTGTGGAGATAATATAGTCAATTGATACTATGTAGTCAATATAGATAATTGGTACTGAACACGTTTGGTAATTGTCAAAGACCAGTATTCTCACTTGGTGTATCCCAACATATGCATAAAATAACAAGCCTGTGAAAATTTGGCTCAATTGGTCATCGAAGTTGCAAGAAAATGATGACAGAAAAAACACCCTTGTTGTACAAATTTGTGTGCTTTCAGATAGGAATAAAAGGCTTCAGGCCTGAAGTCTTTTATTATTTTAGTGAGAAATTACCTCTTTCTCAGAAACTACGTTACTTCAGAGGGAGTCGTTTCTCACAATGTTTTATACTACCAACAGCTCCCCGTTGTTCGTTACCAAGTAAGTTTTTATGCTAATGAATATTTAGAGTAATTACCAAACATGTACAGTGCCTTTAAAGGCAAATATACGTTCTGGTTCAAAAGCCTACAATAAACAATTCTTTGAAATATAAATGAATAAATAAATAAACAATTGAAGAAATGGTTTATGGAATAGTATCACCCACGTTCACCCATTCATATTTCCTTACACTGGAAAAACTGGGGTGTTGAAATTGACATCATGGGTAGTTGTCACATATAGATACTGATAAAATAATCAAAATTTACACAACAGGGTGTTAATACTAATATCTACCAACACAATTACACTGGTGTTATTTTAACACCCTTTGGTGTTAATTTTGATTCTCTCTTGGGCACCTATATAGTATATGTTATTTATTTATTTATTTATTTATTTATTTATTTGATTACACATCCAACAGGATGAATAGGAAACGAGAAGAAATGCTCAGTTTTAGATGTGGGAGGAAAACCTCAAATGGGGAAAACCCACGCAATCAGGTAGGGACAAAAAACCCAATCCACACGCAAGGCTCCGGTCTGAGGTGGGATTCGAACCGGGGTCCACAGAGGTAAAAGGCAGGGAAAGAAACCACGGAGCCAACGTGACAACACCAATGGTGTCAATTTTAACACCCCAGTTTTTGCAGTGTATATATTATAAATAAAATATGGAAGAATTTTTAAATATGAAGATACAACTTTCATTTGTTACCAACTTTGAATTTTGGATATGGACAAATAAACTCTTTTTTTTATAGTAAAAAAAACGACCGTGCTCAATTCCTACTAAGTCGGAGCGCTTTAATCCATGCAATAAAAGTAGACCCATGTAAACGGAATATATGTGGTCTTGAAGCGAACGTCTCGCGCAAGAGTTGTAAACCACGTGGTGACAATCGCAACACACACATCATCTTAATCTACTGTGGAAGCTGTTGATGTCATGGGACGCATAAATCTCAACTTACTGCCACGCCCAGTTTACTCAAAGTGTTTTTACATTCTACATGAATGGTTGTGGTTCTACAAAGTGTACTCTATCCATGCTATTGGGGGAGGGGGGGGGGGGTCATTTGCATAGGTCCACCCTCTTTATGGGAGCATTGATCAATGGGATCGATTTAATAAGTCAATAATTGTGACTTTTACTCATTGTTCTGTATTGCTCAAGTTGAGATGAAATGTTTGTCTAAAGTTGCTTCCTTATACTTTGTGTTGTGGTGATTACCACCGGTGTATCAATGCATGCTGAGGTGCTAGCAATAGTGCACATAAGTTCATGCTACTTGATTATAATGGATAGGTTTCTAGTTTCTTATTACTAATGAATGACTAGTCATGCTTTTTCTACCCTGGCTACATCAGAAACGATTTATCATCCACAGCTTTCCAAGTGCACTGCAGACAACCATTCAACCCAACAGTTCTTAACATCTCTGTAGTAATTACGAGGCTCCAAATGTTCTTTGACATATCGCAGGCCGCGCACATTTAACACAAACTGGTTACTTTTCAGTAGCTAAGGTGTCAAGGTACATACGTACGCCAAGACCCAGTATGATGCTCATCAGAAATGCCACCCTAAGTTGATAGCAATACATTGCTGAAAATTGTTTGAATTTCTCCGTGGAAGAAGCTCCCAGGAGTTCAAAACATGGGAGATAAGAGACTTGTTCTTAATTTAAAATGTTCCATTTTTAGATGAGGATAATGAAACCCACCTTCGGGGGGTGGGGGATAAAAGGGAACCTAAAAATAAGTGAGACACGATTCTGTAATCGAAATAAAATTGATTTCTTGAAACAGATGTCCCATATTTTCATAGTTTGATTGCAAATTAGTATTACCGCCATCTAAAATCAGAAACAACTGAGACACATTAGAGTCATTGACCAACTATTCTAAACCAAGAGACAGCTTGGCATAATCGAGAAGCTAGAGTTATGTTGGCGATCTTCTACCCGCAAAAGCCGATGACAAACATGAGGGTGCCATTAACATATCACTGATATCGGATGCGAACTCCGAGAGCCGGACGAGCTTGAACGCTCCAGTGGCGACGGGGAGGTGATGACTTTCGGCCGGGGAGCGTCTGCCCGGCGCACGCTGATGACAATATTTGTCCACGGATCTTTGAAATCGTAGGTTTTTTATAACTAAATCATGTCACACGGGGTTAATAGATCTCATCTTGTTTAGATCTGTGGGATTAGCATACCTCTACATCAAATGGCCCATGAGAATGGTCAAACATTACACTATAGGGAGTTAAGCCCATAAACATTTCAATTCAAAGTTTATAATTTAAGAAAGGAAAATATTTTACAGCATTATGAATCTTGTATACGCAATTTTCTCTCATATTCAATATAGAACTCCTATATGCAAGATAGTTATATCCGCAAAATAAACATCATTATTCGGAGTAGACAATTGTAAAATTTAGGTTTTTCATTTTGGCGCCGAAATGAAAAACCACCCACTTTGTGTTTATTAGCGGCAATGCATTACAATGGAACCTTACTGTAGCTGTAATGATCGCTAAAGAACATAGATGAATTATTAAGTGAATTTGTATGACATGGGATGATTCAGACCTCTTGGTAGATGAAGATCGTTTTCAGTATGGAAGGTAAGGCGGCAATCAGCCAGCCATCTGGCATGGACTGTAGCGGTACTACTAGTGATGTAGACTTGAATTCCCTTCTTAACATAAGATAGGGTTGACCTTACATTCACAACGTTATATACCACCATACAGCAATGGTAGTAGTACGATATGTAAAGCAGTCTGAAGAGAAAACATTGCTGTATTGTCCTTAGAATCGATTAAAGGCACTGAACACGTTTGGAAATTGTCAAAGACCAGTGTTCTCACTTGGTGTATCCCAACATATGCATAAAATAACAAACCTGTGAAAATTTGGGCTCAATTGGTCATCGAAGTTACTATAGAAAACGATGAAAGAAAAAACACCCTTGTTGTACAATGTGTGCTTTCAGATAGGAATAAAAACTTCTTGCAACTTCTTGTCAATAAACGGAGTTTAACTCCACTTGAGAAAAAAAAAAAAAAACTTCTTGCAAGAAGTTTTTATTATTTTAGTGAGAAATTACCTCTTTCTCAAAAACTACGTTACTTCAGAGGGAGCCGTTTCTCACAATGTTGTATACTATAACAGCTCCCCGTTGCTTGTTACCAAGTAATTTTTTATGCTAATATTTGTTTTGAGTCGTTACCAAACGTGTACGATACCTTTAAAGATATTGTTAAAAACCAAATACAGAATATGAATCGTCATCTCTCCCTGATTCACACATATGAGAATCCTTTACGATACAACTATTCGAAGGAAGCCTCGATTGGCAAACACGTCTGGCACAACTAGTACAGAGAACAGAGTTCTTACACACAAAAATAGAAACCCTAAAAAGGGCATGAGTGAAAAAAACTACTACATCTTAAGAACGAGGTGTTTCGGTATGTACCCATCGTTACATTCAGACCGTGAGAGTGTAATGTTATGATAGCTTAGGGTAAATCAGCAACCTTTAGGGGGGACTTTGATGGGACAACATGCCATCATCCCTATGTTTGTTTTTCATAAGTGTCTCCCCTCCTTCACGACCTTACAGACCCTACACCTCGATCCATGGGTAGCCTAGAGGTCTAAGAAGTACAGTTTATAGAAAGAGAAGCAGTCAATGGGAACTGGGGGGTTGGGGTCATTCAGAATAGACATCGAAGATGATTGGAGGTTGTTACAGTTGGACTGATGTTACAAACCTGTGATCAGTTTTATCAGGAATGACTCGCCTTCTAAAATCTTGCACTATGTCTGAAAAACCAACACAAGGAATTGTCGAATCTGCCGGGCCGAGTTGGGCCTCGTTTGACATTGTCTGGCTGTATCATTCCATTTATGGAAGATCAACAAAAATAACATCAACATACAAACTGACCTGGTTTTAAAATAAACGTCAAACGTGGGAATGACTCCAACTGGGGTCTCCTAACATTATGAAAAAGCCTATGTCTATTAGTACCAATGTTGAGTAAATGCCAAATTGTAATAATAAGATTTTATTTGAATTGTTTGATATAATAATAAACATGACGACATCAATAGTAAATATAAAGTGGGATATCCAAGTTAGCTTTAATTGATTTCCAAACTCAAATGATCAAAATGTTTATATCATAATTTCCTTCAAGGAAATGATTTTTAAACTTTCTAAAAAATTTTTTATCAGTCAGTCCACATTACCCAATCAAATTGGAAACACGCCAACACATCCATCAAGTATGGAGTCAAAAAAGTTATAATATGATAATGTATTTTTGTATTATTTCCTCATGGATATGTTTGGGTGTTTGTTGTTGACTGTATTTTTCAATAAAATGTTAGCATTGCGTCATTGACGGTGTGGGAATATTTCTTTATATAGCTTGGTCTGCCTTAAAGGGTCTGTATACGTTTGGTAATGACTCTGAACATTAATGGCAATGAAAACTTACTTGGTAAGAAGTACAGCAGCTTTGGATAGTATGTTGCATTTTGAGAAACTTTTCTCTTCGAAGTACTGCGGTTATGGAAAAAGATAACTTTTATCCCCAGAAATTTGAATATGAGAAGCGTTACGGCCGTATTGCTTCTCAGAGTGTATTCCAACTGCAGATTATTCTTCATGCGTGGACATAACAGCTCCATATTTTTGGCAATATCTCAAAAACGCTACCACCTTTTAAAATGAAAATTTCACAGGTTAGTTTTATATGGTATATATCTACAACTATATAGGATTGAATTGAAACGAACAGTGGGTTCCAAGTACCAAACGTATACAGACCCTTTAATTCAAGTCTTGGAATTATTGTCAGAGATATTACATTGAAGTGCCACTGTTCAAGGCCATCGTTAGTTAGAAATGACTCCTAATTATTAGAAATTCCTATCCAGATGCTGTATCAATTTTCATAATAATATCAGGGTATAATCCTGGACCTTGGAGTTTCATCCTAGACTATCTAGCATGGAATTAATACAGTGGGAAAAGTACAGCAGCGATCGGCTATGAAATGTAAAAAACAGACCTGTCTTTTGAGGTGGGGTTCCAGACCCGACGTCGTCGAAAACTTATTCACTTCACTGGTTGAGTTGTTTGCCGAAGAGAAAGTTCATCATAACTTGGATGAAAATTAAGACACGTGAACTTGAGACAGATATCTTGGAATGTTGTGTATAAGTTGTGTGGGATCGAAGTTTGATTCTGTTAGCTGATGTGGGAAATGGATAAGGGGGTTTGGGGGTTTGGTGATTGAGGCTTTTGATGGCTGGTTTGCGTGTGTGTGGCGCCAGTCTGATTCAACCCTTGTTGGAATGATTATGACATTGTGGTAATTAAGACCCTAAACATACATTGACTGCTATTTTCTTCCTACTGATAATTTTAATCCACTTTCCAGGCAACCTGGAGCCGAGAAAACTGATAGTCAATTATTTAATTTAAAAACGATTTGATGAAATAATATGTAAACAATATTGTTGTACATTGCATGTTCAGGCTCGGTTTTGGATTTGCAAAATAATAGACATGCGCCAATTATAAAAATAATACACTAATGGGGGCTACAAAGTAATTTTGCAAAAACCGGTTGCGGTGTCTCGACGAAGAATGACAGCAAATGCCAAGGAAACATTGGTTTACCAGATCATAGTCTAACCATAGTCACGCAAACATTGGTAGTTTACCGTCACCATGGTTTGCCTGTTTTCAAAATGCTAAGTGTAAGAACAGGCAAGTTTACCAGTGGATCAATGTCATCGTACTTTCTTATTCCCTTCGACCGTCGAGAAGATATGATTTTGATGTGAGAATCCATGAAATAATCGGCTACCGAGCGCCAAAGGTGTCAGCGGGTCGAGGCTAACGACTACGCCGTCTGTTTACGGCGAGTCAAGGGCACAATCACGGTACTGGAAACACACTATTGAAATGCGAAAGATTCACTCTAAAACTCGGCTGGGAATTCTTGTTCATGAAGATCTTTCTGCAGCTGATAATTTATTTGGGATTTGAGGGTCGACTTTTGGTATTTCGTTGGATAATTGTTTGATCTCTTGACGAGTTTCAAGTTTGATCATTACATAAACAGGTGTAAGTTTAGGTTTAATTGATGAACATCACAGTTCTATTCCAAGTAAAGGTAAAGAGAAACATCTCCACAATAATTTAGTTTGGTTTACGGATACATGTCTGGTGTGCCAGTAGTTTACCTCACGCAGTCGTCGAATGAAGGATGAAAACACCATTATATTGTCGTAACAATTTCCCCTTTCGTTTCAGAGGAATGTTCCAAGTTTCGTTACAATTTGGTTTTCCGATGGTTTCATTGAACAATCAAACGGTGAAAGTTACAAAATGTATAAAGTTTGACAACCACAAAGAGTACAGATTTTTCGACTTTGTTATTTAATGTTCTGTTTTGTTGTTTAAAATTGCACCAAAAGAACCCTTTAACCTTTGATGTAGTTGTTGAGGTCACTCGAATTGTATTATTTTAGTTTATTCTTAATCTCAATGTTTTCTCTAAACTTTATTGCAAAGTTGTACATTGATAGATGTCGAAATGAACAATTATTTTCTGTGATCCTAAAATTAATCACACATCTTTTTGAAATACAGTGATTCGAGATTTATCAAATACGTGTTAACAGCCAGTCCCGACCAACAGGCTGGCCCTTTGGAGGTATGATGAAACTCTGTATTCATTATTGCTAATAGACACAAGGAACACGACGCAATGACGTTTTTTTCTTAATGGCATAACTGTTGACAAGCTGCCAAATAGTGTAACTGTTCAAATTCATCACTTTCTCAAAAGAAACTCTTCCCTCCTCACTTGACACATTATTGAACATTGTGCACATCCGGGGCAGACCGCGTTGCTTTGAACTCACCGCCAAGGTCATGACCCTTGACCCAGGTCATGACCTATTCCTTAAGGCTCTTCCGCAGAGCTACAGGGGGCATATCCTACATGGCGCCGGTAGGGCCAAAGGGATTCATGGGAAGTGTACACCTAATTTGTCATTTGACTACAAAACGTTGGCACGTCACAGTTGAAATTGTGATTGTGAATTCTCACAACCATTATTTGGGGGGGGGGGGGAAACAGCTAAGGATGTTCACAAACATATAATTTTTTATGAGAAAACATAGATATGTATTGTGAATTATGCTGAAATAAATGTCATGAGTCAAAAACCTCGTTACGTTATACAGGTACTCAGGTAATTTGTAAAAGAACTTGTCGCCACAATAATAAACACCGGCTTTCCTTTTAAGCTGTTCATTTATCGCTGACTTTTGATTGTTCAAATATCATACCTTTCTTTCATGTGAGGCTTGCGGAGGCACCATGTAAATATGTTGTATAAAGTTGTTAAAATAAATAAATAAATAAATAAATAAATAATAAATCTCTTTATGAGCTGTGGTAGTTCTGAGAAGAACCAGTGGCTTCGACGTTTCGATCAGTGTGCTTTGATCGTCTTCAGGAGAATACCATCCTTTGACATTGAATTCATTTGAGATTCAGTTAACACAAGGGAATTAAAAAAAAAAGATTCTCCCTAATTATCAAACAGATTTGGTTCATGCAGAGTCGATGGAGGTTCTCACAATGAAGAACCGGAACCATCACCAGTATTTGAACACTACAATTCATGAAAGCACTCAACACTTGACTGTAGGAAATCCCTGTCCAGCCCAAGGACTATTAGAGGCATTGTAATCCCCATTTACCTGACATGAATGTTCGTGCTTTTTTGTCATATTCAAGTAACTCCAGGCAACTGACTCCAACCATTAAAGGATGATTTGCTTTCGTCTCCAAGGATTCCTGTCAACTTGGCGTCGATATTCTTCAAACTCTCCCCAGGAATTCAGGAGCTTAATATGTTGCAACAAAATTAAGGAGGAATTATTGGTTGAAGTTTCCTTTGGGATTTACATTTATTGGTTCTAATCTTTTGTTTGTCGTACCAGACACACAAGTGTTTTAGATGGATCACGTGTGATTTAGAGAGAGTCTAAATTGTCGACAGTTAATTCTTGATTTCAGAGAGATGTCCCGTCAAAGTATGCTGGTAACTTTAAAGACCGTTTTTTTTTAAAGAATCACTAGGGAGCTTTGGTGTTGTGGTTAGCGGGTCCATAGAGTAATGGGCCGCAATAAGCTAGGAGGTTACGGCTCTGGTTTATATCACAAAGCAGTTTGGGGAAAACGGTTTCAATATGGAAACCCTTCGTGATGGATCGAGCGAAATAGTCGGGTTTTTTGGTGGATAGTTGTTGACACTTTCTGTGGGTTTTGTTGAGATGTGTCTATATTGCACTGAAAGATGAAATAAGGCAGATGCTGGTTATTTTAGAGGTTCGTTGCTTAGAACACCTGCCCATTTGTTGTCCTTGTGTTTTGCTGACTGACGCTATACGTGATTATTGGCCTACTCGTGGATCAATTTTCGCGCATGTCTAAACAAGTGTTTGAGTGTGAAGTGAGTTGGTAATCACCCCGGACATATATCAAACATTTATGGTTTTACACATTATATGGCGTTAAAGCTTCCATTAATCACTGGATTAAAACCAGGAATCTAGATTCATTGGTTTCTTAAAAAACAAGCATTTAAGAAAATCTATTTAAAGAGTGTCTTCCATATAGTAACGCATACTGTGTGCGCTATGACAATAAATGACCTACGAGTTATATCAAAGGTCAAGTTTTCGCCTTACTTTACAAGACTGATATCCAAACAAAATAGCAGCAAATGATTGTGTTCCTCTATCTCAATCTGCTCTTCGCAAATAATAAGACTTGTTCAATAGTCACAATGAAACGTCTAACTGTTCGTCGACCTTTCAGCGTTTCTTAAGTCTACATGCTGAAGGGAAACGATAGACAAAGATTCCTTGTGACGTCATTTGTCAACATCTTTTACCCGATGTGAAGTAGGGTCCAACCACACAATAAAACGTCAATGGTTCCCAGCCCTGCCCTTACATTCTGTATCACAACCCTCGACAAAGTCAAGTCTCCCATGGAATGACTACCAGCTAGAGTACAGCTATTTAGGGACCACTAATTCGTCCCGATAGACCTGTGTAAATAGAGCACTGATTTGACTAACGTAGTGGGGCTTGATTGCAACCAGACGCCGTCATAAATGCGAATCATACGGTAGACGACTAAGCAGTACACTGTGGTCTGCACCCCGGAACTGATCTTCATTCATTTGACTAATAATTAGAACCGTCTGAATCGTCTTTTTCCACTACGTCATGAACAAAATATTTTGTTGAACAAATACCTTAATTAATACATATGATATCAGAATGAAATTGTCGTTACTAATAGCACACGGTACACTTTAACAATGTGAATGACTTGTGGTTCCGGTTAGTCAAACTAAAAGGATGGATTGTCATAGAATGAGGACAATGACTTAGAAAAGTCATCGTTTAAAGGCACTGGACACGTTTTGTAATTACTCAAAATATATATTAGCATAAAAACTTACTTGGTAACGAGCAATGTGGAGCTGTTGATAGTATAAAACATTGTGAAAAACGACTCTCTCTGAATTAACGTAGTTTTTGAGAAAGAGGTCATTTCTCACTAAGTATTAAAAGACTTCAGGCCAGAAGCCTTTTTCAGGCATCTGAAAGCACACAAATTTGTACAACAAGTGACTTTTTTCTTTCATCATTTTCTTGCAGCTTCGATGACCAAATGAGCCCAAATTTTCACAGGCTTGTTATTTTATGCATATGTTGGGATACACCAAGTGAGAATACTGGTCTTTGACAATTACCAAACGTGTACAGTGCCTTTAACTTGATCGTTTCATTGCAATACGAGGCCAGGCTTCGGATTTCATGTAAAACAAACCGCCGTTTTGTTTTTGATGACCCCTGTAGCAACAAACATTTTTGGTATTTTGAGAGTTACAACGTCCACAGATTATGCCGATTGTGCGATATATATAAAGACAACGAACTAATTACAACGTATTATTATTATAGATATGCACATGTACATTGTATGTATTTCGAGCGTGTAATATTGGTATGATTCTTTACCTTTGTTCTTACTCTGTGAATTTCTAAAAACAAAAGCAACTTTGAATAATGATTCATGATTTCGCAACAAACTCATCTGCCAATCAACAAATAAAACAGTTTATTTTGTCAATGTTAATTCCAACACCAAATTATACATCCGAGGTAAATTTGACTAATTCTCTAATCAAGGAACGAGGTGTTGATCTGTAGGGCTGGTCTAATGCTTCTGATGTAATGTAGTCACCAATATACAGGTAATTTGCAACTTGTGCACGTGGCCTTTGTCCTCTGTAGGTGACTAATACTTCTGACTCAATTTAATTTGAATTTATCTTCGGAGTAGAACTCCTTGGAGACCAGCCTATCAAACGAGTTTACTTCGCTCTATTAATTAAACCCTCTCAAATAAAACAAATAAATTGCCTTGTTGTGGCTACGTTAACACCCACAGTTCATTAATGAATCAAAATCTCGCGACTTTTCGGGGTATTCTCAAGGGATCTCGCAGCTGTGTCGTTTGCTTGCGCATGTGCCGGTCGTAAATTTCAAGATAGCAGGTTGAGTGGTTGGAATAGTAGATGTTCCATTGATCACATCGTTGGTATGTCCATGGAGGTAGAGAGAGTCACTACTCTTTTTTTATTGGTAGTGTTTTCTTTATAGTTAATGAGCTAGATACAGGGCTACACTATTTTAAACAGCGCCACCAACGAACAACGTTTTAAAACTCAGTAACTTGAGCTCTTTTCCAGGTGGACCTTACATACAGAAACATATGTTCGGCATTACACTTTAAACAATGACAACCCTGATTTCTTATATTAGATGTAAAGATGGTATATAAATAGAACAAGGCCATTACTGGAACATGCATTTTGATATTTAAGGCAAAGAAGTGATTGAAATTGCATCAGACATAACGTGTGGTGATCAGCTAGACGCGATGATGCGTAAAGTCAAGGATGGTGAAGACAGCCTTAGTTCCCTGATTGTAAAGGTTGATATAACCCATAAATCATGAGTACGTCACAGGTACCAGACTAATTAAGCCGGTTCGCTCCGATCCAAGATGGCCGCTGCCATGATTGACATAATTATCTGTTAAGTTTATTTTGACAATTTAATTTTCATCTCTTCATTCATCGATAACCATGCTTGTAGATTTTCTCATTTAATTCACAGTCTATTTGTCTCCATGGTGTTAGTGGACCGTTGAATGTTGTCCCTACTGCCTTCTCCTACGCACTGTACCCCCGTCCTATCGCTGCGCTTCACCCGTCTCCCTGTCCCTCGGGACACGCCAGGTCAATACCAATCCCGTTCATTTTGGATGAATTTACCTTTTTCATATTATTTGGTTGCTGCTGGTGTGTTTATTGTTTTAATGACAGCATATGCTAACCAGATGTTAGGAGGATGGCCAAGGGGTGTGGTTAACGTGAGTAAAAACTTGTTCAATAAATTCTTGTCATAAATTATAACGTCAGCGCGAAACTTCGTCAAACTCTGAGCGGGTTGTCTGAATCGATCGTTAAATTATAATGAAGGCTTATCGAGCTGCACGTGTGCTTAAACCCAGCGTGCTCACTCAATGAGTCGTATAAGAATATTAATGGTGCAGGGGTCGATTCCACAGAACTCTTCCTATCTTAGAACTAGTCCTAGGCAATGCTAAGAGATAGGACTAGTCTTAAGTTAAGACCAGTTACTGGTCCTAACTTCAGATAAGACTAGTCTTACTCTTTGTGAAATCGGCCTCAGGATACTTGCTTTATCAATCTGAAAAGTTGGACTCGATTTCAACATGATCAAACTATGTTTTTACAATGCGAACATGGTGGGTTCAAATCCCATTAGATTCAGTTGTTGCTTCTGTTTGATCTCTGCCTATGGGAAATTCTACATTACTATGAAAGGATATCATCAGCTTGGGTTTCTCAACTCAGCAGCTTGATCGCGAATCTACAAAGAGATTGGGATATACCTAGGTGTTCTTGCACCGTCTTACGTCAGTTTTCTCAAGGGAGCAAACTCCCATCATTTCTCACCTCAACTCGGTATTTTCTCAAAGACTGCTCTGTCGACGCACGTCTATGGCCCGTGATAACTCTAAGCTACGGAGCCAAATCTCAAAGGTCTTAAAAAGGTTCAATAACGCGTGAATGAAGGGTAACATATTGGATCTCACGTGTTTGTATTGATGGGAATATATAGAACGCCTAGGGGTATGGGGTGGCAAGGGACTTGATTAGACGGGCTAGACTATATAAGGTTTGCATACGCCCATAGGATACCCCGGTAGTAATGCTTGGACTTTACTTCTGAAATTCATAGATGCACTTGTAACTTAAGAATCATGACTGACTGAGAACTAGACTGGCCTCTTTCGATTATCAACGATGGTTGTATACTGGTATGCTGGGAACTATGCATGCCACAGCTAATTTGACGTTAGCCTTCGATCTTGATGTAGATTTTAAGCCTTGCCGAAGTTTTAACTTAGGACTTGAGTTGTATACTTGTTATAAAAAAGATTTTTTTCAAAGAATGGATTGGAAATGACACAGTTTAGGAACAATAGTTTAAACAAAATTGGTTCGTGTGATTTCTTTGTGGGTTTGTACATCACAGTAACTATCTGTATTAGCGGGCATAAACACACCGGAAGAAGTAAACGTGCAATGATCACCAGTAATGAAGTTATTTTGTGTACAAGGTGACAGGTGCCGAGTACTCGTAACTATTTACCCAAGTTGGACAACTCTCTCTCCCTCACTGCTGTTGTCCAATCTTATCTGTCACGACTGAAAGCCACATCGCGACGGCCAGGCTCCTTCTTGCACTTTCTCAAGGCATTTCTGACCAAAGAAATGGAGTCTAAAAGCCATTAAGTGCTCAGAAATATAACGAGATAATTTATACAGACGATGCGACCTCGGGAGTGGCCTTGTTGGACGTGCGGAAGCCCGTGGGTCTGTGGCGGCTGCGTTGGTAGAGAGACAAATCGTTCCCTGTGCATGTGCACGAGCGTAATTCAGTTTTATGGCTCGTAGGGTGCCTCGACCAACACCCAAATTTCATAGAGAATTTAGGCGCAAATATTTTGTGGCCGTCATTGTCAGTCGTGGTGGAGCATTTTGTGTAATGTTTGTAGTTGCATAGATGTGTCTTCCTACCGTTGGGACTGGAGCAGAAGATGACATGTTCTCAAAGTCTGATCGTCTTTATATTGACATCAGATAAATATCCAGAGGGATCATAAAATATTATGATGGGCGGTGGTGGTATCATACAATAAGGAGCTGAGAAACCCATGAGTGATTTCAAAGTGGTGTTAGGTTTTATTTTCCAAACCAACGTCCAAAGTGGCAAACATAAACTTAAAAATAACGTAAACATCACTTAATAATATTCCAAAGTCCATTTCTTTGTAGGCGACAGGAGTTTCTTTCATACGAAAGCCCATTCTTTCCAATAAAAAATATATTTCCTTTCCGTTATTACTGATTCACAATCCGTTATAACGGATTCGCAATCCGTAATTACGGATTCGCAGTTGTGAATTCGTAATAACGGATTGTGAATCTGTAATAACGGATTTTGGATCCGTAATAACGGCCAAGGAATCTGTCAAGTAACGGATTGTAAATCCGTTATAACGGATTAGAAATTTCCTTTTTGTTGGCGCTCATGGACTTTCGGACTTTCGTACTGTCAATATATAAAACAACAATAACACCCAAACAGATTTAAAATACTCCCAGAAGTGTGTTCTGATTGGTTGAAAGTTCCTTTGAGGGTCAGTCTGATTGGCTGGTGTTAAATTATGCATATGAATACATAGGTCAAAGGTTGGATACTCATATATTGTCAGCAACTTCAGTTCATATCCAGTGAAACCGTCTAATTGATAACGCCCCATAAAGTCTTATTGTGGTATCCTTGTTAAACGCATTGTAAACCGTTTAAAAATCACTTAGACCAATACAAAGCAGTCCCCCACGTGGATTCCCGATCATTACCCCATTTGTAAACAATTCGTAGACATTTTAGCCGTGGGCATTGGTTCGTATTTCCACCGTTGGGATATGGTTGTCTGTTGGGCGCGTGCTGCGGCTGTGTAGTTGGTAACCTACCCAGTGGGTTGCAGCGACGCGTTTCACGGGCGCGCTAAATTTGAATGAAACGATCCTACGGTGAAATCTACCAGCATGGATCGTTAAGTTATATAGAGGGTTTGTTCTTTTTATTTTGGTATCGTATTTTATATTTACATAAATAACTTAACCACATGGTTTAAACGACTAACCAGATCGTAGATTACTTAAAAAGATGATCGCGAGTCTGTGATTAGACGAATGTATAAAACAACGAGATATCGTTTTACGTCATGAACCAAAATGGCAAAGCTGTAAGATGTTATAGCGTGGTGTTTTGCTCCATCAAATTTGATGTCATTCTTTCCTGAGAATATATTAGTTACTATTGAAATATACAGAATACACGTTGATCAGAGATCTCGTATAGTAAAAGATTTTGAATGAATTTTTTGGCCAAGGCCTAAGCTTCCGATACTCCTTTTTTATTGTCATAATTTTTGTTTATGACATTAGTTTGTTTATCTTAAAATGGCGAAATTGCATAGTAGCATTTTTACTAATGTCATTATTTGGCTTTTAAAAATGTTCGCGTGATTTTCCTTTGAAGTTCTAATCTCGCGAGACTTGGCCTTGCGTTATTGTCACCAGTGGGACAGGCGGTCTTTGATGACGACCGATTTTATAATTTGGTAATAACCTCGCATCCAGGAGCCGGATTATTATGTTGATGACATTGGCAGGGTATGGGGGACAGAAGTGGTTGGGGTCGGTATGAAGTAGAGCGCCACGACGACTACTACAATATAAAAAACTGAATGCAAGCATTTTTTATGATCTGTGGATGTAAACACTTAAGTGTCGCACCCTGACACTATCTTTGAATGGCACTCAATGAGGCTGGAGCTGGGGAGGCTGAAGTAAAATACAAAATAAAACTCTACAGAACAGCAGGTTGTCATGGTGGGCCAACACCCCCTTTAGGTTGCCGTCAACACTGCTTTTTGTAGCAATTCCCATCCTTTTAAAAACAAATTGGCAGACTTGGGGAGGGGCGTGCACCACTGCTAACTCTCTTTTCCATAAATGACTAGTTTAAAATGGACCTCTTTTCCAGTGCTACGCCCATTCATCCTAACCTAACATGGCTGCTCGCTCTGGTCAAACCTGTACACATTATTCATAAACATTTAATATAAAGCTTTAAGGAACTGTCAAAACCAATAAATTTCTACATTGTTATTATTAAAGAAAATGTATTTATATCGTCAAAAACGGAATCAATAAAAACGACTGCAAACTGAGGTCATGAGATGAAGCTATTACTAAGGTCATGCTTTCCGTATGGACCCCGACTCCATCCAAGGTCATACTACACACAGACAGGTTCTTCAAGATAATCTCCGTATAATATTCGGGCAGGATCGCATTACAACTTCAGAGATCTCCGGGGATTTGACCGGGGAGCTCAGGTTTAGACACCCGTAATTTCCTCCGTCGCGCCCGGCTCATGACACGCTCAGCTTCTGGCGGTGTATAAATCACGGGTAGTCTTGGTTAATCAAAACTAATGCGGATTGTTATTACTTTGGCGCGAAAGTAAAACCAGGATCATCGGACGGTTGGAGATTTCCGGATTAGTCGCTAATAAACTCGCTCGCCTGAAATTGGCTTGCCATGATAGATACAGAATATAAATGAACACTTCATGTAAATATTCTATAATGAATTGCTGTGTAGACTTGCTTTTTACGTATTTTTGTAGATTGTTAACTTAGGGTAAATCAGATATGTATTACTTTTATTTGATTACACATCCAACAGCACAATTAGCGCCAATATCAGGATGAATAGGAAACAAGAAGAAATTTTTAGTTTTAGATGTGGGAGGAAAACTCCAATGAGGAAAACCCTCGCAAGTAGGGACTGAACTTGAAAACCCAATCCACATACAAGCCCCGGTCTGTGGTGGGATTCGAAAAGGGGTGAAAGACATGAAAAGAAACCGTTGAGCCAACCTGACCCCCTTATCCCATTGGATATATCAATACCCCGATTGGGAACCCATTGGGTAACATAATGGTCACTTATAAATAGATGCATATAGGTCAGACTGTGCACAGAAAAGACAACCCAAAATCTAGCGTTTGTTCTAATGAATCGTTGTTTTTGTTTTTATTCCTGTAGCCGATGCGTTCTGGACAGAGACATACCATGACCGACATGAATCCAATGGTTCATCACCATCCACACATGCACGCCTCTCACCATCACCATCATCACCATCAACAAACAGCCGCCATGATGAGATGAGTGCCCGGATGCTGCACATGCGCATATAAGATGGACTTACGATACATTGCGCCATATGTTTCGATTTGAGTACGAGGATGTTGGAGTCGAGAAGAACTATTAATTGATATGGAAAACAACCTTCTTCCCGAGGAATATTTTGTCCCTCTTTCTTTTGCAAACTGTTTTACCTACTTTATGGATTTGAAGAAACGCAGGTTTCTGATTGCATGGCTTAACGATGACGTCAGAGTTTGCAATCTGTGTAATAACAGTTACTCATGTATAATTTTAACACATGGTTGACATTTGTTTACGAGTACAAGAACAGTACTAACAAAGTTAATACAGTTGAGAAAGGTTAGGGACGATTCATGTTTACATCAGGAAAACTTCCATGGCTATTTTGGAGGGAATTCTCCCTATACACTACATCCATACCGAGGCCAGAAGATTAATTCTTAAGAGTTTAATGGCAAACAGGGACTTACCTGGTCGTCGCCCTACAATCAGCCCGGAACTGCATGCACAAGTGCTTCGTATAAAGATGGGTATCCTGGGAGCCGTAAACCAGACTCGGAAAAAGTCCTGATAAATCTTTCTGCTACTCCGTGAAACATGGACACCCTCTGCAAACGAGGTCAACGAGCTTAGGTCATATAAGTACTTCCTGAGGTCGACCTTAAAATAAGATCAATAAATTTATTGTAACAACTTTATACCATGGAGGATGGAAACACAGAGGTACATGTACTATGTTTGGGAGAAAACCATGTAGCAATTTTTGTTATGCATACAATAGTAAAACATGTTTGATTTGGGTACAGGGGCATTTACAATAAGAAATAAATGTATACTGATCTTGCATTATGAGTTAAAATATCAAATGATATCATAGAAATTCGATGCTGAAAACTTGTTTTCATTCTTCTACATGTTTATTCTCAATAAAAATGAGATTGAACATTAGCATACCGTTTGTCATCATGATATAACATTTTGTAATAATTTACAGACAGGAAGGATTTTAGTTGCAAGTTAAGTATTGGATGTAACATGAAACCACGGTGAGTCATATACTAACATATTAAATGTATTATACGGGATTGGTAAGGATAAAAAACATCATTGTTTAATTTTAGTCTGAAAGCTAACGGATCATGAAGTACATACTAGAACCATATTTGTCTGTATTCTAAATATTTCCCTCTAAAATGAAGTCATAGGCTAATTGGAGAAAAACAGCATTTTCTCCTGACGCACACAATTGATTAAGCACAAATTTTCACGTTTTTTCTTCTTCATGCATATGGTCGATCACACAAAACATGAACACTTTCTGTGACTATTTTGTCAGCTCTACCAATCCTGTATAATACCTTCAAACATGGTCATTCTTTTCGCATTTATTAGCGAGCCTTTTAATACCAACAACAGCAATAAGCTATATTTACAAAAAATTGATGTTAATAATTTCATCATCATAATTTACCGGTCGCAACCGAGATTGAAGGCCCAGTAAAACACTAATTGAATAATGAAACTAAGGACAGTAGAATGTATTCCTCAAACAGTGTTATCACCGACTTGTTAAATTGTTTTTTTTTTTAAATAAATATAATGAACTGGATTCTTAGCAACAAATTATGTAATAACAAACTGAATATTGCAGTCATTAAGACAAATAGGAGTTGTAGCTTCAATCTGAAAGCTCAATCATTAAACAAGTATTGATCCGCCAGTGAAATTGTTCCGTCTGAAATGCTGTCAAAGTTGAGGAAATACCTTGTATCGATTGCCGCAACCGATATAAGTCAGGTATGCGCATGCCCAAAACCCTCGACGAAGCACTCATCTTCATTGCTTTCACTCAGGCGTGAACACATAATGTAATGACTGGTTGTTTATATGGTGGGTTGATTGGATACAAGAAGATGAAAATTAATTTACTCTTCCAAAAATTGTATGTACCTTCCCTTTAATATTAATATTGTGTTTGCATAAAGGGTATCAGGTGTAATGGCAATGGATTGCTGGCCACGTGACTAATGTAGAAAGCAGGTATCCCACCTTTACATCTGATATACAGATTACAGAAAATTATGATTTGAGCATTTTTGGAAAATTGAAATTTTGAGTTTGATTACCAGATGGGGAGCCAGAAGAAATAAATCAGGTGGGTTTGGGTTTCATAGTTCAAATGAGACAGATTCAACGGTGTTGGTGTAAGCTAAGTTGTATAAAGTCACACTGATCCGGACGGAATGATGTTCCATCAAACTAGGAATTCTTTAAAACTAAATTTTGAAGTTAAATATTTGTTAATCTTAAAAAAATGAAACAGTCACTTGCCAATAACGTACAGGGTAATTATCATATCGTTTAATTAATAAATAAAGTAACTAGTTTTAAAAAGTATAGAATTGAGGCTTATGTACTTTGTTCAAGCGGTGTTTTTGTTTTATCAAAGATAATATTACAAATTGGGTACAAGCATTATTTTAACAGATGCAGCTTCTTTTCAATAATATTAATGTTTGGTTTGGTATCTTCAAAATATCCCAAGGTATCTTTTGTACTATAAACTAGACAGTAACTAAATCAAACTGTTATGTAAATCAAAGTAAAACCATGCTTGTTTGATACTGTTATAATTTGGTGGAGATTAAAGATGGCGTTTTTCAAATGACTATAATGCATTGTGTTTGGCTATAGTTTAGATGTTTTTTCCTATTCGGCGTGTTATATTCCTGATTCTAAATCCCATGGAGTAAAAGGAATGACGCAACAGTCGCTGGACGCATGCTCAAATGTGGATGGATAAATATACAATGTATACGGTTGTTACGTTTGTGTCATTCTGCCCCAATTTTTTACTTATTGACAAATGCAAAGTGAATGCAAAGCAGGTTTGTGGTATATGGTCCTGGTCATGAACTGGTGCATATAGGGGGGGGGGGTCCAAACTCCATCCCACCCAAGCCTCTCCCTAAAGACGGCTCAAGAGGGACGTCCCGGTGTCCCGGTGTCCCGGTGTCCCGGTGGATTAGTGGCTGAATTATCAGCTAAAAGTCTGATAAGAAACCTGATCACTTCCAGACGGGGAGCTCCACACAAACTGCTTGCAAATAATTAAGAAAAATGTCCAATCCGGATCTGAAATCCGTTGACCTGATTTGGGGAGAAGCAAAATACAACAAGATTGAGATGGAAACCACGTGTTGGTTACCGATGACAACTCAATCGCCGATTGGCTGTGACGAGCGGCGGGTGGACCAAGATGGAGGCCCGTGACCTTTTTAATGTAATCAATATAATGATGCATCGGTATCACTCTTACATGTACCCTATACATGGTAATGTACTGAAACGATTAGGAATTGGGATACGTTATGACTTATGATCATGTGCTAAAAATAAAGCATTACGTCATAGGAGGCCTGAATAAAAGAGTGAAAGTTAAATACGGTAATATAAGTAAATCCTCTATAGATTGTCCATAATAACAAACAACAGACCCAGGAATTCGAACATGGGCCCCAATTGCTGCAAGGCGCTACGTGTGGTTCAACCTCGTATCTTTTGAATCCATGCCACTAGTAAATGAAAGCCTTCTGATCTATTCCCCTGGGACGAAGCCCGTCTCATCTCCTTCCGATTATGAACCGGGGACTGTAGGGTTTCAGCATCAGGATACAATTTGGAGAATCTGTAGCAGATTTTGATACCACATAACCTTTGACTCACTGAGACCTGAAAACGCTAATAGGTCAACTGCGGTGAAGAGATCGTGGCTATCATGCAAAGTTTAGCCAAGACCAAAGCCACCCAAATTCGTCATATCCAAGGCGTATAGGTCTTGAAGAAACGTAATCCGTTAATCATTCTAAATAATATTGAAGTTTTAAATATTGCTCTTATCCAAATAACTTTAGCAATTAGTTTCTGGACGATTTACCCTTTTTTTATAAGAAGAATTATACTAGATAATGATAGGAAAAAATGCGAGAATTCTGAAGCTTATCATTCGACAGTGAAACGGAACCTCACTGATGACAATTTCCTTAAGTCATCAATTAGTTTATGGATAAAATAGCGCAGCAGGTGTACAGACCAACACACCAACTGCCCCCCTATGTGGACACATTCCACGTCTATACCATCAGCCTTAATAATCTTTCGGCAATATTATCTTGTTTTGACGATTTCATGGTGATTCCTCCCCACAACAAGAAAATCTCTCCCTAAGCCCAAGTCTGATTACCGACCTCCTTGGTACGATCTCTAAGGATCTATCATTTGATACAGTATCACCCCGAGTAACACGGACCGGGAACAGGTGAAAGCCCTGGCCGTGAGGTGTCAACAGATAACGCTTGAAGCTACGCGAATTCACCCGATGCTTCTCTCGCCTCCGATGTGCAAATATTTCACGGTGTGTGAAATAAAACAAGGATGGTTGGGAAATTTGAGCATAGTAAAGATTTGTGGTTTTGTTTGGAATGGAAAAACTGAAGACATGAATAAATGGAATAGGACTGTTTTAGTGATGAGAGAGTTGTCTTATCAACCTATTTGCTTGGAGTTCTGAAAGGTTAAATCATGAAGAATTCATCGCAAACTCGGTATTTTGCGAAGAATTTGTGAATAATTTCATTTGGGGAAAAAACACAGTGAAACCCAAGAACACGATTTACACATCACAATTACAGAGAGAATTATCATAGATCTTCTGGCATCTAATAAGTATACACTAAAACAATCCTATTTAGTTTAGACATAATACACAATACGATCGATGTAGCAAACAAACGAATAGAAATAAATCAACGAGGCAGTCTGTTTTTCATTCAAAAAAGATCAACACAAAAAGTAATCATGCTCACTACTAGACTTTTGACAAGTTTTAGGCTACTGTTGTTGAAAAAAATACATGCATACTTATATCAGATATTTCGTTTGTACGATACTGTACTTTACATAAGGTTTATTTGTAACTTAAAAGCCACGGAGAAACCTTGCCTCGGATTAGAAGGGATGTAACACTACACCTTGTGTAATTAAACGAGACCTTCCTATTACGCCTAGTGTTGAAAAGGAAAGAATGATTAATAGGATAACATAATAAACACAAGAGGGCGCTGTTTACAATAACTGGTGGTCACACTGATAAACTGATCCAGTGTCATAGGGAAATCTGTCACCCATATGGGAAATTAAGGAGGCTGAAGATGGATAATTCAAAAGAGGGCGCTATCAGAAGAAGTTTGTACACAGTTTGCCGTGGGGGGGGGGGGGGACAGACAGAATCTCCGGGAGGGAGGGGGACACGACACAGAGTCTCCTACCACACCGGTGGGGCTTACAGAGCTCTAAGCATCAACTGTACTCAATAAAACAACATTGAAAATCCCGTGTTGTGTGATTCTTTGTGAATTCTTGGTTTATTCTTGGAAACCCCCCCAACTGTATAGGTTTGGGTCTCCAAGCTATTTCGGGGTGAGGGGTTGGGAGTAATAAACAGTGGTAATAAAGCAAGCATTTATTGGGCAATAAACAGATCAAGTCAGCAGAGGTCGCTCTACAGAAAGATGAACTTTCGGAGGTGCACACACAAATAAACTTCCATTCACCTCAGAGTCAACCCTTAACTTCACATTTTCCTTAGTGTCAAAACTTAACTTCACATTAACCTTAGTGTCAACCTTTAACTTCACGTTAACCTTTGTGTAAACCCTTTACTTAGTGGTTAAGGGTTGACACTAAGGTCAGTGTGAAGTAAAGGGTTAAACTGACTTGGTAACTCAGGTCGGTCAGTCAGGGTCAGTCAGCAAGTCAATCAGTCATGTCGGTAGGGCATTAAGTACTCGGATCAGGTTGGTCAGTCAGTCAGGTCAGTAAGTTCAGTCATCAGGTCGGTCAGGTCTGTCAAATCGTTCAGGTAGGTCAGGTCGGTCAGGTTGGTCATGTCGGTCAGGATTAGGTTGGTCAGGTCGGTCAAGTCGGTCAGGATCAAGTTGGTCAGGTTGGTCAGGTCGGTCAGGTCATTAAGTTCAGTCATCAGGTCGGTCAGGTCTGTCAAATCGGTCAGGTAGGTCAGGTCGGTCAGGTTGGTCAGGTTGGTCAGGTTGGTCAGGTCGGTCAGGTCGGTCAGGTCGGTCAGAAAATCAGACAGTCAGGTCATTCAGGTCGGTCATCAGGTCGGTCAGGTTGCTGAGGTCAGTCAGTCTTTGAGGGTCAGTCAAGTCAGTCGTCAGGTCGGTCAGGTCAGTCAGGTCGGTCAGGTTGGTCAGAAAGTCAGTCAGTCAGGTCATTCCCGTCGGTCATCAGGTTGGTCAGGTTGCTGAGGTCAGTCAGTCTTTGACGGTCAGTCAAGTCAGTCGTCAGGTCGGTCAGGTCAGTCAGGTCGGTCAGGTTGGTCAGGTTGGTTAAGTTGCTCAAGTCAGTCTGGTCGGTCAGTTATTCGGTCAGTCAGGTCAGTCAGGTCAGTCAGGTCAGTCAGGTCAGTCAGGTCGGTCAGGTCAGTCAGGTCAGTCAGGTCTGTCTGGTTGGTTAGGTAGGTCAGGTCAGTCAGGTCAGTCAGGTCAGTCAGGTCAGTCAGGTCAGTCAGGTCAGTCAGGTCAGTCAGGTCAGTCAGGTCAGTCAGGTCAGGTTAGTCAGGTCGTTCAAACAGTCAGGTCAGTCAGTCAGGTCGTTTAGTCAGTCAGATCAGTCACTGCAGGTCGGTCATGTTGGTCAGATCGGTGAGGTCAGGTCGGGTCAGGTCAGGTCAGGTCAGGTCAGGGCAGGTCTGGTCTGGTCTGGTCTGGTCAATGGAAGTTAAGGGTTGAAACTAATGTCAATGGAAGTGAAGGCTTGACACTAAGGTCAATGTCATGTACGAAAAAACAAAACAAGATACAAAACAAACAAATAACCCAACACCCCAAAAAACAAATATGTAACGGGAAAGTATTATACAAAAAGACGAGCACAGTGTTGAGCTGAACGATTTCACTCTTTGTATGCTAGGAACAACTTGTATCAACCTGGCCAATTAAACCCAAAGTCACAAGACATTATTTTATAACTTTCAGCCTTGGGCGTTTCGGGTAGACTAGCCCCTGAAAAATTGCTCTATTTTGCTCAAAATAGAGAAGGACACATCTTCAAATGTTAGAGTTGTTTTAACTCAAAAATTGAACGGTTAATCTACTAAACACATTGAAAAAAAACAACAACCCCGATTTATTGTCAGCCAATAAAAGGCTTAGAGGAGAATTTCAAACATTTGAAAAGTATTTTTGAACATTTAGCATTTACTGATGGGCTTTTTCTTCGGTGTGGTGTACCCTTCATAATTGAACATACCGCCCTCTTTGTTGGGTTTATTATTGTTGCCGGATATGTTTTTGTGAAAACAAGTAGACCACTATTGTGCAAAGCGCCCTCTTCTGTTTCATATGACGCCGTCATGCAGTAAACATGTCACCTTGATAGCCAATATACTACACGCTTATGCTGTAGTATAGTACATGCAGTAAACTCGTTAGCATTAATAAAAGTTTATCTTTAGTCAAACTGAAATGTATGATGTCTTAGTTGGAGATTCAGTCTCCCAAACTCCTCTTACACTACGTCAGTTTCTCCTGGTTTGTACCAGGATACTGTCTCTCAATACAATATCCCATCGGGACAGTATACTATTACTCACGTGGATCGGGAGGATTGCCTGTCATCCCTGCCCACTATGACAACGCAAAGAGGCACTTGTCTAAACATTAGACCCCTTGCATAACGCGCAATGCTGCTGGTACGCTGAGGTCACGCGCAAGCTTTTACGCACCATGAACAGCTATCGACTATGACCTGCCCCCTTTTGCCCCAATGAAGGTGCTGTTTGAGAGTGTGACGTCATATGCAAAGTGTCTATGTTTTCTGACTTCCGATCCAGTTTTTAATCTGATAGGTACAGGATTTTGGAAACCATGTCACAAAAGGACAAAAACTCATTACGTAAGGAGCGCCACCAGCCGGCAAAGGGTTTGTGGGAACCCACCAGTACCAAAAGTAGATACCAAGCTCCTATACGGAGCCCAAGTCTACAAGATTGGTTTGGATAATGTCCAGGTACTTGAGATGTAAACAGAAGTTGGTGCGATAGTCAGTTGATGACATATCAATCTCTCAGTACTAACCATAAAAGCATAACGTGCCCGCCTCGAACCGATCACCATTTGCCATTTTGTGTTTCCTTACTACCACCCAGTGTACACGTACTGCTCGTCACTTTTTACTATGTCGGAATTTGGCGGGTTATCCCGGTTGTTGACGGACAAAATGTGCCCTTGCAATTGGGACGTTGTTGTTTTGATTGTATTTGGAATCTGGGGCAGGTCAGTTCATCTGGGATTTCAGCAACTGTTGAATCTGGGTCAAATTGTTCTTACTTGTGCTAAGATTTCACCTTAGAGAAATAGTTTTGGAATATGAGCAATTGGTTGACAATCTCATGGGAGGAGTTCGTAGAAAAGAAGATAATACAAGTCACGCCATAATTATTCAATGATAATAATTCCGATTCTATAATATGTTGCTATCGACTATTTTGTTGGTACACTTTTGTGAAACCGTACAGGGCGCCCTCATTCATATTAAACATCAATTTTCTCAACTGTTCAGTTACAGTGGTTATTCTTCGAACAAAATGACTATTCCTGCCTCAAACCATGAGTTTTCCTGCTCTAATTGTTCAGGGGCAGATTGTTTCGTGATCGTGGACTGCATGCAAGATTTCCCGCCGGCGCCAAAATGATCGGTTGGGAACCCACGCGCTGTGGATGGCGCCCTCACACGCTGCGTAATTAATGTTGTGCCAGTCTGGTGCATGCATGCAACGCAACATGCCTCATAGGCTCATCCGGAACTACTGTCATCAAAAAGACGCACTTACAACTCCAAAGGAAGATTTTTCAATTACTTAAGAATAAAATCCTGTCAGTATTTCATTTGTAAGTCATGGTGTGAAGCAAAGAGCGGAGCGGCGTCTTCGTATCACGGGACATTACACGGGCATTGGGTTATGGAGAGTAGTAATAAACACGACCAAGTAACTTGGTATAGGCCTACGTGACGGAAAGGGCTGGACTAATGACAACCCTATAAGTTGAACTCTCAGAAACATATGTAGAAATATCAAGGGGATAAAAATAAGAAAAACCATATGAGATTATGAGAATTCTAAAACCGCAATTCCCGCATTGACTTCAATGCTTTACCATAAGTCATGTTTTCTCGTCGTCGTTTAGTTAGCATGTATACGTATTCTTACTGAAGTATACTGTACGGTGTCTCGATATCTACAGAAACTGTAATGTTTTAAGTGCAACAGAGTAATAGAAAATGTTCCCAAACCAAACAAACCTATCCAGTAAAACCTACCTTTCTAATATAATTATTATTTAACCACATCCTTGACAAAAACCTACCATGAAGAAGCGTTTATTTGTACAGACATAGATGACGGTCAGAGAATCTCGAGCGGTGCAAGAGCTACCGCATTGATGGGGTAATACGGCTCGTGTTGATACCCTGTTTCTACCGATGAACACGGTACCAAACTGACCTAGCCTGTGTTGACAGACTTCGCGTGAATACGTCGATTCAAAGTTTGTAGTTTTAAGGCTCTGAATGATGGAGACGAATCGGTGTGTCGACAGATCAAGTCCTTATAATAGATTATATGGACTTAGTGTAGCTGTGAATTGACACGGTGGCAATTAATGGTCGACATTTAGGTAAAATGGTGTCAAAACATTCCACTTCTTACGGAAAAACTTTTTTTTATGAAATTATTATTTCCACGACTCACAGTTTAAATCAAGGTAAGGGAATAAAATGAGATAAAGGTCGACAAAAATCAAATAAGTTTGCCAATATCCAGTCTTAATAATTCATTCGTATCTATTTTCGCTGTTGCTGTTAGTTAGTAAATAAATCTAAAAGCAAACATTTTGTCCACAATGCCCCAAGCCCTCAACACTGCCAATCATAACCGAATTCCCAGTCAACTATTTCTGCCGAACCCTTCTTTCTGTTTGACATTAATGTAAAAGGCAAATTTTTCCTTTACTAAGATTTTTTTCCCAAGTTACTATAGTTAATAGATAAAACTTAGCAGACTTCCATGCAATTCTCACATCACGGTACTGCCTTGTCGCTAACCGAGACAACGTCGTATTTATCAACCGTCCTCATGCTTCGATCGTCCCTGGACTGTCTACGCCCCAGATGCGGTTACCACAACCCTATCCCGTAGTGCCCGTACATGATGGGCATTACCAGAGATTGATTCAGACTTTTGGTAAATGGAGAGCAAATATTGACATAGTCGTAAACTTGACCGAGTTGTCTGACCAGATTTCGAGAGGGACGTATAGCTTGACGTAGGGGCTCTTTACCACGGCACCGTGGGGGAAAGGGTCCCGCTGAACCATGGCACCAAGTCAATGTTACGTCCACGAACATGACAATTGTTCGACATATTCTTGAAAAGGAGTGACAGACGAATAAATCACATTCCAATATGGAAACCAATGTCACATGATCTATGTGTTACCAACAAATTATTGAAATGCTGCACTAGGCTCCCAGTTAAGCCACGCCCCTTAAAAGCTCCAGATAGAGGGGGCATTTGTAGAAATATTGTATAACTGATTAATTGCAGTTGAACCAATAAGAATTTACCACAATACACATGCATTGGTGACCGCACTATACAGGATCTATATTGAGTAGTGGACCAATTAAAAGGTAAGATGTGTACAATGATTTGAGACAGATAAAACTATTGGTGTATGACCATGTGCCTTTCACCATAGAGGCAAATATAGTCTCAGCTTTATAAATAGCTCTAGCCTTTGGAAAAGTAGGTTCTGTTACCAAATTTGTTCATACCTGTAAGTTAACCCCAAGCGCCACTAGCATAGATGTAACCAAACCGGTTTACGTAAGAGACATGTTTATATCATTTTGTGGAAAATTAAACAAAATAGTGCTCGTGGCGAGTGGTATAATTGGGCGCTGAGTGGAGGGATATTGTGTCAAGAAAGCGATGGTATTGACTCAGGTGTACCGACTGCCGAGCCGCTGGGCTCCACCGGTGGAACGGCCAACGCCGCTCACGTCTGAAGACCACGGAGACTCAGTCAGGGGTCTTTCTAATTGTTTTTAAATTAAACCGAATTATTCCTCAATCTTATGTGGAGAAGTTAAGAGTGGAATGAGAAAACACGGAATAGAAGCAACTACGCAAACAGGTAAAGGGGATAGGAATGTGACACTGGAAGTTTATGGATCCCGTGAGGGTTGATGGAGTAACTTCTTACCATTACGCTAGTTATGGTCATTTGAAACGACACCTCTCACCAGGTGTGATTTTGCCGTCAGCTTATGACTAAGTCTAGAATTGACCAATAGGGGCCGTGTTACACAATCTATTCCCAGGTGCGATTTATGGTCGGGGGATACCTGGTTAAAATTGACCAATAAGAGGACTCGTTAAACAGCGCTCACCAGGTGCGATTTGCCGTAGAGTTAGAACTGACCAATCAGTGATCACGTAACATTGACGGCTCACCGGCAGACGAAACGGAACTTACTTGTCACTTTTAATCGGTGTCCCGCCAAAAACAGAAATCGTCAAAGGTTGATTTATTGGATGACAGGCCTCGACCAATGATCAAATGTATCTGGGACATGACATCCGGAAGACACAGAGCAACTGACTGGAAGAAAGAGTGAGGCAGTTGCAGCATAGAAAGAGCATTTCGTAGGATTCGGAACCCGAAGTGAGACTGTATCTTTTCCTTCTTGGGTAAGTGAAACATTTTTTATTCGGTAGATTATGATAAAATATCGCTATCAGAAGTATGATATCGAAGTTACCAAATAAAGCTGTTTAGTAGCTTCGGGACCAGAGCAAGGACCGCTGAGACGGGCTGTCCAACAAGTTGATCCATCCAAGTTGGCTCCTATAATTTCTTCCAATTTGCCGGTGGGCGAACTCGTTTGGCGAGTCGTATTTCAAACTGAAACATGTCAAAGTAAAATGTCAACGTACAGTGACTCAAAGCACCATATAATCCAGTCTCCTGGATAAATATTCTACAAAGATGGTCAGTAATTAGCAGCAAATGGGAGAGAGTTTACGGATGTGTGGGTTTCTGTAGAAGGCATAAAGAGAAGCTAGACTATGGAGGCATGGTTTCAACTTAGAGGAAATTATAGTCTATCCGTTCATAAAATATGGACAGGTTTTACTGGTGAATTCTCGTAGCCTAGACCATTGAGGTACTGGGCCACTGCTCCTTCAACAACTATTCTTTACTTTAAAGGAAGTGAGGACCTTTGCTGAAAATGTCTGTAAATACATGTACTCTATCACAAACGAAACGTAAAGAAACCGATTTGGTTGTTTTTCTTGACGTTTCGTTTGTGATAGAGTACATGTAGTCTATGTCAGTTGTCCTTTTATATGAAAAAATAGCAAGATTATTCAAATTGTTGGTTAGACTCATTGTGGTTCACAGTTTAAATTTCAAGACATACAAACCTTAATAAGTGAAATGATTACCTGAAGTCGGTTATTGGTAATCAATCCTACGGAAATATTAAATAACTAATGTACAGACATTACAAAGTACATTTTCCCCAATACATGTTTTACGTCAAGCGCCTTGAGTACCTTATTGGTAGATTGTAAGACTATGTTTTAAAACAAGTGTAAGAGGTAAAGGTTTTCTCGAGCATTATACAACATTCACATGTGGGGAAAAATTACATAATAGTTTCATCATCACATTGAAGAAAACGCCATATCAATACACTTCAATTTAAAATATCATTAAGAAATAATGAATATAAAACACAACTTTCCAAAGTGACCAGACGCAATCGAAGAAGCAATGGTCCAATTAAAGCAGTGTGGATTTAAAGACTATCCAGACGTTACTAGGATGCAAGACATGAACGGACAAAGAGGAAAAGTCATCATGATAATAAGAATAGGCATCTCACAAATTGGCCAGAGCGTCTTAACTCAGTCTCTAATCTTAATAAGGACAGCGTGCCACATCAATGAGAAATGTCTTACCACTAAACCGGAAACAAAGAAGAAATTTAGCTGAAACCATAAGGATGTTCAGCACATCCAGGGGATCCAAGCCAATGGTCGGTGTTTGAGATAATAACATCATGGGTTGAGGGGGGCTTTAGGCCCCGAGGCAAGGAGGGACAATTTGTGGCTCAGCTCCCAGGGTTTGGTGATTGTGATTAGGTGTGAATTTTGAAGGTGATACCCAACCTAGAGCGGAAGTGTATGCTTTAGTGGCCTTGGTGGACCGGTCCGCGGGAGGCTGGACTAACTTGGGGTAAATACCTATTACATGTCCTCTATTCTGAAGGATCTATGAGCAAATTTTATCCATGTCTTTAAAAATCCTGGATTTTCGATTAAAACAATTTCAACCCCCCTGAAGTAATAAGGTAATAATCTAATCTTAATCATAGGCCTACACATTGAAATTCCATGATACGTCTACCCTTGTTCTATCCATGGAGGAAGAATTCAGTCTGACCATGAAGTAAGGAACTTGGGCTAGCGGACACTTCAACCTTCGAGCTCACAAAACTTTAAACTCCAATCTAAACGGCGCAGCTAAATTTGCACTCTACTTCAGTGTCACGTAATCGTGAATCTAAACACTTTAAATTGTGTATACATAGGGTTGATATGGAGCAAACACAAGATTTATTGAAATAAAACTCTTTATTGAGATCTAGCTGGAAAATGGTTTCATCAGAGCATGAAGACACGGTATCGACTCGGCATTACAGCGAATAGTACAAATATATATCCCATATGTTATTAAGCCGAAGGAAGGAAAAGTCAATCTTTATGAAAGACGGAATCCCGGCAGTTCGAGAGGGAATAAATCCATTCTGACAATAGGTATGAATTCATGCAATAGTCCTCTGGATTTAAACACCATTCTCATTGTATTAGCAACTTCCTTTCCAAAATCCTGCTGCAGATTTCCTAGAAATGTCCGCGACACTTCGAGCGATTACTCAACCTAGAAAAGTAGTTAAAAAATGGGAAGATGAGTTTAGGGATCAAATATATAAGTATGGATTGGTAATACCATAATGGAAGGAAATATCTAGAGGATTAGTGTGGATTATATTCGGATTATGCCAACTATGGCGAGGAATACTTTGGTACTCGGTAAAGTTTGGCATCTGACCAACAACTTGACTTACATGAAACTGATGAAGACTTTACTAGTTAATTCTTTACGATGTATAAATCCTATAGGGAATAACAAAGAGCAAACAGAAACAGAAATGAATGTAAATCAACAAGTGAATCATTAATTTACGGTCTTTGTACCTCACAAAACACCAGGTGAAGAAGACTCGTTGAGATCATTACGGGATAACAATTAACACCATGATTTGATGCAATGGGTGTAGATATTACACCTCAAGTGGTTTGTCACTGATACCTTCACAGTAAAATCTAATGAGCAACCGGTAGACTATTTTCACCTGCCGACACCGGCGCATCTGCATTCCTCATGTTGCCGGATTTATGATGACAGACAGCTCCCGAGGAGCGGGGGGAATTGGGCGCATCTGTGGAGGAAGGGACCCGAGGAAGTCCCGGGGCACTAGGCTGTCACATCACGGTAATCTCTGGGGTCTGTTGTCACATCACAAAAACCCGAGTGTTGTCACACAAAGGACTGAACGTGTTTCTTGCTGATTGAAACACAAATTGTGGTGCTGAGTTTACAAGACCATGAGAGAGATTTGCGAGAGGGGGTGGTGCACAACGCTTCAGATTAACACATTTCATATACAAAGCCGTTCCACATTTTATTTTTTGAAAACAGATTAGAGATTATGAGGATTTTATGAGTCAAAGATGGTATCCCCATGTTACTGACTCACTTGTTTATTTCCGACAAAACTCATCCACTGTTGTTGAAGTTAGCCTCCATCTCAAGGCAAAGAAGAGAAATCTCACCCTGTTCAGAATTCCCTGTATGATAGTTGACAATTGCAACGCTGAGCGTCATTAGTGGAGGAGTATTTGGGGCAAAGGTGCCAGTCTACTTCCTTCATCTGTTGGGGGTGTTTGTTTGTTTGTTTGTTTGATCTTTCCTTTCTCGGCAAAGCTCGAGATTAGATGATCTTCCCTTTCTCGGCAAAGCTCCCACAAGGGGATATAAACGCCAAGCTGGCAACAGCCAATCTCTCTCATACAAACATTGGTTTAACTTCTATGACCATGAATATATTGTACAAATCAATGTGATTCAGTATTACTAAAGACAATACTTATTCTAGTCATTGTGAAATCAGCGGTTAGTTGACCGGATTCGAACCCACAACCTTCTGATTGCAAGTCCTGCAATCTAACCACTTGACCACGTGGGAAGGGATCGACGCACTTAATATTCCTCCTTAAAGGCACTGAACACGTTCGGAAATTGTCAAAAACCAGTGTTCTCACTTTGTGTATCCCAACATATGCATAAAATAACAAGCCTGTGAAAATTTGGGCTCAATTGGTCATTGAAGTTGCAAGAAAATGATGAAAAAAAAACACCCTTGTTGTACAAATTTGTGTGCTTTCGGATAGGAATAAAAGGCTTCTTGCAAGAAGTCTTTTATTATTTTAGTGAGAAATTACCTCTCTCAAAAACTACGTTACTTCAGAGGGAGTCGTTTCTCACAATGTTTTATACTATCAACAGCTCTCCGTTGCTTGTTACCAAGTAAGTGTTTATGCTAATATATATTTTGAGTAATTACCAAACGTGTACAGTGCCTTTAAAGTACATGTTTTGTATCATATTTTACATGGTTTACAAAGCTGAACGTTTCTGTATACTCGATACCTTTAATGTTCAGTGGATGAAGTAAACGCAAGTCACTATACAGGTGCGTGTCTCCCTAGTCAGTAGACACGTAGTCTAGGCTCTGAAGGGACTCAAATGGAAAGTTTAATCAAGTCAAAGTTAGAAAACTCATTCTTCCCTACACCTCATCAATCTTTCTGATCGACAGTCATTATCTCTCCCAATATCTCGGCCATTTATGGTACTAGACCTGCGTTAACTGAACCCAGGCACACTCTGTGAGCGGCGAGGGAAGGGCGTGGCATACCACCCACTTTAGCAAACCCTGTTCAAAATGAGCTATTTATAATTGAATTCAACGGAAGCGATGACGGAGTGCAATCCGGCTTTCCGATTGGTCGCTTCCTTTTTAGTCTGGTCGCCGTTTATGGATAGTCGCTGAGTAACAGAGGTAACGGGTAAGGTACCAGATCGCATATAACTTGACTCGTGGTATTTATAAAAAAAAGGTTTATCGAGAGAGGGAATAACATGCAACATAAAAAGTTACACCACACCATCCTATTTACCAAGACTCACATTGTAAGGTGCAAATTAAGGAGTTGTCTAAAAGAATACAGATAAGTTATATCCAAAGTTTGTTGAAATGTCATTGGTTTGTTATAATTGGGTACACCTTTGATAAAGGGTTAGAGTTTGAATGGAAAGTACTTCTGAATGTCCTTTCTCTATGGAATGATTTACTCAACCAATATAGGCCCATTTAAACAGTATACTCGGGAGTATTGGCAAATAGTCCCATAAGATGCTCAACTCTAGGCTTTTCTGGCTTTATAGAAAGTCCAAGATTTCGATTTTAAACCTCAATCAATGCATTGCCAACTAATTAAATATCCTGTTCTTCACACCTGTATGCTGACTTGGTATAAAGGCCATTTACGTGGGGTCGACGCGTGTATCTTTCAGCGTTGATGATCAAATTTCTCTTTTCAGCTCTATTAACTCAAACCTCTTCACTGTTTGCCATTCCGGGAAGTCTGGGGTACGATAAAAGAAATTGTTTGGAGCGAAACCTAATTTTGCCATTTATTGTTAGGAATTAAACGATGTGTTCAAGAAACGAATTTTCCAGAAAGTGATACCTTGGGTTGTATTTGCTTGTTTCATCACATGTAAATTTTCAATTAACTATGGACTATTTTGAACAAAGCTGAAATCTGAAAAAATAACAAAATACGAGCATTGTATCAATTTTTCTCTCATGCGCCTGTAGTCTTCTGTAACATTCAGCATCCCCTGCTGCCGATTCTTCCGGGTAGGTTTCTCTCCACCGGCCAGTCATTAAATTCACTGCGGGACCCAGCTGGTCGTCTTGTAGCGATGAAGCCCTCATGCAGTGATGACGGGCCAAGGGATGCGAGGCAGACACGCTGAGATGAACCAGCCGGCCGCTGCGACAGACCCGTCGCGTGTTGGTGCCGGTTACGCTAAAGTGCCCCGTTGTGGTAAACTCTAACCATTTATGATGCGTTCAATAACGAGTGCGATCAAGTTCTCGCACGTCCTGTACAATAAATTACACCCAACTTATTTTGCTTATTACTTGATAAAGAGCAATTAAAACTCATGCTTGGAGCATCCAAACAATCCTAGAACTACCATGGAGGAAGAGACTGTGATACTAAAAAAAAACTATTGATATCAAAATATAACATTATCAGATAATAATAATTTAGATTGTCAACTGTAATATTTAACAGCAAAATCTTAACGCAAATGACCATTCGATTGGTTTTGAAACAGGTTTATTGGTGACTAAACAAAATAATTATTAATCTGTACAAATTAAATTTTACCTTCACTAGTTGTGGTTTCAATTTAGTCCGTATACTTTAAGTTGTTTTGATACACGTTGTAGGAGAAAACAGTTTCGAGTTGGGAAAAACAATATGGAAACATTTCAAGAAAACTACAATTCAAAATGTTTGGTATTTTGTTTACGACGTTTGTCCTTTGAAATCCAAACATTTCCAGCTAATATTAATTGTGTGTTCAGCCATCACATTAGTCCGGTCAGTGCGTCCGTTCGGCTGCAGGCCTACCCAGTGCAGAATTCCTGGACTGAATCGACCTGAATTAAGCAGACTTGGCCTCCGTGATTCATTACTTTATATTTGCCAGAACTTGTTTGTAACACCTGACCTAGATTAGACTTCAAGTTTAAGGTCGACTAATCGATGCTGTCGTATCGTACATTTCTGTTTAAATTTTATTTATAAGTTTTTGATGGAAATTACCTGATTTAGAAAACGAGAGATCTTGTTTTTCTTCTGGCGACGCCTATAAACTTTCCTTTCGTGTAAATACCGCCCTCTGTCGGATCAAAGGGTTTCGCTGTTGATTTCGGATCCTGTCTTTTCAAAACCGACGACAAGTTCTCAATGAAACTAGACAATAGGGTTTTCTCATAAACAACGTACAAGATTAGTAATTATTGAGTAGCTTCAATCTCAGTGAAAGCTCACCGATTCACAACAATCCCAATACCTCAACAAAATATTTGGGACTGAAAAACTGTAAAAAAACAAAACACCCACTCTTGCGGTCTTGCCTATTTCGATTGCCGCAATTGATATAACCCTATAGGGATAGAAGATCTGTGGTCAGCAGGACCACTTGCGTCTCTTTGTGATGGACATTTTCTAATTGGTGCTGAATCTGACATCCACCCATGAGATCCAAGCAATTATTTCCATTCCTAATCAATATACATAGATCAAAATCACACATGGTGAAATACAAGACGTGTATAGTTGATGCATCTGATTGTATAATGGCGTCCAGCTGATCAGAGGTTCTGTACCTTATGGTACCTTCAACTTTGATTTTAATGAGAAGAGTTGGAGTTTGGTGTTGTATCGTAACGAGCATTGACTTGTTGCTGTTTAGACCGTGGGTTTGGGTGATCATAGCTTGGGTCCAGAGAGTTATTATGACGGGCTGGTCAGCTGGAGTCTGTTACGGTACGAAGGTGCGATGACCTAGTGGCCTTGCATGGATGGAATGTCTCTCTATCTAAGCTGTCTCATTAAAAAAGATGTTCCATAGTTGAACATTCGCGAGGTTGATGACCAGGTTGATGACCAGGGACTTAGTTCTTTGGGTAGAATCGTGGATGCCACTTTGTTTTATTTTTGCACCTTCTCTCGTATGAAAAAGGGGTATCGGGTCATGGAGCTAGTGCCACGTTTGAGTTAAGGTGCACTCAGTTGGGTGAAACATAAACTACCAAATCAACTTAAAGAATTAATAAGGAAACAACACCTCATTACGACAACGAATCAGGCTATTTATAGCACAAATACCGCCCTCTATTGAAAGTGTCAGCAGAGTTACTACTTAGTTGTTTTACGGAGTGTGGTTAAAGTCGACACACTCGCATTTGTTGGCGATACGAACAAATAACAATTGAGACTAGTTTTCATATTAATGAGTTTGAGGCATAATTCATATCCCCCGATCAATCAATGCCCTACACTGCTGCAGTGTTATGGATTGCAGCATTGACACACACTTCACAATTTGCTTTCAAATTGTCAACCATTACAACAGTTAGCAAGTTGTGTCTCGATGGACATTCTAGTAATATTATGTAACATCATTTTTTACTATAAACCGTTGAACAATGAACAATCCTCTCGTTGATGAATCCAGATTCTCCTGATATAATCAGATTAGCTTTCATTTCATGTAAAGTTTTTATAAACACATCTTTAACTTGTTGGTGTCTTGTATTAATTTCATCTACCTGGTCTAACCTTGAGGTACAGACTCTCCATGGTTTATATTAGTCGAGGTGGATGACCGAAAGAACATTCGATGGACCTTGCAAATCTCCATGACGTCATGGTGTTTGCTTTTAAACAATATAAACAAAACTCCATCAACGTTTTCATTTGCAAACTTTGTTTATGAATTTAACAGCAGTTTCAAGTCATGCATGCACTTGTCTAATCAACATCATGTAGTTTGTGAAAAAAACAAAGTTCAAACTTACCTATTTTCGACGTGCTGCGTCGGCAAGAAGCATCACTCAGGCACGGCACTGAAAGTCAAAAACAGTTATTTGCTGATGATCATCAGGTTGGTTTATATTCTTTTTATATGAGTTTAAGACAATTGTAAAGGTGGGCGGGTTGAGGCTATATTTAAAACCAACCATACACAATGCATTCATTGGATTCGATATCACAGATAAAATGAAGTTATACTAAACAAATTTGCTCCTCCATAAAAATGAAAGTGAACACACAAGAAAGAAACATATCGAAGTCTGGTACCTTCAGTCATACTAATTATACAGAAACGGGACAAGACTACTGTCTCTTCCAACCTCAGCCTGGTTTAGCTCATTGAGCACATAGGAGAAAGCAGTATTAGCTTTTTGAGATTGGTGGACACTGTAGGAGTGCACTGTTTGGTTTGGGTGTATGCATTACATGGAGGTCCATGGTGTATGTAGACAGGTTTACCTAAACCAGTAGATAAGTCTCATAGTATTGTGTCTACCATATCTAAAAAATGGCTTATAAATACCATGTTTTAGTTCTAATTCTTTTGAAATGGACTTGTATAGTATTACAGTGATTCACCTATAAGTTGTATTCGTGGTGTCAGGTGCTGTGATTGATTGCTTTGGTTGATAAAGGTGTAAGGTGTTTGTTGGGGTTGTTTGGGTACCTCTCGTTCTGATCCCATTCAGTCACCGTTAGAAGCAAACCATAAGAATCGTTCGTTTCATAGCCCCCATCCTCACACATCAAGGCCAACTAGGCACCTTAACTCCAATATTCTACCGACCTATTTTACTTGACGAGTCTACAACAGCCGTACCCATCTTTCATGGCTTCCACTCCGTGACGATTTGTCACCACGAGTCGTTATTCATCGTACAAGTTGCCCAAAGTAGCCATTAATTCTTGTTTTGGTCATCGCTTTTAGTGAAGATGACGACAGGTGACTGGCATGCATGCGTCAAAGAAAGTCGTACACGCTTCAGGAAAGGAATAATGAACTTATAACTTAAGAAGAAAAACATTTAATAGCAACAGATTATCAAATCATAGGATTGTACAGCTGAAATACCAGGTGTTTGAAACTTTGGATTGATTTTGATGTCTCTTCTTAAGTCACATAATGAAGGAAAGTATCGGCTTGTAAGACAATCCCATCAATTTACCGCAAAGAGACAAGTGTTTGAAATTATGATAAATCTGTTATAGCGGTGGTTTGAAGTTCAAAGGCTTATGGAGATTACGATGGATCAATTTTGATGTTGGATATAAAGAGATCCATTGTACATTACCAATGTTACTGGTGGGGATTCGAACCTGACACAAGGACTGCTTAAAGTGTTTTACCAATAATTTCAATTCAATAAATTATAAACACTGGTTTGGAGGTGCAAAGGATTAAGGAGATCAGAGGAACTATACATTAATGTTATACAAGTAGATCCACTGTACATTACCCGTGTTATTGATGGGGATTCGAACCTATGACACAAGGACTGCTAAGTGCTCTACCAGTACCTACCAATTGTAAAAAGTATTGTAACGAACTTTTGTTATATTTTGTGCGTGATAATGTCTTGTTGCAAAATAAGTAGCCTACAGGTATTCCTTCGAGTACATCATGAATGTAAAAATCTCTTACGTAGAGGTGTTGGCTCTGAAAAGAGCATGCTGGTTATTCTCAACGTTTCGACTAGTTTGTTCTACTTGTCTTCATCAGGGAGTTTAGTGTACTTGTGACGGAAACTCTAGGACTGAACTGTGATGAATAATAGCAAAATCAAATACCAAACTAATTGATGAAAGAAACAGTTAGTCGAATGTTTGTTTCGTTCTCAGAATGTTGATACCGATGTAAAGAGTATGTTGGGACAAAACCAACGGATCAAAAGTTAGGGAATTTCGATACTTACTCAAACTGAACACTTACGTGTTTGTGACTGTGTAATAAAACATTCCTGGAATTAGTTAATAGCTTCATATCATTTTAAGATGTAATTTGTGGTTATTGCTAGACACGATACCAATGAGCAAAGTTGGTGTTGTGGTTAACCCTCTGTATTCAAAACTGATATCATAAGAACAGGAACGTGCCACAAAGGGGGTTAACAATGTTGGATATTCGGCCAACGCATTAGAGTATTTTTATCTTCACAACCAAACGACCTTAGCAGCTGGTTATGGCGGGACAGTTGCACAGGCACAAGTTCAAAAGTGTGATGTGAAATGTGCGGGAACTCCCCTGGGGGACATCAACTCGGTACTACGGCCAACCTTATCTCTGAAAGCTCGCAAATCTCCACCATCTATAAAATGTTGCTAGATATCGGTAAACTAAACAGTAACTTGAAAACTTGAAAGGTTTGTTCTCTTTGAAGGCTGACTGGGGATTTGAAGATGTCATAAATGCAGTTTGGGGTTGGAAAGGGATTTTTGTGCATTAATCAACAATTGGTATTTATGATTTGTGTGGGAGGATGTAAGCTGGAGGTAAGATGTAAACCATATTGTCTTACTCTTATAGTAACAGATGTTGGATGGATTTGTCTTCAAGTGAATCATAGACAGATAGACGCTGAAATCATGAAAGTAAACACAAGTAATGATTGGTGAGAACTTGGAATAATTTCAAGCCAAAGAATTCAAACCCCAAAGAAATGATCATCGAAAATCTAAACGAGTAGGCCTATCTCTAATCTAATGAAAATAAGGAAGGTATGACCATGAGCATCGTAAAGCGCTAAAAACTTATTTTATCAATATTTTCTGCTTTAACACAAGAGGGCGCAATCGTTAAACCCACCAGGAGTGCAGATTCCCCTAAATAATAAAAAAACAAGGCTTCAACACCACAATGTTTGTAATAAGGAAAGTTTTCAGATTGGTCCAAGCTCAAAGCTAATACAGTAAACTGTGATAAGTCAACGTGTAGTTGACGTTGTTGGTCTCGGGCAAATTTCTCCAAGCTAATGACGATCCAGTAGCAATTCTACATCATGCAGCAAACCATGAGGACTAATATTTGAGCAAACCTGTTCGCCGTTTTGTTGAACCACTTAGTAGAAATGCAAACATGTATGTGAAGACTTAATCTAAAGATAAACCATAAAGCGCCTAGTCATGTTCGATATACGTGCGACACGGGCACAGGGAGATGAAGCATGAAAGGGGTGATATGGCCATCCCAGGTACTCCCCTGTCCCGCCTCTACATCCCGTCCCTCATGGGGAACGACCCGTCCAATTATCCTCAACATATCTACATCAACCTCACGGACTACACTCTGTTCCGCAATCCTAGAGTAAATCATACAAATCCTGATTAGAACGTCGCATCAATTTCCTTTCCTGCTGTCAGTGAAAATTGTTTTTGTGAAACCTTTCCTGGTTTGTGACCTACAAAATACACCGTGATAAATTGTTATGACACCCCGGATGTGTTATGATTGCGATATCGTCATCAGTAATTGATATTGTAGCGACATCACCAAATTCGATTTTATACGTTTTTCGACATTCAATAAAAAACCAACAGCGCCCTCTTTAGTTAGAGTTCAAAACAAAATACTCATTATCACTCTAAAAACACAACAACTGCAATGAATTGGCACTTTCTAAAAGGTAAATCATGAAGTCCTTAAACGAGCTGTGAAGTTGAAAATAAAATAAGTGATCAGGAAAACGTGTACTTGATACGTCAATGTATTTCAGTTGTTACAAGTCAGAAGACGTCCACATCTCGCGAGATTTTGGTCGCTGGCTGGATCAATCTTCGGGAAGTCACACCTGGCATGGGCGGAGCCAGGGGTTGACAGAGAGGGGGAAGTACAGCATGATGCACCCACCGTACCGGTGCTTGTCAGTTTACATTACTGTTTACTGTACACCTTTTTTTTCCTTTTGGGAACAACGTGTATCTCCTTAGCCGTCTGTATCACCCCATCTCCCCTGACCCGAATGGATAAGAATCTACTACTTCTAGACAAATAGCTCCTGTTTCGATGAAAAGTAGAAAACATGACAGCATTTTAAATTGATGTGAGACTTGTAAATGCTTAGCTACTGCCAGGTGGGCGGGTAAGGTTTGTTGAGAACATTTCAAAAGTGTTGTTGGGGCTGATACAAATTAAAATAATGAATGGTTGAGCGTTGAAGTGGATGACAGTGCAGTTTTTTAGCTTTACATTCAGATCTGATTAAGAGTATAAATGAAAAAACAACGCTGTCTGTAGTTCCAAGTACGTGGTGTCTGAAACAGCAAGAAAGGTGAGTTTGATCAAATGTTGCGATGACGGGCTTGAACGTCTTGGATTGGTTTGCAGAGACCTCAGGTATCCACGAAGTGCAGGCGCTATAGGCTTGTCAATATTACATCAGGAATTACCCACTAAGACTGGTTCATATTACACTACCTTACCGTTCAAGGATTCCTCTTAATATAGTCACATCCTGCTCAAACCTCTGTAATAATTTATACAAATATTATTAGAATCTTATGCTTGTAGCGTCCTGAAAGAAAGTAAGACTTCAGATGTGACCTGAAAACTTACGGCAGACATCTCCCCTGATTGAACTTGAAGATAAGGTCAAGTTTATATTGGGGTAACAACTTCTTTTTATATACAAGGCGATCCATACGCTCTTATTGAAACTTTGATTTAAACCAATATCATGAAGAAATTGACTATAATTGACATACAGAAACAGTTTTTATAACTAGGGTTGTTTAAGGAGCACTCGTTTTTCATTTTAAGATGTTCAGTTCTGTTCTATAATGTTTTCACGATCATGAAAATACTTGACAGGAACAAGGTGTAGTTTATAGTAATCCTAAAACAGGAAGAGTGACAATAAAATAGTAAATTGCTGAACTCGATTAATGACTGAAACATGGAATACTACCTGCCTCACAACGTCAAGTGACCTAGGCTAGATTCAGGTATTACAACCGAAACAAGCAGGGTTCACGAGGCTTCTTTATTCCAATTTCCTTTACTCTATAGTCCATCCACAAAGATAACTAACAGGTTATACATTAAAATTGGTGAACGATGGCGACAGAGGATGCAGTTTCCAACCTGGGGCATTATAGGCCTACATACTCAACGGCATCACTTCATCTCTTAAGAAATGAAAACGTCATACAAGATCGAGTTTCTTTACCCAAGTCCAAAACGATAACACAAAGGCGTTTTCTTATTTAACCTATATGGTTGAGATGTAAGGTTCTTTACCATCACACGCGGTTTGACAAAACTGCCAACTCTCCCCGATTCTGCAGAAAGTTCCCTAAAAATATACCAATCTTTCCATGATTTGATGAACAAATTAAAAAATCTCCCTGATTATTAAAACGTTCCCCTATTCTGATGACTGTAATTCTTAATATCTCACTGATTGTTGTACACAATCTCCCTAATTGCAAGATGCAAATGTTGGCAGCTCTGGGTTTACGAAGGAAGAATAAACTGCGATGTTATAAGATGATGTCGCTTTTAAGATGTTAAAAATCGATATTAGGGTGGGATGGGGGCATCAGTGGATACTGATGCTCTTGATAGGTGTAGATGAGACACATAAAAACTCCTTGATTATCTTCAGCAATTATCCTCTTTAGATCAAGAAATGAATAAATCCAATAACTCCATCACGGGTGTCTAGTGGAAGTGATTCTGGTCAGCCCCGCCTATCCACTGAATGATTGCTCTCTCCGTTTATCATTATTGTCGAATTTCCTTCTTGCATGGTGGAAATCACAATGAAGTGAGTCACCACGTCAGAGGTACCAGTCTATTTTGTAAACGGCTCAATTTTGAATTGCATTGACTAAGTGTGGTAACAAAGATGGGGTGGCTAAAAAGGTACAAGTATGACGTCAACGACCGTATTTGTTTTATAGTCAAACAATTTGAATTCAAATCATTACGTAAACTATTAAAACTTGCTGAACAGTATCCTGTTACGTGTATTGTAACCCAATGTGTAGTATTGTAATCACATCTGACGGTCCATTCTAAAACATATAACAAACAATCAAAACAATTTTATGATTTCCACTTTTCACAAAATATGTTTCAGCTCTTGTAACCGTACAACGAACACTTCATTAAATTACGAATGCATCATGATAGTTTAAAATGAAGATAATAATAATTTAGTATCTATTTTATGAAAAAACCACTGTCGTCATGCTTATCACAAAAACACCTCCATTCCCCCAAAACCACGTTGGAAAATTCATGAATTATATTATCGAGTAAACCACAAAGGCGTCTGACTGTGGGTAAATTTTAAATTAATTTTGGGTTGAACAAAGACAAATTGACTAGGACGGGACTTGAACCTACGACCTCCGAAACGTGCCGGCGCTCTACCAACTGAGCTATCTATCCCTAATGTTGGCGGTCTCCCTATTTTGTCAATATCTTTTTCCGGGGTGCCAGTCAGAAGCCGTCCAACCTTTTAACAAAGATAGTGACAACATAGGAAGACCGCTAACACTGGGGCTATATAGCTCAGTTGGTAGAGCGCCGGTACGTTTCCAGAGGTCGAAGGTGCAAATCCCGCTGAAGTCGATTTTTCTTTGTTCACCCCAAAATGTATGAAATATTTTTTTGAAATATTTCAGGCGGTTTCATGTCTAATACCCAGACGTATTACGTGATATGCCACGTCTACCTGTTGCATAAAACATCTACGGGAAACCCACGGTTGGGCGTGATTCAAATCAACTATTGACTCATGCTTCAATTGTCTTTTTCGTCACTCTCAGGAAGTTTCTAAAAAGCAGATGTTTTAAATTAGGATACAATTCCTACAACTCAGTACCTTGAATATGTCTTGTACTTGAAGTTCGAATCATGAACTATTTAATACCATTTGTTAGAATTACCCTGTGGATGTAACTTGAACTTGAAGTTCGAATCAAGAATTATTTAATACCATTTGTTAGAATTACCCTTTGGATATGACTTGAACTTGAAGTTCGAATCAAGAACTATTTAATACCATTTGTTAGAATTACCTTTGGATATGACTTGAACTTGAAGTTCGAATCAAGAATTATTTAATACCAATTGTTAAAATTACCTTTGGATATGACTTGAACTTGAAGTTCGAATCAAGAATTATTTAATACCATTTGTTAGAATTACATTTGAATTTGACTTGAACTTGAAGTTCGAATCAAGAACTATTTAATACTATATTTTGTTAGTTGGATTTGACTTGAACTTGAAGTTCAAAACAATAACTAGGCCTATTTAACACCATTTGTTAGAATTATCTTTAGATACGACTTGAACTTGAAGTTCGAATCAAGAACTATTCAATACCATTTGTTAGAATAACCATTGGATTTGACTTGAACTTGAAGTTCGAATCAAGAATTATTTAATACCATTTGTTAGAATTACCTTCGGATTTGACTTGAACTTGAAGTTTGAATCAAGAGCTTTGTAATACCATTTTGTTATAGAATCAAAATAAAATGACTAATACAATGTGATGTTTATGCATTATTGTAACTTCACAAGTGATTAATGACCAGCTCAAATAATTTCCAACATTTCTGAATAGCAATTATACGAATTGAACATTATGCGGAAGTATTGGAACATTTTTACAAACGACAATGATAATTGACTGTGATTTGAGGCAAATATTATTCAGTTCTTGTGACCTTCTGCGTAATATTCTCGGAACCGTCAAAAGGATGCCACTATAATGCACCTTGTTACTTATCTTAAAAGGCAAAGTATATCTATGTTTTTTTAAAGAACCGTTCGGTTGTTTTAATATCATATAAATGTAAATATATACAATAGAACTAAATTGTGAACATTTCATTTTAAAAGGTGGTAGCGTTTTTGAGATATCGCCGAATATCTGGAGCGGTTATGTACACGCAGGAAGAATAATCCGTAGTTTGAACACACAATCTGAGAAACGTTTTATAGAAACGTTTCTCAGATTGAAATGATTTTGAATCCCTCTCCCTAAAACCACATTCCTTTGAAAGGAATCGTTTCTCAAAATATCAACAGCTGCAGTGCTTCTTAACAAGTAAGTTTTATGGTCATTAATATTTAGAGTAATTACCAAAGGTATTCCCTCCCTTTAATGGCGCGTACTAATCACTATTGTAATTCATGGGGTTAGTACATCCCGGATTTAAAGAATCATATAATTAGAACATTCGGGTAACTTGATGGTCGAAATTGTATCATGTAGGCCTATGAATGGTTTATAATATTTTCTTTTGTTTTCTAAATTGTGTTAGCTTTTGTTTTTATATAACGATGGGAATTATGAGGAAAGTATTTGAACAAGGTTTATTATTTGATAACTAACAAAAATAATACTTTTCCGCGATGGACATGTTGTGACCCCTGCCAAATTCTGCAGTTGTGTTGTCTGCAGAAATATTCCAATATAATAATTAACGATATTGAAGTCTCAATGGTTAGCAACGCAATGACTTATCCATCAGGAGAACTTTGTCACGGGGTCGTGTGCCTTCCCCACCACGGAGTACCTCCACAAACCCAGTCCCTTCGCCCTAAATCTACCCGTATCATGATCCAGCAATGTCCCCCAAGATTCAGCCAACAGTCGCGCGCCGTTCTAACTAGCTAATTATTTTCCCAGCTGGTGAATAAAAACATGAATCTGATGGTTCGACGAGACTGGGTTGACTCCTTACCGGGTAAATAGTGAAGTCTTACACCGAAGACCAGGGGCACGAGGTGAATGGGGATCACACCGAGAGAGCTCGTAGATGGGGTTGAGGTTAACAAAGGGTCGACCGTGCCCAGAAATCAAATCCATTTGACAGGAAAGATGCTATTATCCAATCATAATCGATGTAATCTCGCCGCATGGGTTCTATATCACATTTCAAACTCGTTTACTATCACTTAAATCGGATACATTTACGGCCTGTGGCGGATTATGGTCTCATATTGTTAGTTTTATATTTTGCAAAATGAAACACAAAACCGAAATTACGTCTGTTAAAATTGGCTTAACATGCCCCCTAAAAAATATTTGTGCAAAAAAGTCGGTGCGATGGTATCTTGATTGTAAATTTATGACTTTTTTATTGGGCATGCGAAAAACATGAACGCATTTGCAGACACGGGACAATAATCGTAAAGTGACACAGAACACAACATATGCAAAAGTAACTGTTGACAAACGTAGACTATAAAGACAGATTATTTGGTTGTTTATTTGTTTGTTTGTGTATATAATCTTCCCAACAAGGGAACTCGGCAAACTCCCACAAGGGGATTATTAAAAACGCCAAGCTGGCAACAGCCAATCTCTCTCATACAAACATTGGTTTAATGTCTATGATTATAAATTGCGCAAATAAATAAATTGTGATTCAGTAACTAGACGACAATACTTATTCTAGTCATTGTGAAATCAGTGGTTAGCTTTCGGTAGGATTCTTGCTTTCGATTACAAACTAAAATTTTAAAATACACATCTTCAGAAATATCAACCATCTTTGGATGATAGAGGTTTGAGTAGAGAGAATTTTATGGCGTTAGTATCTTGTTGAATCCACAAGCTAAGTACCGTACAGTCGATAATACGTGTCGGGTTCTCAACCTTGATAAAGTGCATCTCATGTGAAACTATGAACAGAAATAATTTTCCAAAAGGGATAGAATTATGAGTTAAACAAACACACACACAAAACTCACAAAATTGCAAAAGCAAAAAGGTACATTTTAGTAGATAAAGTCCAAACGTCCGATGGGTATGTGTTTAAACATCTCCCCTTTGGTTATCGCATCTGGTGGGAAGATTCAACTCTCCGGGAACATTGAAACTATTCTCCAAGAACCCTCAAAGTTCAGATGGAAGAACAATAATGTGAATTCGTTTATAAAACGCATGGTCGGTACCTTCCACCCTTCACGACTATCAAGTTCTCTGTCATACTGAACTTAATACCCAACCGCCAAGATGTAATTTCATGAGATTAAATATTAAACTCATTTTTAAATTGACTATTTATAAGGAAAAAAGCAAGCGTTTCATTACCTAATGCCGCCCATGTATTAAGTATATCAATGCGTGGATCGCATCATTGAGTTTATCTGGATACCATTAGGTTGATAGCGGGGTTAGAAACCATCAACAAATAGATATCATCAATCAATAGTGTCTCTAAGGATCACGAACATTATGACGATTGGCATGAAACCGGCTCGTCAAAGGCACCGAGCGGTGGATAGCAGAGCCCCGGGTGGACCGTGAGGGGTACACCGTGAAAGACCACTTGGGAGGCGGGTTGGATACCTCGTGGAGCCGGGCTTTACCCGGCGTATAAATCTACTGGAATACCAGTCGTAAATTCTACACCAGTTTTGGTACTTTGGGCATGTACTGCTGGACCTGTTTTCTGCATTAAGAGGGTCTTGAGTTCCTCAAAAGGCTCACAAGTTGACGGGAGATGTATATTTTGTCACTGGTATTATAAATCATGAAACAGTGACATAGTCCATGAGTTTATTATAGTACCCTTATGATTATAGTGTTTCCGTTGAAATAATGTAGGAAATTATGTCAACCAAATTTGGACTTAAACTAGTCAAAACAAAACTCAATTGATCATAGCTTAATCTTTTCCATCTGTGTTGGAAATAATACAAAAAGAAAAGTGTGCTGATAATCACCGGCACCAAGGTCTACTTCAAATTAGGGGACAAAAAAGACCCCAATTTTTATTTATGTTATTTCTTCTCTAACCATTGTTCTCGCTGCTGCGTGTGCTATTTATTTTCTTCATTATGGGCGTCGGGTGAGGAGATCTTACCAACGTGTCACCTCCCCTGCCCGCGGGCACCAAAGAACCGTCAATTCACGACCCTCTTTCAACTGTTTCCCACGGCAAAATTATACCGGTCCCTGACGGTTATCATCAGACTATTGACGGTATTCTTACGATCAATTTAACATTTGTGTTAGCGTAACAGTATTATCCTGGGGGTGGGGTTTGTCATGAGGAGTCTTGACGCAGGGTGAATTAGAGCAAAAAAGAAGACAATAAACGGCGGATCAAGGGGCCTCTATACCCTTGGGCACCATACACGCAATAATTTCTCCTCGTCGGAAGTGTCAGGTTCTTGTTCCACAATGAGTTAAGAATTTGTATACATGAGCAAATAAAACATGTGGGCCTAGTAATAGACTGGTATAAATTGTGTTTTGTGCATTTCTTTCTAATCATACCTCGATGGTTACAATTACTTGAGGAAATATTTTATTTGTGGGAAAGAGAGACACAAGGAAAGGCTTTAAGTCTCTGTGGCTCCTTTTTTTATGAAGGTCAGTTTGGTCCCCGACTCCTTTATGTCAGTTAGTGAGCTATGCAAATTCGTTGTTGATGACGTACTTACACCAGCCATTTTAACCCTGTCGTTGGACTTTGAAGGTGAAGTATGAAATAATGATGGAAATTTAAAAAAAATTGCCTCTACCTTCAAAACAAGGCATTTGTTCTTGTATTTTTTGACGGTCACTCACCATCAACATGTGAAGGGTATAGGCCTACACAAAGACTTTGAAGAGCTCAAAATGAAGGGGCTTAACTTAACAAAACGTCGGAATGAAAATTCGCGGCTGATGAACCGACAAATTAAGCGGCACTCGGCAGTGAGCCGCTTGGGGATGAACGCGACGTAGCGCCCGTAGCTAAAGTCACACTCACGCGGTGAAAGAAAAACAAGCGAAATTTGATTCGGATAGTGGGCTAGGATGATTATCTACTCCAAGTTAATAGCATGATGATTTTGGCATATTCCTGGCTATGATCTACAGATGGCGGTTACTCTTTGATAAAACTAAAGTAAAGATTCATTTGCTAAGGTTGGATGCACACAAGGTAGGGTTGGATGTTTCTTTGGGGATGTAATTACGAGTGCTGGCAGTTACGGGTTAGTTTTTAAATAGCGAGGTTTTAACACGTGTCAACCATCGCGTGCTTGCTTTCCAGCCCATCATTGCCGTCACTATGATCGATTATACATACCATCATCTTACTATAACAACAACAGTTTTCAAGACTCACTAATTATTTGGATTGACCTTTTTATCTATGTGTCCAAAATTTATCACTTAGTGGGGAGGACCATGCAAAGGGTTAGCCAAATCAAGTTAACTCAAACCCATTACTTGTATTGTTTGTGTTTTACTTTTCCGAGTCCTGTGGGGGAAATCTACAGACATATTACTCGGGTGGGATTTGAGCCCACGACCTTTGCCATTATAGAGCATCTTACCACTAGACCATCAAGCTTGCCCGGTAGCTCCTGGGGGTAGTGCAATTTAATTGTATAAAGTTGAACATGAACTGGCATGTCATGGCCAAGCGGCTAAGAGCAAAATATTCAAGCTCTGCAGGTGTTTCTGATAACCAGAGTGTGGGTTCGAGTCCCAGTCGTGGCACTTGTGTCCTTGAGCAAGACACTTTACCATAATTATTTACTTTGTCCTTCGGATGGGACATTAATAAAGCCGTAGGTTCCGTGTACTAGGTTTTTGGCAGTGCACGTATAAGAACTCAAAACACTTATCGTGGACGAGTAGTGGTTTACCGCGGTGTTTGTGGTTCACCATAAGCAAGCACCCTTATTTACAGGTTTCCTCAGGTTTGTAAGCTGCAGTGATTGATTAATTAAGTTCACTCATCAGGCATCCTTGGTTTCATTACTAGAAATAATAACAATTAAGCCCCAGTAATGTCACAATTTAGGTTCAGTGTTTTTCTCTTAAAACCAGAAAAGAAAACCACGTACAACATAGAAGCTTCAGTTTAAACATCACATTTTTTCTCACTTAGGATGTAGGGGCTGTGCTCAGCACGCCTTGTTGTGAGCGATAGCCAAGATTATAAAATAACAAGTATTTCAGATTTTAAAGCGATCTGTTGCAGATTATTTGAGACTGAGTTTTATCACAGCGTGTCGACTTTAATCCTCTTCTCTGGAAGTGAAAAATAAGCCCAATGTATCATCATCCAAGACGCAAAATATTGATGTCTTAGATATCATGGGGATTCATGTGTCACCTGAATACCGCTAGAAGGCGAGAACATCACCAAGACGGTACAAGCTCGGCTACGGAAGGAAACAATTCAGCGGGAATATAAATCAGTTAACAACAATCTTTATTTAGTAATCGGCAGCGGGCCATAGCATCGTTGTATGTGCCCAATATCCCGTGATTCCACGCGTGCGTGATGCGATACCTGGCGAGTTCCTGTACGCCTATGCACATGAGTAATGTAGCCAAGGGCTGGATTTATCTATGTTACCTGACTATTATTCTTTGGTGATGAGTATCGATGTAATGATGACATCATTATCATTATCGATAAAGGTAAGCAAAGACAAAGGATACCAAGTTGCTTACAATGATGTCATTGTAATACCGCACTTAGACCACAGCGACTAAAAGCATTGAGAGTCTTTGAGCAGAAATACCTATCCGTCAAGGTTGACTCACGTAGAATCTCGTGAAAAAAACACGAGACTCATAGTCGTTAATCTGCAGATCTAAAGATTGTATCATTTTTCATATTACAACAACAAGTGTATAACTCGCTGTTAACTAGACAGTTATAAGTGTCCCGTGAGAAATTACGAGAAAACACGAGATCCACTGTAGATCCCTAAAGGTCACCACGGTGATGCTCATCTGCAAATCATTTCATGTAATGTGCTGGAATTAGACAGTGAGGCCCACATCTAAGTTGAAATATAACAGGATGGGGCGTGTGTATTTCAGCTTCCATGTTGACAGTTTATGACTGTCGTTGATCATTTTCCATGATTCAGACTCCATTTCTGTCTGCTCGCCCAAAATTCCGAAGTCCAGATCCCCCACACCCCACAATTACTGACTGTCAGCACCGGCTCTACGCCCGGTAACTTTTGCACCTGGGTCGCTCCGTGTAATGTGGCAGATTACATGACGGAAGTTCAGATCAAATTTGCCTGGGTGCTTGCCCCCTCAAGAGGTGGGTCGGAAACCACGGCCCTTCGGTGCAGGTGGTGGCGAGGTTAAAGATATCATTGTGGGATTAAATGAAATGATTGAATTGACATTCTGAACATACGTTATGTATGGTTTTAGTTGATCACATTGCAAAAATAATGTGGGCTTTTAGATAACACGTCAAAAAGTTTGAAATCAGGCTGGTATGAATTTGGCATCCCCTCTTTCAGGAAAAGTACGATCAATTAAAAAAAAAAGGACATCACAATGAAAGATGAGACACTAATGTGGTGACCTAGTCTGACAGTCAGTCAAATCAGAACAAGTATTGTAGCAAGACCATAGGGAACTGTGTAGAAATGGGACTTCCTAACCACAAACATGGATACTAGGTTGACTAGATTATCACCAATAAAACCCGATGACAGCTAGTCCTAGTCTAGTCAGCTAGGTGACAATTGATATATTTAAAGCCAATTATCCCAATATGTTAACAGTGGGGGGAACTATGGTTACCGATTTTATCACTTTGTCTGGAATAGGATACATTTTGACAAGATAAAATTGAATTGTACTTTTGACAACCAGTAGCAAACATTAAAGCTTCATTATTATTGAGGCAACCAGGTAGGCCTATGGTAGTCAATACATAGCTAAAGTTTCCAAACAGAGACTAAAAAAAGGAAAACTCCATTCTTGTTTTAAATTAAACTTTTCAAGGGAATTGTCGAACTATAATCATAGGGTCCATACAGGGCCCAATTTCATAGAGCTGCTTATAAGCAGAAAATATTGCTTAACAATGTTTTGCTTAGCAGAAATGAGCAGGATACCAGTCACAAATTGTACATGTGACATGGTAGTTTGGCTGGTAACCTTATTCTGCTAAGCATAATTTTGTTGTGCTTAGCTAGTTTTTGTGCTTAAGCAGCTCTATGAAATTGGGCCCTGTATAAATAGCTATCAAAAATACACTATCTATACAAGGGCCAAGCGTAACTTCCTTTTTCTTCTTTGATTTCTCCGAAGTCATTATCTAAATCCCAGAAATAAAAACTGCTGACATGAAAGACACGTCTTCTCTTTCTCAGACCAGAGGTCCGTGCCCCAACGATTAAACTGTGAATAAATATTGAGTATGCGAAGCGTGAAGAGCGCTAGAAGGGACGGGACAAGGTGGGCAGAATCACGGCGTATGCTGTGCGAGATCACGCTGAGGAGCCTCGGGCAAACGAGCAGCGGGTCACACTGAAACACGGCTGCTATGCGGTAAACATTTTAGTCAGCAGACACTTCATTTCCCATGTCTGATACCCTGCCAAATTTCCCAGGTGTGGTGACTTGTTTTTTTGGCATGTAGACTTCTTTACAGTAAGAAATAGTGATTGTTGGACGTTGAACAAAATCTGATAGTTTTCTTGGAGAGGAGTAGATTTGAAAGATAAAAAAGGACAACCATTAGTGGACAGAAAGGTTTTTTAACTTAAATGAATCAATAGTCTGATTTTAGGGTCACTTTCAGGTCAATCTTAATAAAGATCAAAGTGATTTATTGTGAGAATTCAGGTGCGAGTAGAAATAGTGAAGTGACAACAAACTTCTGCTCATTGAGACCATAAACCAGCACCGTATGTGGGAGACACTCACGTCTTACAACTTCAATCAAACTGGCATCATTAAGACAAATCATGTCACGTACTTGTTTGATTGCTGCTCTAATCTCAGATGCACTTTACCAATTACAGGGCTTGCACCTGCATGTATGACTAGACCCAACGATCTGGGTGTAAATTAATTGAGTAGGGGGTAAACAAATTGATTTATATACCTGTGTCATGTCTCCTTTCCTCAGCAGTCTGTTAACCAAAGGATCCTAAAATAACAGGAAGACGCAGGTAGTGTGTTGGGTATTTTAATACAACCATGGCTTTCCGATAGGTTAAGGCTATAATACCCCGATAACACTTGGATTGGTACAAGCTCTTCCATCATGGCACACAGATGGCAGACGGTACTAAGAGCTTCAGACTTTATTAATTGACCAAATTACCGAATAGAACTCATTGTGGCAATAAATTGTACAAAGGCAATGGGTCGATTCTTGACACGACATCGGGTTAGGTACCGGGTATGGGTATCGACTTTCTTAAACGTCTGTACATGATATATCTTTATAGGTACTGTCTTCAAACCCAGCCAGATTGGCCGAGCTCTTAGCTCAAGTCCACGGCCATCCATGTCTAGCTCATCAAGACAAACCAGTCCTGTCAGATCCCGGGGTTCGTTACGCAACGTAAAGTGTAGAAGGAAATGGTCCCAATCCGTGCACGCCTAATAGCATTAACAATCGTGGCCAACAGGCCTTGGGACTTTTCCTGCCAGGTAAAGCCAAACCATCTTCATTTCTGGACCGAACGCCTGGCAAGAGTTAGTGGGAAGACACACAGATGGAGGGATGTGAGTCAGAGAATCAGAGCAGGTTATTATCATCAGCATCTGCGGTCAGGGGCGGGTAAGGCAAGGCCGGTAACAACTCAGCCCTTCGGCTTCGCTCTACGGCGTAAACAGCCGGGAGACAACCCAGTCAGGTGCTTCAATATTCAAACCACTTTCCGTCTCTTGTACAACCATATAGCTCTATGAACCTCAAGTACTTGCCTATAACAGACCGCCATCTTGGGGTTCTCGTACAAAGTCAGTGAGAATCAAAACGAGGCTCGTGCCAATCATAGGCACCTTATTAAAGTATTATACTTTCTTCATAAATTTGGTATTTGTAGCAGTCAAGGAACCAGACAAAAAAAGTGGGTCATGAAGACAACTGTGGAAAGTCTTAGACAATACACAGCAGAATAAGTACCATAGTGAGTAAACAACGAAACCTCTTCGTGGATAAAATCACCCTTTGTAGACCAACCTGTCACGTCACTCAGTGTCTGGTCTAATTACAAACTGATAGCAGCACGTTTTCTCAGTGCACAAGTAATCAAAGTGTAATAAATTTAGCATTAGAAAGTGTTTCTGTTACTGTTAAACAAACTTTAGGGCAATAAAACAAATTGATGGTGGCGTGGTGTTTTAATTGAATGTCACGGTTAGTGAAGATACACGTTACGGTGTGTGGTTACAACGTACACTACCCAAACACATACTGTAATCGTTGCTCCACAAACTATCGTATGCACCTGTTATGGTTTGTGTACTGCGGAGGACGCAATCCATTTAAGAAGTTGATATTCCTACATGGTCGATGAAGTAGCAATTATATAATTAATACCAGCATTCGCTCGCTTTTGCTTTTAATTTCATGGGATTAGGAAGTGTATCATACCAATTTATTTCATGATGTTGATTCGTGAAAATGGGAGCATTTTTATGATGAGCAGAGCTCATGGTTCATAGGTTGCGGATCTGATCCAATAAGATTGAGGACAATGATGTATTCCTTGATAATAACTTCTTCTTCCTTGTTTAATTCTTCAGCCGTGATAGCATCTCATAAAACCAGATAGGCCACAATCATACTCATAAAAAAAAAAAAAAAAAAAAAAAAAATAGAGACACCTACTGAGTGACTGTTATTGTTTTTTAATAACTTCATTAGACTTTTCTGGTATTTTTGTATGAAACCGATGACTACTCAAAAGTGCCTTCCACTGTATCAACCATAGACAAGAAGATACCCGAACTGAGAAATGAAAAATATTAGTGTTAGATATGAATGGAAACACCTCCGCTCACCCATGTAGGGACTGAACACATGTTCACCAGCCAAGGTTCCGTACCGAGGTGGAATTCGAACCGGGGTCCACAGAGGTGGAAGGCCGGGAAGAAACCACTGAGCCAACCTGAATAATTACGCCAAATGTACATCGTATTGTAAACAAGAAGGTGTTTAACTTTGAAACGCACATAATTTCGACTCTCTCTTTGTAAAGAATAAAAAACAATAAATTGGTTTAGTTTTTTTCTTCTTCAATTGAAACAAAATTGTCAACTAGAGTGATCAATAGTTTGAGTGAAGTTCAATATCTATTTGTACGCTACATTTTCCAGGCATCCGTATCTAATGAGAATGCACACATTTCCATCAACCGTATCGTCAGGTGTTATTCTAAGGTGCGCATCTTGATCGTAATATTACAAAAGTGCAAATTTTATCTCCAACAGATGTTACTCTGGAAGCTTATAATAAAGGGGTATTGTTTCCATCTGGTGTTTTAGAACAAAGGCTTTTCTTATTAAGTCTCTCCAGTGGGAATATGTGAGAACGTGTATTAAGAATGGAGGTCTGATGACTCTAGTAGATATACAGACGTCTTCAGACACAGTTTACGGAAGAGGGGAGGGAAGGGGAGGGGGAAGGTAAGACGCTAGTGAAGATGATGGGAAGAATCATAAATTATTGTCACGTGTCCCCAATTCAAATACATTTGAAGTAATTAGTGTTGGAATTAACGTTTCGCAAATCTTAAGGACGATTCTATAACACTGATCGAAATACTCGATTGTCGTACCACCTTTCTAATACTAGGAATCAAAGTGTTTTTCACCCATGAGTTGACTGAAACAATTGCATGATAAACACCACTATACCACCAACAGCCGTTGACTGGATGAAGTCCCCGTTTAGAATGTGCTTTGGCGACGGAAACATCATCATCATCATCATCGACAACAACAACATCATCAACAACAACAACAACAACTCCAATAACAACCAACATCAACTACGACATAATACGACAACAACAATACTTCAAACGAGCGAAAACAAAATCAGTGTCAGAGCATCCATGAATTCACGGTTATTTTTGCAAACTCTTGTAAACAGCAACACACTTTCAAAACAGGGGAACTTTCGCCGGACTACTTGAGTTTAAAAAGGCAGGGCACACTATTGATGATTGTCAAAGACCAGTATCCTCACTAGGTGCATTCCAACATATGCATACAATAACAAACCTGTGAAAATTTGGGCTCAATCGGTCATCGACGTTGCATGAAAATAATGAAAGAAAAATCACCCTTGTTGCAAAAAGTTGTGTGCTTTCAGATGCCTGAGAAAGGCTTCATGCCTGAAGCCTTTCTCAGATTCAAATTTGGGGCTGAAAAATTACCTCTTTCTCTAAAACTACATTTCTTCAAAGGGGGTCGTTTCTAACAATGTTTTATAATATCAACAGCTCTCCGGAGCTTTTTACTTAGTAAGTTTTTATGGTCATTATTTTGGGGATTAATTACCAATACCCTCCCTTTAAAGAAATAACACAGCATTAGGCAGAGCAAGCTTCTAAAAAACGGCCGTCGATTAGCTTTGGATTTTGAAGTCAAGAATACCACCATGAACTTCTGCAAGTGCTACGGGGGATTTGCCGCGGGTGACGGTATACCCATGTTGTTGTTACACCACACGTGCCGTTACACAACCACAGCAGTTTTAATTAATGAAGACAAATTTAGTTTGCATTTGTATTATATAGGAAGGTGTTAACAGTAACGGTTGAGAGATTGCGGTTGTTTTGGGTTGACTAGGCCTTCCTAGACTGAGGCCCTGGGGGTGTGTGTAGCCTGGGTGGACTAGCCCGTTCTAGAGGTCCTGGGGTGAGTGTAGCCTTTGGGAGGGTGCATGCTCTGGATACACCCCTGATAGGTCCAGGTGCTCAAGCCGGAACGCCTGCGGTGTTTTTGGAATTGTTTGTTGCCCTGGATAAGTTGATGTTAGTTTACTTTCACCTACTGTTTGTGAGGTTAATTATATCTGGGACAATTTTTGTATGTCGCAGTTTTAGAGAAAATAAACAGAGAAGTGGCCGAGAGAAGTAGCACAGGAGTATCGCTGCCTACACGTAGACACGCAAGCCATGTACATGTACATTGGTTCATGGTACATGCAATCACAAAACTGCACATCGGTTTTGTTTTAGGCCAAGATTTAAAAAATGTTTTTGTCATTAAAAGAGCTTCGAATGCTTATACAAAAGAAAGATTGGACCAAAAAGTTAGAACTACAATAACAAACAAATCTTACAATAACATCTGAATTTCTCATCAAATCTATCTCGGATACTTTGTACCTAACCCTCTATAAATAGAGCCACTACAGAGCCGATATGCAGCGCTCACTATCGGCACCCTCTTAGCGGGACCTTGAGCGTGATGAGCACCGTGTTGTGAAGCCCTTGGACGGCCGCGAGACACTTCCTCTGTCTCGGTGGGTTACCCGGGTGCGTGTTTCATCGTCCAAGGGCAGATACTGTTATGACGGCGTGTAGGTACAGCCTCTAACCTGCAGGCAAGCCATCCATAATAATTTGTTTTAATTATGACATTGTGTTTTGATTGCGCTATAATTACGGACTTGTTGATGTTGTTTCTCTTGAAAATGCCATTTTGGTTGATATAAAGAATTCTCGTGATTCACCTGCGTGGGGTGAGACAGTATGCCGGTAGTTGATCAAAACATCAAGGGATTGAGTTCCAAATCAGTGGAATTAGTTGAATATTGATATTCACTGAATCCATCCACTCCAATCAGCTTTATCTTAGTGGATGGAAAAAGTCGGAAAAATTTACAGAATTTGTTGAAATGAAGAAACCAAATCAGGTGAATTAGTTGAATGTTGATACTCACTGGATCCATCCACTCCAGTCTGATTCAGTCTATGTGGATGGAAAACGTTGACATTAGTTGACAAAGATTGGCACAATAAAAAACTCAAGATAAGAAGATTTTCAGACTTATCTGTTTATAATTTCAAGCACTAATCTCCTGGTTTACAAATTGTTGCTCTTATGAATACCTTTCCTGTATGTTTTTTTCCCTGACATTATCAGCGATGTATGCCGAAGACACACTTCAATACAATGGTCAGCTTCGACGGGAGCGGAGTTTTTCTCAAGGCCACAATAAACTGTAAAATACTCAACAATTTACACAAACCCTGTTTTCTGACACGTTCAAAAGGCTTTGAAAACTTTCCCGCGTAAGTTGCAGATTCATCGTAGTGGATATCATCCAAACTTTCTGAACCAAACTTTTAGTCCTCGCCTAGGGACTGCTCTATGTCACAAGGATGACCTCAAAGGTCACTGTGAGGTCACAGACAAGACAAGACACCCTCAATGCCAAGTAGGGGTGTAGCTAAGAGGGTTATAGTTCTGCCTGCTGTCAAATAAAGATGAGTGCGCATTATTAGAAGAAAAGACAGCTCGATTTAAGTGTCAATTTGACCTCGTGAAGATAAAATGAGATGCTTTTGCCAGGAGGTGTTACTAATGGGGACGAGAGGGTAAGGGGACGGGGGCCCGACGCGACGGTCAGATAGTTGGGTCTGGTCTGGTTTGATGATGACACGTTTGACAAGTCAACAACAGTTTGGTGACAAGGTTTGACTGATTGTATTCCTAATGAAAATATACTTTTGTGAGTAACACAGGTCACAACAGATCTGATTGTAATCCAGGTCACTACTAATAGGGAGACATTTCCGGTGAAAATAATTCAAAAGTATTCAAATCAATATAATTGGATTCCATAAATGCTCAAATTCTGACAATTAAATGCAAAGCAGAGTCTATTCAGAAGCAAAAAGGTAGGTAGGTGCACCAAGTTATTTGAGTCGAAGAACTGCCAGTAGCAAACTGCGCATGTGCCTCACCGCTCATTTACATTACATTGTTACCATTATTAATTCAAAATTGAGTAAGAATAGTTATCTAAAGTTTATTGAACAGTGGTTCTTTCCACCACTATTTGACAACAAAACCCTCCCAGCAGAGTCTATTCAGAAGTATAAAGGTAGGTATACTAGGTACGCCAAGTTATTTGAGTCTCAGGACTGCAAGTAGCAAACTGCGCATGTGCCTCACCGCTCATTTACATACATTATTACCATATTATTAATTCAAAATTGAGTAAGAATAGCTATCTAAAGTTCATTGAACAGTGCTGGTTCTTTCCACCACTATTTGACTACAAAACCCTCCCAGCGAGTCCCTTCATGCACGAGTTGACTTGAGCAATTTCTTGCGCACTGCTACACGTGTTTCTCCTACGGTCGCTACGATCTTTGATGGCTTGGTGAGAAATGACAAGAAACAAATCACAGTTGTGTGATGGAGGGCTTTACCGGAAACGTCTGCGATGATATTGAAATGGTTTTGATTTGTTGCAGCGGGTTGGACAGTTTAAACCTCTTTGATATCAGACCCACTGGGGAAAGATACTTCCACGAGCTCACCAATAGTAGCTTTTATGACGGTTCTTAATTTACCGATTCATATGAGAACTCCATAAATATGAACGTCTATAGTATAATTTATTTATCTGTGTTACATCAGGCGCTTTTAAAGCGCACAGGATTTAAAGTGATATCATTTTACAGGATGCATATGAAAGAGTATCAGCCTACAAAAGTCAGCACTCGTCGATGAGTGTCTGGAGTTAAGATTTAAAGGCACTGAACACGTTTGGAAATTGTCAAAGACCAGTGTTCTCACTTGGTGTATCCCAACATATGCATAAAATAACAAGCCTGTGAAAATTTGGGCTCAATTGGTCATCGAAGTTGCAAGAAAATGATGACAGAAAAAACACCCTTGTTGTACAAATTTGTGTGCTTTCAGATAGGAATAAAAGGCTTCTTGCAAGAAGTCTTTTATTATTTTAGTGAGAAGTTACCTCCTTCTCAAAAACTACGTTTACTTCAGAGGGAGTCGTTTCCTACAATGTTTTATACTATTAACAGCTCTCTGTTGCTTGTTACCAAGTAAGTTTTATGCTAATATATATTTTGAGTAATTACAAAACGTGTACAGTGCCTTTAAGTCTCCTAGATTTGGTATTCTGTGGAATATGGGACGGGGTGAAGGGTACATTCAACGTAACCTTCACCATACATGCATACATACATACATACATACATACATACACGAATACATACAACTATACATGCATACATACGTACGTACAATTATCCCAAGTTATGCTGAACATGATCCGAGGATGTTTTTAAAGATTCAAATCATAATGTGACTTCAAAAGGTCATGAATGGATGTTCAGTGTTCACTTTCTTTTTTACTAACTTTTGAACGGATGTCAAAATAGCATGCGCAACGACTTCAAATGAAGACTAAAGTGAGCTGTGTTTGGTACCCATGGGATGTACCGTGGGGGAGAGAGAAGGGGGATGGGGGCAATGCCGAGAAATAAGATCAGACACCATACAGCCCCCCTACACCCACAGGAGAACCCTCAAATCCATCCTGACCCCTTGGGGTGTTCACTCCAATCTTATCAGTCAACACATGGGTTATTCTCATACAACGTGAGCTGATCCATTACGAGGTGGTCCTTGTGGATCGGACGGAGGCCGCGAGAGGCCAATGGTATTAAGGCGAAGTGAAGAAGACGGGATGAGAGGATTAACCGTGACCTGGATTGAATAGGTCAACTAGGTCAAGTGTGCAGTCATTAGTTTAAGGATGAGTAATAGTCTGGTGTATGTGGACAGGTGCACCAGGTATCTAGTTCCGCTGTGTGCACTTTAACATCATGAATATTCAACAGCAAATTTACATGAATGATACTTGATCAGTCCAATCAGTCCAATGTACATTTTCGCCTTTAAAATAATAGTATCACTATAGGGGGTGTTTAGTATATAGGTCAGGTCGAATTAACAATTGCCCAAGTTACGGATAAGTTCATCTATTTGTGGTAGCAGTAATGCCGTTCTAAACATGACCGGTTATTAAGAATTATCCCATATTCACAAAAACTACATTAACATTTAAATCAGTTAACGCACCTGCAAAAGTTCAATTCACCCCAATTTCCTAGAAAAATAAAGTAAAGTTGGCTGTAATTCTCTCACAACGCTTTTTGTGCCACAAATTGCTATTTTCTTCAACCATTTTGCAGAGTGAGGGGAAAGTGTATCTAGCCGGTGTTTCAACACCAGGTGGAAATTGGTGGTATTTTCACAACTGAAATTTCGAGGAAATTACCCAAAGTATACCATACCAAGAGAAACAGATGTGGAGCTCCTCGTGGACCAAAACTTATCAAACTATTAAATTCACTGAATGCATGAGCTACAGGTAACTCAAGTTTAGTTGTTGAATGTTCCACTTCCAGGGAGTTGTAGAGATTGAGTGTTTCTTCCTCTCTCAAGGATGACATTTCCTCTATGTAGACGTACTAGACGTGAGAAAGAAGTTTCTTGAATACTAGAGTTGAACCATAACAACACACCTGTATAATATTAAATAATTAGGTTAGATAGTTTATTCTGATCCAGCAAAGTCCACTGGGATCGTCTGTGAGGGATATTACGTTCGTATACACAACGTAGTATATTCAGACAAACCAAAAGAGCAAGATGGCCATCTCTTTGCACGTCTGAACGCAAAGTGGAATACTTCCTTTCGTGAAAGACGTTCCAATTTTAGGGACTAGGGTGTCGCTTTAAACACGTCAACTGTTTCTGAAATCGGAACAGATATAACCTGATATTTCATGGTCTATTGTGTAGGTCCCCTGGGGATGTGTTGAAGGGAGTTTCCAGGTTATACAGCGGGGCAGCTTATTAAAAGGGCCGCAGTAAACGTTTTCATCAATTAAATCATGTACACAGAAGAACAAAGGCTGAACTTGTCTATAGAAGTATCGTGGAACTCCATTTTGTAATTTGTGTTAGTTCTTGCATGCACTCGTCAAACAAAATCGGAACCAGACTGTTTCCCTTTCAAGAAACCGACTTGTATTGGAGAAAACAATAGACGGAACCATGCTAAAGATTTATATACAACATTTTCTTGTGTGGGATAATTACTAGCTCCTTAACGACACTTTACATTTTAATTTGCCTTTACCTTTACAGATATCTCCCAAGATCAAGAACAACATAACAGGTGCATGATGGGAACTGAAAGCTGTCTCCAACTGCAACGGACAGGGCATTCCAAAAGTCACGTGCAGCATTGGCAACGCTCCATGAGGGCGCTACCATTGCTCCCAGAAGCCACCCAGTATGGTGAGTACAGAAAGGTCCTTTAAAGCATGAAACACAAATCACCAGCATACACAGCTGGGGAAGAAGTGTAGGCTTAATTGCACTGTGACATTTTGCTCTATATATGCACAAACATATATCAATTGAACAACAGGTACGGGCGTTGAATTCACCCACAGGTGATCAAACCCAGGTCCGGATCTTGAAACTCTGGGGTGGTTACGTCCCCTCCCTTCACAAGTCGATGGTAATTTACAGTCTGAGCGAAAGCCATGCCACAAGGGGTTTGGGTTTATATTGAGAATTATCTAGGGCAAAAGGAATGGAGCGCAATCATAAATTGTGTTGAGGAGGGCTTTAAGAACCTGAAGAAACAAGACAAGTTTCAAGGCAAGGTAAAAAACTAACGAGAGAAAAACAGCATATACAGAGGATGTGGGAGTAAATAGTATATTCATCTTTATAAATATGTCTTAACAAAGTGTAAAACATTAACAGAAAAAGACAAATAGTACAATAACAACCATGTTTTATCAACTTAACAAAATATCCTTTCATTCAAAACGCTTCTAATGGTTTCTGATTATCATATCCTTTCATTCAAAACGCTTCTAATGGTTTCTGATTATCAAATTAAACATTTGGCCACGAAGCAACAGCTATGTAAATTGGAAGAACCTGTTTAGCCCCTTATCGGCAGTGTGACATCATCTTAATGGAAGGGGGCCCCTTCTCTCACAAAGTCTCAGGAGGAGTTATTCAGAGAGAATGATCCCGATATATGTAATATGAGAAGGCCTCTATAGTCCACACGTGCTGACTTTTTGTAAAACGCAGAGATCCGCCTCTACATAAACCTGTCCTCCTCTTCAGCACTACAATTATAGATAAAAACCGATGCTACATCAACATCAAATCAATGTTGATCAAAATAAACATTTATATCAATTACCCTTGGGGTCCAGGGGGAGTCAAAGTGGCCCTATTACGGGGCCGATCTTCCCGTTGAGGGTACGTGGTTGGGGTAAATATTCTGCTTGTTATCAGGATCAATCCCAAGGGACGATGGGGACGAGGTTGTCCACAGGAACCTTAAATCACCCCCATTCCCTCGTTACCCCGCGGAATTGCAAAGTTTTGACAGAAATAATTATGACCATATCGTTATTTCCATAATATGAGATATGTCATACGTAGTAAAGATTCACATTAATAAAATATTTACAGAAGACAGGTGTATATTGAGGCAGGTGTTGGAGGACGCTGGATCGGCATGGCCTGAAAAATAGTGACATTTTGACAAAACAATGGGGTCTAAAAGCCTTAAATTACCCCGTTAACGTATTAATAAGATACGCCGAATACAAATCAATTAATTAAACTGTACCCTCCCTTGGACAAAGAGTTTCAGGGCGTTTAAACAAACGATAAATTCAGCTTCACCTGTAATTAAGTTTTTTATCCAGAACGAAAACATGACAAATCGACAGAAGGGTGTAGCGTTTATGAGAATAACGTGAGTCAAAGGGGAATGGAATGATTGAAAAGCAGAGAAGAAAAATGAGTGAAACGTCAACCATAATGAGTTGAAAGTTATACATGTAATCTCTTTCCGTAGGGGAAATCTATCTAATAATCCTCATCACCCTAACATAAAGTAGGCTTAGAGTTGAACCGTAATTGCCCAAAAGGCTGACGGCTGAGTCAGCCCTCGCTCTCTCTCTCCCCCTTCAACCATCGAGGGAAGACTTAAATATCTGCCGGTGATCCTGCCTTGTCAGACAGGGTAGCTTGCAAGGCATTTTACATCCTTAATTACCTCACAGATGAAGGATTGCCGTAGTCTGAATGAGGTAATGTAATGAAGGAAAGGAAGAGGTCAAGTTAAGGTCAGGTTGAAGGTAGACAGACAGCAAAACAATTAGACATTGTCTACAGGGAGTAGATGTAACGTAATTTGTTTGTTAATTGGGCAGATAAGCCTCAGACAATTGTTATTTCCATGGTCAAAAGAGAAAGGTCACTTTGATTTTCAAAACACAATCGACTTCGCCTGAGAGAAATACATTGTTGCAGAATATTTTGTCTCGATCGTTCACCGTACACGAATTCCCTCGATCGATTTTCCCCCGTTATCTTCAAATGAAACTTGTTACTAATAATCTAATGTATTTTTATTACACACAAAGAGATTTATTCAGAATCAATCCATAGTTTGCGACTGTAATCGACCCACGGTTAGATTGGTCCATTACTGCAACAATCGGATCTGTGACAGTCGACTTGACCGGTTGTATAATGACCGATGGCTCCGGTCACTTTTCGGCCAGTGTACTTTCTTCTAGATTCTGGAAGTTTCAGAACTTTCTTTGTGTTTAAAGGGTCTGTACACGTTTGGTAATTGGAGACAACTGTTTGTTTCAATCCTACAGTTGTAGATATACAGGTATACCATAAAACTAACCTGTGAATATTATTGTTCAAAAGGTGGTAGCGTTTTTGAGATATTGCCAAAAATCTGGAGCGGTTATGTCCACGCAGGAAGAATAATCTGCATTGGTACACACTCTGAGAAGCGTTATGGCCGTAACGCTTCTTCGATTCAAATTTTTGGGGATAAAAGGTGATATCTTTTTTTATAACCGCAGTACTTCGAAGTGAAATGTTTCTCAAAATTCATTATACCATCCAAAGCTGCTGTACTTCTTATCAAGTAAGTTTTTGCTGCCATTAGTTATCAGAGTCATCACCAAACGTGTACAATACCTTTAAAAGACAAAAGCACTTTCTACTGAGACTTGTTTAAAGTTTATGTTTCATACGAAAGGAAACGGGGAGACCTTCAACATTCGGCGTGTTCTTTGTCACATTACCACAATGTCTGCAGCTAGACATTTTGCACAAGGGCGGGGTTAACATTTTTGTTATGGGAAGTTCCTTGGTTTAAAACCATCTGTATGTATTCAATAAAGGGATATATTAGGTAACACAGTCATGAGCATAAACCGTCAGCTCGTGATTAATTGGTGATCGCGTTCAACTGCATTTTTCAAAGATGAGGTAACTTTGAATCATCTGTTCGAAACCGCGGCTTTGGTTGTGGCTCCATCACAGGCTCCGTCCACCCGACTGAAACCCCGTGCAGTAAGCGCACGTTTCTCTAATGTCTGACGGAGCCTGAGCCGGAGTCGAGGCCGAAATCGTGATTTCGAAAAGATTGTAGTCATGCCGTGGACAATCCACGTACGGCTCTATTAGTATTAGGAACGTGTCCAGGGCGGGGTAAAGAAATTGTTTTGTCTGAAAGGCTGGTTTTTTGACACCATGACTATGTCAATTACGGAAGTACGTCTGGATACCATGCCAAAAAGGTATCTAAGACTCTGATTGGTTGAATCAATCAATGATTGCCTAAAGTTTTGGAAGATTCGATAATTGTGATTAATTGATTTGGGCTGAGCACGCAGGAATGAGTTTGCAGTTTAGCTTTTCGAGTACCGTATAAGGTTTACATAGCCTATTACATTCAAAGATTTGATAGTGTATAGGGTGATGAAACGGTTGAAATCGTTAATTGGCCGGAACGGTCAGTACCGAAGTAATCTTTAGTGGAAATCAGAGTCTTATAAGACATAACGTGTGCATATAAAGCAGAACTCGAATCTAACAGACTGACAGAGTGGACACGTTTAGAGTGTAACAAACCGACAACAGACCATTGGATCAAAGAGATCATGTACCAACCACAGTAAATACAGAATTCATTAGCCGACAAACAGTCCGGAATTAAGAAGATCAGCCACGATCTCTCCATAGCAATCCGTCTGTTAACAATCTGACACTTTTTGGCGGGAACCGCATCCTTGCTTTTCAGGAGCGCATGATGTGGCTTCCCGTTTCCCGCGCAAATATCGCAGGTGCAGCCCTCGATTCTAATGGTGGAGCATCTGAGAATCAATCATCCGCAGCCCCCTGATCAAATACAAGATCGTCTTGCATTAAGACTGAAAAATTGGGGAAATTATTCGCGTTAAGTTGTGTCCCCGAACAGGAAGGTACCTCAGTGCTTTCTTCACAAGGCTTCCTGGTTGCTGGAAGGTTGTAATAAGGACAGCTATCTGCAACACATCGTGCTGACAGCGCAATAATGCATCCATTTTAGAGATAACCCCTCGGAAAACATGTTCAAGACTTACAAGAATATTGATGGAGTCCCTCGCATCCAAAATGGGAATAGAGTTTGACCTTTCCTATAATTACATTAATTTGTAGGTTAAACATGGGGGATTAAAACGAGAGAAATACAAGAGGTATTAGGTTAGTGAATATGGCTCTCTGAACCCACCCATCCATTGTCTGAAATGAATTAATCAGTTTCTTGTTGATAACTGGCAAACGGAAAACCCTCATTTATCTTAGTTGGAATCTGAAACTCAAACTCCAAACACTTCAGTCCAATCTGTTAAAATGGTGAAGTATTAATACGAATAGTAAACCACTGCACGCATAGACAACTTATTTATCTCTTTTCATTACACATCCAACAGCGAAAGCACAAATCATCGATGAATATGAAACGAGAAGAAATGTTCAGTTTTAGAAGTGGGAGAAAAACCCCAAGTGGGGAAACCCTTTATTGTAATCAGGTAGAGACCGAAAACCCAATCCACACGAAAGGTTCCGGTCTGTAGTGGGATTCGAACTGGGTTCAAAAAAGATGAAAGGCAGGGAAAGAAACCACTGAGCCAACCTGATCCTCAAATACAAAGAATAAAACAATTAAAACATACAAACAAACAAAATATACAAAAATAAAGTTAACGGGAGGAGTATTTGGCTTTTGTTATTGAGTTTTGTTTTCTCGGGGTTAACTTTTTAAAATAAATTGAAGGACTCTTTTCCATCAAATGTTTGACATCTCCCTGGGCGGTTATAACAACTACAACCCAATATTAATTAACAGACTAATTAATGAAACTGTTGGCTAAACTGACCCCTCATTAGATTGCAGTAGATTTTTCCACAGGATACCAAACCATTTCTCTCTCAACTTTACCGAAACTGCCTCCGGGTACATTTAAGTAACAGTAGTAATTTGTCAAGCTTACAATCAAGCTGTTCTGCGACACAACAACGAAGGGCATATGAAAGTCAAGGTCGTCTATGAAGCTCGTTCATGCATGTAATCCGGACTAATGTTACAAGAAAACCGATTTCCTAAAAAGAAAGAGTATATATGTGTATTTGCGGTTAATTTGCGACGACTACTTCCCAAACTGGAGCCGCAGGTACTGCGTGGTTTGGTCAGAGTCTCGTCCCACACGCTACGAAGCTTTCCTCAAAGTCAATATAATCAGGGTTATACAAACATATGTAAAAAAATACTGTAGCAATTATCAGTCTCTTAACAATGTGACTTTGTCCGTATTTCCGCTGTCGACAGAATCAGGTTAAGGTGAAATTTCTTGGCCAAGATTTATTTTTAGTTCCGTGTTTCGTTTTGAGGTAAGGACTGGGTTGTCTTTGCTAAGATAACATGTTTGTCTGCAATGCGTGACTTCTGATCCTGTTGTTATAAGATTCTAGTCGTGACTTGGCTTTCAACCAGTCCGTCTTTGTTATTGTTTTAACAATGAACCTGCTACTACGGCCAATGTGCAATGAAACAACCTGCTAACCAACCCTTCCATTGTTATGTCTTTATTTATTTGTTGGGTGTTTGTTTGTTTGTCTTGCATCTCCCATTGTCATGATGATCAGTAGTGTAAACAAACATTTTCATTTGAGGGGAAAATACATAATTTGATGTATAATTTTAATGTATCGAACCATTCATTTGTGCATTTGTCGATCTCATTTGGGGTGGGGGCAAGAGGGGGGGCAAGAGTTCTGAGCGGGGGGGGGGGGCTCCGCCACTTAAAGTGATCCTTATTCATAATGCTAAACTATAATTATATGGACATTTTAAACATTTTAAAGGACTATTAAATCAACTCAGTATTTGTTGCTATCAAATTAAAGTTGTTATCCGTGTACTCATCCTCGTTCTATAATGCGCATAAACCACCCAACATGCATTGTTTTCCCATCGGGCATTTTGTTACCACAATGCATTGTGTTCCCATCATGCATTTATATCTCCAATAGCCCTCAGTGGACAAGACATAGGCGGCCTAGATCAGTCTGTATTATAAAAAGCCACGAAGTCACCTTTGGCTTGACATTCAGAAATACTACACTGATGTCTGTTTTAATTTTATATTACCACGGGAACCATAAGCGTTTTCGCGCGGTTTTGAGGTTCATTCCTCCATCTTTATTCAAAGCATACCCATCCTTGAACTTTAACCCCTTTGACTGTCACATCCCGGTGTTTAAAATCAGGCAGTGATAGTAGACGGAAATCAATGTAAGGTGAGAACATGACTATTACGCTATCTTAAAGGAAACTGTAGTAATGATTTGGTCCCCAGCGATAGACGCCTCATGTATAGCAGGGGGTTCGAATCTTGCCTGAAAATATCCCCATACTGTCTTGAAGATGTGGTGCAGAGTGTTACACTGTACCGAAACCATACTCGATCCTTATCACTGGTGTTCCACCTCCACTCCACAAGTGATACAGATTAACTCGTGGGAGGGCTCGGATTATCAATGTCACTGGTATCCTTCAAGCGCCAGTCTGTATTATAAATCCCATGGTTCAGTATTTATGTCTTTATTCAAGCCAGATTAAGACATCACGATTATTGAGGTTTGGGCAGTTACAAGATTGATTGATGTTTTCTATTATCAGATGGTATTGACTGTAAATAAACTTACTCCAGGAACATGGTGCACATGTAAATGAGCATTCTCGATTTAGAAGTGTATGTTTTGAATCATAATACCATGTTTTACAGCAATCAGTGCTTGTACCAAACCAGCCTGTTATCTGAAGGAACATTGTGTCTACCGGTTGCTCCACCCACTGTAGTAATTATCTACATACTAAAAGCATCACAGAGTGCAAAAAGTTCATGAAGGGTGGTTATAAGTCTTGTTGTTTGTTGCGTCACTTTAAACACTTTGTTGAAGTCAAAACTTTTACGAGTTTTGTTTAAAATCACCAGTATCGATTATTTAAATAATGTCTTCAGTATGCCACTGGAATACACATAGAAAAGTGTGAAACAACACCGATTACCAGTATTCGTTTTGTATTCGGATATACGATCCTGTCACGTCATCATGATCAGTCAGTCTGTGCCAACAAACAGCCCGATATAAATAATTTATGGCAGTGAAACTGTAGCCTTGAAAATGTGTACAAAAGGCGAGATTCATCCCAGGTTTTACAGCATGTTCAAATTAGTATCAAATTTATGCTCCTTAATTTGTCTCTGAGTTACAATCACTTTATTTCCTTAGTTTTATTGATTGATGACTGAAACTTTGGACAGTTCACTCAAACCTGAATTTCATATCAGTTTTGTTGCAATCGGCTTGACGTGACACCCCAATGTTTTACAGGTCAGTTTGTTAAAACAGTCATTCCAAGAACGAGAAGTATCAATAGTATTTCCTTTAAACATATTCCACGACTGGAAATAATTTCAGATGTATAAAGTAACGCCTGAGGGCTGGCTGATATTCATGTTTCAAAGTTGTGATATATCACACGTGGAAAAAGGTGTTTCTAACTAAACTTGTTACAGTGTTTGAAAACTTTAACATGTGAGGATATCAAGAAGAATGTTTAAGTGGATTCCCAAGTAACTCAGAACAAGGAATAGTATCCATACAGAAAACATATAATAATTTGGAGTTGTCTCTGGCAACCACGCCTAGGTTCAACATTTAACTTTTTGCTGTTCAATGGTTTGTCTAAAGAAGTTGGCAAGCGTCGATAACTCAAGGTCAAACTTAATTTGATTGTACTTTGTGACAATAAAGACACTTTTGAAATGTACATCATCCGACACATTTATGGAAACGCGTAGATGACCACACCCTGTCGAATCCGGCCCTAACGTCCCCTATGTACCTTACTTCAACCCAGTGGGGGTAAGGTGAGTAAAGGCTAAGGAGTTAGGTGAATGAGAACAAACACCCTAATTGATGGATGGGGCTTCCCTCAGGACCTGTCGAGTATATCAAACAGGTGCATGCGCTCCGTAGATGTTTGTTCGAAAATGTGCACAATGACTATGACAATACACTGTAATAAGAGTTGGGGGTACTTCACGTTCAGAATCGACATTTTGTATCGACACTTTGATTAGACAAGAAGATGTTTTTATTAATTTGAGTTCGATTTACTAATAATGACAAATGATAGAGCAGATAACGTAGAAGAGCTTATGTATGCATTTTGGTTCACGTGATAACATTGTAAAAACCAAAACATGAGGGTATTATGTACTGACTGTTATATCATTTTATTAACATGAACATAAGTCTGTCATGGTCTGATCCATCAGTCATGATAAAACAATAGCCCTGGTACAGCAACGCTGATCCCTATCCGATACCAAGGCACAGACTCGGTCTAATCCTCGCTTAATCTTCCCAAGTTTGGATAAGATTAAACCTACGGCTCAATCGTATGACCGACGACAGACGTCGTATTCCTAGCCGATGATTGCTGCCCGCCTCCGGGCATGTAGACTGGTAACTCCCTGACTCTCCGCAGGGGGGTGGCTCGGCGCAGGGATTCCCAGCAACGCTTCCCGGTTGGTTCATCCTCTGGGCATTTCCTATGGTCATGCGCATGCTTGGCTATATAGCCCAGTCCACGCACCGATATACAATCACCGGTAAAGCAGTTTACAGAAAACTGATAAGAACTAGTGTGTAATGGCCGAGCGGTTTAGAGCATCGAATTCAAGTTCTGGTGGTGAAGTCATCGGGGTGTGGGTTCGAGTCCTGGTCTTGACACTTGTGTCCTTGAGCAAGATGCTTTACTATAATTGCTTCTCTTCACCCAGGGGTATAAATTGGTATCGAGGGTAGTGGTTGATACTGTGTTTTGAAAAAGCCTTCGGAGCGCCACGTCAGCCCGGGGCTGTATACTCCCCAGAGAGCTAAGAAACATTAAAGGAATGTTATTGGCCCAATTACCAGGGCACTATTGTAAAGCGCATTGATACGTTATTGTAAAAATGCGCTATATAAGAACTTACTAGTTATTATTATTTATTATTATAAGAAACTAACATAGTATTTATAAGTTTAGTACAAGCATAGAGCAAGGGTACAAGATATGGTTCACAGATGGGAACATCTAAACAACAATAAATGACGTCACAGTGATAATAACACATCCAACATAAATCACCATCATTATAGCGTTACACATGGCTACATGAATTACAAACCAACTAAAAAAACACATTTAACCGATAACAAAAATCATTAAGCTTGGGGAAAATCATCTCATCACATGACATATTATATGACGTCACATCGATATTCACATTTTACGATTGCAATCAAAATTTCTTCTGGCGAAAGAATACAAGATTTGGCAGACTTTTGCCACGAACGGTTGATAACAATAATAACTGTATGTTGTCAAGGGTGAGAAGAGACATCGGGTCATGCGGCATCCTTATACCCAAGGGAAAAGACTTCCCGATGAGTCTTGCGGACAAAGCGAGGGGTCGAACTATTATTATTATTATTATTTGTGGGTCAATAGGATCGCGGTTAAGTGGCAGATACTGGGGTTAAACAGGTGTAATTCTCATGGCGGTGCAGATGTTTGCGGACGTCGTGTGGATTACTTCCGGTTCATACTTGATAGAAAAGCCACGGTTGTGTAATTGATGAGAAAATTATTTAATGAGAGACGGAGAGGGGAGTATCTTGACTTTTAGCTCTTGTTTAGACGCAAACCGAAACAAATGGTTTATATTGACGCACAAAGGTACACAAGAGTGCAGAATCAAAATAGGTGACGACAAAATGACATCACCTCTATTAAACATGTTCTTTCTATATGCTTGTAGGCCATACAGAGTTTACAATTCTCACGATACGGTGTGGAAAATGATAAAATACTAGATATAACAATATACTTGTAGAAGCGGTAGAGTGAATGTGATGAGTAGATTTTTGTGGGAAAAAAGTAAAATAATCAAGAACAATCTTCATATTAGAAAAGAAATGCAGATCAGTTTGAGAGAACCAAGCGACTGATACAAAGGAAGCTTAGTCAAATGTGTAGCTCTCAATAGAACACCTGCTAACAATAATGATAAGTCAGACAAAGACTTAGACTCCCTCTCAAGAAGTGGGTCATTATATTATGAATCCCCTCCTAGTCTCTCCTCAATGTTCTTATAGAACCTCATCGTATCACAATCCCGTAGGGGACACCGCTTGTCGTTAATTTGCGTGAACAAATTAAACCTTTTGCACACCGAAACGTTTCGATTTCATCGATGACTCGTCTCTACCCGTTTCCGAAGCGGGCAAATGTCGCCCAGATGCGGCCGATCGGGCAAGAAATGGACTCCATATTTGTCTAGCTGCGCGTAAAGAGTTGAGGTGGCCTACACCCTGATCGCTCTGCTCTTATGTGCTTCCTCCATGCATGAGACGGGCTTTACTTATTCACGCATACTACACCAGCTACAAATCCCCGTTGACATATTTCCCAATAAGACACCTTCTGAGTATTAGTGGCGTGTAGATTGATCACTAGGTCCGTTTTGTCACTTTTACCTGTCATAAAAATCCCAATAAGTCGGTCATATAATTATTGCCAAATCACAGAAACTGTGTTTTATACACAGGCAACTAAAAACAGTGACAGGGTTGTAACAAGTCAGCAACTGTAATGTATTTCTTTATTATACAAAAACAATGGCATGAAGGAATATATACAGGGAAGGATAAACAAAGTCACTGTATGCCTGAAAAAATACTATCCACTCCAAAGAACAATGGAGCATCTTAAGGGCAGGGTCATAGATTAGTAAATACTCCAACAATTAATGACCAACAGCTTACTTGGTGAGAAGCATTGTAGCTGTTGATAAAACTATTTTGAGAAAGGATTCCCTTCGAAGTAATATGGTTTCGAGAATGTTTCACCCCAAAACATTTGAATCTTAGAAACGACTCATGCATGCATGAATCGTTTCTCAGATTTCTCTGAGGGTTGGTGTCCGTTCCCAAATGCTGCGGCCACAGATGCGGTTGGTACCCGCTGTCACCTCGCTCAACGTGGATGGCCATTCAACCGGGTTTTTGTGCTGTTTTCTCAGCAAGTAAACACTGTATTCAGCTGAAAGTTTCACATGTGACTTTTACTGTCTTTCTTTATAATTTTACCAATAAATCAACATTACGGTGACAAAATCTATGACCCTATCTTTAAAGGGAAGCAAATTACAGTGATGAGACCAGTCGTACCCCTACCTTAACGACTCAACTTATAATGAGCGAAAAGTGGTGTTAAGTTAATTGGTCCGGTTGCATTTAGGGTTTCCTAGTGTAGTGAGAAAGGGGAAGCAAATGCTTAACAGACCCCTCCCTTAGCCCTGCCGTTGGTTATACCATGGTTATACAGGGCTGAACCACTCAAGTTGTGTTCCATATTTAATACTAACCAGGTAGATGTATTGTGGGAGCCAATTAAGCACACCCAATACACCTGTTGGGCGTTTGACGTAATTGGTCAGGAAACAATTAAGGACTTTCAGATTTTCAGAGTCAGTATTGTTTGATTTCTCTCAGATGAGGTTTGATCGTGTTATGAGTTACCCCTGTAGATTCATGATTCATTAGTGCAACTGTAATTGTCCTATAGTTTCAACAAAGAAAACAGTGTAGAAAACACTCATTTGCAGTCAGGTCTTAACTAGGTGAACACGCTCCATCGATTATGATTTCAAAACATTTGACAACTACTTTGATATACGAGTCATGGCAGAGCCTGGAGATTGATTTATGTCAGAGGACAAGTCAAAAGGAAGTGTAGGTCCACATACAGACCCGATAAGATCCGTTTACCAATGAACAGATAGGCCTATGGTGCAGGAACACTTTCCTATCTTCAGATTTCGATGGAAAAGAGACGCTTGTCCAAAGAAGACTGGTACCAAGAAAATATTGTGCAAAATAGCATACACTAATATGGTATCCCTTGAGAAAATGACAACATGTTTGAATGCTTTCTGCACAATCGCAGAGACAGAACTGTAACGCATCTCCTGCGCCTAGAGGGGTTGTATATAAGTTTGGTAATTGGAACCCACTGGTTTTTTATTTCAATCCTAAAATAAAGTTGTAGATATATACCATAAAACTAACCTGTCACAAATTTCATTTCAAAAGGTGGTAGCGTTTTTGAGATATTGCCGAAAATCTGGAGCAGTTATGAGCAGGAAGAATAATCTGCAATTGGAATACACAAACTGAGAAACGTTACTGCAGTAACGCTTCTCAGATTCAAATTTTGGGGGATAAAAAGTGATATCTTTTTCCGTAACCGCAGTACTTCGAAGTGAAAAGTTTCTCGAAATGCGTTATATAGCTGCTGTACTTCTTGCCAAGTAAGTTGTTATTGCCATTCATTTTCAGAGTCATTACCAAACGTATATACAGACCATTTAACTACTGTCTCTATGAGACAAACAAATCCAGGTGAACGATAAGAGCTTTATACAGAATAATCTTAAAGATCATGACAAGTTTGGATTGATTTCCAAACCATTAAAAGTCTGCAGGATCGTTTATGATGACATCAAGTAATCAATTAGGCTAATACAGTCACTGCAAAAGTCACGTCACCATTTCCAGGTTTGGATGGGTTGTTTGCATGATGACGTCACCATGAACTTTAACCTATTCCCTCCTTGGAATGGAAATGGTTTCAGTATTAGTGGATGATATCAACATCATCTTCAGCAGTAAGAATATGTCGCAACGAGACTAACAAGTGAACCATCATCTTCAGCAGTAAGAATATGTCGCAACGAGACTAACAAGTGAACCAAATACTTCATTGGCTTTTATCACAACTGATTGTGGAAAATAAAAACTTTAATATTGATGAGTATGAACTACGCAGAAAGACGTACGCAGATTCATAAAAACTTTTGTGCAACAAAATAATCTTCTCGTATAATCAATATATAGCCTTATAAGTTATATAGCGCACGTATATGCCAATAAGGTACCCAAGTCGCTTGAACAGACAGAAACATTGTATAGCTTTTAAAGGTAAATATATTGAATATATCAATTTTCCGACTGTAAATTTTTCTATCCAAATTGGCAAGAAGATTTGGATATGGATCGATAAAAACAAAACTCAAACTGTTATTATAACTATTTTCTTTTAAAATCTTTACATCAACCTTTTCCTGGCTTATATTTTTTTTAAAGCGACTTTCAGGAAATTATCAAAGTTTCTAGTAGTTCGAGTGCACGATATATGAAAGGTACAATCTCCGGAAGCGGTACCGCTCACCGCTTGAAAGGCTTGGGTTAGTGCGCCGCGGTGCCCGGTCGCCCCCGTGCCGTTCCAACCGGTACGTTACGCCACAGATCCTCAACTCGGAACCGTCATTGCTCCTGACACGGTAGGGGAGGAACTATTTTGAGCATTTTTCCTGCCGTCTTCTTAATTATTAATTAACCGACAGGTGGAATCCCGTTGCTTTGATTTAAAAAAAGGACAAGAGTTGAACTTTTTAAACCCTATTGTAGCTTCTTGTAAGCCATGTTTAGTAATCTTGCAATCATCGGAATTCTCTTATGGTTTGAACGTATATGGAAACTCTTCTGATTGTTTTATGCATTATCTCGACACAAAACTCCCCAGTAAGTTTTATTTAACCGTTCTACCAAATTTCCAACAACAGTATTCCATGAACGATTGAGGAATTGTATTTCCATAAAGTCAATTCGACTTAAAGCTGTGACTGACAGGGAGTATTAACATGAAGATTTTGTTAGAGTGCGGTTTAATCGTTGGTGGTTGTACTAATCTTTGTAATGCGCTCAATTGGAGACAGTATTCCTCACAGAAACAATGGAGAAGTAAGGGATTCAAGCTAGAGTCTAGCACCTGACTCTCTGTCTCATGATTATACTCCACTGGATAGTTGTTTTTCAACACAATCATCTTTATCTAGAGTTGTAACAGTATTCGGGTATTACAGTAGCGGTCTTTACTGATAACCCGATATCAGCAGATAGTACGGATCAGCGTTTACACGGACAGTGAAAAGCTTGCCTTGAGCTTTTTGTCACCCAATAAACCGTGCTTCATTTCGATCGTCCTTAAAACATTTTTGAGATCGTGGAAACATTGATTTTCCTAAAAGCAAACGTTTGCACACAGCTGACAATTCCAAACCGATGTGATTTATTGCGTGAATGGTGACCTATACTCTTGGCCTATATTCCCGGAAACTGCATTAACATCAATAGTAAACTATTTTAATATACAAAAACAACAACATTAAACAAAAACATTGTCATCGACGGGTAGTGTTTAATACAACGAATATGGAAACATGATGATTGATTTCACATGACACTAAAAAGCTGTCAAATAATGTCATGTCATCATTATTGCAGTTAATATGCAATTTTCAGATCAAGGGTTCATCCACGTTTCCACAACAAACTTTTTTCAAAATATAGGCCTAGGCCTAATTCTTCATTATTCTCAAGTCTTTGGTTTATGCATTTTGTATTACAATATTATTATGCAGTATTTCTGGTAATGAAACCAAGGATGCTTCTGCTGTGAACTTAATCATTGTAGCTTGCAAGCCTGAGGAAACTTGTAAACAAGGGTGTTTGCTATGTGAACCAGAAACACCGGGGTTAACCCAGGACACTTCCATGATAAGTGTTCTGGGTTCTTTTACATGCACAACCAATCCTATTTGGACCTATACGGCTTAATGTCCCATCTGAAGGACAAAGCAATAATGGTAGAGTATCTTGCTCAAGGACACAAGTGCCACAACCGGGACTCGAACCCACACTCTGGTGATCAGAATCGCTAGAGCTTCAGTCCTTTGCTCCCAATCGGCCACGAAACGCCACTAGCAACAATTTTTCCGTATTTTATCGGTCGTCTATCACAAAGTCCCTTAAAGACAGGTCATTCAGGATGAGCGATAACAAAATGGGAAAGGAGAATTGGCATAAAAGAAGAATCATATTCTAGAGGTTTACGTGTGGTAAATACCGGTTAAGATACTCATTTTTGAAACAATTCATGTAGGCTAATCTACTGTGATGAAAATCACCTCTATGCAAACTGTAAAGACTTTTGTCTCACTACAGATACGACGTGTGAAGTACAACCGCTTCACAGAGCATGCGCCAAGCTCTCGACTACTACCAACCTCTGTCAAGCCTTTCGATTGGCACCTGTGTTGTTGCTATTAGGCAACGTGGCCACGCCCCTCTCACCACAACGGCGTATATTCATGGCCGAGACCGTCCGGTCAGTGTAGACGTACGTGGGGAGCCCTCAACTTACACACAGTGCATACACGTTGTAATCAAAACACAGCGTTGTACTACGGTATATTGTGTACTGCACACCGCGCGCCAATCACTGAAACCGTAGTGACTAACATTACACAGTGTTATAGTAGTGACATAAGTCACATACGCACGTGTCTCAACACAACACTTGAAATTTTGTTGACGGTTTTACTTGAAAGTCTGAGTTTTTCTTGGTTTTACTTCATTCGCAGACCAGCTACAAAAGAGGCAATTTGCAGCGTGTCAACTTGGGCAAGGATATACAAGTCCGCATTTTGGTAACTTGTCGACAGGTAAGAACGAGTGGGCCACAAGTACATCATCATCGCCAACACCGAGAACCACGGCTACATACAGCAGGGCCCCACCGACTTCATTGCCGGCAAGGTTGACTATGGTCCCGGGTGCCATGAAGATGGAGCCGGGTGATTCGAGGTGCAACAGCAACGACATCATCAACCACACCGACAATCAGTATTCAGTTGTAGGTATGACCAAACACTCCACAATAACAGAGCACCACGAGTGCCTGATGAACGGGAACGACTTGCTCAAACAGCGGTTCATGCACGGACGAAAGCGCCGTCACAGCCGGGGCGCTGGTTCAAACGATGATGAACACTCCGATGCCAGCGAGGAGGGATCGTTAAACGGGCACTGCTCCGGACCCAAGAACCGTCGAAAGGGGAGCTCCCCACCACAGAGTTTCGATGACCTGCAGAATCAACGCGTCATGGCAAACGTACGGGAGCGCCAAAGGACTCAATCCCTCAACGATGCCTTCACGAATCTACGCAAGATCATCCCAACCCTACCTTCGGATAAACTGAGCAAGATACAAACGTTGAAGCTGGCATCAAGGTATATTGACTTCTTGTACCAAGTCTTGAGAAGTGACGAGACCGATCAGAAAATGATCGGTAGCTGTTCTTATATGGCTCATGAGAGACTCAGCTATGCTTTCTCAGTATGGAGAATGGAAGGTGCATGGAACAGTATGGCACAGCATTAACAGATAACCATCACCAAGTACAAGTTTCTATGGATACCATATATGGTAAGTTCACTTTTACTTGTTCTAATAACTTGGATTGGTTATGACAGAGAACGATCATTGATAATGCCAGAATTACTTATTTGACATTATACCTCATTGGTAGAAAAGTAATTTGTCCTGTCATGATTCATTTAATTTCTTAATTCGTCAAAAAAGCACCCGTTAATAGAAATTCAAATTATTGATATACTTATTGCCTATAGTCATGAATAGACTGGATACTGACACGTCCAAACAAGCCTTGTTTCTTCGTGGGATCCTAAGCCCCGTGCGTCCTGACAGACTCGATAGTCCACTCAATGATCATCAATCTTTGAAATAAACCCATTATGTCTCCTCTCAAGTTACCACATCGTTTTCATTTCGATGAGTAGAGAGAGGGAAAGTATTTATTTGTGTGGTTTTACAGCTCTCCATAAACTCCATGGGCTATCAGAGTCAACCTCTGGAGATGATTAATTTACTGGCCGAAAGTCCTTGCCAACACTTCTCTCTATCACCGCTAAGTGCGAGAGGTGTCTCGAGTACTCGGCTGCTGACAAATTTATTTCTGTGATTGTACTTGGACACGGACTAGTAGTTATTCAGACTATTTTGAATCAATTTGTACATTGCGTAGAATGTATATCTCTACTTAGTCTGACCATGGAGGTAGAATTCTGACCAATAGAGCAAGGATTCAAAAAGATACGGAGTAATTAGGGATGAAAGATAATACAAATAGTCAGAGCTGCAAATAGTGCATCAGCAAAGACGTCCTTTTGCACAGTGTATTGTTAGGATCATATGGCAAGGGAAATGATTTGTTACGAGTCTTACCTACAAGTCTTGTTTCGAATGAGGAAAAATAAGTTTTCTTAAAACATAAACTTGATCCCCTTTTCACACGACAGGGCCAATTCCTAGCAAATAAACCCCTAGAAGCTTCTGGGGAATTTTAACCTCATCGCTAACCAATGTTCATTTCATCCTTGATGCAATTTTCCTGGGGAAAATGATCACCCACCAATGCTTACCCCGGGAATATCTCGCTTAACCCTTCTCCCATCCAAGCAGGGGTAGCCTTTTCCCTGGAGTTTTACAGGTTTAGCCATTCAAGTTTGAAAAGGACAACAACAATTTCCCGGGAAATACTTGTATAGGCGACAAAAACATTTCGCAAACTCCCCATTCCCTGTCTGAAAGCCAGACTTGTCCGGTTTGCTTTGTATTATTCATTCCAGATATTGGGACACCAAAACATTATTGTATATTTTATCAGTTGCGCTTGCGATGATTTAGATAAATGGAATAAATAGAAGCTCTGAAATCGCCTCAAGCTGAATCATTTATAATTTTCAAGTCGATTTGTTCCTTTAACTTGTGACCTTTCTGCAGTATAGTTCCGTATTTTGTGAATTGTTACCCAACAACCCCAAGTGATTTTTCCTGCACTAAATCGGTAATTTAGAATCAGGTTGCTAACAGTTCTGCACAATCCCCTTACCAACCCTGGTCCCGACGTTGGCCTAGTGGGATTTGAACCGCAGGTCACTGGGGTGATGAAAAGGCGAGCAAACTTAAATATGATTTCACGTATATGGTAATCTCATTCGATCTATTTAAGGACCAGACATTGTCATAATGTGTATTTAAACTAGTTTCTGGGTGTTTCTGTGAAATTTGGAGTTCACAACTACCGAGCTTATAATGCAAAGATTCTTTGAATGGAATAGATGACTTTATATCGTGTAGCCATATCTCATGTCTGAGAGATTACTATTTATAATCTAATCATAACAACCTGCGTCATCAGTTTCTGGTTATGATGACTTAACAGTGATTATATCCTGAAGACAATGGGTTAAACCAAGATGGTCCCTTTTCCATGGTTTATTTACACGGCAAGATCCTTGCTCTATATGCATATAAGATAGACTCTCTAATTTAACCATAGAGCTTAATAGTTTACGCAGTGGTACCTTTTTTGCATCGTCGGAAATAAACATGTTGAAAAACTTACTTGAATGATACAAAATCCTCATAACAATTTCAGTTTTCTTATAACAATTTGGCCAAAGGCGTGAAATTGAGACTGGTCAACTTATCAAAGCCTTACAAGGCTTCAAAGATAAGCTAAGAAGTGATTGCTACAATAAGAGATAAGAAAGCGACCGTTTGGTTTGGTTTTAAGACAGTGGGTGCCTGGCCTAGAGGACGCAGTCGCCTTGGAGTTGATGATCCTATCTCTGTATTAGCAACAGTCTTATCTTGACAAGGTTGTAACTCTTACGATCACACTGCACTCTTATGTCAAAGTTAATTGATTATTGTCAATGACGGGGGTAATTAACCGATATGGTTACGGCTTCTAATGACGACACCAGATGTGACTTTAATCCAATTGCCAACACTCGTGCCAATGCGGACAAATCCAAACCAATAAAATACTAGCTATTGAACATGGGGAATGTGTTGCGTCTATTTGGTTCCTATTTGTATGGACAGCTTGCTCTATGGTTCTACTTTCAGATACCAACATGGGATGAAGTTGACCATCCAGGGCTTAAAATCTTCCCCACACTCAATGAACCAAGATGGGCTGAGGTTGAGAAAGAAGAACCTTTTTCCTAATGGATTGGTTTAATCATGGGTCCACGATCCTTGCAGTTTACCAAAGACGTTTCAATGTGCTTACTACTATAAATCAAGACAAAGATACGGTGAATAATTCCTTCATGATGCATAAATGTTATCCAATGTTAATGACAATCCCTCAAATGTAATATTATCTGAAGACAAAAAAGAGCAACACAAAACCAGAAAATCCAATTGAAGATGTCTTTCAAAACAAGCCCCTGTGTTTACAAGTGAAGTTACACGGCATTGAAGCTGTTAAAGTTTGTTTAGATGGTTAAATACCCAAGGCTGATAGGTGACTGATGGTGTGTTATGAAGCAAACTCGATCTTATCAATACATGTATAAATCAACTTCGATTATCTCTAATTAGTTTGATACGAAGACCCGTACGTGACGTCACTACAAACATGGAGGAAGGAAGTCTCAAATCATAACCGTATTCTTGCAAAATGACGAATCAAAACCAGGCCTGGGGTCGAATACATGAACACTGATTTCGATTTCCGATGTATTCGGATACACAAAGTTCGCCCGTTGGAACATTACATCCCAAACCGAATACGAATCGAGTAGTCAAGTTTATTTCACCTCGGTTAAAAATACGGCTGTAATGCAAACATGTGAGGGAAAATCAAAGCAAGATGTGACCGCTCGATTCAAACTGCGTGTATTGATGACTCAGTGAAATCACTGATAACTTGACATGCTTTCTTGTCAAAGGTAAACCCCTTAAAGAATTGTTCCAAGTAAACTCTCAACTCTCAACAACATCTTAGGTGACGAAAGCGTGAAGAAGACAAGTGTCAAGAAACCAACAGTTGTTAAACTTCTTAAGATAAGCGGTTATGACGAAGATAAGCTTGTAATTTCTTCATAAAGCCATATTTCGGAAGTGTATCTATGAGATTGTGGCCCGAAATAACGTTGGAGGGGTACGTATTAGGGGTTAGCAAATACCAATGGGAAATTAGGTCAGAGTTTGCCGCAGGTGGACTGATAAAAAGATGAAGGGAAAAATATCCCAAGTTATTGAGACATGCGTCATTTACAAACAGATTACCAAAAGAGCTCAGAGAACTGTATGCTAGTCAACTGGGCACCCATATTTTGTACACCTCACAGTTATAGATCAAATCTATTTCATACTTTCACCGACTTTGTCTTGAACTGTTTAGAAAGAAATATCTTGACAGAGTTAAGAAGTAGAAGGTTTGAACGTTTTACTTAAAGATGGTACCTCTTTCCAAGCAAAACACAAAGATATTTATTATTTATGCATCGTTGCGACAAGTTTTGCATTGCACCAGACTAACTGAATAGCTGAATCGTGTGGCAGGGGTGGTCTTGTAGCTATAGTCATATCTACGTGATGTGTAATGGTAAACGGCATACTATGTGGAGATTTCTGACAGCATCTACCGGTTCGCCGATAGCATAATGACTGGCATGGACCAGTTGCACCAATCAGTTCGAACATAGATCCTGGCATAGAAATCTCAGTACCAATTACCGGTCGTTGTCTTAAAACCTTGATGCCCGCTGGTCCTGTTTTAATCAACCCCTATATATTTATTTTAAAAAAAACTCAGTCGGAATCAAGTCAAATTACTCCAGCTTTAGAAATATGCTACCATGTCAACGAGGCATGTCAACTTCGAGGATTTGCTCAGCATTTTCAGATGGTATCCTTAAGCGATAATGAGGCATTTTAGTTGTAGAATTGGCAGGTAGGCCATCACGGCAAAGAGGGGGTCGTGACTTGAGTTTGTTGCTGCAGGGAAAGTCAGGCTGTTTGTAAAGAAGTATAAGCCTAATGCTTTGTAAGGTAACACCGCTTTCCTTGGAAGATCTTCCTTATGAAGAAAAAAAATCTAGCACTGCCGACAGAGCCGCTCAGTCACCACGAGAGTAGCGGGGACTCAGCGCGTCAAGGGGAAATAGTTAGACCGTGAATCGAGCCCCTGACATGCCGAGAGTGCTTGGGGTGTACCCGGGGACAGGTGAATTTCTTTCCGGACTAGACGTATAGGATAGATCGATCAGTTTGGGAAACGAAACATATCCCTCTGTTTAGAGTTACCACAATGCTATTATAAACACCAAGAGTGAAAAGTTCAAGCTAGAGGACCTGGTGGTGTTATTGATTTATAGAATAATTTATAGAATTATATGATTTAATTATTGTTTTTATCAACACGGATGATACAGACCGGATGTTTGCGTTATGAACCATAAACTATCAATTTAGGTCAAGATATTAATTGAAGTTTGATTCGTTTTACTGAAGTGTGAGCATCCAGTGAGCTGAATCTTTCACAGTTCAATTAATCGCAATCTTGCTTCTTATTAAAAATTTATCTCTATCCCCTCGGACAAGATATTTATCATCTGATAACCGACCTCGGTTTATTTGGATGCCCTGCGGGGATGCATACCCGATATCAACACAAGTAATCTACCCAGAATGTAACAAACATGCCACCATTTTATAAACAAGACAGACCCCAAAATAATGATTTTGAATATTGGTTTTCATGAGATCTCCTTACCGTTATCCCTTGGGGCTTCTAGCGGACGCTGAGGCAGAGTGCGGTGGGAAGATTTTCCAAGAATCCCCCGTTGAGGTCTCAGTCGTGACCTGCCCAGACATAAAATGATAAAGTGGATTTTACTTTGAGAAACAGCTTGTTGAACTCTGACCTTTAAATTACTGTCTACCCACAGGACCTATCTTCTAGTTTAATTTGACATTAATGATACCATGCATGAAGCTATAAAAAGGTTCCGGCCTCTATGGTGATACCCACAGTGCCGAAAAGATCCTACAGTTGTTCATTTACGCGGCAATGTTAGAGATGTTTTGGGTTTTTGTCATGTTATAAGTAATAAACCTTAAATAAGACTTAAAATTAACACAAATTATTAATTCTGTACACCTAAGATGACCTTTTTTTCAGGAGTACATAAAGACTTAAAGGAAGTGATCAAAATTGGTAATTGTACATAAACTTACATGAAAGATACCCATGGTAGAAAGCTTTCCTTGAAATATTTGTGCCATAAATGCTATAATTTTTGAGAAATTAGTTTTGATTTCGCGAGACCAAAACTCTATGTTCCAAACCAGTGAACATAGCCTATATATTATGTTTCCCCCACTATTTTCTTGTGACAGTACTGGTCTGTTTAGCTCTCAGTGCATTTTGTCTAAAAATGTTGAAAGACTATGGTGCAGATTTATGATCATTCTGATTTATAAAAATTATCGCAAATCCTAGTTCCAGAAAGGGAATTGGCCGTAGTGCATGAATAACCGATCCGTTTGGAAAGTTCCCGTGACCTATACTGTTTCAGCGTAATTAAAACAATCCGACTCCAACTTAGGGTTCTAAGGGAAACCGGTGGTTCTGCAACTCCCTGTACCCCATCGTGTCATGGCCCCGTATAGAGATGTCCCCATTAGTCAGACAGACAACTTCCGATCGACGGTAGAGGAGGCAACGGTCCAACCTATTAATGGTCTGGTAAGATGGCGAGGCCACGCGTATGATATCAAGCTCCCGCTGCTTCCTTGCGGTAGTGGAACCAGACTGGAAATCACACCAAGAAACAAAGCCGTCTGGAGACCGTGAAGACTAAAAGAGTCGCCCGGAGTTGCCGTGCTGTTGACGGTTACGTATCCTGGGTGATGACGCTCGGACGTTGAGCGTCTCGAAGGCTGCTGGAATCCCGTGGATTTTGGGAAAAAACTCAACGAGATGGAGACAAGAACATTTCCGCTTGGACTGTTCAGCTCAGCTTGAAAGAATGTTGACTAATCAAGGCATAAATTTAAAAAACGCAAACAGACAAGTTTCATTTCAAATTACCAACGAATATTCAAAGTTAAAGCTTTGCAGCTACCACTGCAGAAATGTCTTGCAGTGGTTTCCGATCTTCAGAGATCAGGACAATCTTGTAGAGATATCCCCAGGCCAAACTTTCTCTCCTCATGTCAACAGTTATTACAGTTTTCAACCCTGACTTCCGACACTTACTCAGAAAGTACACAGGAGAAATAAGACGGACTGACAAGGTGAAAATCATGTTCCTCTGACGTGTGATAAAATGACTCACTGTAGAAATTCACTCGTGACATAATCAAGACGTTCCCTTTATTGCTTCTTTCTGTTCTATTTACAAAACTGTAAAAAAATAATAGCCGAGGTCAGAACACTCAGAAGGGGGGGGGGGTGGCATTGAGAATTGTACACAATCAAATTGTGACTCGCCCATGCGAATCATTTCTCTTCACCGTAATCAAACAACTGATTCTTTACAGTAATGAAACCATTGGATCTTCATATAACCCAAATTAAAATCCTTAACTCTGCATCGTGTCTGAACTTGGCTTTTAAAGGATAAGGGGTCTGGACTTAATAGAACCACTGCAGTTACTTTTAAAGGTATCATACACGTTTGGTAATGACTCAAAACAGATATTAGCATAAAAACTTACTTGATAACAAGCAACGGAGAGCTGTTGATAGTATAAAACATTGTAGGAAACGACTCCCTCTGAAGTAACGTAGTTTTTGAGAAAGAGGTAATTTCTCACTAAAATAATAAAAACTTCTTGCCAGAAGTTTTTATTCCTATCTGAAAGCACACAAATTTGTACAACAAGGGTGTTTTTTCTTTCATCATTTTCTTGCAACTTCGATGACCAATTGAGCCCAAATTTTCTCAGGCTTGTTATTTTATGCATATGTTGGGATACACCAAGTGAGAACACTGGTGTATGACAATTTCCAAACGTGTTCAGTGCCTTTAAATACATGGTTGAATACATGTTTCAAAGTGAATATTTTAAAAAAATCTATTAAAATCTACAATTAAAGTATTCGAACTAAAAAGATCGATTCGCAGGTCCAATTCTTACTGGAGGAATCAAACTATGTATGGAATGATGGTCTTTCACTCAATTCTTGTTGATGAAGAAATCACGTCAAATACGAATTTCATAAGCTGGGACAAAAACGAAGAGATGAAGAGGATTTTGAAGACAATGATGGAGTGATGTATGGCAGTTATTGAGAAGGAGGGGGGGGGGGGTCAAGTTTGATGTAAGGCCGCGATGGATAAGCCCGGCTGGAATCCTAACAGATGATTAATGCCGACGGAGTGAGATGTCAGCAGAGAGGGGAGCGAGAGACCCTAGCACCGTAGGCTTTATAGCTTCGGGACATGTTTTGATGTGGCGGCTCGGAATATTTTGGGAAAGCGGAAACAGTGGAAAGGCTGTGATGTTTCAAGGGGTATGTCAGGCATAAATAATGTGAATCCTGATTCCTGAATGAGACTGAGAGAGAGAGAGAGAGAGGGACGGCCCTTGGGAATCTAACCTGCGGCTACTGTTCCTAAACTCTGTTTCTTTTAACAATTATTGTCTTGTTTGTGCCGGGATTGCTTCACAGATAAGTGTCTTAAATTCAAACTCCGTAAGATCAGTGATAAGGTGGAGTAAATTAGCATGGAGTCGAACCAGCTGTCCTTGTTTGCTGGACCAAGTGCTATTTGAAGTAGTCCGTTTCCTTATTTCACAATTCATTTTCAATAGATGTACGGACCAGTCTGTTAGTGTTACAATACATGTTTCTTATCTGCAGATACTATATAAGTATAAGTTTTTCGAATGATTTTTCTTCTGGAGTTAGATACAAGTAAATATGACCATAGTGGCCACAGTGCAAGGACTAGAATAGGACTTACCCCTACGCCCATGGAAAGTTAGATTTGAAAAAGTTGATCCTCCGGTCAATCAAACAAGGGTTTATAAAACAACAAATGTTGTAATTTGATCTATGTTACAATATACTCTTTATTTGTGCGACATCACTGATATCTTCCACAACATGGATATAACACAACTGTTCAACGTGTTAATGTGGCACAGTAAAGTCAGTCAGTCATCACTTCAGTTTACCACATCTGTATTTGACATCAACTTATAAAGTTGTTTCTACTTCTTAATCACCCAAACGCTCCTCGGTTGTGCCATGCTGAAGGTATTCACATTAAGAGGTTACAATGTCCCAGAAGCGAAGCCCCCTATTGACCTGTTTCAGTAATTACCATAATCTGTGCTAATTCATCATCAGACACTACACGGTTTACCTTACGTCTGGTTTCTTATACAGCTTTGTTAGGGGTGGGGTGGAACTCGTGCTATGCAATAATGTGGACTCCATAATGTGGGCTTTCCCCACAGTTATGTCATCTCAAAGGAAGTGTGGAATATTATCAACTGGGTCAGGAAACCTTACAAAGTTAAGAGTTTGTAGTTTTGAATAAAAATTGTTTTCATGTTGAAACGGTCTTGGCTGTTTGGTGCTATGTTTGCAACCATTCTCTCTTAGATGGGTGCTATTGTTTGGTAAACCCATTGTTTCCAACGACCCAAGCTATCTCCGATGTCATCTATTAGACCACGCCTTTCAACTCTTGATAACGTACGTACCTTCTCTGGACAAAATCAACAAGATGGAAGAACATATTAAGTAATTTCTTGTTTTCTTTATGGATAACATGGTCACATGGAATGATTTACTCAGTTATCACGATTTGTATGTGTTTCAAAATAGATTAACCCAGGTTTACTTTGGTAAACATCGCAACATGCTGACTTTATAGTAAAATATCTTTAATGCCATCCTTATCAACACTATTGTACAAACTGGATATCAAAGAGGTAGGTTATGCTTGACATTTCGAGCGACCAGGAATCATCATCTGTCAGTTAAATGACAATGTGTTTGACTTTTAATCTTTAAACAACCCACATGGGTCTCTGTTGTTTATATTATATATGTTATGGTACATTGATTCCTACTTAAGGATTAATTCTAGCGCCATGTTTTAACACTTCTGTCTGGGACTTATGAAGAGAAGGTGATAACAAAATACAAAGGTGGAAGGGGATACCCAAGAGAATGGGTTCCTGGACCTCCAAAGTGGTATCTGTTACCAAGTAGTGAAAGGAACCTTACTTTGGGATGAGTTACGAGTTGGGATTCGGACCAAGTCCACTGAGGTGAAGGCAGGGCAAGTGCCTTTACATCAATCCCTTAATAATGTTAATATAGAAGCATTTCTGAACTAGAACAACATGACGGATGGGTGTGCAGTCAGAACCGTGTATTTTTACGACGTGACCTTCTAAGTAAGGTGGTCGCGATATGCATCTATTCCACATGCGTTCTGGCTGCGGTCTGATGGTCCAAGAGTCCCCGGGCTCGCAACGCGTGTGTCACCGCCAACGTGACATCTTATCTATGTGTTAACACAGTCTGTGTGATTCCGTTAGCGTAACTTATTCCATACACACATCTTTTTAGTGTTTTCAGAGCCCTGTTCAGGCGGAAACGACGCCAAATGTTCCAATTCAACCTCTAGAAGGATCGAGACTTGAGTAGTAATTTGTCAACACAATTTGCAGGCTTGTACCTTCTTCAATATCCGTTAGTGGGCTTTGATATGTAGGTTGAATTTCACGAGGGGAAATTTCAAACAGGGAGGAATATTTGTGAGATTATATCTGGAGGTGTAACAGTCGATGGGTGGTGATCAAAGTGACAAGAGGCATTAAGAGTATGTACCCCTGACAAGGTCTGTGCACCCCAACCTTCCCACCCATATTGCCCTCGTAAGTCGCAAATCTTCTCCTTCTTACTTCCTCCTTCCTCCAAGTCCAACCGTTTCCTCTCATGAACCCCCATAAGACGGGAAGTAAAGTCTGCTCTTTCAGTATATTATGCACAAAGCATGCTAAAGCTCTTTTCAGTTTGTGAAATCTCCCAGGGGGAGTTTCTAAAGCCCAGTCGGTACCGAAGTTAAGTTCCTTCACTGTGGTGTACACCAACATACATGTACATGTACATGTAGGCTACTCAGCTCCTAACCAAAAGGCCACTGGCATAACCAGGCTCTGTGAACGTAAATCAGTCCAATTCACCACAAGACTCGATCCATCCTACCGAAGCAAGGTAGGGGTGTTTTGACAACAAGTCCAAAACGATGTATGTTGACTGATATGCCTAAAGAAATTCAAGGGCTACCGGAACATTAACAAGCTTAAACATATCGGACAATAGGACATACTTTCTACCTTTCTACCAAGTTGATATCATATCCCCCTTACCCGAACGAGGTTATTCAATATACAACTTAATTTTCTCATAATTCATCAAAAACATAAGTATTTTATAGAGAAAATCACTATGGGATACTATTTGTACAACTCTACCTTTTAAATGACAATATACTCGTTATGAAATTAATATTCAAAAGATTCGGTTGAATTGCTTGAAAAAGCAATAAAAACCGACGACAAAGCACTCTGAACCAGACGCTACGTACGTAGCATTCACACATGACTGCCTATAAATGTAGGCTATGCAGTAAGTGATGAACGAGCAACACATGCTACTATAGTGAGTTCATGTCTTATCACTGTCTCCTAATTGATGCCTTGTTTCATTCTAATTTACAAATCTGAAGCCATAGATCATAGTGGCGTTGGGTTTTTACAACACAATCAACAGCGAGGAGTCTGTATTCCTCTGATTGAAATCAAAAGTTTGTATATGCACGAGCACGCATTCACCGTAGTTGGCGCACTTCTTCAGTAATAATCAGATGACGTCACAAACTTGAGGCAACCCTTTTACGATACGGTCGGTGGGAGACATGACAATTTTAATCATCTTTACGTCAATCTGTTCTTTGTAAGACTGTCACTCACTCAAATTGAGTAGTTCTTACGGAAAATTGATGACATTTTCAATAACGACTAAAACAAGAGTTTGGGCAAAAACTATTCCACCTTGTACTTGTATAGTTATTTGTTGTATTCATTTGAACCAAACTGTTATTGTCATCAATCATAATAGATGTGTAACAAGAAACAACAGCAGATCCTAAAGTTGTAGAATCTGCCAGACAGGTGTTTTAATACATTAGGCCCTATACCTATCTGATTTGATAATTGAACGCAATGTTTTCCTGGTTACTTTTAATACAAACAAAATACCGGTCATCACAGTCACTTGCGACAAAGGGAACCCAAGCTGGGCTCCCTATTGTATGATAAACAAGAGATCAGTTAAACAAATACAGCCGTGGTCTCCAAACAAAAGTTGATTGTTGGATTTGAACGAAGCAGGTAGGATAAGAGGAATTCCCCCTCAAGGAAATGGTACCCTGACACCGATGACAGTTGAGCGTGTTTTTCTTGCACATTCCATCGGATATTGAGCCACTGAACCATGCTACCTGCATTACCAAACCTTCGAGACAAGTAGAGAATCTATTATAGCTGTATAAGACAGTAAGTTGTACACGCTGTATACTCAGGTCGATTGCGAAACGACTTTGCTTTGCAGTTTTACACACGGTCGAACAAGATTTGTTTTAGCAAGTTGCACTCATTTGCATAACAAACCATTTGATGCTCTTTATGCTCGTCACATCACCAAAACTGCGGACCAATCAGTATTCAAATGTTGCTGCTGCTTTTCATAGCACTGTTTGGTTTGTTTTCACAAATTATATTACAAAACTTTTCACAAAATAGTGATTAATTAGCATGGATTGTCATGACAAATGTCATTGATTGTCCTAAAGTTAAACATATCAAAGTGAAAGTCAGAAGCCGCAGCCTTCACCTATGGTTACTCAACATACAAAGCCGCAACTACAACATGACTGTTTGTCTTTATATGCGTGTGTAACCGCAAGAACAAAAACCAAGGTAATTATTTCACAACGTCTGTTTGTTTTGACAGAGTTTTACCTTTTCATCTGACCTACGACCTCACCAGCTGACCCCTGACCTCTCCAACTCTATATTGTCACAACTTCACCCCAAACCAAGACCCGTTGACCCTATTCCCGTGTTGGTTATTTTATCCGTCCTTGTTTTACAGTTCAGACATGTCCAAATGAGAATACCCTTTGACCTAGGTTGGGTTTGATTTTGATTTTAACACTTGTAGTTGGTGTTATATTTTCCCCCGTGAACATGCAACTCTTGGACCTTTTGACAGTGATATGTGACGTGGAGTAATCGGTCTTTCTTTTTGTCGTCTGAGTTCATTAACTTCATGTCGTAACAGGGTTTGTAGTCAACTTTTGAAACGTCTTAATCTTCCCCATCCATTGCGGTTTTTCTATTTTCGTAACCCTGTTTTAGGTTTAAGTGCAATGGATCCGTCCAGGTAGTGGAAGTTAGAAGTCATAAACTCAAGTGGTTTCCATGATTTAAATTGTGTGTAAATCAAAAGACTATTAAAACCTAGTAATTTACAAATTTTCCTATCTTCTAAAAACCAAAGAACGCTTTAAATTGATCGAGTTTAAAATCGTGTTTTTTGCCGATTACTTCAACAAATGTTACTTTAATGTTTCAATATTATTAATAGGTGACATTAATGACATTTCCCCAACCGCTCGGTTGTAACCATAGAGAAAGAACCATAGACCATAAATAGAGGAAGGGTTCACTCTGAAGTCATAGAAACTAAATGTATGAAGAGGGACTGGTCGGAGTTGTTAATGTTCCTGTTTAACGAACAAGATTGAGCGATCAAAACTCCTTTAAAAAGTTCATCAAAATCGTAATGGATTGAAAATTGCCGTAAAGCCCCCATCAAAACCCTCATTGTTTACACCCAAGACATGAAAGAGGTACCGTCAGTGCCACAGCCGGGCTATCGGTTACAAGACGGGGTACATAATTGGGTCTTAACATCCCCAAGATAAGGGATCTACCCAGGAATTTCTCCTTCTGTCTACGGATCGCTCTGGATGTTGTTGGCAGGCTCGAGTGTCTTTATTGAGGGGAGAAATACAATCTTAGCGTCGGCAGATGAAGCGGGGTTTGGTGTCATGCCTCGTGGGGAGCAGATGGGTCATATATCCCATCTCTGCCCCCTCAGGCCACGGTTGGTGGAGAAAAACGTTTCTCCGGAGATCTGAGATTGTAATTATAGTATAAATACCCTGTGCAGACTGTAAAAAGTATCACATCGGACAGTCATCGGTTTTGCCAGAAAGAGTGCTTTATATTTATTCTTTGTGAGTACCCAATAACATTAGGTCGGGTACCCTGATCCGGTATATAAATTAGTACAAATGATTTTGATGCATCATTTGGAGTACAATGTTTATCGATTGAGGTTCAATTTTCAGTTTTAGATAAGCCAAAAGAAGATACCAAGTAATTGCCGTAGAGTATACGGTTATTGTTGACTTACTACATCAAGATTGAAATCAATTAACTTCCATTGATGTTGTTGATTACTGATTTAATTATGACCATGCTATCTGATGACGTATAAAACATATAATGACAGGGACAGCGACTCTATATAGCTGATCGTGTATGATATCAAGCAAAGCTCTCAGCAAGTTGCTTGTACAGTCACGTAACAAACGCGTATATTTCAGCAATTAAAACCCCAGTTTTTACCAAGAAGCACGTACAAACCCCTCATGGAATTATCTTGAATCATAACTTCCAGGGATGACCTCTAAAACTGACTGTGGGAACCAAGTCGGAGCGTATCGGGGTATAAATAACCTTAAAAAACTCCGTGGATGTCGATCAGAGACGATATCCAAATTGTACCGAGAGCACGTTCAAGCGGACAACATTGGTAGTCTGTAACGGGGACTTAGCTGTGTACTGCCCGGGGCCGGACGCACCCCGTTGCGGTGCGCCGTAGGCGTGTGTATTCAGCATTAAGGAGTGGAAGAGGTCTCGTTGTGGACCAATAAATACATATGACAGCCCTGTAGGATTTAAAAACCCAGCCAAATTAAATGATCAAAGGATAGACTTACATTGTCTTGTGACGAAAATAGTCCCTGCGGTCGCACTCGCGTTATGGGGCCGCGGATGAATCCCGCTGGGAATTTCCTCCTTTTTTATTGGTTGATTTTGACACGACGGGTAGTTACAACAATGGATCTTTTTGGCTGAGTTTGTTGTTTGTTTATATAATATAGATGACCTATTACAACTTACTGGTGTTATAATGTCAGTCTTTAATAACAAGTCCCACTATCACCGATTACCCTTTGCACCTGTTGAACCTGAGTGGAGTGAAGCAGGGGTAGCTGTTCAGACATGCAAGACAAACACACTTAGAGCAAGGGAGAAAGGTGAATTTACAAAATATAACTTCACAGGCGACCAATGACATGGACACAGTTCATTCAAATCCTCCTGTTTTGTTTTACATGGTCTTAAAAAGAGGATACTGAGTTGTTCCCAGTAGTGAACATGGTACACATGAACGCACCTGAGACCATCAGTAACCATTCCACGCCGGGAACACACTTTACTCATCAATTTGTCCAATTGGACGGCGCCATTTTGAACCGGAAGTCGCAGGAGTGGATTGACCCAGATATGACACGGTCACACAACCTCGTAACCGTGTAAAAAATGTGTCATAACTTCAGACAATGATTTCACAGGAATATTATACAGGGGAGGGGTTGACAATTAATTTAACGTGTGTCTGTAATGGATCATGAAAGGTTTAGACAGTTGAAGATGATTATCTTCAAATCCCAAGGGTTTGTCAAAATAATGCTGCGTAAAAGTAAAAGATTGTGTTTCAATTTTACTGGGTTACATACAACCCATAGTTTTTATTGTAAGTGGTTAAGTTTGTTTTACCGAAACAACCATTAGCTATGTCCATGAAATAGTGTCACACTCAGATGATAATTGGGAACACCAAAATGACTCTAAACATAGCTGCGATTTTATCAAATAACATCATGTTCGTCAGCACCTAGTAGATAGTCGTACAGTAAATATTGATTGAGGGAAAAATCGACGTGTTGCCAAACCAACTTTGAAGGAAATTTAACTGATCGAAGTAATTCCATGCTATGCGTGATGCTGGTTGTTTTAAGGGGTGGATCCTTGTCATAATTCGTGATGATATCATGATCCAGTCTGGCACAATTTAGCTGTGAAACAGGATGTGTACATGTCATTATGTGTCTCCCTCTACCTTGCGTTTCTGGAGTGTTTCGTGAACACTGGGATTTATCACAGCCATGACTGTACAAGAAGTCAACCTACCAATACATTGAAGTCTTTCAACCCATAACAAGCCAAGGGATTGGCCAGGGGAAGCTAGAGGCGGGACTGGCATAAACATTGCCCCCGGGCCCCATAACGGAAAGACCGATCATTTCTGGGCAACATACGGGTCGCGGGCCGCAATCTCTTGCGGGGGAGAGACTTCATCAAATCTGAAAGATTTCCACGGTCACTTTTTATAATTACACCATAAATTGGATTCTACATGTTTTGGGCTTGAAGATCTGGAAATTTGACATTGGAAAATGAACGTCGAATAACACTTTGACATATGGATGTTGGTTGAAGTCGTGTAACCAGACTCCCCCAGTAGTTATAAATAATGTAATTATGCATCTGTGATGGGTTGTAAACCATAAAGTTGGGCAAATTGATCAGGACGATCAGTGCACGTGTGCATTCTCGTGCGGTCTTATAGATGGTATTATAATACCCATAGCTCCATGATATACCATAGTCTTTAGAGAGTTGAAGTTGTTACGACGCTGTCATTTCAAGTCATTATCCACCAGCAACATTTCGGTATCGCCTTCAAAGAGATTCAATATACCGACCCAGATTAAGGTAACTAGTCTCCGTCTCAGGCCGCGTAGATCGCATTTCAATGAAATTATCCCTCGTTTAGAGTTTGGCCCATATTCCTCGGTCTGTGGGTCTGTGTTGTGACCGGGAAGACCTAGATTTCATTGACCGCTCGTACATGGCATCTGGCTCACTCCTTGCTCTACGAGACACGTGAGATTTGCATCTTCATGTGGACCGTGATGCGGAGCTTGAACGACCGACGGGTTTATTTGCTTCAATGGGTACCAGTTATTTAAAGGTTATCCGATAACGGTACCCCATTGTACCGCTTCCTCTGTTCTTGTGCCATTTTTCCAAGCGAAATGTTTGGAAGAATCTTTTTGTTATTCTTTGTGAAGGAAGTTGAAGCATCCTTGTGTTTATGTACATAATTTGACCTTTAACCTAAGAGATTTGTCAGCATACTGATCATCTGACGTCATTCCACCCTTTTCTGCGTGTGATTGTTTGTGTGTCTCTAAAGTCAACACAGGATAGTCCCGTGACGCATTGTTGCTTACATGAAGTAGGCTCATACATAGGCTTCCCCTAGTAGCAAACGTTAACCCATACACACCAATGTACATGAATCAAAGAACATTATTCGAAAGACTTATTTGTTATCAAAAAAATTAAATTACACAAGTTCCGCCTTGAAAGGCACTCTTGACATGGGTGGCTTAGACTTTACGGATTAGTTCACTCAAATAGTCCCTCTTTACACATTTTAGTTTAAAAATATGTGTTCCTCCAAATATTTAGGTGTGTTGAAGTTTAAAAAAGCAATGGTATTTACAACAGAGGAGCGTCTTACTTCGTGTAATGGATGCAACAATGGGATTTTGATGATAGGACTGTAAGAGGCCATACGTCTTTAAGACGATAGAGGCCCCCATTTCTTATCCTTGGGAGGATTTTAACCACTTTAAATGCGACGCCAAAGGGTTCACTATCCCCTCGGCATTTTCACAATTACGAATGTAGACAATCGTAATGAGTATCCAACAGAGAAAATGTTCGTTGCATGGCGTTGGCACTCCAAGCATGTCACGTACGTACCTGTGGGCGATATGCTGATGGGCTGGTCAGGCATGGAGAGACCATGGATGATGGGTTGCTTGAAGGACAAACACTGAAGACCCTCCATCTATGACTTTGCCTGTAAAATGGTGAATAGAGGTAGGGCTTTATTTCCTCCTGGATCCACAGAGGCGTGGAGGAAAGTAGTCTGGCCCCATTTATAGAACAAACTATATACTTTGAAATCAGTATTGCAGACAGGGGGCCAGAGAATGGTATTCACGTTTACACAGATGAAATAGGAAACCATGGTGTAATAGTTCAAAACATAAAATCTATTGACCACAATGATTTGTTTAAAAATAACATTCCAACAAGTTTTCACATAATTGTGTTCGCTCATGTCCCTTCGTTTAAGCTTTTGACATTATATTAATTAAGGAATCAAACACGTTATTTAAATTCGTTGAGAAACGTCCATTGCGGTACACAGTGCCCACTCTTATTCTGAAGATCCTATAATATCACTTACTGGGCTCTGCAAAAACATCCCCAATTCTTAAATCCAATCAACATTTAGCTCGGCACATTCATGACAAAGACATCAAAATAAAAAACGATAATAAAGCAAGAATAGGCTGAAAACAGTTAATCATTTTTCACTAAGTTGTCACGATGTGTGTGTTCCATGCTTGAGATTTATGATGTACATTAACTCTGGCGACCCGGACACAATGCTGTGCAGACGGTCGTTCTTAAATTAATCCAGCCATCGCAAAACCATTTTTCAAGAATAATGTTTATCACTCCCGAAGGTTCTTCTCAATTTAACTTTTCCTGTTCAATTTGAACTGATGCATTAAACACTTATGAATGGGCCAGTTTTGAGGGCAGACTGTGGAAGTCGGCGCACTTTATCATCACCCAATGGAGGGAATTTGTGAAATTTATGGACACATTATTTATAATCGGTTCTTTTTTTTATTTGCAATAAATTCCGCGCAATGGAAGGGGTCAGAGGGTAATTGGGTTTCTTTAACTTGATTAGTTATTGGCCAAGTCGTCAATCAACTGCTAGGGATTGACCAATCACGCGGGCCGTATCATTGGTGATTTTGTTTGTGCGGTTAGCGCTGTTTGTCAGCCCATGACTCGTTCATGAAACATGAGCCAGGATTTGAACTTTTTGTGAATTATGATTTTAATTATACGATGATATTAGAGTCTTCATGCGGGTAATTCAAAAAAGTTAGGCTACAGTTATTGACATTTTTTATGGCCCTTTTAAAAGAATTCTGATACACCACACTGTTTGTAGGCTATTAATTTAAACTACCCACTACGCACACTCCTTTCACGTTAGTTTTCTTTATTCAAATGTGTGTGACCAGAACGAGACTTAGAAAGAAGATTATTTGGTTTTACCTTCGTCCCAAACTAAAGAGAATGTGCAAATGCATGAGTTAAATACAATGAAAGAAGTCTTGACGTCTAAATGCGATGGTCTCTATTATGATTGATAAAACTCACTACTTCAGCGACTGCTGTTTACCTGTTTATTAACTTACATTCACGTTCTAAACGGTCTAATGTGCCAGCTCGACCTGCAAATATGTTATAGAGTTATGCATTCTTGGTAAATTCACTTAGTGAAACAACGAAAATATACTTCACGAGTTTTAATATTACGAGCTTTCTAAAGATAGCCTGTCTGGTTAGGATCATGGATCAACTCCCCATCAAGTTCAGTAAAATTCACGCCCAGCTCGTAAATATTCATTCGATAAAAGGAGGTTAAGTTTTGTCTAAATCGGGCCAGGAAGTGAATTGGGATGATCGGCGCGGTTGAATTCCCTTGATTTATTTCTTTGTCTGAGGGGAATAAGATTTATTCTTGCTGTGTGTTTAAGCGTTATCAAGGATGGTGTTGTGTCTGCGGACGCGAGAGGAAAGAGGTTACGGACGCAAGAGGAAAGAGGTTACTCAGTGATAGGAAGTGCGGATTTAAGGATGACTGACAGAGCCTCAACCTCCGACAAAACCATCAAATGCCTTGTCAATGTCGATTTGCTTTTAATGACATATTACACGACACAGATTTTGATTCAGACGTGTTTTTGGGTTGCATCATTGCGGGTTTTATAGCCTGACGGGAATCGTAACTTTGACACCGTGGTTCCATGTAAGACCCGGCCGTCACATCGTGTCTCTGATCCCACTCTCTAGGGGTGCAGCGTACGGTGGTGTGCCTGTGAGCAGGACGCTGCTGCGCTTGGGCAAGATCAATTTTGTTTTTTCAAGAATATGGGTTTTACGAAGGGAAACGGTCCCTTTGCACCTGAACAGCACACAAGTGGTTTACAATGTTGCATAGGAAAACTAACTTAATATCAACTTTGTTTTCTGTTTCTACAGATCGTAAAAACTAAGATGTACAGTGGTCAAGTGAAGTCTATAGCTGCTTGGATTAAACATCTGGAGTTTTGGACAACTCGACATCACAAAGAGGACTGGCTACTTTAGAGCTCATAGCTTTAATGAGAGAAGTAATGCTGCTGAAGAACCCACGGTTGAAGATATCAATAAACTGTATTACGGTAGAGATGGAAACACGATGATAAAACGCGATGGAGATCAATCTCTGTATTTCACACGATGAACCTTTTTCATATTAATTTGATGTATTTCTTCTGACGCAAATTCACACTGCAATGGAGATGGTTGCGATGGTAACTTCAGTTTTGTTTTTATATTAAAACTTTTTCGCTTTGACTGTGATTCCACTCGCGTATCCCACCATTATCATGTCATCTGCACTTGTGTTAAAGCAACAGAACTCTTTAATCTTCTCCCAAGTTGGAATGACATGCTTCATCTTCGCTTGGATCAACCGGATTACAGTGGACTAACCTCAATTGGGTTTGTTTTGACACCTTCCCAAGTTGGAATGGCATAAACTCTCTGGGTCATTTCATTTGCTATGTCAAGATAATTGATTTCCTGAACTTGTCTATGCAAATCTATGAAGTCTTTATTTGTGTTTTATTATGTATATTGATGGTTTAGCAATAATTTATCACAAAGTAATCATATTTGAAGGAGGGTTGTGAGAATGGTTTTCAATGCAATGAATGATTTTCCTCGGCTTTCTCATGCAATATCGTTTTATGGCATAAAACAACGGACCTGAAAATAGACCGCGTATAATTCAAGGCAACTTTTAGCATCAAGGAGTGACGATGTTTTTTTCACTAAAGGAAAAGGTTGTTTTATATTTCGAACATTCTGATTTTAAACTGTTAAATCGATAAATCGATATCTTTATATCACGTAGTAAGGCAAACAGAATATTGGGCTCTACCTTTTGTATCGATACCAATTAATACTCGAATATTCGCCATGTTTGGTGTTTTAGGACAACAAACAAAATATCACGTAATATTTGTAGTGTTCTTGCTGCGTTCATCTCGGGGTGTATGACAAATTCTCACGTAGAGTTAGATGTATTGTCTCGGGGAACCAGCGACTTTTAAATTACGAATACCAGTGAAACTTATATATAGGACTATTCGACAGGAACGTTAAGATTTAAGTATTTTTATGCTGTAATTTAAACTGATAGAATATGTTTCTTTCTTGTGAAGACATTTTGACTTTTTATATTCAAGACTGACAAAAGTCTTATCTCGTTGGGATGTGGATTGTTGTTTTGTATGAAATTGTCGTCTTTTGTCTCCCAGGTTTGAACTAAACTTAAAATAATAAATAAAAACATTAATAGGGCTTACATAAACTAATAAGTAAATAAAGAAATATTAAATAAATAAATAAATAAGAAAAAAAATAAAGAAAAAAATAGCAATAAATAATTATCTAAATAAATAAATAAATACTTTAATACAAAAGTAAACAAATAAATAAGTAAGTAAATAAGGAAATAAATAGATGAACAAATAAAAAACACAGCCCCTTTGAAGGAGCTCACTTGAAGCAATAATAAAAATATTTCATAATGGTGTCCCTTTAAGTTAATACTGAATAATCGTCTAATCACATCACTTTAATTTATTCTTTATTGGAATGTATTACTATACTGTAATTTTGAACCAATGAGCAGCAGATTGCATCTTAATTTACCCTTTAGAAAATACAGTAGCAATTTGCATTAAGGTTGCAAAAAGCAGTTCCACTTGCTAGTTTGCACTTAACGCGATACATTATAACTGTATTGGACCGGTGTTAAGAGTTGACAAAACATACCTTGATGAATATACTCTGACCAGACACAAATTCATCAAGACAAGTCATACAAGTTCTTTAAAGTGTTGTCATGGCATCTTTCAAAAACGGCCGGCATAAATTTTAAAGTTACAAAATCAGTTGATTCTTTATAGATATAGAAAACATACATCACTAATTTGACATGTAATTCGTTTCTGTTTATTGAATGTATTAGTGTCAATTCATACACTTATAATTGTCAGTTTGTAGGCCTAGTTAGTTTTTAGTTGTCGTGAAAGTCAATTTCTAATCATTTGTTCCTTTCTCTCGATGTGTCATGTTGAAACGACTCTGCATGAGGCTGAAGCCTTTTTTTCTTGCCAGTTTTCTTTCTTCACTGAAAGAGTTAATTACAGTAAGCAACTTTGCGAAAACTAACTGTGGAAATGTCAGTCTGCAACACACATTTCAACGTGTTTTTAATGTGATGCTGTTCATAAACATCTCTGTAGAAACTTTTCTTCCAAAGTTCTTATTGTAGTTGACTCTGAAGTTCTGAACTATTATTAGATGTTAGTAACACTTTTAGATTCTAGAGAATCAAGTAGTAAGAAAACATGATCATTATGAAATCATTGATTTGATATAAATTCTTCAAATTGCTACTTTTATTGCCCATGATTGAATTTAACAAGTTATGATTATTTACACGCTTAGATAATGAAAAGCTTATGACCTCTGACCTTTAGGTTGAACCGTGTACTTTAGTTTCTGTATTAATTTATGATTGGATGGCAACTGATTGAAGACCAAACAACTCGTTCTTACTCCTTGTATGTTTATTTATGCAAATTAAGTTCATGCAAATAGTATGCAAATTGCATGCAAATTATAATTTAGTGTGTTAAACGTCACAGAGTAAATCATAAAACCCTCTGGTAATTGATGAATGTATGATATCGCCGTTAATAAGAGAGTGTGATTTTTACCGATTGCTTCCAAAAAGACTTGTTTTTGGTTTGTAAATAAATGATTTTGGAAAGAATAACAGAAAGTGTCCGTTTCGTTTTCATTACATGATAGCTGCAATCTCAAGGTTACTTTTATATGGAAACCTTTTTCACCAAGGTAAGGCTTGCAGAAACTTCACAGCTAACAATGGTGGATTATTAACTTGATTTGGATTTAGAATAAACTAATAACATATTTTTATGAACAGAAATGAGGTCAGTTCCCACGTTATTGTCATGCTTTATCAGGAGTTAATATAGGCAGATAAAAACTATAAAAACATTGGATGCGGCGATATTATGCAAAGGTTGTCACTTTGTTCTACCGTCTGTCCTCCAAGATTTCAGATGAACACAGCAACTGTCCATAATTGGTTGTTGTCGGGGCTATGGAAATACCAAACTTTTCCCGTTCTATATGAATTTCAGCACATTTGTGAATCCAGTTGGACTTTGACAAAAGTAGTACAAAATTTAATTAAATTTGAATTTAAAAATGCAAAATTCGAGCACTGTTGTTTTCAAACTAACGGGTTTCAAATGCATAAAAATCTGTAGTTCTGCTGGTCTCTGTCTGATCCGGCCTGGAGATCACACCAAGGGTTCACAAAGATTTGCCCCGGTGGCTATCCACTGAGCATGATCCTACTTCCTACAATGTTTGTTTTTTGGTTTGTTTTACTCCCTTGAGATTAAACCACACCCTTACTACTTATTCGAGTATTTGATCTACTCTTACGTAGCTGACGGAACAAATTAAATATCAAGTTGTATACCACAAGGGAAATTGACTGGGTACATTTTTTAATAATTTGGGGTTGAACAAAAACAAATTGACTAGAACCAACGACCTCCGGTTTAACGTGCCGGCTCTCTACCAACTGAGCTATCTATATGACCCTATTTTGGCGGTCTCCCTATTTTGTCAAGGAATAAATTAAAATGACACACACAAACTGAGTTGTACAGGTGAAGGCTTATCCTGTGACTTAATTGTCACCTTTCCACTCAAGTAATTCCATCTTGAAGACCCGTAAGACCACGGTTCAAAGATTCAAATGAACTTTACAGTATAAACATAAAGGAACTATACATGGATACAATGAATACACACTACAATGAAACGCATTGGAATCCATGGCTTGAATAACTGAGTGTATCTGAAACTAGTCCATGACATCCAAATAATGAGAGCTAAAACATTTTGCTTCAAAGTAAATATAACACATTAAGTTATTAGTCTCACTGTCACAATGTGGGCCCTCTTTATCGTAGCTTGCTCCACCTCTTTTAAAGACAGTACTATTGAGCTCTAACACTTCCATCGCGAACAGACACAACATATCCTGAGCTATTAACATGGCAATGGGGCAGTGTACCTGTGCTGACTATCGAACCAGACTACACCAATGAGAGTCTGATACTAGACATCCACATCGAACAATCTACTCCACGTGGAAGGATGTTTGCTGACAAGGTGTTGCACAACATTCACCGTCACATACTCCCTCAGGTCCCCGGGTGAATAATAGCCTTCCGCCAGGCCAGCCCGAGGGGTAAAACACGCTGAACCCTTTTGCGAAACACGGACTATTTCTTCCCCCCTCCATACCGAGGAAGAGGTTACCTAATAATATATCGTCCATGGAGCTTCCTCCATTGAAAAGAAAACACGACTGGTCATGCTCATGAACCTGACACACGGAAGTACAGAGTCATGTTTTTAGTTGTCAACATTGAAGTCATGACTTATTTTGGCACCGATTGTCAATTTGGTTAAGGGACATAAAGCAACTGCCTTTCGGCTGAGCGACAACGCACACATTTTGAACCTATTGCGTGACTAAAGGTTGGTTGGTCCTTGTTCTATGGTTCTACCTTTGCTTTGGCATTCTTGGATAACAACTTCTTACCATGGAGGGGGTGTTACATGCCGACATGAGAGGACGAAGTGTATGCTATTAGCACAAAGTCACAACAACAACACTAAATAAATACAAAATGGAAACCTACACAACCTATAATATACCTATAACCTATATAATATAACCTATAATTATTTAATGTTAGGGATCTACAAGAGCAAAACAAAACGTTCAAGGTAACTCCTTGTTTAAACCATCGTAGCCTGATGCTTCACAAAGGCAATGAACTCTACTCATGCCCCTGGTCATTGCCTTAGTGCCCCTTGCAGTCCTGATACTTCACAGAGACAACGGAGGCAATCACCCCCATGCCCCTGCATGGTCATTGCCTTGGTGCCTCTTACAGGCTTGATACATCACAGAGACAACAGAGGCAATCACCTCCATGTCCCCTGGTCATTGCCTTGGTGCCTCTTGCAGGCTTGATACATCACAGAGACAACAGAGGCAATCACCTCCATGCCCCCTGGTCATTGCCTTGGTGCCTCTTGCAGGCTTGATACATCACAGAGACAACAGAGGCAATCACCTCCATGCCCCCTGGTCATTGCCTTGGTGCCTCTTGCAGGCCTGATACATCACAGAGACAACAGAGGCAATCACCTCCATGCCCCCTGGGCATTGCCTTGGTGCCTCTTGCAGGCCTGATACATCACAGAGACAACAGAGGCAATCACCTCCATGCCCCCTGGTCATTGCCTTGGTGCCTCTTGCAGGCCTGATACTTCACAGAGACAACAGAGGCAATCACCTCCATGCCTCCTGGTCATTGCCTTGGTGCCTCTTGCAGGCCTGATACTTCACAGAGACAACAGAGGCAATCACCTCCATGCCCCCTGGTCATTGCCTTGGTGCCTCTTGCAGGCCTGATACTTCACAGAGACAACAGAGGCAATCACCCCCATGCCCATGCATGGTCATTGCCTTGGTGCCTCTTGCAGGCCTGATACTTCACAGCTAGGCAACAGAGGCAATCACCTCCATGCCCCCTGGTCATGGTCTTCGTGCCTCTTGCAGGCCTGATACTTCACAGATCACCTCCATGCCCCCTGGTCATTGCCTTAATGCCTCTTGCAGGCCTGATACTTCACGGAAACAACAGAGGCAATCACCTCCACTGGTCATTGCCTCGGTGCTCCTTGAAATGTTCCCTTTGAAATTTGAATTTTCCCTCATAGAGGTGCCCGTTAATGAAGGAAACTGCCGTGTCTAACCAAGGTGGTAGAATAGACACGGCAGTTTTCTAATTCTACCTCCATGGTCTAACCATGGATGTAGAATGGTCTAACGAACCACAGAGAAAGGGTCCGTTCTCTATTACAGAACGAAGTATCGGACTAATATTGTGATCTGTGTGATACCCTTTTAGATAAAACAAAAATTATCCTATAATGCTGATGTAAAGGAAGTAAGTCGATCAAAGTTATTTGATAGGTTACTTCTGTTATACACGATGAAATCAATCCACATTGCAACGGAATACTGTACACAACGGTTAGAGTTGAATCGCATAATCACGCCTCTGTACCATTGCTACAATTGTAAATGACGAATTCTATAAGTTACAACGACACCTGCCTACTTGTAAATCACCTGACACTCGCTCGGAATGAGGTCTTGGCACGTTCCGACTGGCCTAATTGCTCTATCTTGCGTTACCTTCTGTGGCCCTAAGTGACAATGAAGACTGGGTGATATATGATCTGGAACCGGGAAAGCCTCGTTATTTGCGCAGTGCAATTTATGGACAAGTTGAGATGGTCAAGCATCGAACTCCTCGGATGGTTGATACAATTTGTTTTTCTTTTGATGGTCAATTAAGCCGCTACAAATCTCAACTTAATAATCCATGTAATAAAAAAGGGTTAATACTTATCACCATGAAGCAATAACTTCATGCATGGATGATACTTCCCCTCCCAGACTAATAAGTCTCCCTTAACTCTGGTTAAAAACCTCACCGTTTGAAATGGTACACAAAGTTTACAACAACATTCCCACCTTTATGACTAAAAAACATCACTACCAAAACCCAATATGATGTTTCGAAGGAATCAATATTACCTGATCAAAAATGTTAACCAATTACCACCGAGGACAAATAGTGTGAAACGTAGGAAAGGTTATTGAATGAATCCTAAACAAAATCGAAACATTCACGCCTCGCCATTTTGTCGAGCTCCCAGTATACGTTGTATCGAATATGAGCGTAACTCTTTAAAGATCAGCTACCTTCCATCCTTATTGACCGTGTACAATAATGGAGGGAAACCCAGACGGCTTTGACGTGATGACTGTCATGGAAGAGGTAAGGAGAGAAATGTTGCTGGTATCCCCACCTTTGACACCATCAACACCGATTCCTTAAGGGCATTCATACTTCACAACTCATGGGGATTCAACTTTTTCTAACCCTGTCGACATGAAAGGTAAACCCCAAAGAGTTCAATCATTGGCCGACCCGCCACGTTAAAAACGTGACCCAAGCAGCTCCACCAAAGGGGACAAAAAACGTGTGAGATTTCTAGCCTAGAAACGGGTTAGATCAAAAGATCTGCATTCGATGAGTTTCCGCGGTGTGAATTTGTCTAAGATTTCAGATTGTTTGGCCAGACCGGGTCGTTGTTATTTCGGTCGCATTCGTCAAAATGTGACACCTTTGTGTCACACGTCGCACGAAGAAGGATATCTTTTACCACCAGTGACGTGACAGTAATGACAATAACAGGCTTAGAGGTGGAATATGCACGACAAAGTTGACACCCGAAGAAAAACTGTGTATAAAGAAAGAAATTAAATGATTTGATATAATAATTGAGCCCATCTGTAAAATGGTGGCGGAAAAGAACGCGTGCGTCCTCAATCTACGGACTGATAATTTGCTGTCCTCATACAAACCAATACCTCGTTTAAACTTGAGGAAGAAATTACCCCAGGGCAGAGTGTCTTTGCACAGGCAAGTGATTGCCTTGAATACTTGGACCACCACCCTTTACCCCCTTCCCCTTTCGCGGCAGCAGTACATGCAGCTCTTGGAGTCATGGTCATGGTGTACGATGGCTAAACAAGAGAATAATGTCGGGTACCCTAAATTCGAGTCCCAAGGTTAGAGGGACGTCGCTGTGGTACAAATTGGCCACATGCCCCTTGCCCCAGACCCCTTGAACCGAAAATGGAATGATCCTCAATCATTAACAAACATGAAATTCAAGTTGATGCGTTATCAATGAAAGATGCATGGTTCTTCCATCAATCCCATGATGCAATGACAATAATGATGGTCTATAGTCCAAGGTGAATGAAATGTATGGAGTCCATTAGGAGCCAAACTAACCTTGAATAACTTTACCACAATAGTCAAGTAAATAAGATCACAGATCTTGCTTACTTCCGATATGTCACGTTTTGAAACCCCTCGGTTTTCCAGATTTTCTCCTGGGATTAATTGAAACCAATCTATGGATATAACTATACACAGATGATTTAGGACCACAAAGTAACTTAAAGGTCCTCGTTGGGTTTGGGAAGAGCCAGTTTAATTCAACAATCATCAGTAACCACAACAAACCTATCAAAATATCACAAAAGAAAATATTATCAATGGTTTATGTTTTGTCAGTGTTTTCGTGTTAGCTAAATTAAGCTTTGGGGAAATTTCCAATACAGCACGGCGGTCGGCGAGTACCACCAGCAAAGAACTTTTATTACAGAAAATAATTAACAAGCTGCGTGTGTGGCTTTGTTTTACGAGGCGCGTCCCTCTCTTTTTGGCCCTACCCCGTCGACACTCTTTTGAGCTAGCTGTTTCCTCCTACAATTTCGGCTGGTATTCCGTATTGAATTTAAAACATAGGGCCTATAAATCAAACGACCAAAACCTAAGACGGCGAGTATCCCTTTCTCGTTATGATCTGTAAGTTTACCAATACTCCAACCTCAAGAAATCACAAATTTTATTACACCAATGCAATATCAAGGTCAGTGACTTTATGACAGAGCTTCCCATCTTCGAGTGTGGTCTTCACCATGGTTCAGAACCATTTTTGGAAATCTTAGACGCTGCCGAAAAAAATATATTTCAATTGAAACGGTTCAAAGGTATACACGCCATGGTTTCCCTTTGGCTCATAAATTACCTACAGATCAAAACAGTGCTCTACATATGTCAGCGCGTTGTCCACGCTCCCCGGCCCTCTATACAGCTAGAGAGCAATAAGTTGGTGGAAAAACCCAAACGGGGGGATTCACGATCTGCTTGTTTTTACAGAAATGTTGGTTTATTTTCGCAAAGTTCATTAACTGGTTTGTGTATGCAAACAGACGGCACTGACAGTGTTATGACATTGTTAGGATCGGGGCTTTACTTGTACAGTTAGGTCTTGACTCTCCAGCGGTACCAATGTTTTCATAGAGATTCTCTGTGGCTTTCATGACATAGAATAATACACAATAATTCACATCTTCACAAGACGGTTGTTTCTTCAAGGAGAAGAGTCCTCATAAACTTGATGATAAATGACAAATTTGTTATAAGGGACGTTGTTGAATTAGTCATTTTTATTGTATCAAAACAAGACATAAATTTTATGAATTGTGAGCATTTCAAATATTTCCCCAGACATTGACAACGCTAGGAAATTAATGGTTTCTAGAAATCAGGGTAAATGGTTATTTTGTGTGAAGTATCGAAGCTGTTTGCAGAACTGTCGCGCTAGAAAACGAATCCATGGAATTTCCCACGTATAAGCTAACACATGAGGGCGCTATTACCAAAGCAAATTATACAATCTATTGAGACCCTGTTTACAGATTTAATGAATAATATGTACAAACATGCTTTATAAAACTTAAAAGCTTAAATACTTTTTGAGTAATGGTCTGTTCCATTTAATTGACAATTACCGATTTTATACTTTTAACAGATCTAGTAAACATGACAAAGCGTAAATCCTTTGACGGATCTGGCGCCTCTTGGAGGACACAGAGAATATACCCTCCACGTCTTGTCAATGTCTTGAAATCCTCTGAAAATTATCCTCAAGGATCGAAGAGTTGTCGTTTAAAAAGGGGGCGTTTCCCTTACAAAACTGTAATACCGTTTCCTTCACAGTGAACATCCTTTTTTTGTCGGAGTTTTGGCTTCACAGTATCGGCGTGAACAAGGAGGAAACTATAGACGTTGGTGGCAGAAGTCTCTATAAAGCATAATCAGAGAGCATATGGTCTTTCTAATTTACTATTAATGAAATTATTCTAATCAGACGTGGATGTCGATTGTCGACAAATAATTATAATTTCTAATAGTTAAAATATAATTTGCCCCCTTTCGTAGTTCGTCTTGAGTGATCTCATTTTTAGAACCGTTCAAGGACAAATTTCATTAAAATCTCCTTTTGGAGCTCAGGTAATTTTAAAAAGTTCCTGCATCTTGGGAATTGGTGAGTTTTTGCAACATTTTTTCATTAATGAAATCTAGGTCAATGACTTGGGGATGATTGACAGACAAGTCGAAGGGGCCAAGGCCGGTTGCCGAGCCGTGGAACACATCGGAAATTATTGATAAAAATTATCAAGTCGCTGGAATGTATATTGGACGATTGGCCTTGTACACGAAGTGGGCCGTACGGTAAAATGTGACATGTGCGTTTGAGCTATAGGGTTGATTGTCTCAGAGTCAGACACACACACGTACGCGCTGTCACTTGCACAACATTCTTACCGTTGAGGGAGCTATTGCGAATTTGTTTTACTTTATTATCAGCATCGAATCTTTTACATTTTGCCAGGAAATGATTGGTTCCTAAGAAACAACTAGAATTAGTACTTTACTCGCAGTTTATTCGGTTACAAAGTGCTTCTTTTCGACTTTTTTTTTGTTTTGCTTTGGTTTTAGAATTGATAGGGTCGATCACCCTATGATGAGAAGCGGTTGAGTCGTCTATCTAGACCTATACTTGTTGTAGAAAAAAAGAGATTGATCCATACTTAAAAGTTAATTGGATTAAGAAATTTAATTACGAGTTATCTTTCCGGGACCCTGACCCTTCTTCATCTCTAAGACAAACCAAAGAAGTCACTGACTTCAAGAGGATGCTGGTAGTGTAGAGTGTATCCACTCTATCAGTAAATGTTCAGCTACCGTATACCACAGCGGGGCAAGCACCGCGCATCAAGCGAGAACCTACCGGGGAATCTTCACGCTACGACGGTCAACGCGGAGGTAGAAATTCCCTACGGACGAGGCCCGGGTGAACGACAATTACGCGTCTCGCAGCTGACGCGGATTTGTACGGGGATGAAAATAGCAGATATGGGCTACCAGCGTTGTTCTCACCATATAGGTTCAAGGGCGGCCGCTGGAACTTAACTCTGAATTGGAGCAAGATTTGAGAGAAAGTAAGGCTCTTTATCTAACACGTCTGTCAACAGCGCAGTTGGTGCCTGTGTATTGTGGGGCTTCTCTACACTCTAAATCTGATTTCTGCGTTCTGGTATTACAGCGGTCTAATGTTTATGACTTTGACACACTTTGCGGATTGAACTTTTGCAGTTGGTATTGAACTGGAACATTAGTTTTGAGTCCGCATTTAATACAGTACCGGATCCACCAATTACAGTTATGAATATCTCTTTAATACCTAAAGAACAGCTCAGTTATAGTTCCACATGATGGCTGTAACAAATGTTTTATGCATACCAGCAAACGCTTTCTGTATCTATACATCTTCCCCAGACAAATTGATTCTTCTAAAGGTTCCTCCTTCAAATTCATGCTAAATACACTCAAGATTTCGGATTTTATATGGACAAAAGTCTGTATGATTAGCTTTTCCTCCTGAATTCTGCGTTTCAAGTTTGAAATAAATTACGGTATGAAAACAAACGGTGGCACGTATCAACTACTTTCAAATTCATTTGCAAAATGATGTCTTTATGTTCGGAGTAGGATACTGAGTAAAGTTTACGTCCCCATAGATCAAAAAAGAGTAAGGTTAAACTGTCATAACTTTGTTACCGAAATGCATTTAAGGCATTTCCCAATAGGCACACATTGTGGTTTCTAAACGACAATCTTAAGCTACACAATATTTATAAAAGACTGGAAATTATAAACTTGATTAATAAAACCACAATCCCTCGGGAATAACACATTAAGATATCTAGTTTAACGAGTCCGACAGCCAGACACGTTTCCTTTCCACGTGTACAAGTTTACGATAGTAATTGAAGTTGACTGCTTAAATTAACGCTGAGGTAGAAATCCCGTACGTCTGAACTATTAGTTATGCTTTAAAAATGTTACTGGATCCCGAAGAATCAATTTGAGTACAACTTGGAGATGATGGCACAACCCGGCCCATATTGCAGCATTACTTTTGAGAACTTGTGAACCGCCGAGTTACTCGACAACCGGGGAGGAACAAACAAATTGGAGTTATAGCCCCACTGGGGGTTCTTGTTTTGTCAAGTTGTCGATAAGCTTAAATGTGATAATTTCAATGTTTTTAAAACTATTTTTCCATTTACACGCAGACAATGTGTTGTTTGTACACTCATGTCAGATTATCTTGTAAACAAATTGTAAATGGCATAACAAGAGCTCTGAAAGGGGGCTGGTTTGTGAGAAATGCAAACGAAAAGTTTTAATTGGTCAGGCGTGCCCCCCCCCCTAGAAAAAATGATGTGCCCCTTCCCTTAAAATTTTACCCTAAATAGTTTCGGTGGTGACTTTGACCATGCTTCGACGAATATAGAATAGACAGGTTATTTTTTTATAGTCGGAGTTAGTTTAATTATACTTCAACTTGTGATTATAGTCAATATATGATTGTTGTTAAATACAGATCTTGTGAATTGCCAACAATGAACTTATGAAGGAGTAACAGTCATAAAACGGCGCATGAGCAAACTACTTGGAGTCATCAAACTGACCAATCAACGGTGGTCTTCGATGCAGGTTTGTCACCCCACGCCGTCCGCAAAGAGTAAAAAACACACCATTGATTTAACCCCTTGGTTGTTTCTAAACACAATGTGGGTTTGATTTAAACATGGTACCTCACCTCCATTGCAGGAACTGCCAGATTTCCAAGTTCACTTCTCCTGGGACCAGAGGCTACTTGTGTTTTGACAAAGCAAGGGGGCACATCGTCGTGTTTTCGAAACATAAAGATCTCAAAACCATGGTTGACGTGGGGGAGTGTAGACCTGTTAAGAATGGAAATGTCGAGGTTGTTAAGTGGAATGGTGCGGGTAATGGCTTTATGTGTCTACCTGATTGTAGCGTTAATTAACTTGTCTTGACAGTTACACGCAAAACTATACAGAGAGGAATTCAGTGTGGATGGGAGGCAATGAATATTGACCAAATGTTCAATACTAGGGCCCTTTTCGAAATCCCGGCTTGGGCATGGGCATGGGCATGGGCATGGGTTCCGTGTTCCGTCCACCAGCGTACATTTTCCAAATAACTGATTTCAAAACAAAACTGCTTTACACTGCAAAAACCGGGGTGTTAAAATTGACACCATGGGTGTTAAAATAACACACATATGTAATTGTTTTTGCAGATATTAGTGTTATTGTAACATCCTATGGTGTAAATTTAGGTTTGTTTGTGTGTATCTGTATATGACAACACCCATGGTGTCAATTTAACACCCCAGTTTTTGCAGTGTAGGTCTGATTGAAACAGGAATGCTAAGCTGCAGTACCGTTACGTTGAGACTCCTTCCCCATGACACAAAATGCCGTAGCTCGATGTCATTCCACAAATGGGACCTGACTTGTTTTCCACGTTAGCCTCAATTTGGCCACGTACTTTTTGAGAGAGAGGTTGTGAATGATCTCAGAGCCCTGTTAGCCTTGTTGAGGTCTGTTGGACACTTAGGCCGAGTGGTTTAGAGCATCGAATTCAAGTTCTGGTGATTAAGTCATCGATGTGTGGGCTCGAATCCCGGCCATGACATTTGTGTCCTTGAGCAATATTATGCTTTACTATAATTGCTTCTCTTCACCCAGGGGTATGAATGGGTACATGCAAGGGTAGAGGTTGATATTGTGTTTGAAAAAGCCTTCGGAGTGCCACGGCAGGTCGGGGCTGTATACTCCCCAGGAGGCTGAGAAAGATTAAAGGAATGTTATTGGCCCAATGACCAGGGCACTAATGTAAAGCGCATTGATATGTTATTGTAAAATACGCTATATAAGAACTAGTTATTATTATTATTAGGGAGTGCACTGTTTACCCAAACCTAATAGTGTCATTATGTACACGATATCTCAAAATAGATTATTGGGGGGTAGAACATGAGGTTTTTCAATGGCACCGTTTCCCTTTAAAGTTGGCATTTATACGAGAAATACATGCAACATTCAGATAGTGGTGAACTATGTGTAGCTAATTATACAAAGCTCGTCTGAAACCTAAATTTAAAACACTGTTAAATGACTTCAATGTGTCCATTGCTTGTTACCACTGGGTATTTAGTGGCGCGCCCATGGTTGGGAAACATACGTCACGGCCCATTAACGTTGGGATTCATATAGGTATAGGAAGAGAAAACTGACTTTTCATGCTTGTTGACATTTATGTTGGTTTATTTTGGACTTATGGGTGAAGGGGGAAAGGGGTTCTCGTTGCAGGATTGGGGTTTGCATTCAGTTAACCGGATGGTTTTGGTTGGTTGTTTTTTTGTCACCTATAGTTGGATGACACAGTAAGGTCGGATCGATTGTCGTCTGGAATGTCACAAAAGTCCATGCGTCGTGTTCCAGTCGAAACTGTCATCGTGACTGTCATCAAAATAGCAGACCAGTCTGCTTAGATAAAGCAACTTGTTTAACCTCTAAAAAGGGACCGTTGTTATAGACGGTGCATGCCTGGCGGGAATTCGAACATTGGGACTCGAAAGTGCGCGAGTTTGTTTCTTTCACGCGTTAATAGCAATGTATACGTGGGTCCAAAGTGGTCCCCGCGCGAGACTTGCAAGGTGCATTAGAGTAAAATCTTCACAGACAAATAAACAGTCACAAATAACCTTCAGATGATATTATGTTAAACCCATTTTACACTAATAATTGCAATTGATTTTTGTGAAAACTGAGGTCATTCCTGTTTTTTCTTCAAAGCATCGATCAGACAGAGAAGACGTGGCCCACAACATAAAACAAGGAAAGTACTCTTTTCCCCGTTCGCACGTCTGGTAACCACTCATCATAGGCAACTACGCATCAGTCCCTTTTCGAAACCAATGCATTTGGGTTCAGCTTCGTCCGCCTGAATGAAGCCCCGTAACGAAAACGCACGATTTTAAAATTCAAAGTGACGCGCTGCCTAAAGCAAAAAGTGCCGAGGCCGAAGCTGTATTGAAAAGAGCCTATACATACCGTACTTCACCACTGTCAGTGACTTCTGTGGTAAAACCTATGCATTCATTGTTTATAAACCTTATAATCAAACAATGCAGAGTCTCTAAAGTCTAAAAATAGTCCATCGTTTTGCTCTGATGCCAGGAGCGTTTAGCTTTGGAGTTCACAAGTTCATATGATGAGACGTAATAGTATCTTGAATTGACTGGCCCCTGAGGTAGGGTTGGCCGAGGAGGTGCAGCCAAGCTTGACTAAGTCAACTGCCTACGGCAGGAATTCCATGACGATGAGCTACCCTCAGAAGTTCACTTTAGTGCTGCTTTATATGAGTACTGTCTACTCATCTGTTGTTTGGTTGTGTAGAAAAACAAAGACAAATTTACAACATACAGCAAAAATTATGATGGACTGGGTAGGGGTTTGCGAACAGGTAGGGTCTCATCACTGATAATCCATGGGCTGTTAGAGCCCTTTTGCCCCCGGGACTCATACATCAACGACACGCTGTCATCACTTTAACCCGCACTTCAGAAAAAGACAAGTTCACGTGATTTCTTTATTCTATTGACTTTGGTATCCTGACAATAACAATGAATTCAAGAATTTATTTTTCATACAAATTGTCACCGCGGAGGTAACACACTCTACCTTCACATTTTCACTCTGCAAGCTTGATGTCTCTAAAGGTTTCTATATTAGGTGAATATGCAGCTCTAGCTCCGTTAAAAATGGTTGTAAAAACCAAGCTTGTAATGGTCGAACTCTCGTTAAAACGACAATAATCTGACCCATATGCCTCCCGCATGGACGCGTAAAAACATCAACTGTCTACCGAAAAAGGAGCAACGCGGATAAATATCGCCTCCGGCCTTGTCGCATCCGAAGCTCCTTCATTACTCCGCCGTCTACTGAAATTAGACCCAACTTGGGAATATCCCGCACTCCCTTCGAGGAAAGTCAATTATCCCACGTAGTCTTCCTCACGTGCTCCAAGATCTATTTGAAACACAGAAGATCCATGATTAAAACAACCTGTGGTATTTTCTCTCATCCCCGTAGTGTTAGACAAATGGAGTCCAGACTACGATTTGACACACTCTAATTTTTGTTCCCGTTTGGTGTAACTGTGTTTACTTCCGTATTGTCTGCCCTAATCGGGTCACGGGGTCACGTGACAGCAGGTCTGCAGGGTCAACAATGGATACTGTATTAGGGGGTGGACCAATGGTCCTTTTTCTAATGTTCTAAGTGACTGTAAAAAAGAATCGAAGCTAAACTTCAATACTATGGTCAATATAAGCCCATTATCCCCAAACCCCACCTCTGCATATAGAGACAATCATCTTAAAGAGATTGTATACGTTTGGTAATTAGAACCCACTGTTTGTTTCAATTCTATATAGTTGTACATACCATAAAACTAATCTGTGAAAATTTCATTTCAAAAGGTGGTAGCGTTTTTGAAATATTGCCGAAAATCTGGAGTGGTTATGTCCACGCAGGAATAATAATGTGCATTGGAATACACAACCTGAGAAAAGTTACTGTCAGTGACGCTTCTCAGATTCAAATTTTTTGGGATAAAAAGTGATATCTTTTTCCATAACCGCAGTTCTTCGAAGTGAAAAGTTTCTCAAAATGCATTATACTATCCAAAGTTGCTGTACTTCTTCACCAAGTAATTACCAAACGTATACAGACCCTTTAAATCAAAAGTGAAATAGTGGAAGATGGTTGTCCAAGAACGACGTAGGCACTATACCTCACTCTAGACACATTGGTGTTCTAATTGATTTGACTTATAGAAGGAAATCGTGACAAGGTGATGCAGTTAATCATAAAATCAACGATTAATCGCTGAGTTTCATTCACATGGCGTTTTACCGGAGATGAACCGGTTCAACAAAGTATCAATAGATTAGTTTGAATAAATTGTCAGATGGTTGAAAACATTTGGAACCAAGTAGGGGAATTTCTTCGCGAGACATGATGCCTTTCTAAAGAAAACTAAAAATGTATCCAACCACTTAGATACATTTTTACAAAATGTATCTCACTTGTTTCCCCGTCTGACGTGTAAGGTCAAAACGAAGACATCTTTATCAACTGGAGACAGGTGGTAAAGCACACTGTATAATAAAGTGTCTCTAAGGCATCAAGATTTATAAAACTCATGGTTTTTTTTGGTTCTTAATGAATACTTGCCTTAAGGCATTCTCAAGGTGTACTTTGTCTTTATTATGATGTAGTCTGATAGATGAAGTTGTCTTCAACAGCTTCGCCTTGAGATACACCTCTCACCTTAGTGGTAGAGGGGCCCCATTAGTTTCGTTTCGTTTCGGGTCTACGACCTCTGCCCCTACTACTATTGGCATCAGAGGGACCTCGGTGTTCCCCAAGGGGGGTGAGGCAGGTGTAGACATCAGTGGAGCGTAGATTCGATGAACAATGGTCTTGGTGTTCTGAGACCACAGGTGAGAGGTGGTCAGTGATCTAAAATGAAGAGAGGGATAACCCTTGGGGACAGGTCCAATAGGTCTTGATTGAAGACTTCAGCAACGGGTCTTTTTTAAACTAAAAAAATATTTAATCATGTATAATAAAATAAACAATTTAAAAAGAAAACAAAAATACCAGGGTAACTATGAATAATTATTGCCTGAGAGGTGAGTGGATTGGCCTAGGCCCACATTAAACCATGCACCTTCACCGTAAACTTAAAACTTTTGAGGGTTTGTATTTCCATTCTCTATTTTCATATATTTTGTGTGGTTCGAATTTGAAGTTTCAATATTTTGGCTGAAACACGTCACTCCATGGCACAATGTTTTTCAAACAAACAACTTCCCCACCATAAATCAAAACCGTCTCTCTGTCTGAAAGTTGACAGGCTAGGCGGGCCCGTCGCTCTCATTCGCCCGTAACGAACCTACCTCTAATTACCATGTCTTCCCGTCACCACCGGGACCTTAAACGACATACCGCGGTCATGCTTTGATGTCAGGCCATCTTGGTACCTTATCCACGCCACCCCTGAGCTCCAAGGACCCGCTAGCCACGGTGAATAACGACCGGGGCGCACTAGGAGGTCGGAATACGCAGGTGAGAGGCAATTAAAGGCTAGGGTTTCACTCAATATTTCAACTGGTGTATTATTGAAGAGGAAGTGATGTTACAGTGTGACCTCCAGGTCAACAAATAGAGTTGAATTAAAAGATTCTGTTACACTCTCATTCAACCCCCACCCCCAATGTCAGGTGGCTTTGGTCTTCTGTCATTACTTTATAAAATGCATTGTAAGTGAGCAAAACGGAAACATTTCTTCTTTTTCAAATAAGGCTTTACAAAATCCAGCTTAAAGGCCCTGTATACGTTTGGTAATTGTCAAAGACCAGTGTTCTCACTTGGTGTATCCCAACATATGCATAAAATAACAAGCCTGTGAAAATTTGGGCTCAATTGGTCATCGAAGTAAGTTGCAAGAAAATGATGAAAGAAAAAACACCCTTGTTGTACAATTGTGTGCTTTCAGAGAAATTACCTCTTTCTCAAAAACTACGTTACTTCAGGGAGGGAGTCGTTTCCTACAATGTTTTACTATCAACAGCTCTCCGTTGCTTGTTACCAAGTAAGTTTTTATGCTAATATTTGTTTTGAGTCATTACCAAACGTGTACGATACCTTTAACCACACAGGACGCCACACAAAATTCAAATCGACATATTTGATAATATTTTGATAACGATTTTTAAACTGAATGCTTCAGACACAAGATTAATGTTCATCTGACCAGTCAAAATAAACGATTACATAACATGATGCAAAAAAGTAAAACGAGCAAGGGAAACTCTCAATAATGTACAAAGTTATTTTTGTCATTTCATTAATTAATTTGAAATATTGAAGAGCTGTATACAAATATGTATTCTAATTCATATTTTAAAGATTTTATAATTATTTTACAACATTTGAGGTTTGTTCGAGGCTTTTCAATTCAGAATCATAAGGCAGACATTTTAGATCCTTCATAAAATTATTAATGACCATCTTTCACATTTAGATATCAATGTAACTTCTTGAGACTCCCATGGGGTGACTATCTATGAGTGATGTGTAGCAATAACAACATGACTTGTTTCTTGTCAATATAGGACCTTATTGATTACAATCATGTGCACTGATGTATAGTGCACCGCATTATCAGTATCTCCATCAACACAGGTTGTCATATTTTAATTTGATAACAAGTTGTAATAATTCACAAGGTATCTGGCGTTAATTCGCTTGGGCGGTATCTCGTCTGTCTTCATGTCATCTAATAGTGATTAGCATTCGGGGCGTTGCTTTAGGGCCTACTGTGGTGTACCACGACAAGTCACGGCACAATCGTTTTACTCACACAACTCAGAGGGGGCGGGCTAGGATTAACATGGCTCGAATAAGGGTCGAAAATCCAGAAGATTGCAGGGCTTGAAGCTCAAAATATTGACTAGACCAGAATTATTTTTACAAGACCAGAATTAAAATGAGAAAAACAAATACCGGTAATCCTATAATTTAAAGTGCTGAACTGTTTTAGTTTGAACAAGCACTAGGAGAAGATTGATCTCATTAAGTGTTCTTGACTACTCTACATAAGACTGAAAGTCAACATCTGGACAAAAGCACGGAGACTGTGGACTTGTCTAGTCATAATGAGTTACACTTTTACAGGCATGACTGGCCCGATGCTAAAATCACTGCCTTATTGGACCGCAGGCACCCCTGATAGTGATAATGCCATGGTATTGTCACTGATGTACAGTACTAAAGAACACAATGACACAATCTATTTGAGGGTTGGACAAGTTGAATTTTTAATGAACAAATACAAGCTAAGCATGTATATGGGTTTCGTAAACAACTTAAACGTATCAATCAGTGGGTACTGACCGGTATTTAATTGCACATGTACATACATTACAATACCATGAATCATGATTCATGAATACACCAAAAAAGTACAACACTTTGTACACTTTTTTGTATTCTAAGATAAGCGGTTGTAACAGAACATTTTCCCACATGAATTTAAATTATTATTTAACTTAAGACTGTACTCACCGTCGTGCGTAATGTGGAACTGGTGCTGGGAATGAAAACTACTAATTTTTACAAAAACTTGTGCCTTCCCGCCACGGAACTTCCGAGCAGACGTTTGCCGACATTTTAACACAGCGCCCTCACTTGACGTAAACTTATCTCTGTGTAGAAGAAGCGCATGCGCCGAAATTAGTAAACGAACAAGATGGCGACGAACATGAACACATTTGGCGATGGCTTATTCAAAGTCGGCAATTTTGTGTCATGTAAGACGTGTTTTGAGGAGAGAATTTCAGGGGAAGTGATGGCTTATGATCCAGGTAGCAAGATGCTGGCACTCAGTATCCTTTTTGTCGTGAAGTTACTGGTATATTTCTTGTAATTTTGGAGTTTGACGTACGACTCCCGAGTTAAAATACGCGTACGACTTCTCAAATCTCACTTATTCACCTCACATTTTTTGGTTGATAAACATGATAAATGATAGCTGATTCTTGATTGAATTATATGGTAACTTTTCCTGTGTTTACCAAAAAAAATTATAATCCTAACACTATTAGACTACTAGTAACTAATACAATCTTTAGTGCCGTTAGCTGTGAAGAACTTGGGGCCCTTGTTCTTGTGGCAATCGGAACAAGCACCAATAATGATTTTGAATGAAAGTGAAGACGTGTCTTTCTCGACTTGACAGTAGTTCAATTCGGGTGGAAATATTTCTGGAGGATTTGTCTTCTAAGCTTCAGATTGAAACTAAACCTTTTATTTTGTGTAGTTGTCATAATTTGTTTGTTGATATTTCATGAGTCAATTTGTTCACCTTTTTTAATGCAGTATTTTTATTCAAAATTGTTGCTTTTATTTGAATTAAACAACTTTAAGACTTGTTTGAGATAATTTCCAATCAAGATTTGTCTGTAAAGTGTAAAGCCCCAAAAATACTCAAAAAGTGAAAACAAAATTGACTGTGAAGATTATCACAGCTAGTAGTACGGTACCTCGTCCGGACTTGTATTTATAACTATAATATAAAAGTTCGGACGAGGTACCATACTAGCCAAGACCATCTTGACATTCAGTTGATGAAAAGTCTTTCTACTGTGATGTTAAAAATGGAATTCTCCTTGACCGACGAAACAGAAACACCTTCCACAAACAGCGAGAGGAAGAACACATATGATATACGCATCGTCAATTTAAGTTTTGCCAAGGATCCTCAAGTAGAAAAGGTTTCATCAGATCCACAGCCTAAGTTGTCTCCTCTCAACATCCCGAAGGTAATTTTAATTTATTAAATCTATATTTTGGGGTTGAACAAAGAGAAATTGACTGGAGCGGGACTTGAACCTGCGACCTCTTGTTTAATGTGCTGGAGCTCTATCAACTGAGCTATCTAACCCTTATGTTGGCGGTCTCCCTATTTTGTCAATAATCTTTGTTCAGGGGTGCCAGTCAGAAGCCATTTAACCTGTAACTGTCGCATAGCCAGGGATTTCACCAAAATTTACGATACAACCTGGGAAGCGGCAGCAAAAGGATAAACTTAAGGGGATGCAGCGTTTTAATTCAAATATCAAGTATTAAATCACAAGGGAAACTGACTGGTTTGTGTTTTATTACTTGATATTTAATTTATTTAATTAATTTGATGACTCATCCAACAGCACCAGCTCAAATAGCAGGGTGAATATGAGATGAAGAAATGTTGTTTTACACGCCTGGTTCACATAGGTGAAAGGTAGAGCCACCCTGATCCCCTAATTAACTTGGATGCATAGATCTATACAAAGTTATATTCATGTAGAACATCCATTACTTACTGTAACCCAAACAACAATCTAAAACCACCTTTCAGATCTGATGCCCTTTTTGCATTTTGGATGGTATAGCAGTTTGCAATACTTTTTCTTTTTTCAATCTATTGGTAATCAAAACAGTTGTTGCCGTCATTTAGGCATTTAATTCTTTTGTAAATTGTTATTTAATTTTGCAGTTAAACAAGAGAGCGGAAGATGCCATTGCAGCAAAAAAGAATTCTTTCAGATTACTTAAAGAAGGCGTTAGTGTAGAGGCCCAACATTTATTCCAAACTATCAGGAAAACGTAAGTAAAGACACAAACATTGTCTCATTTTTCAGTCTTTTTGAGCTTGAGGTTGTACCTTAAGTCTCTGTCACCCTTCTAGATAATTTGATGGACCTAAGTGGAAACACAGCTTTGATTTTTATAATTATTATAATTAATGATTCATACGTCATCTGTGCTGGCCTTGGTCGAAAATTTTGCTTCTTCCTGCTCCAAAGCGGTCATTCATTTGCGTACTCATTTAGAATTTTATACATTTTGTTTTCACCATTCAAAGGCTTTTGTAAATAGTATGACAAAAGTTGACATTTATGATGAAAACTTAAAGGGAGGGTATAACCTTTGGTAATTACTCCAAAAATTAATGAACATAAAAACTTACTTGTTAAGAAGCACTGCAGCTGTTGATACTGTATACAATTTTGAGAAACGATTCCCTCCTAAGGAATTGTGGTTTTAGAGAAAGGAATTCAAAAAAATTGTTAATATGAGAAACATTTCTGCATGAAACGTTTCTCAAATTGTGTATTCCAATTACGAATTATTCTTCCTGCGTTGACATAACCGCTCCAGATTTTCGTTGATATCTCAAAAACGCTACCCCCTTTTGAAATGAAATTTTCACAGGTTAGTTTTATAGTATACATCTACATTTGTATAGGATTGAAACAATCAAACGGTTTCAAAAACCAAAGGTATACTTTGCCTTCAGATAAAGTGGGCCCACCCAGTGTTTTCCTATCATGACATCTATTTTATTTCTTGTACAGACTCCCATGTGAATGGCAAGGTGTATGCATAGTAACAGGTGATGTTACGGTCCATCCTCCCTATGGTACAGAAGACTGTAAAGGCAAAGAGAGTGCTCTAGCTCATATTAAAAAAATTGTGAGTACATTATTTAACCCAAACAGCGAGTATGAATAAATAAATTAAGGTTGAACAAAGAAAATTGACTAGAGCGGGATTTGAACCAACGACTTCTGGTTTAACGTGCTGGTGATCTACCAACTGAGCTATCTAGCACTATATTGGCGGTCTCCCTATTATTTCAATATCTTTTTTCGGGGTGCCAGTCAGAAGCCATACAACCGTTAGCTGGCGTGTAGCTAGTGATCACACTCAAGTTAATGATACAACCTGGGAAGCAGCAGCCAAGGGATCACCTCAAGGGGATGAGACTTTATTTCAAATATCAAGTTGTAAACCACAAAGGAAACTGACTGGGTAAATGCAAGTACCTAGTCAGTTTCCCTTATGGATAAATAAATTCACATTTTTCCAGCCTCGTTCCCAGGGGTGCTTGCCTTGCTCACTCATAACCCCTGGTATTGGTTAGTTTAAATGTATCAAGATATGGCCTGTGATCGATCCGCTCTACGCACATGCTCAAGTAAGGTAGCCGGCAAAAGAGGCATCAAATCAAAGAGAGACTTTCCCCTCTCATTCTTCTTTTATTTTGTGACAGTTCTTACTGTAGGCAGTTAAGGGTGACTGTGTAAAAACATGATTCATTTAAAATGTGATGTCGTCAAAATACTTACAATTTGACATGCGCATACTAAAGCATCCTACATGCGCCTTACAAGCACCTTACAAGCGCCTTACAAGCACCGTACAAGTGCCTTACAAGCACCTTACAAGCGCCTTACAAGCACCTTACAAGCACCTTACAAGTGCCTTACAAGCGCCTTATAAGCTCCTTACAAGCACCTTACAAGCACCTTACAAGCACCTTACAAGCACCTTACAAGCGCCTTACAAGCACCTTACAAGCACCTTACAAGTGCCTTACAAGTGCCTTACAAGCACCTTACAAGCACCTTACAAGCGCCTTACAAGCACCTTACAAGCACCTTACAAGCGCCTTACAAGCACCTTACAAGCACCTTACAAGCACTCGAAAGTTGTTAACAAGCATGCAAGCAAATCAAATGTCAGATTTGCAACGATGTATTGTATAGCAAGAGTTTTTACTCAAGCAGTTGGTATGTGTTGTTGCGTTTCTCTTGATTTGCCAAATGTCACGAAGAAAATGTTTTTCAAGCAATTTGAAGCAAGGAAATGAACCCACTTTTGATGTTTGTTTTTTTTCAGATTGAAAAGTTTTACAAAGATCAACAATCGAGCAGTACCTGAGGTATGATGGTCCATCTTCATTCTACATCCTTAGGTTCCTCCTTATCCCCTTCTTCATCCTCCAGTCAAGAGTCCCCAAGACAAGGAATCCACACTCCTCCAAAGTCTTTATGGCTGGACAAACCAGGCTTGTATATCAGGGGATGGGGTGGGGGGTTTCGCTGCAGTGCAAGTGATTTATACTTGCCATAGTTAACTACATGTATTTATAAAATATACACAGCTTTATGACCAATCCCTTTCCACACTCATTCAACTTTCTACAATTCATTGACTGAAATCATCTGCACTTATTTGTTTCGGACTTATCTTTGGAAATGTTGTTTTGATTTACTTGAAAAGATGTCATTCTCAACTGCACTTAGATCCATGATCTTCTGTTACTGTTGGTTTTGTAAAGATCCAGATAGTGCGAATGATTTTTGTTTGCTGGAATATTGCTTCGATACAAAGGGTTAAACTGATTTAAACTTCACAAAAGTTACTTGAGTTCTGTCCTTTATTTGTAATTTTCGTTTTGTTTTTGTATTCTCCAATGTTATTTTGTTTTCATTGTTTTTGTGTGCTATCTTTTTGGCGACAGAATCATTGTTTTTTAACACAACTGTTCGAAAAATGTTAAACTGGAGGTCGTTGGTTCAAATCCCCCTCTAGTCAATTTTTCTTTGTTCAACCCAAAATCAATTTGGTTTTTGCACATTGTTTGTGTTGTTTTTTACATTTTGCAGAGCGGAAATGAGATAGCTGTAAAATGAGGGAGCAACCTTTAAGATTGTTTTTTATAAGTTAACGATAACGATTCAGAGACAAGTAAAGACAGAGAAACATTTTACAACTCAAAATATTTGGGGAGAATTGAGTTTCCAGGAAGCCCGAAGCATCTCCCTAAAACACAAAAATAACTTAATATTGCTGGTTGTGATGAATTTGGTTCATTTTTGAAAAGTTTTCTTTCTTGTTTTATTTTCTTGAACCATTCCTCTCAGATGAAGTCATGCTCCAGGCCATTATGCACAAATTCATTTTGTAGGGCGATATTCTCAAATCTTAGTCGCATCTCACAACAGGAAATGTGACAGGTTGTACTTGTTTACAAATCAGGCTTGATTTGTGTTTGTTTGTTTGTTTTGTTTTTTATTTTTGTTTGAGGTTTTCACTGTTATGGGAACATGTTGTATTTCCTTCAGTTTAAATAAAACATCTTAAAACAGGGCTACGCTATAAAAAAAACAAAAATAATAAAAAGTGAAATGAGTTCAGCACCGGGACCTGATGAACTTAATGTTCACAAGATGAACTAATTTTTACAAGTGGGTTTAAAAAAAAAAAAAAAATTCAAGGCACCAAAAATAAGGTTTTCATACAAAGATATTCAAAGTACAAGGAAACACATTTTGATTTTAAGTAATAATTTAAATAAAGATTACCATAAAATTTAATATTGTTTTGTGTTTTATTTCTTTGTTTTGATTTTGATGTTATGTGTGAATTTTCTTTGAATGATGCAGAAATAATGCTGAAATTAGAAGCTTATTTCCTGTCTGTATTTCCTCTTTGCAATATTACAGTTTTCTTGGTTGAAAGGCTACGGGGTGGGCCTTTTACTGGTCATCATCAACCATTCATAGCAACTGCTTGAGGGATATAGAGCAAGCTTATTCCACTTGTAATAGGGAATAAGCATCTCTAGCCCCTCAGAGGGGTATTAGGCTTGATAATGATGTGAAAAAAGCTTCGTACCCCGGGTATAACACGATTTCCCAGACTGCAGGAAAGTGAGGGAGCTGCAAAATGATAAGGTGTTACGTCATCACGTATTGTAGGGTAGGGAGGAGGAGCATTTGACAGCACGACTCATAATGGGCCCAACTTCATAGAGCTTAAGCACACCAATTAGCTGAGCACAACAAAGTTATGCATAGCAGTCAGCGAATATACCTGTTCACATGTACCATCTTTGACTGGTATCCTGCTTATTTGTGCTGAGCAGAAATGTTTACCAGCAATGTTTTATAATGGGCCCTTCTTACAAGAACTGAGTAAGCAGAAAACGTCAGCCTTTACGGGCTTTATGAACTCGTCCCCAGAACTGGCCTTCAAAATGTGAACAAATTCAACGCCACTGAAATGCAGTACACATCCAGTCAGATTTTGTTCTGAATGTGACTTTGCTTAGTGTGGAACTTGTAAAAATAATAACCAACAATGGCGCCCTCAATGTTTGAGCAAGCGTACTCGGTGTGCATGTATGACCTTAGCCCGAACATCTGACGTCACACTTCGAAGCTCGTGAATAACGCCAGACAGCGGCCTCGAGCAACTGGCAGAATCCTGGTAGTAGCTACCATTACATTGTGTATAAACACTAACATTACATGCAAACCTTCGCACCTTGTCCAATGAAATCATTGGACATGTAAAACCAGTCCCTGTCTTTATCCTTGCGGATAAAGACAGGGCACCAGTCTAGTATGACCTCTACAGTCTACATTGCAAAAACACTGACAGAGAGTAAGAAGCAACAGCGGCGTAGCAAGGACTTTTACGGGGGAGGGGGTTGCTTTTGAATTGGGGGGGAATTGGTTTGTGGTGGGGGTAATGCTTTTATTTTTGAAGGGGGACGCTGCAGGGGGCCACATCATCTTATGTTCTTGCAGGCCCTTGGGGCGGACGCCCCCCCCCAAAAAAAAGTCCCCAAAATCAGAAAAGAAGAAGAAAAAGTCCACTCAAACAACGGACCAAAATGGCTTGAATTGGGCCTTCATTTTCTACGCCGCTGTGAAGCAAAGCCTAATATCGCTGGATCGAGGTATATATACAGTTCACGAATCACGTTATTTTGCTTTATCACCACTTGTTAACATATTTCCCAAGGTGATGTAGTATTTGGATTGACTCACAAATGATTTGAAGTTAGTGTAAACAGGATCCAGGCGAAACCAAAAGTAAACCGGATTCGACACCTGTGAAGTAATTTAAGGAAGTGGGTTTTGCGATATTATCATGTTTACTGCTTCACTTAAAGAGAAATTACATCTTTGATAATTGTATCTTTTGAGAAATGTGGATTTGCGGGGTAGGATTTCATATGAAATATTATTCCAACGGCCTGTTTACATACGGTGCTTCCATGACTGCCGTGATAAACGAGAGAGCAAATGGTGATGATTTTAAGCTGTCACATTGTCAGACACCTTGTTCAAGCGATTGTCGGCCGACCATCACTTCAAAATAAAAAACATATAAAACAAAGAAATTTTCTTTTTATAATGAAACAACACCTGGCGAAACGATTTCACTGGATACTTGGGAATAATGAATACTTTCAGTCAAGTAAGTTATTTTGTAGTAACTTGGAAGTACATTTTTGGTCATGTCTACAAATGATTCTTTAAGTGCAATTATTGTTTACTTGAGACAGTTTCGCAGAAAAGGGCATTCAAGGTTGTGCTATTCTTGCTTTAAGCTTGTGCACAGCACAGCACAATGGCATGCAGAATAAAAGATATTGAATAACGTTGACCCTGAGCGACCAATGAAATCCAAATGAATAATAGTCATTGTATCACATTGCGGGGGCGGGTTGGGTATTGGACTTTCCCTTGAAAGAAGTTCAGGCATATAAAAACACCCAACACCGTCAATGTTCACTTCACTCCTAGACGTAAACTGTGAGCGGTGCTGTCGCCTTAACTACTTCTGGTGAATAGTTACCACTTGGTCACTGATCAATCTAATCAGTTTAATCAGTCAAATCATTATCAGTGGTCCTAAGTTACGAATCAATATCATGATGGGGCTTTTTCAAACACCTACCAAGATGATGTTGATAGTGTTTGCTCTTCTATTTGCAGCTATCTTAGGTAAGTTTAGGGCATCGCTAGTCAGTAATTATCTTTCAACAGAAACAATTCCCACCATTTCTTGTTTTGAATACAGTCTAAACTTCTTCCCTTATGAGATTGTTACCCTGTGTAATTCAAAACCTAACAATAAACTTCGATTTGTTATATACCGGTGCTCTCAATACTTTTAAACTGAAAAAGGGAGAATGTTACTTGATTTTCAGAATATTAAGTGTTGTCTTGTTTTATGAGCTTTCGACTGGATGTCCCCAATCGTCCTCACGAGTAAGCAGCAACGCTGATTTTCGAGGGGAAAAAAGAAAAGAAAACTAATTAGCATTATGGCATTTGAGGCATTGCATGGTGAGGTATCAATGTAATTTATATTCGGTTTGCGGTAACATCGTAATGTATATCTACTTTGCTGTTTTTTCTTTGAGAACTTGTCTTGCTATGTATTCTACTGCCGCGGAGTAGATTTCGGAATTCGGGAGACTATTCTAATTAGCATTATGCCCTGTTTTTGTAGCTGAGCACGACGATGACCTTTGCCACTCGGAGGATATGACGTCAGGAATGGAGGATGTTCAGCTGGTAAACTCTTACCTATCCGTTGATGGTGTCATGAACGTGCTTCCACTGTGTGGGATGCAGTACAAAGTACCAGTTAAGGCAACTTTGTATCAAGGAATGCTTGCCGCTAGCCAACAGCAAGGAAGTAATTTCACGTAAGCAAACAAGAAAAGACACAGCTCTAGATCCAGAAAAGAAAGAACGAAATTATAGAAAATAACAAGGGAAGAAATAAACAACCATGCTCTATAGACAAGCAGGAAAAAAACAGACAGACACACAAGTGCCACAACACAATAAACAGTGCATCAACATCATAAACATGCGAACTTAATTAATACAGTGATACAACTAAGTATAGTTGTTACTTTTTGTAGTTGTATGATTTTATGTTGTATGGACGCTAACCTGACACGTCTTTTCTTGTAATTATTTTTTTTAATCGTAATCGATTAACTGCAGGTTTACAATCAGTCCTGTGGATCCAATGTACGGACACTTAATAGAATCAATCAACGGCGTTCCTCCTAACGCTCCGTTTTATTGGATACTCTTTGACAACACAACGAAGATGTCTTCACAAGTGGGTAAGAAGGAGTTATCGTAGCGATATTGATTGTTTTAACAGTCCGTTTGTATTTTGCGTGTAATTAATTTTTGTGGAGAACCCAATCAATTTCAAATGGCCCAAACCATTAGATATGGACCCTACTCAATTCATCCAAATAAACAACCAGGTCACTGCTTAAAGCCATTGTACAAGTATACAGAAAAACCCATCTGGAAACCATATGGTTCATTTCACACAGTAGTGGCTATTGACCCCAAGGTCAAGCAACTGCTGTGCAATTCCTATGGGAATTCCGGGAGAGCTGGTCATTGATGGATTTTTGTGTGTGAAAAGGACCCCGGATGGCAACAAGACATTACCATGCTATTTGGCTAGGTGTAAATGGGGAATGCTGATTTTTTTAGATAAAATAAAAATGGCCGAGTACTGATTATTTAATTAAAACCGGACAGTGGACTACAGTCCGATGGCAACATTGAGTGTTTTAAGGCAATTAGTGCGAGCGGTTAGCTGCATGGCAAATTTTTCATTGGTTGATCTAATGTCACATGGTATTGATACTATTTGTCCATTGGTTGATCTAATGTGATTAATCAGGTGGATCATGTGAACTTTAATCGTAAAGGGAAGGTGACCCAAATCATCGATGGCTAGATGAGTCCCACTCATGCGTTTATTTTATATTGAATATACAAATTCGATTCTGTTTTTTGCAGGTGTTGATTTTATCGACATAACCAGCGAAAGCGCGTATCTCTGGCAATACGTGAATACATCCGGTGGTCATGATACAAACTACACAGGTAAGGACTATGTCAAGTTTAATTGTGCCATATCTACGTATCGCTAAGTAGCACTATGGACTCTCCGTATGGTAGTTGCTCGTTTGTTTTTCAATAATGTAAACTTGCAAGTAGATTTGAAACTAACACAAATATTTTGACCTTTATATTTTGGCTTCGAAGGTTCATGTGGTGGTCCATCTGTGATTGTTCCAACCATGCCACTAATGTATAAAGTCGCGTTCCTGACCATCTCAAACAAAGACACCAACGATAACTTCAAACCAGTCTGTAAAAGGCCTATTTTGATCAAACCCATTGGTACTACAGTGTTTAGTCTTTTCCAAGACGCAAATATGCAGCTACCAATTTATGTCAAGTAAGTGTACAAGTTTTTTAAATGCCAGTTGTAATTTTTATGATAATGCACTATACATCATTTTTTTTATTTCGAATAATAATTATGTGTGTTTGTGGTTTCTTCAAGTGCGAGTCTTGATATGCAAATGAACACAGTGACGGAAATTAACGGAGTCCCCAATGCCAACAATAGATCTTGGACTGGTTACTACGCGGACTCCAATGATATGATACCTTACGGTAAGTTTGTTTTTCCTTCGAGGTCTTAAAAATAAACTTTTCGTCAACAAATTCCCGATCAAGCTACTAATAGGCGCGGCTCTAACGCATTTTTTAACGAATGTCATAAAATGTCACCCGTTATTGTACAGTTTATTTTGTTCTTGCTTCATGTAGACCTTGCGATGACAGCTGCTGAAGATGGGGATCATTTCGTGTTTCGTTTTGAAGAAAACCAGGCTCCAGGGGCGGATGACAAAGATTCTGGGAATGTTGGGACGCCCTCTGCTGGTCAACTCAGCATTCTGCTTTATGCTGTGATGTTGTTGGCAACTATGATGCCTTCAATGTGAATGTAAAATTCAAATGAAACCAAGCAAGGGAAGGTTTTGGTATATTATAAATGAAGTCTCTACTTTCAAATTTTCAATTGAGTTGGAATGCTTTTTTTTGGGGGGGGGGAATCATAAATACGGCTTTTTCAATGATCTTTTCAGTCAAATTTTGCTCCATTCTGCGCCGCACACACAGTTAGATTATCCATGTTGGAAAAAACAAGCACAATTCTTCAAATATTTAGGCGACACGGCGTTTTAGTTTTTTGAAGATCCAGGAGTTAAATGGGTTTATCACACAAAATCACACAAACCCTCTGTTTTATAGTGATTGTGATGATTTGTTTATAGTTTATTTCACATTTTGCCATGTCAACAAAACTCAATTAAAAAACAAACAAACAAAAAACGCCCTCCAAACCCAACCCTTAAAAAAAGGACGCTCAACAATTTGTTTTTTATGTGGCCTAATATCATTTAAAAATAGTAAACAATTCAAAGGAATTTTACACAAGTTGTTTTTTATTTCTCAAATAATATGGTGGAGGTATTTTTATTAGAACTTTTTAAAACATCCTTCCCTAAGTAACTGTAGACTGATTATAAATCAAGTACACTAGCTCGTCAATAACGGTTATTTGTTATTCCTCAGATCTTTAATATCAAATATTTTTACAAAATTACAATTCTCATCATTGCATTCAGGGTCTGAAAGCTCCCACAGCTCTCTTTTATTTTGTGCTCTGCATTATGACCCCTTGCATATGACGTCACAAGACCCAAACAGCGCCCTCACTGAGGTCGATGAAGACCTATCATTGGTTGAAAGTTGTGTGCAACGCGTGCACGTTACCTCAGCGATGGCGACCAATGCAAGGGGTCTACAAAACAACGGTCTTCTTAATGTGCCTCTTCCACTAGTGTCTTAACTCGACACGCAGTAAAGGCACACCGAATTCCCTAACATTTTCGTTTAAATTTATACTAAAAGGACTTCACTAAGTTTCAAAAAAACTTTGAAAAGAAATGTTTGTTTTCGATTTTCTTTTAAGTTTATAAAACCTTTAAAGGTCAACATGTATACACAGTTCATTTCACATTCTATCTATATGATGTAGTAATTTTTAATCACACGAAAAGGTGAAGTCGTTATGCATTGGTAATTAAGTTACTAAATGAAACACCAATAAGACATTAACAATAATTATTACAAATAACGAACAATAACAAGGTAAACAAAAACAAAAACACTTTTAACACGCTTTACCAGGTGGTGATTTTTCGCATACAAATAATCGAGCTGGGGCTGGAGGAAAATAGGCTGGTACCTTGTACATATCAGACCAATTTGGCCGCTATATTGTGCGATGATTTATCAGTATCTCGTTTGTGCTTTATAAGTAAAAGTCTAACTCCGATACTGCATTTCATGTAAATGTCTTACATTTTACAGATTGTGAATAAAGTAGACTAAAACACTAAAGTGTGATGATCCTAAGTTGAAATAATACTTTTCTCTTTACCAGAGAATAATCTCTAATCGGAATATTACATCTTGCCTAACCCTTCCCCGTCCAAAGTCAAAGTTCGAATGAGGATGTCCCCCCTCCCCGGATTTTGAATTCCTTCTTTAAATATCCCTAGAATACGACCAACTCATACCCAATACATCTATGTTGAGGTTTAATCAGATTCTAGGTCTTATCATCATCACCGATGACTTGAGTGAGTATCCATACCCATGGAATGGGAACCAGACTACACCCTTAGCATTCTGTCCTGCCGGTACAATACCACCCAAATATCGACCGTTCAGATTGGAGTTATGACATGAAGAATACCACCAGGCTCCTGTGTACTCTGCAGCACAGTTACCATGCCATAGGTCATTATCATTGTCAAAGGTCGAGAATTGCTGGCCATTGTGGGCTGAGAGAGCGTCACCTATATAAAACAATCAAACAAGAAATAATCATAAAAAACGAGTCACTGGTTGCTTTATAGCCAATATTACGTCTTAATTTTAGAATCACTGTTGGGAATTTGTTGAGTTATGAAAGGGCATTTTGGTGACGTCATGAAGTGATTGAAAAGTTTGAGTTTACCTGCTGGACCTCCTGTGAAACCAGCCACTCGTAACGTGTAGTTGGTCGCCTCACTCCCTACGTAGAAGTGCCTGTAATGAGCCTCGACGAAGGTAAACTGCCAATCCTCTAACACAACGAGTAGTTCGTAACGAGCTTGTGCTGCTATGGCGTGAATCACCTCGTTCCCAAGCCACATCTCTCCCGAGTTGTAACCGAACCCGTTCCTGTAGGATTCCCAGTCTCGGAAGAAATCTAGGCGTCCATTGACACGACGATGAATCACCTGATGCGTACATTAAATAAATAAATAAATAAATAAACAAGGTTATAGAGATGACAATCTTTATAGATCTTTTTAGAGATAAACCATTTCTTGTTTCAACTATTGGTCGATTTTGCGAACGTAGGTGGCAGCAGACATGGGTGCTTATGCCAGGGCCCAATTTCATAGAGCTGCTTAAGCAGACAATTTTGCTTACCAATTTTGTGCTTAGCAAAAATTAGCAGGATAACAGTCACAAATTGTTCATGTGACATGGTATTTTGGCTGGTAACCTTATTCTGGTAAGCACTATTTTGTTGTTCTTAGCTACTTTTTGTGCTTAAAGGCATCGTACACGTTTGGTAATGACTCTGATGATTAATGGCAATACAAACTTACTTGGTAAGAAGTACAGCAGCTTTGGATAGTATAATGTATTCTGAGAAACTTTTCACTTCGAAGTACTGCGGGTTATGGAAAAATATATCACTTTTTATCCCTCAAAATATTTGAATCTTAGAAGCGTTACGCGTAACGCTTCTTAGAGTGTGTATTGAGTTTATTCTTCCTGCGTGGACTAAACCGCTCCAGATTTTCGGCAATATCTCAAAAACGCTACCACCTTTTGAAATGAAATTTTCACGGGTTAGTTTTATGGTATATATTTATAACTATATAAGCAAACAATAGGCTCCAATTACCAAACGTGTACGATGCCTTTAAGCAGCTCTATGAAAGTGGGCCCTGCTCTGTTGAATCACGGAGAAAAGAAAACTCTTTCAATGGTGGAAGGGAGTGTTTGGAATAGTGTTTTATGAATGCTGATAATTAATGATTGGTATCTTACCGTCCATCCACCGCCACTGATTGCTTGATCACAGAACACTCTGATTGGCTTACACCGTTCGGAGAATGCTGGGAAAATGGTGTATACACCGTCACGCCCACCGCCAAGTTCCCGGATGTCTTGACAGTTAGTTGGCATATGCACGGGAGCTGTTTCGTACGCAAGAAAAATACAAAGTCGTTATATAAAGAAACACCGTTATATAGCATTTAATTTCTGTGAACGAGTATAAAGGCTGATTTCCAGTTTAAACGTTATAAAGAAACAAACCATAAATTTGATTTCGAAACCTTGTTAGATTTTTGACTACTTCCCAAATTGAAGTAAAAAGGCACGTTCAATGAACTTTCGAACTTTCAAACTCGGTTATTTAATCGTAACATAAATGATACGTATTTAGTCATACCACTTCTCAAATGTGTTTGTATCGGATCATTGTTCCGAAAACAAATTTTCAATTTATACATTTTTTTTTTGAGTACTTACATCCACCAGCAGCCGCGTTGTATATTCCTCCGCAACAGGTTTTATCAGCCTTACTACCGACAGTTGGCTTGCCGTAACCTGGACTGCCTACACCGCCGCCGAAAACAGGACCATCGATCGGACCCCCACCACCGGGACGTTGTGAAATTGTATGAAAGGCGCACATGAGCACCACTAACAACCCAACAATCCACATATTTCTTGTTTCTTGTTATTACTTAGGAAAGTTAGAAACTTCTGACAGTCTTAATCTGAGTATAGATGAAATAAAAATGAAACCTTTCTGTGTAGTTTTGACGAGGATCAACCGGGATGCCTCGACGAACAGGAGTAACAGTGCAATCGGCTGAGATACTTGCCCAGCTCCCGGCACGATACACCCACAAATGGTGACTCACAAGCTGTATAAAGACTTGCTCATTTAGCGAAGAGGGTAGTTCAAAAACTTCAAAATATCCTCTGAAAATTAGTAGGCTTTTGATATGCATTGATCTTTATAATGGATCCCCTGCTTTGAATAGAAACGACCATTGTCGCTACAACTCACAATTTGTTCATTTCCTTGAATATAATTGATATTTTATCAACTTTAATGTTGACTCAATGGGTCCCTTTAATGTGACTTTCTTCTTTAAGACTCTTTCAAGGAGGATCAACCGGTAATTGATTTGGTTGAACGGAAACAAACTCGTGACGCATAACATCATGTGACAGCTATTTATAACGATCCGGTGATTTCATATAACGAGTAGACATTCCATATACCGGTCAAATTATCACTTATAGGGGCCTATTGGTTTACACACAAATCAACTAAAGTAGTTTTAACAGTTTTAAATTTTAAATAAAACAAAAAATGAATCGAAATCATTGAGGTTACTCATTTAGACACGGGAATTGAAATATAAACACCCGGACACTAGAATTATTATTCTACAAAAATAATGGTTACAAAAACCAAAGTAAAAGCTTGCGTAGGTGCAGTGGTGTAGGCCCCCCCCCCCGCAGAACCCTTGCCACCCCTCTTTCCCCATAAGATCGAAAATATACACAAATTATGGTTCGATACATTAATAGCCCCCTAAATTATGTCTTTACCCCCGCTTGCCCCCCCCCCCCCAAATGAAAATGTCTGGTTACGGCAATTATTCGCATTATTGCGTCACAAAGAAGCTATCAATGAGTCAAGAATTGTGGAACATTTGCCAACTTTCTAAATTAGTATATTTTAAATTTGTGTCTGACCTTTTCTACATGATAAAGTCTCACCGTCTCTCTTATAATCTAATTTCAATAATGCCGGATGGTATTTATTAGAACCTTCCCATTCATGGTCTCAGGTTGACCGCATGTACCCTGACGTCTATTGTATTAAACAGTTCAATCTTGACCTACCAGACTGTTGTAACGGCCATAAAGGCATCATAGTCACACAGAGATCGACGGGAAAAATAATACCAGAGGTCCGTTAGATTTTAGTCAATCTTGACCTAATAGAGTCATACAATGGATAGAAGGCACACACATATATAGACGAATGTCGAATAGGTCAATTAAAAAGGCCAAATGTCTCTTATAAGAAAGTAGTCAGACTTGACCTACTATAGACTAGTCATACATGGAGGTCACGGAGAGGTCACAAAGAGAGTGACAATAGGTCACAACAACAGGCCAAATGTCATTTAAAGTTTGACCCCGTAAGGTTGGCGAACCCCTTTATAATTGATATGAACATCTGCGACGGACACGTAAATATTGTTCATTATCCGAGAGCACATGACAATGTCAAAATGGTTCATTTTAATATAAGACCCAAGATTACAATGAGTGCACAGTAAATAAATAAATAAATAAAACTGAAATGACGTCATGTCATTTGAACTGATTGGTTCTGTGTTAATGATTTTCACAGTGGTTTCTTTCCCCGCCTTTCACCTCTGTGAAGTGTGGACCCCGGTTCGAATCTCACCTCAGACTATGGCCCAATTTCATAGAGCTGCTTAAGCACCAAAAGTAGCTAAGCAAAAGTTAATTATGCTTGCCAGAATAAGATTACCAGCCAAAATACCATTTCATATGTACAATTTTTGACTGGTATCCTGCTCCTTTTTGCTTAGCAGAAATTGTTTAAGCAATATTTCCTGCTTAAGCAGCTCTATGAAATTGGGCCCAGAGCTTTGCATGTGGGTTGGTTTTTCAGTCCCTATACCTGATTGCATGGGGTTTTTCCCATTGGGGTTTTCCTCCCACATCTAAAACTGAACATTTCTTCTCGTTTCTTATTCATCCTTTTATCGGCGCTAATTGTGCTGTAGGGGGTGTACACATAAAATATTTAAAACATAAGTCTTTGTATCATATGAACCTTTATAAGACAAAATCTGTTCATGATTTGGTACAAATTAAATTCTATACCCAGCACAATCCGTCGAATTAAGCAAAACTAAACTGTACAGGACTTCAATTTAAGGCCTGTGTGGCGATGGTAATCAAGTAAAACAAAGCACACTGAATATCAATCAGATTTCATTTGTATTTGAATCAAATTTATTCATTTTATTGCACGTATTTAGAATTGATGTTTAAAAACATAATATTAAAATTGCACGAATTGTTTTATTTCTATTAAGAAATATTCATTAATGTGTCAATTTTTATCCCTGTTCACTAATAATTCAATGTAAACGCATCTTACCAACAAAAGTTGCACTTTCTGAAACAATTTGTCTCAATTGGCTTCATGTTATTTTTAATATAAAATTTATTTACAATTTACTTGCAGAGAACATCAATACCCGACACAAATTCAATAAGAAGTTTTGGAATTGAAAAATACCATCAGTTATGAACAATTAATAACACAATAAAATATGTAAACAATAAGGAATTATGTATTGGTTAGGGTCGTTTTATTTAACATTGAAAATTCGTAATTTTTTAACTGAAACAAAACAGGAAAATACTTTTCAGATACTGCGATTTTAAATTCGACATCTCCAAGATTAAAAACCAAACACGCCTTTGATTATATTTTGATTAATGTCAAATTAAAGTTTCGTCGTTCTGTTTAAATGTCCCGGCTCCATATTCAGCTCAAAAATTAGTTGCTGCCATTTTGTTATTAACTGCTTCCGTGGTACTCTGTCATCCATCGTATTTGTGAGCATGTACTGAGTACCAGCGAAGACAAGAAAAAACACGCAGTCCAATTTACCAGCTTTGCTACCGAAAAACCGGGAACCAGTTAAAACAAAATGGCGGCTCCATTTGAAACCCTGGGACTAAATCCTCGGGCGTATCATCATGACAGCAGTCTTGAGGGAGTAAGTGTAACCAGTCCAAGGATTCCATACGATTCCCTGACCATAAGCACCCGGAGAGTTACCGCGTAAGTAGCGCCCGTTCAGGTTGGACTGCAGGCAGCTGTTGTACCACCAAGCACCGGTATAATCGACGGCACAGTTCCCCAAGAAACGATCGTTGTCTCGATCGAATGTTGAGAATTTCATCCCGTTGTGCTGGGAGAGACCATCACCTGAGAAAAGATGAAATTGAATAAATAAAGGCTCTACTCTAAAACATTTAGAAGAGATGTGAACAAGGGCAAGGAGAGGGCAGTATGAGGGTGGGTGAGAGTAGTGCAGAGGGCGGGACAAGAACGAAAGGCTGGTGTAACAGTTTAGTATCAGAGTAGAAGTAGAAGTAGAAGTTTAGACATTTTCATAAGCTATTTTAAAGTGATTTTGATAGATAGATAGATAAGGGTTTAAGGGTTTATTCATAATAGTCATCACAGCATAACAAATGAACTGAAACTATATTACATCAGTAAAAAGCTAAAAGCACATGCTATAAAAACGCTTTAGATAGGTTCGTTGACCCATAAATAGCCCAAGCATAAAACATTGTGGTATCAAAGACATTTTGAACGGATTTCCAATGTACCGGTGTGGCAGGAGATTCTGTCCCCCCGGAGATTCTGTCCCCCCATACGGCAAACTGTGCACAAACTTCTTTTGATAGCGCCCTCTTTTGAATCATCCTCCTACAGCCCATGTTAATTTCCCGTACGGGGACAGAATCTCCGGGGGGACAGATTTGCCTGGGTCACCGGGTTGTGTTCTTACCAACATCACTTCCGGGGTCGTAATTCTTGACGTTGAGCGTGTAGTTTCCAGCCTCGTCCCCAAGCCAGAAGGCCCAATAGTGTACCTTGACTATAGTGAATCTCCAATCCTCCAGGTAGATAATGAGTTCATATGGTCCCTGGATCGAGATATGATGAATGATATCGAGGCCGAGCCAAAACTCTCCTGTCAGGAAACCGAATCCATCGCGGTATTCTTGCCATCCACGTTGAAAGTCCACCCAACCATTCATACGACGCTGGATCACCTGTGGAACAAAACAAAAATTATTTGTTTTCTTGAAGAAAATCGGAGCATAATGATTGAAACGTCGAATTGTGACACATCTGCCTGTATAACAGAAACTTAATAGGATTAATTATTTAACTCATTTACGAGTTCCGAAAATGATCTCGGAATTATCCGGAATTTGTGTTTACTTTTTTCCAGGATTTAGACAGTGGTTTAAACCATATGGGTTCGGCGTGAAATACCTCCCTTGATTATACAAGACTCTGTACATAGATTGATATAATCGATAAGTATTTGATTCTTCATCGATTACTTTGTATCGAATAAAAATAGAAATTTTTACCGTCCAGCCGCCGCCTTCAGTCGCTTGATCACAGTATACTCTGACTCCTTCGCAGCTATCAACATAAGCAGGATAGATGGTGTACAGACCATCCTTTCCACCGCCCAATTCTCTTATGTCGTTGCAGTCCTTTGGTAAAAACTCGGGTGCTGAAAAAAAAGTAGGAGTTCATAAGTTACTGCACAAATATTCTGGCTTCGTTGAATTCTCAAATCATACCACTGTTGTTTCGTGATATAAGAATAATATCATCAAAGTTTATTGAAATCTCTGATCCTGGGACAGTTTGAAACACAATTTTGAATCGGTTTACGTTTACGTTTGCGAAGACAAGTTTGCCCACTTGAATAAGGTAGATGTAGGTTTTGGAATGATTCCTTTGGAATCCATACCTTTTTTGGGGGGTGGGGGTGGATCGGGGTATTAAGCACCTGTTTCATCCCCTTTCCCAGCTACTTTTAAATTCTTACCATTTCCCGTCAGTCCACCGAATAAGATACCGTTACAGCATTCATCTGGGCAACATTTGTCGGCTTGATCAGAGAACTTGGCCCTTATTGATACTGCAATGCAGAGGAGTAAGATGAACACTCGTACAACTCTCTCCATCTTGTAGAATCACTCAAAGATCTTCCTGAAAGAAGGGTCTATACCAACCTTAGATGTTGTAACCTCAGTCACATCAAGAAGTTAGTAGCAGAGTGTTTCGAAGGGCTAGGTGGTGGTTGAGCCTCTTGGCGTAGTGGTAAAGGAGGTGTTGCCCCCCTCACGAGTGCTTGAGCCGGCCGGCTGCGCTAGATGATTCATAGACAATGTACGTAACGAGGAACAGTCTATTTCAAAGAAGGTAGGTTGGCGAGAGGTCAAACCCTTACTGTGCGCCCTCATCGTCTTTGACCACAATTACATTGCTGTGACTTCTTAGCTTTTCTTGTCATATCGTGTTTGTTTTTAGTTTAAACAATTGACAAATTACGTAGCAAGTTTGGGGGATCTAGGATGAGGTGTAAGTGGTTGGACTCTTGCGTCGAGTTTGCAAAATGAAATCCCTTTAAACGACGAGCGTCATAACGTCGTATGATGTGCACTCCCTGACACCAACGAGCGGATAAGGTCATTAGAAGGGCAGAATATTTAGGCAACGGAAACAAGGATTACACACATTCACCGCACTCCTTTGGCAAGAAGAATTTTTATTTTCGTAGTAATTGCTCAATTTTACTCCAGTTGAAGGTCGGGAAGGGGCAGACCTTTTACAACATTATTCCCCTCTGCCCAATGATAAAGGTCAATTCAAAATTCGAAATAAGGTAGGCCTACCTAAAGTTTGGGTAACTGTTTTACTATGTACGTGTGATAGTTGTGTTCTGCAACTGTTCTCTGTACCTAAATACATGTACACAACTCTAATAATGAGACAAAGTGGTTTTGTGTAACTTGTTGACTTTATTTTGTTAAAACACGATATCTAATACGAACAAGAAAAAGAGGGAGACAAAACAGAAGATGGAGAGATGTTGCTTGGCAACAGACAGCTCAGGATAGAGTGAAATGGAGAATTGGTGAAGAGGCTTTCCTCTTGCAGTGGAGTGAAATAGGCTAGACATAGACAGAGATATTCAGTGTTTAGTGGTACTAAAACTGACTGACTATGGCACAACTGGCCATAAATTGGAAGACACCACTTCGGAGCCCCCCCTCCTCCCCAGCATACAGATTCAGCCTAGAGCTGTCTGCATTACATTTAAGAAAAACCAAAAGCAGGAAGTAATTGCAACGTGTCCGCTATATATAGGTTTGACTATTCGACCTGATGACGTCATGCACCTGTTCGCATTCCGTGTACGTACATTATGTACGTACTGGAACCATCAAATCTCGCCGCTGGTGAGTAATATACGATTCTTGGCGTGGTTGCTTCCCTTATAGCATTAAGTCTGGTCGCTATAAAGTGACTCAGATTCTAAATCACATACACAAAGTTAAAAATGTGAGGCAGAGGGAATGCTAAAAATAGCCATTACGTCCGACGTTGTTCAGTTGTCAATGGTTCAACATGGATTATTCATTGATCGCCTTTTGCTCTCTGCTGTAGTATTTATGACGATGGTTAGATAAACTCCCTCATGGGCAGAGCTGTGCATTGGGAGAGTTGCCACAACTTGCAATTAGAAGCCATTTTCGGTCCAAAAAAGGCATGTGCGCATACAGTGTGCCAGACTAGACTGTGCATTAGGTTGGTTTACGTTTAGACCGAAAATGGCGTCGCACGTAAGAAAACTGGTCCCTCTATGTCGCAACTCTCTCAAAAGACGGCTCTGCTCATGGGGATAGAAGAACGCCATCGTTTGGCATAACTTTCCTAGGCTCGTGTAAGGTGAGATGACTTTTTGATCATTCCTACAGGTTTTTTTTAATGTTATGTTTATTTTGTCATGATGACAAAAGTAACTATAACACTTTGAAACTTTTATTTGAATAGCGCCACCAAGTGACTATTTACCACACCTCCCTCCAGGGGATATTCAGACTACACGGAGGACTAATAATCCTCCATGCGCATGGTCAATGGCTGTTGGCCTCAACGTCATTGTCATAGCTACACCTAAAGCCGTTTCCATGGTTACACTTTAGTTTGGGCTATGCCTATACCTCTCTTAACCCAAGATTCCCAAATTGGATAGCAGTCCCTCTTTCTTGAATCCCCGCCCTCCCAACCAACTCCTGCCAAAAATAGCTTGTTTGACTTTGGGAATGAATAACATAGTCTGGTTGCAAGAATTAATAGCAACCGTGGAGGGCGCTAGGCACAGTAATAAAGCTCGTCGGTGCAGTAATGTAAAACCATGTAAAACCTATCCAATAATGTCATGGTCGCCGACTAGAGTTTCTCATTTCTGTCCTATTTGTTTACGCACATCCCCAAGGTTCAGAGCGTTTTTATTGAACTTAAAGTTGACCTCATATTGAATTAATTACCCATACCCCAACCCAAACGAGTAAAGGCCAGATCACAAAAGGCAATTTACACTACAGGCAACCAGGGGCCGATTTCACAAAGAGATAAGAGTGAATAAAACTAGTCTTATCTGAAGTTAGGACCAGTAAATAGTCCTATCTCTTAGCATTGCCTATAGGACTAGTCCTAAGCTAGGAAGAGTTTTGTGAAATCGACCCCTGCTCCAGCCAATCTCCAATAAAAAATCCATTTACTTGTAAATTTTCTCATAATTTTCCTGCATGGGGATAGTGAGTTACAGCTACAATAATATCTCCTGTGCTACCGAAGTGTTCCTTGTGCATATAGTGCAGTTGATTACCTCCATGCTCCAAGTTGCCTGTAGAAATTGTCCTATGTGACATGGCCTTGTGACTCCACATTATGCAGTAGATTTTTCTGGGTATAACAAGTTTCTGAACATGATAGTAGTCTGGAACCTGGTACACATTAGGTAATTTAGAAATTGTGTAGTCAGACGCGCTTTCTATTTTATTTCCAGTTTTTCATGTACAGTCTAAACTTGAAATCCTCTGACACCTGTTCACTCTTGAGCCGCTGCCCCATCGAGAACAATAACAACCCTCGTAAATATCAATTCCTTTATTTCTGAAATGTGAAACCGGTCCTCTATGAAACATAAGAGTGGTACAAGAAGCCTGAAGACCTTGAGGGGCGACCGCGAGCTGTTTTGGGGTCAAAAAATCATTTATATACTATCCGTACGTGTAGTGGTGTGCCTATCTCGTACTCATTTCTATACTCAAGATGGAGCCTTTCTTGAAATGCATTTCCCTCTGCAAGTTTTGCCTACTTCTTGCATTGTTGGTGGTCAGATACGCTTGGATTTCCAATGCACAATGCTCACAACCTTGTGAAGGGTTAGGGTCGTATGTCTTGGCACAAGGTGAGTGGAAACTGGTATATATTTAGAGAAGATGACCTTCTACTCTAGTGTTTTAGGATGAGTGAGTGGGTGAATGTTAAAATGTGTCAGTAATGATATTTTGTCACGTCAGGCGTGCGTGGTCGTCTACCTATACCCCTACTAATGATACAATGTTACATTGTGCCTGGTCTTTGCTGATGTAGCAGTTTGTGGTTTCATGACTCAGTACATATTTTGCACCAGACAACTTCAACAAAAAAACTGGAAAGTTTGTGAGGCAGTTTCCCAAGCATCAGTCATCACGTACTGGTGTGACATAACTTATAATGCTGCTGCAACCGTTATTCCAAACTATTAAATATCAATGAATAAAAAAAATGTATTTGATTGTTTGTAAGCACAAAGAGAAATGGGTCCTTTCTCCATGGTAAACACAACAATGTAAGGACAAATGAGCGGAATATTGCGACTTCACATTGCTTTGGCTGATTGTAATTAATTATTTACCCCATATGTTATCTTTGTACGCTGTGTAGACTTTAGATTATTGATAGTGCAGTGTCAATATTGATCAGAATAAAGCCAATGAGCTTGAGCTGTTTATCGTTCAGGTAGCGTGGCCGAGCGGTCTAAGGCGCTGGTTTAAGGCACCAGTCATTTCGATGGCGTGGGTTCGAATCCCACCGCTGCCAAGATTTTTTTGTTGTTGTCTTTTTCGAGGATTTTAATTTGATGTGATATGGGTATTTTAATTTATTCACCAGAACCTTTGCCCAAAGACTGTAAGGATATTCAAGACAAAGGGGTGACCGAAAGCGGGGTGTACACAATATTCCCGCAGGATGTTTACCTCTGCATATCACTCCGGGTGTACTGCGACATGGAAACAGACGGCGGTGGCTGGACGGTAAACAAATATCCTTTCCTTTAAGATTTGTTTAAAAACTTTAAATCTATATTCTTTCAGGCCTGGAATTACACAGAGGCCATGGCCTCCGTTGCCCTGGTCTTGGCCTTGGTGCCCCTTCAAAAAAAAGGGCAAGCCATTTTCATTTTGCAAAGGGCACTTTCATTGGAAAATCTTAAAGTTATACCGGAAACTTTTGAAAGTGGACCAAGTCCGAGACCAGGGAAACAGATTCCATCATGGCCTCTGTGTAATTCAAGGCCTGTTCTTTTTAAAATGTTTCCAAAAACTATCAATGATGTATTATTAAAACAGTAATTATCACAATTTAAATACAGTTACCATAAAGTGAACACTCTTTATATTTGAATTCAATGAACGAACTCTTTATAATCCAAAACTGGTGAAACTATTACAGGTTTTCCAGCGTCGATATGACGGCCGCGAAGATTTCAATACACGTTGGATGGATTATCGACTTGGCTTCGGTCGACTTGGATCAGAGTTCTGGCTAGGTAATGAACACCTCCATCACATCACCATGCAAGCCGATTACCTTCTCCGGGTAGATCTGGAGGATTTTAACGGCAAGAAGGCCTCGGCAATGTACGCTGATTTTCGAGTCGGGCTGGAGACACTAAATTACAGGTTACACATTGGCAACTTTACAGGTGGAAAGGCTGGTATGTAACCTCTTCCATTAACACACCCTCTCCCACCCCCCTTAGTCCTCAAAGGACTTCAACTTTGGTAGTTTTAAATCCCACTCCCTCTCCTTAAATTGTTCGTTGGTGATTGCTAGAATTAATCCATTTTTGGGATTATTCATTAAAGGCAAAGTAGGCCTATATCTTTGGTTTTTTGAACCGTTCGGTTGTTTTAATCCTATATAAATGTAGATATATACAATAAAACGAACCTGTGAAAAATTCATTTCAAAAAGGTGGTAGCGTTTTTGAGATTTTGTCGAAAGTCTGGAGCGGTTATGTCCACGCAGGAAAAATAACCCGTAATTGGAATACACAATTTGAGAAACGTTTCATGCAGAAACGTTTCTCAGATTCAAATTGTTTGGGATAAAAAGTGATATCTCATTTTTCCATAACCGCAGTATACTTCGAAGTGAGAAGTTTCTCAAAATGCATAATATGAGGTTTTCCCCCACGTCTAATTGATTGAAATGTTTTAAATCCCTCTCTCCGAAACCACATTTCTTCGAAGGGAATCGTTTCTCAAAAACGTTATACATTATCAACAGCTGCAGTGCTTCTTACCAAAGTTTTTATGGTCATTAATTTTTGGAGTAATTACTAAAGGTATAGTGGAACCTATGCAGCCTGACACCGTCTCTTGCATGTGTTTTGCTCATAACAGGTGATTCATTGAGTGCGCATTCAGAGAGCCCCTTTTCAACACGTGACAGTGATCTCTCCGGAGGGGCGTGTCCTTCTTTCAGGGGAGGGGCATGGTGGTACCCACGTTCATGTGGTAACAGCAACCTCAATGCTCGCTACCTGGCTGGTGTCCACACAGACTTTGGTGAAGGGGTCATGTGGGAGACGTGGAGGGGGTTGACGTATTCCCTTCGTCGCACCGAGTTGAAGTTTCGGCCAATGGTGGAAGCTGATCGTAAACGGGCACGGGGTCGAGATGAGAACGATGAAAGTGAGGAGGAAAATAAGAAGGGGGCGGAGAAAGAGGATCTGTTTGATGGAGAAGAGGGGGACTCATCTGGGGACAGTGACCTTGACGAAGAACGAACCATCCAACCAAGAAAAAGTAAAAAGAACAAGAAACAGTAAAGCAACCATCTAAAAAATTGCAAATTTCTAGCGTAAATTTATAATAAGCATTTTCTGCATTTTCCGAATGGTTCCATTTTAAAAGCATATGCGCCCTCTACTAGAAGCAGCTTGTTTTTTAGTATGCAAAGTAATGCTTTTATTCAACAATATTACCAAAACACAGACACAGTTCAAACATTTGAGGGTTTTCTACTTTTGTTTTGCTCCCTCCGCAGATCAGTCATTTTAGTTCATATGACGTCATCATTACGTAAACTCACTGGTTATCCATGTTTGATACATCTCAATTCCTTTATTGTAAGTCAACTGCAGTAATTGTTTAGTTTTTGAGCCTTTTTTAACTGTGTGACTTTTTGAGAGAATAGTAAACAATTAACTAAGGGATGTTGACGTTCCATCCGCCAACTGAATAATAAACTGTGTTTGCTGGGCCTGACTGACCACGTTTTGAGACTGTTGAGACAAATGATCGTCAACACTCATTAACGGTTGTTGGATTCATGTTGTTTCTGTAATTTACACGAACAATGGTCATGATTGATAATGAAGTAAATAGATTTAAAAAATAAACTAAACTAAAAACTATTGTGATGTTTTAAGGGCATCAATTAACGAGTCATGACATCAACTACATGTATACATGAGAATCAATCTTTGCTTTCACATAATTTTGTCATATACTAAACTCTAATGGAGAATAAATATTGACCCATGCAACTGTTTGAAAGGATAGCTCAAAACATGTTTGGTCAGTCGACAGCTCTGTCTGCCCCCACCCCACCAATCTCTTAAAATGAAATATACTCGGAAAATTAAGCAACACCAATCCATCGAAAGAGCTAGTGATGCTCGTCTTATGCACACAGTTGAAAAACATATTTACCGACTTGCTCAATTTACGCATCTTTTAATGAGTGACAGGTTCGGGTTGCAGGATGTGGTTTTGTGACTAGCTTCTAAGACCATTCAGTTTCTCTGTCAGTTGCCAGGCCGCAGAAAAGCGTAAAAAAGTCTCGGCTTAACGATCAGGGTGACGTCAGGCGTGACTGTTACTGTGCACGACTTACGTTACGTCAGAATTATAACTTTCTACGGTGTCTGTGTGTTGCCACCGAAAAGTCGTTTTGAAAATACAAGATTACATTTTCTTCATTTTGTTTTCTTTCGTTTTTTATTAACTCCCGACGTTTTCTTTTTTCTTTTTAGAATACTGAGCAAACTACTACTTCTGCATGCTCTGACTTTAGTCTTAATGAAGCCAATAAAAGAAAATATGTAATTGAGATAAATTAGAATTGTTTGTGTGTTTTCTGGTTATGTATAAAGCTCTTTGCTGTTGTATGAGTACATTGCATCAAGTGAATGCAACAAATCCTGGGTTCGAATCCCATCTGAGGAGCTGACCTTTGTTTGAAAGGCTCATAAAGCACCGCGTATACAGTGTGTATGTAGATCCAACCATACAATCCGCCATATGTCTGATTGGAATAGACTGTGCAAGTCTCGCGAGTATTCGAACTTCCAGGACCATATTGGTCTACACCACATTGAGTATTACGTATGCGCGATTCTGTTTCTCCAATACTTCAATCTTTAGTTTAGGGTAGTTTCCTTGTGTATATTTCATCCAACTGACGTTCATGCTGTCATTAAATCTATGTAATGTTTGCACTAATTCGGGCATGATTCGCAAATGGGGGTTCTAATAAGCACCTCGTCCAAATTTTGTTGAAATTTTAACTTTAACAAATTATTTGTTTTATATAAAAATTGCTATGGGTGTTTTTAGAGTTTCAAAATTTGTGTATAAATAGAAGTTAAAATGAATATTTGTTCGACTTTTTTCTCGCGTTCGATACACGCAAGAATTACACGGTCTATTGCACACGTGGAGGAAACTCCAGAGGGGGTCATTCCTCGTTTGGTCCCGTAGAGGCCTGCACCGAGCTGCACGGTGCATGCAAAATGCCGCTAAATCGCCATCATCAATCATTCTTCCTGACTTTCAGCAAACACCAAGAAGACAACGGTAAGATTCAGAGGCAAAACTAATTAAAACTTGAAAAGATACCGGCAGAGTAAATCCATTTCAGTCTGAGTGTTTCATTTACAATTCTTGTTAAGAAACACTCAATCGCCATTTTGATTCCCGCAGCAATGTTTACTTGTGTTTAAAACAAATTGCTACCAGTATAGTCTGGATAGTAATTGTGTAACACAGCATAGTATAATGTAACAAGGTGGGATACGCGACTGGTTGTATTGGCGTTCCAGTGTCCATGGTGTTATGACATTAATGTTCGGTGCATGAGAGTCCGAAGACCTATAGCAGTATCGAGGATGCTGATGTCAAGAACTAATTGCTTTTTCTTGAAGCTTTGCCGAGAGAGACAGCTTCAGTAAACAAAACAAAAATCAATTTTCTCGATGACCTTTTTTTCTCAGCCCAACTTCTCTGGTGTGTATTTAGTAATTATTTATTTATAACAGCTACCGTGTTACTCATGAACTCTTGGCCAATGTAAATACTTCAACAAGTCTTTTACAGCAAATTGTGTTCCCTTTTCCCCAAACTAACCCTTTTCGCTCAGAATACTGGTAACGAGTCTATGGTGAAATTAGCTGTTATAAGTCAACTTTGCAAAGGTCATTTTTTAATGAACTGCCAGTATTGTTGAGCTAATTAGTTGAGTTTCTTATAAAAAGTCATCCGAGAAAGACTCTCTAGGGTCGTAACGTCAGGCCATTTACTATTTTTTGCATTTATACCATAGGTCCTTTTGGTTGGTGAGCAGTTTGCAACAGCTAATTCTATTTTCTCAAAACGTCTTTCATTTAACCCATATAGAAGAAGTGTCTACAGTGGTGACTCATAACATTAACGCACATACATGGTTATAGGCACGTTGTAAACCATTACATGGTGCTATGCAAAGGAATAGGTATCATACTTCAACATGTAACTCCACTTACCTTGTAGGAAAAATACTGAGTGCTTTGAGACAACCATCGGGAGTATAAAGCGCTTTAAAAGAACTGCGTATTATTATTGTTATTTATAGTCCCTACGTGTCTTTGTATAGCATTAAGGTAATAATGGGCAAACTTTCATATATTCACAAAAACATCAATTCATCTGGTCCCTATCCCCCCGAATACCTTAGAGTTACCATGACAACGGAGCCGTAAACATCAGTATGAATGTGAACGGTGTCTATTTCACATGGCAACTGGGGCAATTCTGGTTCCTGCGTATAGAGCAGAATGTTGTTCCTTTATACGAACCAAGACGACGTGCAGAGTAAGTAAACGATTTTGAGTTGCTAAGTTTTTATATCATAAATTGCATACACTTTAACTGTCAATTAGGCAAAATATAGTTCAACTACGTGTGTAGACATGCTTGTCGTCCATTAAACGAATAGTTCTCGAATATTTACTGAAATATTTAACCGAAAATTAATAGAATATTTAACTATTTGCTTTAACTACCTGAAATTTACTTCATTATTTGACTGTGTACTGATTCGAGTATTTCACAAAATAATAAAAAAAGGAATCGAATAATGGCTACAAGGGGACCAGGTGAACTAGAGGAGCAACACCAACATTTCTAAAGTGGCCTTTGAAACACCTTGTAAATCGTTAAAAACAAAATTCTCAAAATTAACACACCCATTAATTTAAATCACTTCAAATCGATAAATAATCGAAACAGCCGTCAGAATCGGATTGAGTAATGTATATCAGTTACTTCCTGATATTATCAGCTTCTGGAATTGACAAAGTCCTACTTTTTGAAGATGCCCTCTGGAACTCTCAGACAATTTCTTTGTACTTTATTTGATCCACATCTGTCTTCAATGAGCATCAAACTCATCTAAAAAACGATTACTGAGCCGCGTTATCTCACTTCAGTTTGTCAGTCAGTTGACACTAAAATGACAAGATGTTATAGGAGTACCAGACTTGTGCTTATATACACACCATGCTGCATCTATTTTTTAATTAAAACTACTTTAATATTAACCAGAGCAAAGATTTATATATGTTTTAATCTCCTCCGAAAGGAGAATCAAGATCGTGTGTTGACCTCTTGTAGTTGTCAAAATGGAGGCAAAGAAAGGACAAAATGAGAAAATTGTAAAATTGGAGTTGCTTTGGCAGTGCATTGCACTGTACTAGCATTTATAGGTGTCTTCTAATTGCTTAGGAGTCGTACTGCATGTATCAATTACATCAACAGATAGTTAATAAGTTATCACTGGATATTTATTGCATTCAAATGACATTTAAGTATCACAATTCAAGTCACGTTTTATTGTAACTCCTCGAAGCCTGAACACAAACCAACAGTTAGGCATACTGGTTAAAATAAAACCATGGAAAACCCAAGTGTTTGCAACCGGAATACAAAGTGACCGTTTTCTCGCTTACCTTGAAAAAAACAAAATTTAAACCAGATTTTTAAATGACATATATTGTAGTAAAACTGAAAATTATGACAACAATCCTATATTTTTGTCACCACACAGGTAACATATTAAAATGCAACTTTCGACTTTACAGTGTAATTTGTTCACTTCTTAAATTGCTTTTTTAAAATTCTGATGTTTTGTTTTACTCCAATGAAATAATTTAAAGCTTTCCGTTGATTGAGCCTTCAATTTTATTTTTCGAACACCAAGTGCGATTCCTTGCGACGGAGAAACCAGGGTACGGAGAAACGTTTTGGTTCTCAAGCAATGACAAGGTTTTCTCAAACTTTCTGCCAGAGCCGAGGGATGTTTCCTTTGCCATCTAAAGTGAGGCGCTAGACACTTTAGAGCAAAAAAAAAATACAAAAATAAAACTAATATTTACCGAGCAGAATTGAAGTGCTTGTCGCACTCTGTACCACTTTAATCAGATTAGAGAAGAGATGATGAAAGTAGAAAAATAGACCGCCACGAGCTGCAAAGGTTGAGGATCTTTTTGAAGTCAGTAATTGTCTTGAATGTTTGCTCTAGAAGATCACAGCATCCTGGCTTATCTTCACATCTTGCGCATCTCTCACTCATGTGTAATCAAAATTGTTGTCATTTATTATTTATCGCTAAAAATAGTGTTTGATCCGCTGTTCTTAACAATTGTCAGGTGTTCCGATTTGTTCATCGGTGTTGACGGAATAGAGGGAGCTAATTCTCACATGATCGCATGAGAAAAGGTCTCCCTCACAGAATACCATGAGGCTGACAAAATGGTTGAACTTGTCAATTCGGATGTACATTTATAGACCTCTGACCTATACGCTCTATAAAACTCCAGGGTCAAAATTGAACTGGGTCCGGAGTCCCAGGGGGGCCTGACCAATTTCTTGGTCAAGCTGACCCAGAAACTGGTCAAAAATGTATCTTTGACTAGGATTCTGCGTCAGTTTTGCCAATTTCCGGGTCATAATGACCCAGAAATGGGTCACTCCACGGGACCCGGATCCGGATCAAGGAGTTTCCAGAGTGTACTCTTGACACTACTGTGACCACAACGCGGCCTTTGAGAAACTGCTCAATTCATAAACATTATTCTCATCAACCAATATCAGTTTGTGAAAGTTGAAAACTGAAAACGCCAGATGTTAATGTTGTTGCAGAAATTTTCAAAAGGGAGGAAAGTCTAAAAATAGAAGACTTGTACACGACAGGCCAAGAGAGTTGTGGAAATAGATGCTTGCCCCCGTCCACTGTAAACTACTTTATCATGATTGCTTGACCAACTGGCTACTCTTCCTTACATTGTATCTCATCATCTGTCACGCTATGACCAGTAGAAAACGATGGGTTGAGTTGAGCTCAAGGTTCAAGCGTCAGTGATAATGAGCGGGTCGGTGAGTGAAGGGTGATGAGGGACTAGAGGCAGACGAACCCTACGAGCAAGCAGGCGTCTAACGGTGATTATCGATCTACTCAACTGCGTCAAGTCCACGTTCTCTATAGTCACTCTTTGCATTATATTTTACTGGTTAAAGAGCGGTGAGGATGGTAGGATTTGATTAGAAAAGTAGGATTTCTTAGGAAGACTAGCTTCAGTTTGGTTTTGGTTAATTAATAACTTTTCTAGTGTTTAAAACTCGAGTACCTGATGCCTGGATATTTATATAGACTCGCTCCCATTATGTACTTGAAATTTGACGATATTAATCTCATAATGTTAGCAAATAGCTTGGTATCACTAATAAGTAATATCATACCTGATATAGCTTTCCCTATAATGACATCATCATGATTAGCTGAAGCAACCAATCAGAAACCACCAATCGCCACGATGACCTCATCACGTGATGTCTCAACCAACCAACAGCGTTTTCCTTTTTGATAGTGACATCATGAGCAGAATTAACCAATCAGCACATACAATAATTACGACGTCACGGTTTGATCAACCACTCACCGTCGTGGAGCTCACACATACCAAACAAGATTCATTATTAATCAGTGTCATACTATACCCCCTTGTCGGTACGTCTCTAAGCAACATAGACAGATTTTTGGCCTTTACTGCTTCATTTCGTTGATGAGCCAGTCTCGAAACCCAGGCTGGTGCTAACCAACGTCACTCAGCAAGACGTGGTGAACAAGACCGTCAGAGTATCCATGTTCAAGTGATGAGCTCTGATAGACGGTACACTACAGCTGTTCATCACCCACCACCACACTACAGCGCAACTCGTGTCTCAGTGGATAAACTTGAGTTGATTGTTGCGTCAAAGTAAAGCTTACTCAACACCAAGTCGTGCCAATACCGAAAAAACAATCTCTGATTGCTGCACATTCTTGACTTCATATCAGAGACTAACATCCTTTTAAGTTGTTGGTTTCCTCTGCAAGATTGCTGGACAAGGTTGAATCTACGATTCGTATTTGCTTCTCGTGTCCATTTTTTAAAGTCAACTTTTCTCCATTTCAACTTGACCGCGTGGACGTTTGATGATGGTTGTTGGCAAAGTATCACGGAGAACATATTTGTTCAAGTGGTTTGAATATTTACCTACTGCCAGGTATACACTCCTTTTAATGGAAAAGAGCGGGAAATGCATTCAGCCTCCTTATGAGGAATGGAGGTTTTATTGACTGTCATAAATACAAGTTCTTCATTGAGTGGCTGAATTACATCACGTGGTGTGCTATTCACTCGTTGAGTGGTTCACTTCAAACACGTGCTTTGGTTTTCACAAACACCTCCAGAGAAGCCACATAGTGTGCAAACCATAACGCCATTGGTCACTGAAGTGACAAGTGTCTTTAAGATCTTGACGAAGGATAACATCTGCGAGTGTTTATTAAGAGTAAACAGCGTCTGATTGTTGGAACGTCACGGTGCTTCGTCTGAACGTGAGTGGTTTTTACCGGGAGTATTTCCACTCCGTGTGCTGGGCTGACTTCATGACGTCGTGTTTGTTAAAACAATCCTTCGTTTATACAGCGAGGATATTGTCTATACTACTTCAAGATCACAAACGGTAGATCCTTTCTCGTCAGAGGTATCCTTAATTCAACAAGACATTGTTTTACTTCGTTTGGAGGATGATAAACTGACTACACTCACATCGCTGAGAAATCTCAACACAATTTTGATTATTTCAATGAATCAATTATCGAATGATTGTTTGGCTGAAGTAGAAACTTGGTAAGAGATATTGGGTGATTGGTCAACTCAAAGCGGTTTAAAATAGCCAAGAATTACACATAAACAACAAGTATCAGGGGATTGGAACCTGTAACCCCTATTATTGCAAGATCTAAACGAGACAACTTTGTGATAGTCATATCAGTAATAGATAACTGAAAAACATCTGGCTGGTAGGATTCGAACTCCCCACCTTTGTGGACGAATCGTGAGGATGGAGATGGAGACTAACGCCTCCGAAACGATGAAGACACCATGGGCTTACGACTACGTGTGGGATGCTATTATTGTTCTGCAATTGATGGCGGCGATTACTGGCATCGTTGGTAACTTGCTGGTAATAGTCGTCTACGTCTACCGTCGACACATGAGAAATACCACCAATGCTTTTATTATAAATCTTGCTGTTGCAGATTTGATCACATCGTTGTTTACTATACCCATACCAAGGTATTATAACATTCCACAATCTTGGCATGGACGGATGTACTGTAAACTGATATTCAGTTCATGTTTTATGTGGATTTCTATCGTAGCGTCACTTTTAACATTGACTTTGGTGTCTTTGGAGCGGTATTGTGCCGTAGTTCATCCAGTTCGATATCGGGTGATATTTTCCCAGCAGAGACCTAAAATCATAATTGCTTGTACGTGGTTAAGTGCAGTTATTATAAACACATTCAATCTGTATGTTGTCGAACTTAAAGATGAAGTATGCCAGAATGTATGGCCGAGTATTGGTTTTCGGTATCTCATCGCTACGTCAGTTTTCGTCTTGGAGTTTTTCGCGCCAATGGTAGTGATGCTTACTGCTAATATTATTACGGTGCGAACTCTGAAGTCACAGGCGAGGGCTCTCCTTCAACGGGACCAATCGCGCTTCAGCCCGGCCTACTCACTCCTCGAGGCACGCAAGAAAGTCATCGAACTCCTCTTCATCGTCGTGATAACTTTCATCATCTGCTGGACACCAGATCAAATCGGTTTCCTTATTTATCATTTCGGTGGAGTTCCTGAGGACTACATTGCCGGGACTCTCTATAGATTACTGGTGCTCCTTGCCTTTGCCAATTCGTGTTTAAATCCCATCATCTACGCGTTTAAAAATAAACATTTTAGGCATGGATTTTCGAATATGTTTCGACGAAGAGGAAATCGAGTTGGGAGTAACGCAGAGTCAGTAGCAGCCGATGAAGAATTCAATACCCCTAATGCAGCGTTACGGAAAGCCCGAACGACGGCTCTATCGACCGTGCAACGATGATTTAGTTACCCGTAAAACCACTCTGATCTACCCATGAGAGAGACGACGTTCAAAACTAAACTTAGACGGTTTAATAAAAGGCTCGGTATCGCTAAGATGGTCGTTTATACAAATAATCAGTTTTATGTTTTCATGAACTACTGTCTCACAAATAGCGACAAACTTAAAGCGTATATATAGAGTCTCCTGTTAGTCTTACCTAAATCCTCTTTTTCTATAGATTGTTCTTTGCCTACTTGATTTTTGTCAGTTTGAGTTGTTTTCCCGCCTAAATGAAGTTTCTCGGACTTCAGTCCGACACTATAGCGTAGGCCTGTATTAAAGGGTATGCATACGTTTGGTAATGACTCTGAAAAATGAATGGCAATAAAAACTTACTTGGTGAGAAGTACAGCAGCTTTGGAAAGTACAATGCATTTTGAGAAACTTTTCACTATTAGAAGTACTGCGGTTATGGAAAAAATATCAATTTTTATCACCCCAAATTTGAATCTGAGACAGTAACGTTTCACAGATTGTGTATTCGAATTGCAGATTATTTTTCCCGCGTGGACATAACCGCTCCAGATTTTCGGCAATATCTCAAAAACGCTGCCACCTTTTGAAATGAAATTTTCACAAGTTAGTTTTATGGTATATATGCCTATCTACAACTATATAGGATTGAAACAAACAGTGGGTTCCAATTACCAAACGTATTCAATCCCTTTAACCAAGGGATCCAATTCTTTATTTGTGCTTGGAACTTGGGAATGAAACACCGTTAAGTTGTATAGTCTGGAATGCGCTGCAAGATGCAATGAGAAACACGTGGTACGTGAGTAAAGTTTGAAAGAAAAGACCGTTAACATTCAAATGGTATTACGGATATTGATATACAGTTAAAACAGTGTGTACAAGTGGTTTGCAGTTGGGACCCGCCACCAACTTGGCGGATGTTTTGGTGGGAAGGAGATGTTGATCAGTGAGAGCAATGGAGTCTCTCTTTAAGGATTAAATTAGTTCACCTTGTCAAGATTCTCCTTTAGTAGTCGTTTCAAAATATACGTTCAAATGCTTTTTAGCCAATCCTAGATCCGAAATAATTATGCATCTTTACCAATACAGATTTACACGCAAAGTAAAATTTATATCAGTAATATTATTGGCAGTAGAAAATAATATCTTAACATACGCGCAAAGTGGTAATAGAAACTTAAGACGTATAAGCTTTCCTGTGTCAATATTATTTTAGAGGTAGGCGGTGTATTTTGTTTAAAAACAAAAAAAACTGAATAATTCTGAGAAATTAGTTTATGTAATTGAACTTTAATAAGGTGTAAAACTTAAACTTCTTCATGCAGGGCTGTTATTTTGGACATCGAAGTCCACGTTTAAGAACACACCTGTCAAAAAATATACCCTCGAAACCTGATCGGGTGCAGATGACAGGTTACATAAACTGTTCTTAAATAAATTAATTAGAGAGGACAAAGATGTCCAAACTGTTTATCAGACTCAACGATTGAAGGTTAGACTAGCAATTATGGATTCTGCTACGATAAGAAGCATTTCAGCCTTATCCGAATCAAGTGACTTTGGCTACGGCTAATGGCCATTGGCTGCGTTCTAGCCGTAGCCACTATCGAAGCCATAATTCGGACACGGCCTAGAGATTGTTACACGATTTTAACTTTTAATAGGATGGCAGAGGTTATGCATGGGGGCTCCGGCCGGCTTGGGCTCCGTCATCAATTTTTGAGCAGTTCACATTTTGCACGGTGTTTCCAAACATCAAACGAAGCACGGAGCCGGAGACGGAACCTAAGCCGATATTTGGGAAAAGCCCTAATACAGCCGCGGTTACCTTGGGTACCAGACTTACTTGCCACAGCTGCTATGGCAACAGTAGATATTCACTTCACCATTGCCTGCACCATCTGCCACATTATTTTGTTCGCCACCGGTCATTCCAAAATGGCATGGTGACTTATACTTAATTGCACAAAATTCGATTTACCGCTAAAAATTGTTCGTATAGATTAGCAGATTTAGCTTAAAAGTGTAATGGTTAACACATAAATGTATAAACAAATCTAAAACAGATGGATATAATTTAAAAGCTCCTTTCATTAGTCTCAGTTTTAACAAAATACTAAGACTCTACGTCTGAGTTGTTGTCTTTGACTTCAGTTACTGCCGGAGTACTGCAAAGAACAATGTAGACGGCGTTTTCGAAACTGCGGCCTGGGCTCAGGCTCCGTCTGCCTATTTGAAGCCCCGTAAGGAAAGCGCACGTTTTCTAAATAACTTACGGAGCTAAGCCTATAGACCAAGCCGCCGTTTCGCAAAGGGCCTGGACGTAGCCACAATGTTGCTGTGATTCTTGCAAACATGGGAAGGTGTAGCCCACTCCATTATCCCTCACATTACCGTGTGTGTAAATCCATTAGCCATAGACATGAACGTGTAACACTTTATATGTTCACCGTTTCCTACGCATGGATCAAATGTGACATAGACCTACACGATGGGAATCTAATTTGATTAAGTTGCAATGGACATTTTTATAATCAATCTTCCCTGCCAAGTTGATTAATTAGAGAACCGATAATGTAGACAATATTTAACCCTTTGAAATGTTCAACTTGGGGCTATCAACTTGGTTCTACGTCACAAAGGTCAAGGGTCGGTTTAAAGGGTGGTCCATTTTCCTATGGGCTGTTAATGTGAAACTCTTAAGTTGTTTAAATTTATTAGAAAACGATCATATGTAGAAAATATTTAACCCTTTGAGATGTTCAACTTGGGACTGTTTTAGTGACCTGGTTCTACGTCATAAAGGTTAAGAGTCGGTTTAAATGGTGGTCCCATGGGCTGTTTGTGAAACTCTCAAGTTGTTGTATAGAAAACAATCATAATGTTGAAAATATTAAACCCTTTGAGATGTTCAACTTATAGGGCTGTTTTAGTGACCTGGTTCTACGTCCTAAAGGTCACGCCAGTTTAAAGAATGTTCTCTTTCCCCATGGGCTGTTTATATGAAACTCTTTGTTAGTTGTTTTAACATGCATGACAAAATGTGCAAGTCAAGAACTCTGTCAATTGTTGTATTTATTAACATTTTATGAATTTTAAAGTGTAAATCTTTTCATAATTCTAACAATAATGAAAACGAAATTATACATCAAAGATACCGCCCATGACTAAGCGAGGAATTATTTGCACAAATTCATTTTGGCAAACATTGTTTAATTGTATCACAGTCACCTGATAATGTATCATTGTTAATCAGAACATCAGATGCTTAAATATCAAAACTTTCAGTCCAAATTTGGTTATCTATTTCTACTGAGCACATTTTCTAGTTTAACCTGCTTGACAAAATAGAGCCCTACATTTATTTGCCGACGACTGTTTTGTTACTTCAAGTTCTACTCTCTTGACCTATTAATAACGGAGTCATTCGATCACCTTCCATTCTCACTGAGATGTTCGACCACATAACTTCGTCACTAACGTGGGATCTATGTTCAAAAATCTCAATTCAATCCGAAAGCTTTAATCTCAACAACGAAGAGCAATCATTTACCTATTAATCATTCCAATGTGACAAGCTCAGAAACCTAGCTGGATATCCATTTATTATGTCAAGTCATTTGACTCCAAAACACTTGATATTAAGGTGAAATTCACCCTGAGAACAAGAATTCCTGCAAATTTAAGGATGTTTACGTTTACCATGCAGCTTCAAGATTAAGTGTTTACGTAGCTTTTATTCAGAACGCCCTCTCTTGCTCCCACTTTGGCAAGCAAAAGCTTGACAATAATTATGCAATAGTGTCTTAGAAAGTGTTAATCTTTTACAGTGTACCTTATTTAATTGATTCAGTCGTTTTAATTCAGTCTTACTGCATGAGGGTACCTTTAAATCCATATAACCATAGTGGCTACTCAAAGTCTGTAGTGTTTTCAGGCCTTCATTTTTGTATATTATGACAACCTCGCACGCAGATGACAAATTGACAAACTATCATAGCGGTGTCACCAATGTCAACATTTTGACCCACCCCTGGCATCATAGTTAACCTATTGAACAATATTTTTCTCTGGATGTTTGGGACGCTGGTTTGTTTATTTATTTGTTTATTTATTTATTTATTTATGTATTTAAATCAAACAAAAGCTTGATCAATCAATAACAATATTTGAAATGTATGAAATACAGTCTACGGAGGTGTTTCCTTTATAACATTATACCATTAGTTAAAATTGGGATTCCGAAAGACCACACACATGACTGTATATCAGGATTAAGATGTATATGTTAATTGGACAAGTTGATTTGTTGTAATGAAGTAATTAATTTAATCTATGCCTGTATGAAAACCTTGAGGCGGTGCCTAGACTAGTACAGAGCTGTGTATTGAGAGAGTTGCGACATTATAGAGGGGCCAGTTTTCTTTTGTCACGTGGTTGCTGGACGCCATTTTTGGTCCAAATGCAGCACAACCCAATGCGCAGACTAGTCTGGTACCCTGTGTTCGCCCATGCGGGTTTTTTTTTTGGATACAAAATGGCTTCTAATCGCAAGTTGTCGCAACTCCCTCAATATACGGCTCTGGACCAATCAGCTAGTAGAAGTCATTATTGACCGTGACATTATACAGCAAGATAATATTATTAACTTATTACAAATACTTTACTTGTAATAATTCAATTAATGTTATAGGAAATGTCATTAAGATAAGGCTACCAGTTACATTATACTCGCATTCTAAACACCGTACTTTTTACTGAATTCACTGTTGATTTCCAATAAATTAAATCAGTTTCTACAGTCCTTGACGTGGACAAAAAATTGTAAAAATTAAACCACGATAAATTGCAGTGTTGCTATGCAGCTCTAAGTTACTGCTCTGTCGTTATAAATTCAAGATGCAGCAAATTATAATGTTATCATTTCTTTAAATAAAGGCACAATCATTTCACTAGTTTTAAAAAATACGGAATAATAATAGCAATAAATAAATTGCAAAAAAGAAGGTGTTGGTTTACATTGGTATTTAAATGAAGTCGTTTATTAAGTCTCGTTGTATCTGGAGCTGTTTATGTTAGAACATTGTTGTGGCACATCGTATAGGAATGGAATTTGGCGAAGAAAATGAGGTTTATATCTGTCTCGGCCCAAAGAAGGTTATGTACAAAGAGACGTAGATGAAGCATTTCAAGAATTCCCGGCAATGAGTTCAACAGGCAAGTCATTCTTTACGTTTTCTTTACAGAAGTAAAGTCAATTTACATTGGCATGTTTGCAAACATTTATTTTACAACATGTTAAACACGAAAGAGGAAATTAAAAAACGCTAAGTTCTAACATTGTTATATTTTGGTTAGAATGCTTGGCTGAGACGATCTAAAAGTCCAATACACCAATAAGCAAGAATCATAACACAACAGACCGAGAGCGGTGACGTAATCCAGCCCTCTAGCGGTGACAACAGAAGGTTGTTGGGCGTACTCCACGTGCCTAGCTGTTTAGAAAGGCCCGGTAAGTTAGGCCGTATCCGAATACGGCTACGGATGTTGCTAAGGGTGTTGCTAAGGACGTCCTACACTTCAATGCATGATGACGAGGAAATCTAGCCGTAGCCGTAGCTGTAGCCGCCAATTCGGACACGGCCTATAATTGGAACCGCTGAAATTGGAGCCAAAAGGCATATTAATGGTGCATTTAATCCTTAGATTATGTTGTGATCGAAGAGAAAGCCTGCAAGGAACAGTGATGGGTAATTCGCCCTCTTGCGTCCAAAGCGACACATTGTAAATTTTAAAACTACAAACCATTTTCCTGTTGTCAGAGCTAAGCATAAGTTCTACTTATCTCTACGGATTCAACATACATGTACATGCCAAGTAGTAGCCATTGCACTTAAGAAAGTCCGCAGCCAGACTATTTCACTATCCATCGTTTAGTTGCATGAACGTAAAACAAAATGGCTACCCTTCACTGAAGGTGCATAGGGCGAACTTCAGACAAACTTCATCACACCGAACGATCCGCCGAGTTAATTTGTTAATGTAGGCCTATGTGACTTTTGATGCGTGGTGTCACATAAATAAACAAATCTCGTTTATTTACAAACCTCTCGTGATGTTGTAGATCGGGCACATACAATCACTTTTAATGAAAGTGTATTTTTGGGGGAAAAGATTTTCTGCCAGCTGCGGTTGCTAGATTATTAATTTATTATGGCGTTTTAAAGTAGAGCGATGCTTCAAGTGAACTTTAAAATTACTTGTTTTTATTTGACTTTGATACGAGGTTGAACGTTCCCTCTATGATGCACTAACGCACCTACCCATGGCATACCCTGATACTACTAAGCCATTTCGTCTTTCTAAAAATCCCTATATATTATAGAGTCACCCAAATAATGACAGATTGAAAGGTCCGTGTATAGACACCCCTACCCGACACAAAACCACCTTGCTCAAATTAACTACAGTGAAACCTTTTTTCGTCTCTACCTTGCCCCCTCTCGTAGCCTCTTTAGTTTCTCCCAGTGGGTTCCATATTATAAAGCAGAAAGTAATTGACATCTGTGTTCACTTTGGTTCAATGTGGACCCTAGCTATCCATAGATTGGGAGCTCGTGTTTGAAGTAACACATTAATCAATCACAGTCCACGGTGCATTCCTACATCGTCATGGTAAGAGATACATCTAAGTGTGTTTACGTCACCTCTCCTTCGAGGATACGACAAACTGTGTCTAGTCGTAGGAGTTACTTCTGAAAAGTGCAGTCGTTGTTGCCTTGCGAACCCACTGGGTGCTGAACTTTCTTGTTAGAAACATTTGGTTTGTGGAAAAAGCGATTACAGAATTGTACATCTAATTAATTAAATACCCGAACACCTAGTGTTTGTTTTTACAAACACTTACTTCTAGTTAAACATATTATTATTGACGCAATAGCGGTCATCATTCTCACTGCAGATATTTCCTCACAACATCAACACTTATGTTGACATGTCATCAAAGTTTAAAAAGAAAAACCAAAGAAATACAAACTTTAAGTTAATATTTACAAAGCTCCAGATTGGGAAAACGAAGACATGACACAGTTTTGTAACTGCATGTTGTACTTACTTGGTCAAGGCTTTGGTAACGCACTCATGTGGCGCGTTCGCTTATTGGTTAATTTATGAGAAAGTGTCATTTTGGTTGACCAATGAAATGCACTAAATTGTTGAATCGAATCGGGAGTGTGACGTCATATGCAAGGGGTCTTTCACAAAATTGAGTGCTCTATTCACAGTTCCTTTCGATATTCATCTTTCCAACTATCCTAAAAGTTTGGAAAGTTAAACTAGTTATAAACAGGTTTTAATTTGACTGCTCTTGTTGCATTAGTTTAACAATAAGTTAATACGTTTTCTTATCGTGTATACTTGGCATTCTTTCCTAAGAGTTGCCAAGTAGTAGTGAAGTACATAGCCAAACCGTAACATAGATGTGAAAGGAATAGCAACGGTGCATTGACACTAATAGTTAATAACAACATGCTGCAGTGCATTCGAGGAAGACATTATAACTGATGCAGATAGCCCCTTGCATTGGCCGCCATCTTTGATGTCAAACAATGGAAACGTGCACACGTGCACGCACTGTGCACACTGCTCTCAGCCAATGATAGCTCTTCATTGACCTCAAAGGGGAATGTTTGGGGCTTGTGACGTCTTGATATTGTCGCCTTGTTTACATTTTGAGCATTCTAGGAGGTCATGAGAACATTGAAGGTGTTATTGTAATTAGGCCTACCCAGTAGTTACACATCAAATCAAGAAATGTAAAAACAACAGGTGAACAAGTTTTGAGATGTGCCCCCTTTCTTCATATCAAAAGTTGATAGAATCGTACGGTGCAGTCTCCATAAGATATAATGTAAGATAAGAAGTTCATGTAAATTATGGCTCTTGAATGTAAACATGCTGTGAGTAACCCACGTCTAGTTCTTGCACTGTAGAATGCAATCGATACAGATGACGTCACTCTGTCGAACATGATTGTTTTTATCCCAGTAAACTGCGCTAAAAGTCAAATCTTGAAATCTGACGAATAGTTTATCGTTGTTCCCGTCTTCCTTGGACTTTGGACGTCTTGACATTGCCAGTGGTAACGGTCGGGACATTGGCTATAGGCCATTTCACACTTAATAAGTGTATGGTTTCCACGGTACCATCGCCAATCAAATCGCAAGAGGGCGCACTGTTCACTTTTTGATAAACATCTTGTTTTTGCTGCTCTCTTTCACCAATCACTCTGAGTGCACCACAGTGAGAAAAACACGCGCCAAACCTCAACCTTCATAAACAATAATGTAAAGCGCATTTTGTTCTTAATTTAATGATGTGAATGTCAAGGTATTTAAGGGATTGTTCAAGTTCTGTGCCCTGTGGCTTATGAATTCCGCCCAGGGGCATTTCGGTCACAGTCCAGGCCAAGAAAAAATGCAAAAATTTGCACACAAGCATGGGGCCTCTCTGGCCAGTTTATTCTAGTAAGTGCGCGGTAGTTTCATTTTTGATTAAAATTCACAAAAATTCAACTGCTAACCTACTAAAGAAATGAAAAGAAAAACAAGTTTAGTTTGCATAAAAATAGTTTCTAATTAATTTTAAGAGACTGAGAGTCTTTATTTAATGTTCAAGTTTATTTGAATATTCATTGAGCATTGATTGATGAGAAACCTTCAGTGAGGTGCGCCCAACTTATGCCAGGCTGTTTTTATGACACAAGAGGGCGCTTAATTAATAGCAACGCAGAGCTGTGTATTGAGAGAGTTGCGACATGGAGGGACCAGCTTTCTCCGGTCACGTGGTTGCTGGACGCCATTTTGTTCCCAAATGCAGCACAACCCAATGGGCAGACTAGTCTGGCACCCTGTATTCGCCAATGCATTTTTTGGAGACAAAATGGCTTCTAATCGCAAGTTGTCGCAACTCTCTCAATATACGGCTCTGAGCAACGCAGGTCGTGTGCATTGTACAATAACAACACTCACAACAGCAGCTATCTTCGATTAAGCCAATGAGATTGACCCACAATTTCTCATCATTTTCAGGACAGTTAATGCACAAGAGTCAGTGCAAGGTTTTTGCACAACCCATACCTTTAATTGAAGACTTGTCAAAAACAATGTCATGACAACTAAAATGCAAACAGCCAAGCGCAATAATTAATACGGACGTACGCTGACACAGTGTTGACTCTATACTCGTAGTTACCCACAGGGCGAGACTCAAATTGACTATAAGGGGACATTGTATACGATAATGGAACCGCCATGATCGGGAAACTTATATTATACAAAATGTACTCATGTAATGGTTACTAATAACCGTCCGTCTAATTGAGATTTAAGACTGGATTGAAATGATGCTTCAAAAGCCCGAATGAAACCGAGTGAAATAATTGTACCCTTTAATTAAAACCCTGCATTGTAGGGTCGTTGTCAGAACATGCTGACTCCAGTTTAATATTTCCATCGTCTTAAAACCACATGGAACACACTGGTCAGCTCATATGCCATGATAAGCTGGACCATGCTTAAAGGCATCGTACACGTTTGGTAATTGTCAAAGACCAGTGTTCTCATTTGGTGTATCCCAACATATGCATAAAATAACGAGCCTGTGAAAATTTGGGCTCAATTGGTCATCGAAGTTGCAAGAAAATGATGAAAGAAAAAACACCCTTGTTGTACAAATTTGTGTGCTTTCAGTTAGGAATAAAAACTTCTTGCAAGAAGTTTTATTATTTTAGTGAGAAATTACCTCTTTCTCAAAAACTATGTTACTTCAGAGGGAGTCGTTTCCTACAATGTTTTATACTATCAACAGCTCTCCGTTGCTTGTTAGCAAGTAAGTTTTTATGCTAATATTATTTGTTTTGAGTCATTACCAAACGTGTACGATACCTTTAAAGGGGGTGTCAATCGAGACGCTGGTCAGTGATTTGGTTAGAAGGGCGGCAAGACAAAACTCTGCCAGCATCCTTTGTGTAAACAACTGTATGTCAATTGTCAATGGTAGATAAAACCAATTATAAAAGTTAATTAATTTAGCAGACAGATGAGCTTAAATTAACCAAAGGCAATACCTGGAAATGTAAACAAAACATTTAAATTAAAAAATTCGTTGAACAAATAGCAAACTAACCCTCTTTTACTCATGGACAAAGCTTGTCAACATTATGCTGACAACGACCCCCGTTGCAACCAAAAAGGTCCCTTACTGAAGGGTTATAAAAGGTCAAAGTTGTTTGCTTTGGTGTGATAGAACGGATGGTAAAAAATTCCGATTAAAACAGTTGTCACTTTCAGGAAAGAAGAGTTAATTGACGTATTGATCAAGAAGCATTATTACCGGTATAGCTACTTAATTCAATACTTTGTTCAATAATCACCATAAACATAACATTTATATAGAGAGAGATCTTTGTATAAAATCGGTTTTTTGTTTTGTTATTGAGTGCCTAATTGTTAAGGCAAATGATGAACACACTACCTGTTTATTTGATAATTAGGTCCCTAATTGACTGTCATCATTTCTTCATTTTCTTCCCCGATAAATCAACACCGAAGTGGCCTCTCAACCTAATACCACCATTCCCGATTATCATTCCCGATCCGTCAAGACGTCATCAAGGATCTTTAAGATGTAACCATATCTTGAGTCCTCCAAATAAATACTCTTTTCCCCCAGGTTATAAAAATCTCGATTTGTTTTATCTACAGTCCCTGTCGCCTCCCCTGGACCCTTGGAAACCACTCTGTATTTGTCCTATCTGCGCTTGTTTTAACACAACACGCTTTTAATGCCTACATGATGTTATTATACCAGTTAATATTTAACACAGATTTGAGCAAACTGGAGGGGAAATTTGATCGCAAATCAACAATGTTGTGAGAGGTTTGTCTTTGAGAAAGTACCTTGGGTTTGGTAAGAGATCACGCGCTGGTCGCACTTGACTTGATGTGGGTGTTTGTTTGGTCATCTTTTTAGCTGTCAGTCTCTAAGAAACGCTGTCCAAATAACTAAGAAAGGTAATTCGTTGTCTTCGTGTGTAATTGAGTTGTTTTTGGTTAAGTTGAGCCAATCTGATGTGTACAGATATATACACTGATTTGAATTAATTGACTGAAAAACATTAAATTAATCAAATTAATTAATAAACAATTCTGAACACAAGAGGGCAGTGTCTCATACGAATATTATGGAACTTATTATAAATAATTACTAAAAACAAATACACGTTGAGAGATGGCATTCTTTGACCTTAATTACTTTTCACGGGACTGTTATCTCAGAATGTACAGTTACAGTTTTAAGTTGCTTGCTCTGTACGAAGATGACCGTTGACATTATGACGTCTTTGATTGGTTTTAATAGCGGAAATGTTTCTCTTTAACCGTGCGGTACGTGCCGGACGTCCCCCGGCGAATTGTGTCGGCTGTTTGAAGTGTGCAAGCTCACAACAGTTTGGTTAACTTGCATAAAAAATGCAGACTAAAAACATCTATTTTGGGCTTCGCATCCGGACTTTCTTTTAGTTTACCTGTAACTTGTAAATTAAATAAAACATTATTCGACTCGAATCATCATAATCGAGTCGCACTTTAAGGACCCTCTCTGCGAGCTGCCGAAGCCTATGCTCTGCAAAAATTGATAAGCCGACATTTCCAGTACTAGAGTGAAATCCACCCTTATGGTTTGTATGCGCAAGATTGTCGAGAGCCAATGTCGCGTGGCTCACCAGTCGACATGGTGATACCTGAGCTGTAATGAGCTTATTAATTAGCAGTAAAAAACTCCATTCCCATATCGTCCACGTAGATTGTCTTGATATAATAGCTATCCATATGTGCATCTGACATACCACGTCAAAAGATTCAACCAACCAATCGTCTGCTGAAAAAAACGCCACGAGGCGGACAGCGACCAATCAGGGATACTGGTGTAATTCACGGACGAAACCCTTATACGCTTCATTTGAGGTATATTGACTGAGAATGCAAGGAGGATGTTATAGTTCTTGGTTGCCATGGTAAGCGATGAGTACTGTTGTCGTGAAGATGGGATTTCTGTGTGAACGTTTAGCTTTCCACTTGAGGACCATTCGTAAGATATAGAGGATAATTTCAAGTTGGGTGGACATTAACGAGCAGGTTTCCTCCTCCGACGTCAAGAGGCAAGGCTGATGTCTTAATGGCCCTAAAGATCAACGATTTACTGACCATGTAAGTTTTATTTCAATGTCACTTTCTTCAGTTTCGTTTACTCTTTTTATCAGCAGGGTGCTGGCTGTAAATACAACCATCTACTTGGAGACAATAATCATATCTCTTCGATCAAATGTCTTTGTCACTTTTAATGAAATGAGAGTTTCAATCTAACATTGTAAGTTAACTAGCGTCTATTGAAAGGGAAATAAATTAATTACCATGTTGAAAATGTTCAACCGTATTACCACGAGAAAAAAAGGAACCAGTTTCCTACTTTCAAATTGAATAACTATTTTCTCGCATGCGAGGAATGGACTTCATAAAAGTACACTGCAAAAACTGGAGTCTTAAAATTGACACCGAATAATGATGGGTGTTAAATTAACACAAATTTCTGAACAATGACATTGGTGTCTTACACCCTATGATGTTAATTTTGCATTCTCTCTTCGGTATCTATAATGTGACAACACGCCTGGTAAGAATTAGAATGCCTTTTTATACTTTGTAATTGTTTTTGTTTTGAATCACCAGAATGATGATTTATTCAAATTTACAACATAAAAACGTTATTTCTGTACCTTACGTACAATGACAACATCATTCAATCGGGTTGCCTTCAATTTAGATTTAAGTAACAGGGATTGTACACGTTTGGTAATTGGAAAACTGTTTGTTTCAGTCCTATATAGTTGTAGTTGTATACCATAAAACTAACCTGTGAAAAATTCATTTCAAAAGGTGGTAGCGTTTTTGAGATATTGCCAAAAATCTGGAGCGGTTATATCCACGCAGGAAGAATAATCTACAATTGGAATAAACAATCTTAGAAGCGTTACTGTCAGTAACGCTTCTCAGATTCAAATTGTTTGGGATAAAAAGTGATATCTCATTTTTCCATAACCGCAGTACTTCGAAGTGAGAAGTTTCTCAAAATGCATTATATGAGGGTTTTCCCCCACGTCTAGAAAATGTAAATTTTGTTTCTATCAGGACGCTTTGCCGACTTTATAATTATACAACAATTTTCTCATTCACTTAAATTGATTATAGTACCATGTCATACAAGAGTCATACGTCCCAAGGTCTTGTAATTCGAGTGGGAACCGTGACAATGTGCGATTTTGTTTTCTTCACATGTTATAAAGCATGAATGACGTGGATGTGCCATTAGATATTCGAATATGCACAAGACTTGCACGGTGCATGATGCACCAAATGCTGTAACTCGTGCGTTTTGCTTAAAGGTGCTATTAATTAAAATGCTGAACGTTATCAGTGTTTCTCTTTCTTTCAGATGACACAAGAGGGCGCTTGTTTGCTGTTGTAGTTCATTCACCATTTCCAAACTGGTAATATGGCAGTCGTTATAGATCCGGTCATATGGAATTGGAAGAGCATTTTGCAACTGATCTTCTCCACAGCTGGTATCATTGGAAACTCTATTGTAATTGTTGTGTATGCCCGGAAGAGGGGTTCTGGGCGGATCGGTGGGAGAAGCCGAACGCCTCGGAACGCCACCGATGCATTCATTTTAAACTTAGCTTGTGCTGATCTGATTACGTCAATTTGTATCATACCTCGACCAAAATTGAGTAAAGTGAATCAGGATTTTGCTGGACAGTTTTATTGTCGAGTTGTCAATACTGATGTTATACTTTGGGTCTCTATCGTAGCTTCTATATTTACTCTGACTCTTGTATCGATTGAGAGGTATCTTGCTATCGTATATCCCATCCGATACAGGACGATCTTTGCTGGTAAACGGGCAAGTCTTGTGCTTGTTTTAATATGGTTGGTATCCCTGGTTCTCAACAGTTTTAACGTGTATTGCGTAGACATTGACCCAGTATTGGAAAGCTGCACCCCAGCTTATCCCAGTCCAGCATATCAATATTTTGTAGGGGCGGGACTTTTCCTTGTCGAGTATTTCATCCCCATGGTGATTATGATCGTCACTCATGTTCTGGCAATACGCGCGTTGAGGGCGCATGCCAGAACCCTTTTATCTCGGAACGAATCTCGGAACAGCCCCGCCTACTCTCTCCTGAACACCCGACGTAAAGTCATCGAAATGTTACTGACAGTAGTTATAACTTTTATCGTGTGTTGGTCTGGAGATCAAATCATGTTTCTTGTCTACAACCTTGGATATACGTACCCAGGTTACCTTGCAAGTGATGTCTACCAGGCGTTCTTTCTCCTTGCTTTCGTAAACTCCTGCGCAAACCCCGTCATCTACACTTTCAAAAATCAAAAATTTAGGCGAGCAGCGAAGGGACTGTTTAAGCGCCAATCCAAGCGGGTGAACGATGTATCGAATGTTAAGGGGATCGAGAACGGATTATCCCAGATGAGCCTTATGAATGCATTGTTCTTCAGTAATATCCGGGCAACATATCCTCAACTTCAAATGCCAGCCCCTCCGCTGCAAGCTGATAGTGTTATGTAAACCGCCAAAACTCGCCCACTCGTTATGAAATTGTGCACGATTGTTCCAATTGTTACTCTATCATGGACTGACGGGTTTCACAAATATACTGGTTCAATCTTATCAAATTTTCATCATTTTGAAGCATTTTTTGTAGATTTGTTGCACTATCGCACAATCTTATCAAATTTTCATCAGTTTGAAGCATTGTAAACTATTCGTCTCCATTGTTGTATTATGCACACATACTGAGATAACGTAGCTAAAACGATGGTAGGAGTTGACTCTCAACATTATGGGAAATTAAGAAGAAATTTTCCATGAAGGTTGCCATCGTTGATAATGCACCACAAAAAGAGACAGCTCAAGGTGCGGGTAGCCAAAAATAGACAAATAATTGAAGAACGATCATAAAACTACTGTAACAGTCTTCTGATTGGAGTAGTCAAAAACTCAAAAGGAGGCTCAATAACGTTCAGCGAACTGCTGCCAGACTCACCACAAACAAACGCAAGTTCGACTCTATCACCCCGGAACTCATCAAACTACACTGGCTCCCAATTCAACAAAGAATCGACTTCAAGGTCATGACTCCCGTGTTCAAGGCCGCTCATAAACAAGCCCCAGATCACATCATGGACATGCTGCAAGTTGGTGCTGGACAGAGACAACTTCGATCTAATAGCTCCTTTTCACCATACTTTGTTGTGCAAAAAAAACGAGTCACATCACTTTTGCTGATGGAGCCTTCTCAGTCTATGGACCCAAACTCTGGAATAAACTTCCAAATCACATCAGGGACACAACATCCTTCAACACATTTTAAGACACTTCTGAAAGCCCTCTTGTTTCAGGAGGCCTACCATCAATGACTTATTTATGTGTTCTGTGCCTCAGCGCCTTTGAGCAAACCTTTGATTTAGGCGCTTTATAAATTTTGTACATGATTGATTGAAAGATTAACGGGCTGGCTTGCCTCACACGTTCCAATTTTTTGCAGCATTTTCAATTTTTCTCGTTATTGATATCAAGTTTCCATGTCAACCATGTAATGGTTAAGCATCTGAATTCGATGGAGTATTAATGTACAGTACTGAATGGTTATTTATTTATGAAAGATTTCTGGCACAGGGATCAAACTGTTCACATGACATTGACTGGAAGTATTTATATTGCTGGTTTTATATTTATTTCTGGCCACAACTCTGTGGTCTACACTACGGCCGATAATAAATCGTTCATGTTGGGGGGGAAAAACACTTTAAGTCGATAAGGGAATTGAAGATAGTTCGTTCACCTTATTGAATAAGTCCTTTAGAATTAAAATTGTTTACAATTATTTTGCATCAAGTGTCAAAGATAATGCTCCATGGAATGGAAGACAATATAGAGAGAATGTTTTTGATAAATTTATGGCATGGTTTTTGGAAGGCGGGAAGCAATTTGAACATGAGATTTTGTAAAAACTCTCTTCAGTAAACAAATAATTAGCTTTTACCACCACAGTGGCTGTCAACATTGACCAGTACTGATATGTGGGTTGCACCACATTGTAATAAATTAATCTTGTCTATTGCCACAAAGTCGGTTCTTATTATGTGTTTTCCAGTTTTGCAGTTGTTGTTTCGTAACTTGGGTTTTTGATAACTTTGCTGTTGTTTGGGATTTGTGACACAGTTTCTCAAAACTCAATTGTCTTCAATTTTGTTGACCCTATTTGGCCATTGGTCGGCTTCCTTCAGCAAGTCACCCCCCCCCCCAAAAAAAAAAATCTCTAACAAAAACAAAATTAAAACCCCATTGTTGAGAATTCACCAAACGTTGCCAGAACAAACTTCGGTTTTCATTTAAGAAATGTGTACTTGTAGGCTACTACCACAAAGAAAGATACCACATAATCTTGTTTAGAGTAAAAGTAAATTTATTCAAATTAAAATTACCGTTAACAATTATGCATTTACCAAAAAAGTGTATTATAATTCCAAATCAATGAAGTTGCAGGCCGTTTGCCATTTGAGATTAAAGTTGTTTTTGCTTTACTTGTTATGTTATTCGTTTTGAGACTCCCTTCAGTAATGAGTAGTTTAGTGTGTTTTAAGGGGATGGGGAATTTGTGTATTAGTTTTTCTTCCTGTTTACATCTGTAATTCTGCAAAGCGCCTCCTGCTTCTCAGGCGGAATCTAGCGCTAAATAAATAAAGATTATTATTATTATTGTTGTTATTATTATTATTATTAAATAGACCAAGGTGGCATGGTGTGTATTTAAATTGGTCATCGAGGTAGAGAGCTCATGTCAGACCATGGAGGAAGGAAATACAAATACAAATATTTCCTTCCTCCATGGTCAGACTATCGCAAGGTCTGTGTTAATTTCCGCTTGTAGTTCATGTGATTGTGCTTTTAATTACTTTTATGAGAATACGAGGGACGACCTGAGCGATCGCAACTTAATTAGGCCACGTCCGAGTTGACGACTTTGACTACGGCTACGGCTAGATCACTACAAAGGGTCCCATTCTTCAATGTAGCATCTGTAGCCAATGACAGTGAGCCGTAGCCAAGAGTCGCTCCATTCGGAGACGGCTAGCAACCACTACAGACGGACGTATTAAAATAAGCCATTTTGAGCCAATGGTGCATGGACACATTGCTATAAGGACACTATTTGGTTTGGGTAAAACTTGTATGTATAATACACCCAAACCAAACAGTGCACTCATACAGTGCCCACCATACCTCAAAAAGGCTAATGTGCCGGGGGGGGGGCTAAGAACGCCTGTATCGTATCTCTTGCCCCACCCTCATGAGATCGGAGGGAAAACACACAAATTAATATTCGACTCCATAATCCCCCCTCAAATTTAATTAGGCCTATGTCTTCCACCTACCCCCCCCCAACACCACAACCAACGTTAGACCAAGTTACACCACTGACTACAGACCATAGGAACATTGGGTTGGTGACATTAGACAACCTTGTTTCCACTGATCAACCCAGTTTCCAGTACTAGATTACATTTGGGGACGATGAATGGAAAAACCGGAGTTCTCTTTTGCCGCACCATTCCATATCTGGGTCACCATTCATTACGTCTATGGTTCATTAATTGTCGTTCACTCTTTCTACGGCACAAAAGCCTAATTCCACTTCCTTGATGCATACATTCCATTTATAAGAGTTGTTGTGGAGTATTGAATTTCAGACACGAGTTAACAAAAAACCTCGGGGTATTTTTTTCTTTTTATCGATTTTTGGTGCAAGGTATAACGTGTGTGGCGTACAAGGAAAATGGTATGATGCTTGGTGTCAAAACCTCCAAAAGAAATGCCTGACAAAGTATCTAAGCATTATTTCTACTTCTTTCTGCATCCTCCTTTTTATTTTGATAATCTTCAAATGTTCTTGAATGGCTCAAGAGGTTGTAAAATGGAAGCCCCGCCACCCCCTCCAAAAAAATTATGGATCCGCCCTGGAATGGTTAGTATATAATCTTTAGACTGTCTGGAAGACAGTGGGAACGCTATATGAGTCAATTTATCCCTCGGTATATTATGGCTCGTATGTTGAGATACAAATTTCCAGTTATAAACTGTTACCCTTAGGGCCCTAATACCGCCGAAATTGACTTTTGAGACAACTTTTGGAATTAATATTTTTACGTCTTTCTAACATGATTTCACTTGGATGGAAACGCGGAGTGGTCACTCTAAGCTTCCGTACTTTTATCTTGTTTTAGTTTTAATGAGACTCTTTCTCTAGTCATTAAACAAGATACAATGTTTTCACTTATAATCAATCAGGATTCGTATAACAAGTAAACGATTGATTCAGAGACTACATTAAATCCATCTATAATGTGTATATACAAAGACGTCTAATGGCTAGTCTTTTCTCTGTTTGTGATATAGTTTGCAATCAGTTGTTGATTTACCATCAGCTCGTTAATAATTAACTATACACCCACCGTACTTCTCGTGATTCGTGGAGTGTGACATATTCTATAAAAAGATCTCGATTGCCATGCTCAGAAACACTCAGATAACAAGTCAAGCTTGTAAAGTGACGTCATTTCTCTTAGCAACAAGCCATAGTAATATCCCTCAGGTCATTCCAAATTTGATCAAGTCTGAACAATTTAAATAATTCGACTTTAATTCATTAAAAGTCTTCCTCTGTCTGTCCATGGTTATGCAAGCTTGGCTTTAACTCATTCGTTGATCGGGATCCACTCAATTTAAGTAAATTGAAGTATAATTTAGTAAACCCCACGCTTAAAGGGATTGCATATACGTTTGGTAATTGGAACCCACTGTTTGTTCCAATCCTGTATAGTTGTACATATATACCATAAAACTGACGCGTGAAAATTTAATTTCAAAAGGTGGTAGCCTTATTGAGATATTGCCGAAAATCTGGAGCGGTTATGTCCACGCAGGAAGAATAAGCCTCTGCAATTATTGGAATACACAATCTGAGAAACGTTACTGCAGTACGCTTCTCAGATTCAAATTTTGGGGGATAAAAAGTGATACATTTTTCCATAACCGCAGTACTTCGAAGTGAAAAGTTTTTCAAAATGCATTACACTATCCAAAACTGCTGTACTTCTTACCAAGTAAGTTTCTATTGCCATTAATTATCAGAGTCATTACCAAACGTATAAAGCCCCTTTAATTGACTTTATTAGGGTTTTGCAGAATGCAGTATGTATTAGCAGGCTATTTATTGCATGATAACACAAAATGCTGTATGTTGTAAAACTATGATTATCAACCGGGAGAACTGTCCGGAAGACATAAAATAACCTGATTAGAAGATAGCGAGGTACAAGTAGTAACGTAATCCCTTTTTTGTTATTACCATGCAATAATTGGATTTGTCCGTAGCTGTGTAAACGCAGCTTCTGAATTATAGGCAATATGGCCCATGGGGGCAGACTTTTGCAAGGAGTGTGAACGTAATTTGCAAACATGCTGGCTCAAATTCGAATGTTGACTACAGGCATTTCCCCCTGTAATCGTTTTTCATGTTCATTCCCACCCCCATGTGCAAATATAGCTGTACATTGGAGTGTAGCAGTCAAATAATCTTGCAAACAGCCTTTTAGACTATGCGGGGGGGGGGGGTGGGGTGGATTTGGTATCCTTTTAACATAATGAATGACAGGTAGGCCCCAGTGCAAACCGAAGGCTTTGATATTATACTATGCCAGCCTGCCCCGTCTGCCGGATTTTTTTCTTCCTACGAACTGTTTGTCCCCATACGGGAAATTAACATGGGCTGGAGGAGGAGGATTCAAAAGAGGGCGCTATCAAAAGAAGTTTGTACATAGTTTTCGCCGTATTGGGGGGGGGGGGGGGGGTGGCAAAAAGTTCGTAGGAAGAAACAAATCTCGCGCCCCGTCTACATTTGTTTGGAATGACTCAATAGGAATTTTCAAATTTAAAATAGGTTTAAACTAGACATATGAAGAACCATAAGAGCATAGGCCTATACACATCCCAACGACATGGCAAAATTGAAACATGATGACCAAAATCCCCATGAGGAAAAAAAAATCATCTCGAATTTTAACAATTCTGTTTGTGTTAAATACAATACTCAATCAAATTGAGTGATCATTTTTAAACAGGCCCTATGCATTATCTGATTGTCATGTAGGGAGCATTTTAATTTCAAAGGAACACTGCGGGAACTTGATCAGCTTAATATTGAGAGATCAAAGAGAAAATCTGTACGGTGAACGGAACATCGTGCGTGGTTCTTGCTCATTTTCGTTTTACTTTTGGAACCTTGATTGACTTCTACTGGGTAACCTTCACTGCTCCTTCTGACACTTAACACTATATGAAACAAAATCGCGCACGTTTGACTACACGCTGGACTTGCACATTATGTATGGGGGGATGGTGTCCAGGATTTCACTTTTAGGCTGGGCTATAGCCAACTGAGCCCTTTACAGTTAAAAATGTCAAATAGTTTCCGAAGGATGACCCATCCCACAGTTGTCATTGGATCCGTTTTCACAAACTATGGGGAGAAAAATTAAATTATTAAAATTGCAGGTGAGTATTCAATCAATGAGGATGGTCGTCCCGCAGCTTCCTAAAAGCTTGTAGTCAATAAGGGATTGAGGGCGTCATTTAAAAAGCATGGAGGGCTTCCGACAATTGAAACTAAAAAACGGTCATCCCGAAACCTCCAACTGTTCTCCTTCAACGATTTTTCTCTTTTCTGCCGTTCAATTGCAAACAAGTACATCTTTATAAATTCCAATGATTATGTTGAATATCTTTTCTTACTTCACTGATCAGCCGCTCGCTTGCAGTTTGTTGTCTTCTTTATTTTCCGTTTTCTTTTGGTATCAATGTTTTTATGAGTTCTAAAATAGCGCCACCAATAGTCAAAACATAACCGGTCACGTATCCCGACAATGCATCCTTTATAGCACAATGACTGTATCTCTAAACTGTGGCTGGCAAAACATGACAGTCAAATTTTAAAACATAATAAACATCTTAAAAATAAATGTTGATGTTTCAGTCAAATATTTCGTGCCACTGGATTGTTTTATGACAAACAAAATAAATGTTTCTGACGATCTTGCGTGGGTTTATGGGTGGCTCGTTCCTGCACTCTATGGATTCTACATCAAAGTCCGCCAATAATTGGGGGTGCTATGATTGTTCAATAGTGAGGCCCCTCTCGTGTACATCGCCGGTCGGCCATTTTCTTTGAGGAAGTTCACGAACTGCATGTAAAAAGCAATTGGTCGAGTTTTTGTACACAGAATCCTAGTTGACTGGCGTTAAGTACGTGATCTATCAGGCGATTTCCGGGTTTATTTGTTGGCAGACCGCTGACTTTTTTAATGCCACTAGTTTCTATGAAGTATAATCGTTAGAAAATGTTGAAAACGAGTATACGATTGGACAAGTAGCCTTCGTTGGGAGAGATTAGAGGTAAGTTTATTTATCTACAAAATGGAATAATAATGGACTTGAAATTCTTTAAATCTTTTTAGTTTTGGGGGTGTTTTTCAGTTTGTGACGTAGTGCTTGGGTATGCAGCTGTTTGGTGACCGATGACCACCTCATTCAATCTGAGGTCATTATTTATTGACACTTGTCGTGTGTCATATTGTCCATGGCATAATAAGATCGTCTGATGAAAGGTACGAAGTAATATTGGGAGGGAACAGATGGTTCAGCATTTGTTGATAAAAAAAAAAACAAATTTGGGCAGGCAGGTTGGCCCAGTCAGTCGTGACTGTCACTGTGTCAGTGGTTTCTTTCCCTATCCCTACCTGCCTTTCATTTCTGTTCTGCTGAGTCTGTGTGTCTGTCAGTCTGTGGATCCTGTTCTGGAGTGTTGGTTCAATCATGGAGGAAAAATTTGAATTTTCCTCCATGGTTCAATTCTCAGACAGGAGCCTTGCATGTAGATTCTGTTTTCAGTCCCTACACCTGACGGTGTGGTTTTTCCCGATTTGTTTTGGGTTTTTCCTCTCTCAATCACGTCTAAAAAGTAAAATTGAAATTTCTTCAAAAAGTCTTCTTTACAAAAGTTGGTTTAATGTTTAGGATGCTATGATTATTCAGATTCAGAATTAGACTGTAAACTGTGTTTATTTTATTAAGGAAAGCTCCATAATATATAGTAAAAAAAAAGTGAAAAAAAAACCAATGCAATTAGTACCACTAAAAAAACCTTGTGAAAAAAAGAAAAATTATTGAAAAACAAATGAGAAGAGAATTATTAAGAAGAATTAATAATTAAAGAAATTCGTTAATTACGCCATTTAATTAATGGAATTTTGTTGAATTTGTTTGAAAACTTTTTTTTTTTTTTTCATGCCACTCATGCCAATCGACCGCCGAATCCCGACATGCGAATCCCGGCCGGGACCGGGTCCAGTCAGTAAAAGTCATTTTCGCAACCATAGAAAACGACAAAACTTTCAGATATTAAAGACAGAATAACAATGTATATGTAATTTTTATTTTTTAATTAAGTATGTATGGTTAAAGTAAAAGAGTGATATTAGTCAAAACTTGTAATTTATTCAACTCCTCCAGCCCAGTAAAAACTAAAGCCAATTCAGGAAAAAAAAAAAAAAAAACATGAAGAGGGGATTCTCCGTCACATCATCATCGATTTTCCATCCATGGCACATCAGCGACAGCCAATCAGAATGCGAATTTAAGGGGGTGTGCCCAGCGCGTGCGCAGTAGATGCGGAACACAAATCTGGCAGAAAATAGCGGGCGCGATCGATGCGGATCTTCACATACCTACATAATATCAATCCAAAAAGATGCCGAATCCAACTACTAACTTTATACACTTTTCACTAGTATTTTAGTAATATGTCAAGAAATAAAACCATATTTTGGTACTTAGATGAGATATTAGTTTTGGTCATACTAAACTGCGTGAAAGAGTGGCGGTTTAAACTTTAAATAATACCGCCATAATAAGACCAAAGGCAGAGCAAGACTAAAACTAAAGAGACCAATGGAATTCAGTGTATTTACTAACGATGTGTTAGTCATATGCATAGACCTTATATAAAGTTTTGTAAGTTTGAACATGTTTTCATCCACAATGTATCTGTCTCTGTCAGTTGGTAAATATGATAAAAATGGGAGGGGCACCTGCTTTATAAATCTGATAAAGATGGGAGGGGCGCCTGCTTGATAAATCTGATAAAGATGGGAGGGGCACCTGTATGATAAATCTGATAAAGATGGGAGGGGCACCTGTATGATAAATCTGGTAAAGATGGGAGGGGCGCTGGAGGGGCACCTGCTTGATAAATCTGATAAAGATGGGAGGGACGCCTGTATGATAAATCTGATAAAGATGGGAGGGGCACCTGTATGATAAATCTGATAAAGATGGGAGGGGCGCCTGCTTGATAAATCTGATAAAGATGGGAGGGGCACCTGCATGATAAATCTGGTAAAAATGGGAGGGGCACCTGCATGATAAATCTGATAAAGATGGGAGGGGCACCTGCTTGATAAATCTGATAAAGATGGGAGGGGCGCTGGAGGGGCGCCTGCTTGATAAATCTGATACAAAAGGGGGGTCACCTGCTCAATGGTAAAAGCGTCAATGCTGTATTTCTATCAATAGGCCTACTATACTATTACATCAAATCAAAAAACAAGACAGCAATTAAATCAATTTATTGTCAAGTGAGCAACCGGATTTTTATTCTGAAAGCGATCATTGAAACAGAAAAGAACCCACAAATACTTGTAGCATTGGTTTTCATACCGTTTGGTACTGGTACACATAGCATACTCAGATTAAAAGTGGTCAATCAGGATGCAAAATCTTGCATCTTACAAAGACAAAGAGACTTGCATCCAGCTACATCTTCATTTCTCTTCATTACAATTTGTTTTGTGATTATGTATTAGACATCGCCATCTGTTGTTTCCTCTGCCCTTGTGGCTGAAATAGTATAGTGACTTCACTCAGAAAATACATTGTAAATTAGAAAACAGGTCTGTCGGGGTCACCACAAGGGTATAGGAGTGCACTTGAACTCAGTTGCATTGTTGATACTCTTATGTATGTACTGTATGTACAGTGAGTCTACACTTCACCACAGGTCTTGTAAATGTTGGGGTTAACCCAATACAATGCTGTCTTGGCCCTCTCAGGTTCCCATTTACACACCTGGGTTAAGAGAAGCAATTATGGTTAATTGCCTTGCTCAAGGACACAAGTGTCATGAACGGGAATCGAACCCACACTCCGATGATTCAACCATTAGAACCACACTCCGATGATTCAACCATTAGAACTTGAGTCCGATGCAGTAGACTGCTCGGCCACGACACACCAAACACTGCCTAAGTGTTCATGAGTAGCTTAAGAATAGAGTAACAACTCTTCAGTGTGTTTGAATGCACTTGATTGCAGACTGTTTGGGTTCTTAGGTTAATGGCAAGTGGTAGGTGTAATAATACATGTACTGGACTCCAGCTAGTGGTCCAGTGGGTATTTCAAGCCCTTCATTGGAAGTCATGCATGAGAACACAGTTATTTACAACCCCTTAGTGGGCTACAAATTAACATGTTGCCACGGTAATCAAGGCAAACCATCAATGTGAATCAGTGGACGGTGATCAATGAAGCATTTTGTTTTCTGGAAACATAAATCAAGTTATTTTCATAAGTGATAGGGCCTACGTACTTTTTGTGTATATTTAACACAATGTGATGCAGACTCAAAGTTCATACTCTTGATAACATTGTGTCTGAATTTAGTGGCTGTGGCTTGATTAGCCATGTCATTATCATTGAAGCATAGGATGCACATACCAGCACCCATAAAAACAGCCACAGCCACCATTTAGACACAACCCAATCAATGGAGAGGGTTTCATAAAAATACAAAAAACATTCTGACAATTGGCTTGCAAAATTAACTACTCTAAATATTTGACAGGACCCAAACTTCCAGGGACAATGTGGACAGAAAAACAGGTGATAGCTCTGAGTACTTGCCAAAAATTAGTCTTCTCTCAAGCTGTTAGTTTAAATGTTGTATATCTTTCAAGCTTTTTGGCGTACTATCTACAGTGAGTAACACTTCAAGGAGACTAGACAGCTCTTTGATATGAAAAAAATCCCCCCCAATAAGCAAGTTTACTGAACGTGGATTTCTTACACATTGTTGGTGACTACTGCTTCATGTGATAAAAAAATTGTATAGAATTCGGCAAGGTCAATTTTATGGTTCATTTCTTGGTGGGTGAGTCAGTACTCCATGTCCCCATACAGTATCTATAGGATATAAAGTTGTTATTGTTGAGTTTGAGTGTATCGGTTCTAACAACTCCTACAACATACCAATTCTTTTACTGCATTATTACTGGTTTATGTTTTTACAAGTGTATTTGTTGTGCAGGTTTTTTCAAGCCTCAGCAATCTGTCATGCTACATGTTCCAAATAGAAACTAAACAGGGGAACCTAGGTTTAGATCGAGACCATAACAAGGGGTACAGAATTGAGTCAACACTAATGAGAGCGTAGGAGTAATGTCAGGAAACATGGTAATCCTGTCATAAATGGGGAGGTTCCATTTGTATGTCACACACACACATTGAACTTGTTTACAAAACTTACACTTTATACAGTTTGAACTCTTTGGACATGTTAAGACTGAAGACATCAAGGTTTGAATCAAGCAGGGTGTACACTTTAACTTTTTCAGTGACTAGCCAGTGGAACCAGTTTAGCACAACAAATCCATATTTCAATCATATGAAATAATGAATGCTTTTCAACACTGAACTAGCCAGCTGGACCACTTGGAGAGAATTTTGACTGGTCCTCTGTGTTTCAACTAACATTTGGCAAGCGGACTACTGCTAAGGAAGAACGCTGTCTCAATGTTGTTAACAAAATATTTCTCAAAAGAGTGTTTTGAGTTAGTGGATTGGTAATCTAGTGTTGAAACATAATATACCGTCCCTCAAATGATTGTCATCGCTTTAATTTTTTACAAGAATTGTTTTTTGGGGGGAATGATTTGGTCTCATCAGTTTTGCAAAGCAAATGGTGGAACATGTTTTGTGCTCATTTAATGCAATATTGAGTACTCTGCAAATGATGATTTTTTAGTAGCAACTGTATTTTGTGTTGAATTTTGCTAAGCCGTACAAGGGAAAATGTTCACAGTCATTAAGATAATTAAAATTGTTGATTCTTCATGTTCGATGGGCAATTCAACAAGGTGTGTTAACAATCCCCTTCACGTGACCATAAAGTTCAGGGTCTTTCGAAGTAAACCATGTTCATCCTCTAGGTGTGTTTGAATTTACGACCATCAAGTCACTAAGCAAACAGTTGACATTTACAATGTAAATGCACTTTGTACTGTGTGTTCTGAGTTGAAGAGATCAACAAGGTACATGTACATTTGTAAACAGTACTTTCAAATACATGTATATAAGGTATTCATTATTTGTATTCATAAAATAAGGTATTCATAAAATGTGTAAAAAAATATTGGCAAAACATTCTATGTTTGAATTCTTTTCACATTTTTGAAATTGTTTTTCATTATTGATCATGCTTTACTGTAGTAGTACTAACTGTCATCGGACTAACGAACTATCAGGGTTCTCCTCAGGTTTTTTCAAAACTGTGGGGCATTCTGGGCACAAATTTTGGGATCTTTGGTCAAAGCGCGCTGAATTGAAAGGAGGTCCTTGGACTGTTTTCTACTTTTAGTTTTTCTTGGTTTTCAAAGCCCTACTGTGCAATTTGGAGCGTTCTATATCTTTTTCTTTTCATGTTTTTTGTAAAACTACTGTAATATAAAGAAAAGAAAAATATAGATATATTTTTGTTATTGCATATTGCCCGAATTTGTTTGATTGCCGGAATTTTTGCGTATCGGCACGCGATTTTTGCGTATCGGCCTGTTACGCTAGGTTGTGGGGAGGTTGTGGGGAGAACCCTGCAGACCATTATAACTGATTGTATAATGCATTTATATTGTTCAATGAGAGTTACCTTGAGTTGCAGTGTACATGTACATGTAGCTACAGCCTACATGCATTCAAAGCATTCTTAATCATGGTAACATTTTCCAGCAAGTTGAACAACCATTTCGTCACTGTTTTCACGAAGAGGCAATTTAGGCCATTCCACAAAACTTTCATGTTTGGAGAAATCCACGTTTGAAGTTAAGCTATTTTTTAAATCACTGTTTCAGACACTGTTTTTTATTGAAACGCTGACATTTTTCCAAGCGTAAAAGTGGAGATCTGAAACCATTCAACTGCATTGGTGCTTGGTGGATCAACTGTGCACAAAACAAATGGTGGATCAACTGTGCACAGAACGAATGGTGGATCAACTGTGCACATAACTGTGCACAGAACCATCTACAACATTCAAAACCATGATAATGAATGGTCATACAGGGTTAACATGGAGGGTTAACATTTAAATAATTTTAGTTATAGAACACATTTGGTGCAGGTGGACGTGTCCATGTACAACAGTTGTAGTTTTGAATTATTGCCTTCACTCAACATTTATTGCGTTCACTCGACATTTATTGATAAAATCTGAGAAAGATGGTAGGGGCGCCTGCTTGATAAATCTGATGCCTTTTAAAAACTGCAAATTTATCACTCAGAATTGATCACTTATAAAAGGACTCAGTAAAAACGTTGTCATTTTCAAGTGAAGGCCGAGAAGAATGCGAACTCACATCTTTTGGTTGTGTTGTTTGCACACTGCACTTAAATGTTGACGTCTTTAAATAAGCTCAATGACCTGGGCCCAATTTCATAAAGCATGTAAAAGCACAAAAACTTGCTAAGCGCAGAAAACTCTTGCTTAGGAAAAATAGATTACCTGTCAAAATACCATACAGTTACCATTTCTGTGACTGTTACTCCACTCATTTATTGCTTAGCAAAGAAACTTGCTTAGCAGAATTTTGTGCTATTAAAACAGCTTTATGAAATCGGGCTCAGCAAGTTGTGAGAGAGATTACTGAATTCTTGATGGACATTTATTCATGCTTGGAACCAATTCTCTTTATTACTTCTGCTCTCTGTGTGTTTCTAACCCCTGACATCTTTATATGGAAACAGGAGCGTCTGATAAATAGGAAGTGAAAGTCTTGTATCATGGCCGTTGAGTTTCCGCTCACCAATCCAACTGAATAATGGAACTACGCAGTTTGTTAATAATTGAAATTATTAGACTTGAATACCAGTCAATCTCCGATAATCAGCATTCTAAAGAAGTGTCCTGCTCTGATGTGAGGTTACATTCAACTCAATCAAATATCTTAGACGATATTAATTTGGTGCTAGTCCATTCACTGTGATTTTAATTCTTGTAGAATGGTGCACTTTTACACACATTATGTATGGTGAATACATGTAGGTTGATGGAGGAGTGACTGATGCAAGTTTCTTCCGGGGCTTGTCACAGGAAATCCTGTGTAAAAGTTACATGTAAAGCCACTGACATACAATGGGTTATTAAAAAAAAAAAAAAAAATTCCAATAGAAATTAACTCTAACCCTAACCACCCCAATTTATCCCCAACCCATCAAAATCCAACCGCGTATTTTGTTTGATTATGTTGGATTGAGGACTGCACTGATTTACTTTACATGGGATCTGGCAAACCTCCATAATCAGAGTCTAACAGTTTGTGTGTTGATTTACTACATGTGTATGATGTTGGAGATTATAAAAATTGTTTCAATCTGAGACACATGTACATACAGTACTTCCTTGTAGTCAGCTACATAAAAAAAGTAGACATTAAATGAATGCTGTTTACAATACTGTGTAGCTAACCCTTGGGTTTATAGCCGCTGTACACATGTGTAAAAACAACAGTGAAAAAAAATTGATACCAGATTCACATTGTTTGAGTAATTTTTGGGAAGTGTGATTCATAATGACCCAATCTCATTTTTCTACCCCCTTTTACTGCAGATTTTATGGTGGGTTGGGAAACCAGTAGCTTCTGTGCATCTGAACACTCCCCCCCACAATGCCTCCCCCACCCCCGCCGGCTCCGGCGCCCCCACCCCCTCCCCCTGCCAATTTTAGTGCTCCTCCACCGTCATCCAAAAAAGGTCAGAAAGAAAGAGGAGCATTGCTCACGGACATCCATAGAGGGGCAAAACTGAAAAAGACTGTTACCAATGATAGAAGTGGTCCAGCTTTAAGTAAGTATAAGATTGTAATTGACCATATTTTTGACCGCGTGAGGGCGCTTTCTCCAGGGAATGTCTTGCATCACAATTACAGTTTCATCTTATTTAAATTGCCTGTATGTAATTTTCTTGCATCATTGACGAAAAACATAAACATAATAAAAACAAAAATGAAAAAAACCCCGTTTGTTTACTTGTTTTTCATCACGTAAAAATTGGTCCACAAACGCCCTCACGCGGTCAAAAATACGGCGAATTGTTTACCATTCAATAAGTACTGCGAAGCTTGAAACAAACAGAGAGACTCAGCATGGCTACTCACGTACCTGTTAACTTTCAATTTTGGGTTCAATGAAGAAAAAATTGACTAGAACAGGATTTGAACCTGCGACCTCAAGATTAATGTGCTGTCGCTCTACCAACTGAGCTCTTTGATAGCCCTAATTTTTGCAATCTTCCAATTTGGCAACATCTTTGTCTGGGGTGTTTACCTTTCATAAAATTTGCTAGTACATGTAGTAGGTTAACCAACTTTTCAAAACTGCACAGGTTGTAATGTTATAGACCTTATGCATTGACGTCATCCAGCCGCCATCTTAGAGGTAAAACGATGACGAAACAATCGAAACGCACAGATTTGTACGCGCGGCGCACAGGATTGGCCAATGAACGACCTCCTTTTGACCTCTAGGCGAGGGCGCCCTACTGAAATGACATCATGTGCATAAGGTCTATTGTCCGCATTATATAAATATGGAAATTTAGTTTCCATTTACGCATTAAATAGGCGTGTGAATTCTTAGCGTTTTTCCTGGTTTCAGGATTTTCTCAAAATCTCCTTGAGCCTTCAACTTTTCTTGAAAGAAGTAAAGCAGTCATTAAAGGGAGAAACAAATAGTCCACGACGTGTCCAAACCTATCGTTTTGTCTTCTTGTTGGTGCCCAGATCTGTAAACCTCCTGAATTGTAACATCTAAGAGGTTCTGAGTCTAGAATCTAGGTCTGCAAGCCATTTTCCAGGAATTGTCACACTTGTCAAATCTCATCCCTGATTAAAAACAAATATAGTCGAAAAGTTTTATCTTGACGGACAGAATTCAAGGACTTCATTTTGTTTCCTCTTACAGATACAAAGAATACTGGTGGAGGAGGTAGGCCAGGAGGAGGTGGAGGAGGTAGACCAGGAGGTGGAGGAGGAGGTGGAGGAGGAGGTGGTGGAGGAGGAGGTGGAGGAGGAGGTGGAGGTGGGATGCCAATGAGTGGGGGTCTCTTCAGTGGAGGTATACCACAACTCAAGAAAACTGGTAGATTACCAGCAGGCTCAGGTAAGGAATAATAATATAACCCGTATTCAACTGGTACGCTAATATACTTCATCAACTTCAGCTCGGATGTGTATTTGTTGCTGTATAAACCCTTCTCAGATGACAACATTATTTTATCCCTTGCCATGCTGAAGTGCTCACACGCACACACCTTACTAGAACTGCGTGAACATGTAATTTGAAACTTAATGCTGGATTGCACTACGCATATATTGTAGGCCTGTTTTACGTTCGCGCAGAATTCCAGCATGGGAGACCCTCCAGTGTTGCTATAGAATTGTGACGTCAGTGAGAAGGTTCTCTTGTTAAGGAGCTAGGTTTTGTTCATTTGAAGTTGTTAGTTGACTTTCATGAATACAACTGAACTCATTTTCTTGTGTCCATCTCCTCAGGACCCAAGCCATCAGCAAACCACATAGGTAACAGTGCTCCCTCGTTAGGAAATGCTAAGAAATTTGGTTCTTCACAACCTCCAAGACAAGGGATCAATCAGAATGCACCTGCTCCAGGACGTCTACCTGGAGGGAGTCCCTTTCAAAATGCTGGAAGGCAAGAACCCCCCTCCCCGAAGCTTCCAGGTCGTCCATTTCAAAATAAACCTACAGTGGAGGACTCAAATAACTCACAGAGTAAACCAGCGTGGATGAACAATAGAAGCAATTCAAATATAAAAGGTGTCAACTCAGGTGGTCAGTCGGGAGGAGCACCACCTCCCCCGCCTCCTCAACAAAGTAAACCACGCCCTCCATCAGTTGGGTCGATGCCTCCCCCTCCCCCACCAGGAAGAGGGAATCAAAATGGTAGACAGAGAGATCAAGCTCCTGCTAGACCCAATTCAGGACGACCTCCAGCACCACCGCCAGGTCGGCCTGTATCGCAGGGAAGAATGGCACCACCTCCGCCTCCCCCTGCGAGAGAACCCCCTCCCCCAGCCAGACAGCCTCCCCCTCCAGCCAGGCAACCCCCTCCTATTCGAGACCCTATGCAGGATTGTTCACCACAGTCAAATGGGCCAACATTTGGAGCACCGCCCCCACCTCCACCCTCAAGGGGTCCTGTTGGTGGTAGACCTCCTCCACCACCAAGGACAAGTGATGTTGGATCAAGACCATCAGCAACGCCACCCCCTCCTCCCCCTGCAAGGAATACAGCTCGTCCATCGTCTGGTACCACGGCTCCTCCCCCAGTGCCTACATCAAACAGACCGCCTCCATTACCACCCTCAAGGGTTAGTGCACCACCCCCACCACCTCCTATGAGGGATAGACCGCCCTCTATTATTGGCAATAGTGTAGGTCTCGGAGCGCCGCCCCCTCCCCCTCCAAGTAGAAATGGACGACCATCGACCTCATCACCTCCTGTCATCACTAATAATAACGGATACGGTGAGTGTAAACCAATCACCCTCTCTGATTCTATAATACGCTTTGTAGGACTGGATTGAAGGACTTAACCTGCTGAGTGACTTTAATCTTCAAAAGCTCCTTGCAGAAATAACCTGACCAGGCCTCGATTTCTCAAAGCACTAAGATTCAAGATGAGTTGTCAATATCACCATAGTGACATCACACTTTGTATTGTGACATCACACTTTGCTTAGCGATTAAGATTGATACACAGCTTAACAGTGATTGATACACAGCTTAAGATCAATCTCAAATTTGTGAAATCGGCCCTTAGGAGACTGAGACTGAATGTTTAAATTGTCAGCTACGGCTATGACTATGGCTGGATTGCCACGTTGTTCTGCATTGAAGTATAGGACGTCCTTGGCAACACCCTTAGCCATAGCTGTAGCCGCCAATCCGGATACAGCCTAAGTAGGATGTTGGTTATAGAGAGTCTAAGATGAGGGTTGTACATGTACATGTAGAGTTCATCTCCTCAGCTCCACTTAACATGATGCTGTGGTTCGGGGGTTTGAAGTAATTACATTGAGTGGTTTGGCATCAGATGACTCATATTAAAGGTTTCTTTCAAACTTATGTCCACGCCAAAAAGAGCATTGATTCTTTTCTTTTTTTTACCCGGCATTTAAACATGGTGGGTTCATCAACAGGCCTGATACTTCCTGGAGGCAACGGAGGCAATTGCCTTCATTGCCCCTGGTCACTGCCTTGATGCCCCTGGTCGTTGCCTCAATGCCCCTTCCATGTTCCAATACAAATTTACAATTTCCTCATAGAGGCACCCTTTACTAAGCAGTTAACGCCTTGTTCCCTTGCCCTTTAAAAACGGAGCATCAGGACTGCCTTAAGGATTCTGTACGTCAATCACTTGAAGACCTTTGAGGCTTACCACATTTTATGGTTTTAAAATCTTACATTACCTGTGTTAAGTGGCAGGTCAAAATTGTAGAATGTAGATATATTTGTTTTTAAGGTGTCCATGCGGGACTTCAATTGTCTGGTCTTATACTGAATCATATCCTGGAAAGAAAGGAAAAAATCCTGCTGAGACTTTTACGTCTCAAAAGTATGTCTCGTTTGTTATTCTAGATACTAGATATTACTTACATAGCTTTTCTACGTTTCAGTCGTCGTAATATGTTACCAAACCACCTGGTTTTTTTTGGTGATTGTCGAATACATGTATCATGGCATCTTGTTTGTCTAGTCACATGACCAGAGCACATTGGTCACATGACCAGAGCACATTGGTTACAAGACCAGAGCACACTGGTCAAAAAAAGCATGTATCGAATTGACTCAATCTCAGAGCTAATACTACTCAAGAGAGATCTAATTGTGGCAACTACAAACGTACTACGATTATTTACAAAACTGTATCCAGCAAACCATGATTGAGAGCTTCAGTGGTGAGGGTACATATTAGCAATGAAATTTTATCAATGTTGAACTGGGAATTGCTAATGCAGAGCTGTAAGGGTCTAGTTTGTTGACTTTCTTTTCACTATGAGGTGGATGTTAACCTTCCAATGGAATTCTTTGAATATGTGACCTTAGTCGTCATCCTGTGTACAACCGTACCAGGAAATGATCAGTGTAAAAATACAATGAATTCCTGCCAACACGTACACATACATGTAACTACAGGGAACTATTACATGTACATTTAAATAATGTACATGTAAGGGTTTATGTTGAACACAATAAATGTCCATCCATGGATGTGTGCACATTCTTCACAATAACACCTTGTTATTGTTTATGTGTGGAGCTTCCTGTAACAAAAGATTCAAAGGGTTCAACAAAACCCATTTCCCATTTTGTGATTCCCCTTCCAAACCCAAGTACCCATTTTTTCAACATGTAGGTACTTACCCATGCTCAACTTTCCACCTTTTCAATGAAAACCTATAAATGCATGACTGTACTCTTAGTTTGTTTGATATTAGTTGAACTCCTTTTTTGTGTGGGGATTTTGTATGATGGTGTTTGAATGGTATAATATCCTTAACATGATAACTTGGTGACTCCGGATTTTCGTACTTCCTTGACAATCTTTTTTGTTTTTTTAACTTAAATTTTACTGTTTTTATACCGAGCTGTTTACATAAAGCTTTTTTCTTTTTTAGGATAAATAAATGTAAGAATTGAATTGACTTGACAAGAGCAACGTGCTTCCCCTTCTTGCTGTTAAAGATGAAGTTGAGTTATCCATACATTTGAAATTTAAATCTCCATAAATGTTTGTTTTGATTATTTCAGATGATTCGTTTGAGAGCCGTTTTAAGTTCAGATCATCAGATGAGTTTCCGCAACCTGTATCTTACACACCGTCAAACAAGACGTATCCCAGTAAATCATTAGCAAATAGACAAAGTAAGTATTGTACCCCGACTCCCATGATACAAAATATCAGGACCCAATTTCATAGAGCTGCTTTAGCACAAAAAGTAGCTAAGCACAACAAAATGTCACTTACCGGAATAAGGTTACCAGCCAAACTACCCTGTCACACGTACAATTTATGACTGGTATCCTGCTCATTTCTGCTTAGCAGACAGTTGTTAAGCAATATTTTCTGCTTAAGCAGCTCTATGAAATTGGGCCCAGATCACCAAATGCCTGATTTTAAATGATTAAATTGATTTGGGTCCATTCCTTCAATGATCACTACAAGGGAGATTTCAATATGCAAAGTGATTTCATCAGTGACTTCATTTTCAGAAGTTTTTAAAAGGGTGAGAGAATTGATTCAATAATTGAAGTAAGTTTGGCTGTGTTTGCTTGTCAGAGCGGATGCTAACCGGTTTTTTTTTGACATGACTGGAAGAAAAACAAAATACAAGTTAAGGAAACATGAACCACACAAATAGTTACTGTAATCTTGTATTCCTATCATTTATTTGTTTGTTTGTTGATTTTGGTTTGTTTTTTTAATTGTTAGAAATATTCCTTGTTATTAGAAAGCCTTTTTTCAAACTCTTGCCTTATCATATTCGAGGCCATCCAACAGACAGAAAGTTGTTTTTCTTGTTTTTTTCTATTTCCTTATTTTCTCTGCCGCTGGTCTCAGAAACCGCAATGCTATCAATGATTTACAGACAGGGAAATCAAACATCGTAAACAATGCTTATGCTTCCAAGCAGCTTCATTTATGCCAAGTCATTTGACATTCATAATACAAGTCACGTCCACTTATGCAATATCATGCAATTTCAGAGGCCGCATCCAAACCATGTTTTGTTTTGAGGGCTGGTAAGTGGTTACCCTAAATAAATTCAAGAAAATAGTTTTAGCAAAATGAATCTATGACAAAATAACATTGGGCACCATTGACAGACGCTGTGCGCTACTTACCAGTAGACTCGGTTTATTACACATCGGAGCAGTTATCAGAAAAGGCAGTAATAGAGGATGGTGAGTGTGTAGTGCATGTTGAGGCCTGAGTGCATGGAGACACAAGACGATAAACTTGGGTTAAAATCAAATCAGGGCTCCAGTTAGGAGGAAAAACCCACCAGACCGCAGGGCTGGGATCTCAAAGTTTTTACTGGACCAGAGTTTATTTTACAAGACCAGAATCAAAATGAGAAAACAAACTATCTACAGTTTAAAAACACAATAAACTGTTTTTATTGAACAAACACAAAGAGAAGATTTATCGCACTTGTTGGTAAGTATACTTCGATACTCAACAGAAGAGAAAAAGATTTCATCAGACTCAAAGTCAACATTTGAAAAAACAAAAAAACAAAACAAAAATAGTGCACAGTGAGTTATTGTTATTCAATTTAAAAATAAAAACACAAGACCACCGGAATGTTCAGTCCTGAGTTTCCTGGCCCGACACTAAGGCCCTTTTCGAAACGACCGGCTTCGGCTTCGGATTCGGCTCAGGCTAGCTAGGCCCTTCAGTTGTTTTGACTATACGCGTGCTATGCGTTCAGGGATTCAGACGAGAGAACGGAGCCTGAGCCGAATCCAAAGCCGAAGCCGGTCGTTTCGAAAAGGGCCTATGATCACTGGCCTCGGGCCTGTGGTCCAATGTCAATTTCGAGCCCTGGACATGTGAGTTAACAAAATGTCAAATTTATTTCAGTGGGAATTTGATTGAAACAATATGGATGAAAAGTCCTCATTGAATTAGTAAATTTTCCTCGGTGGCTTGTTGATTTCTAGGTAAATGTTTTGGCTACAGGGATGCATGTATCGTCAGCATCTTTAAGTGAAGAGTTAAGATCTGCATGTTGTAAGATGTCAACTGTGTCTTAACATGCCTGGATTCACATTTTGAGACGTCTTGAGAATTTTGTCTGCGTGTGATCTTTAAAAGTTACATGGAATTTTGTCTGCATCTTGGTTGCACTTACAATGCTTGTTGGAATGGTAGAAACCGTAACAAATACACAATACAAACAGACAGATTTTCCACACATTTAAATCTAATTTTTAAATCCTTGTTTTTTACCAACTTGCTCCGCAATGAAACTATGCCAAATTATATATTTTGTGTTTATGTTTAGTTGCCAATGTCTGCTGGCTGTATTCTGTTTTTGGCAATGTGCCTCTTTTGGCATTATATAAATAAGTTCATGCACAGTCACAGCAATATCCCTTAACAGTGGTCCGCTGGTGAAATGCCAGTTAAAACACCTGAGGACCAGTCAAAATACACTTCAAGTGTTCCGGCTGGCTAGTTCAGTGTTGAAAAGCATCCCTATTTCTTGAAATACGGACTTGTGAAAAAGCTGATGGACGAGTGAAATAAGCTAACTGGTCCTGCTGGCCAGTCACTAAAAATGAAGTGAATGAGTGAATTGCTACATTTCTTCCCCCAAGTTCCATGTTGCTTGCCCAATTTGAAATTTCAAAATGTGTTATTCTGAATTTCTGTGCAGTAAATACTGACTCCCAGTTGGACAGGAGACCAGGTAAACTTCAAACTGACCATGTGCTGTTTGCTAAATATTTCATTTCATGAATGAACACATTGTCAACGTCATGATCAAGCATTGCGTTCTCGTTGGTGTTATAAAACATTGCCTGCACAACAACCAGTTCCATTCATCCATCCCCAACTCCTAACAGCTTTTGTCCCAGTCACTTGAGTTTAACTTTGTCTGCAATGTGAGAATGACCATTGAAGTTCAGGGCCCAATTTCATCAATCTGTTCAGCAGAAAATTCTGCAAAGCAAATTTATTTGCTAAGCAAGAAATGAGTGGGTACCAGTCACAGCAATGGTAACTGTGTGGTATTTTGGCTGGTAACCTATTTTTCTTAAGCAAGAGTTTTCTGTGCTTAGCAAGTTTTTGTGCTTACATGCTGTATGAAATTGGGCCTAGGTCACCCAAAGGCCCAACTTTATAAAGCTGCTTAAGCACAAAAAGTAGCTAAGCACAAAACAACATTTATGCTTACCAGATTTGGGTTTTGCTCAGCAGAAATTTTAAGCAATGTTTTGTGCTTAAGCGACTCTGTTGGAAAGTGTAACAAGAGTTGTGTTTATGAGCTCTAAACCCTTAAAAACAACAACCTTTTGACTTCTGTGTTCCTACCGTATGTAGGGGTGAGTAGTTCAGGGATGAGGTTGTGTGGGGATGAGGTTGTATAGCATAAACTACGTGCTGATACTTCATTGAATCTTAGCCTGAAGTGTCTGATGGTTAATGTTATACTACTTTTATGCTACATTAATGATACATTCATTGACCTTTGCCAGACAGCATTCTGTAATTACAGGTTTCCTTCAACCTACTTTTGATAATACGAGCAGACAGCATCCCTGAATGTCCTGAATGTCAAGTCATATTCTTATTGTTGAACTGTTGATTTAGTACATACGCTGTAAATCCAGTTGTCACGCTGTAACTTCATGTAGTTGGCGCTTCCATTGACCTCCCCTTCCCCTCTACCCCCACCCCTACCCCGTAACCACAGTATGTGTAACTCCACACAGTCAATTCCATATAAAACCACTTCATGTTCAATTGTCTACACATGTTTTTATTTCATCAGCCTTCACCCTCAGTCAAAAAATGAAGTACTATGCTTTGAGTTCAAGACATCATTTTCAAAAACCATTTTTATATTAGACTTGTTAGTTTTTGTAAAACTATACGTTGCAGTAGCTATTTACATTTTCGTCATTTTTTCAGCAGTGTTACACTTCAAGGACATGAACCGTGGACCTTTTCACAAAACTTGGCTTGGCCTCTGGCTCTGGCTTGGGCCTCCGGCTCTGGCTTGGGCTCCATCATCAATTTTGCAGCAGTGTACATTTAGTATGGTGTTTCCAAACATCAAACGAAGCCTGGAGCCGGAAAAGGAGCCTAAGTTTGGAAAACGCCCTTGGTTTACATTTCTGCAATCTCTAATCTTCTTGTATTATTTCGTTTCTTGTAGGTGGAAAAAGAGCTCCACCCCCTGAACCTCCCCACTAAGGCGATGAAGATTGGAAGAGATAGTGAAGAAAGTCTTTGAGTCTAGCAGACTGATGATGGCAAGCAGATTACATCACGTACCCAGTCCATGACACAGTAACTTCACTTACTAACCACTTCACGTCGGTATTAAACAAATCTTTACTGTGCCTCTGCACGGTACTATTTTCAGAACTTTTCGGAACTTCCGAGGCAATATTTTGTTGTTGACTTGTTGTTGAGAATATGGTTGTCACAATGAAACTCTGACTAAATAAAGTAAAAACAAACGTCATCATGAAATGCACCGGAATTTTTCATTCTGTTTGGAGAACTTATGGAATGTCTTACCGTGAATCGGCCCGAAACTAGGCTGATGATCCAACAACTGTGTGAAGCTTACTGGAAGCTTTCTGGCTTTTCCACGCGTACAACATGTTGTCAAGATACCGCATGCTTGATCGCCAGGCATCTTCCAACTTGCACTGTTCAAAGAAACACTTTTCCAGTTCATCATACAGACGTAGGTCTCTGGCACCAAATGCGGACACCTTGCATGTCTTTTGAATCGGGCATCGAACACATCTGTTCCTCTTAGGAGACCGTGGAATTGACTTTGACGGTACCTCCACCACTTTCTCGTCGCTCCATTTCAATGACGAAGTGTTTACCCGATGGCAATGTCCTCCTTCACACTTATTTCTGCACATTCTATAGTGATCGTTGTTATGATTGAGACTGATCTCTTGTCTTTATGCATCAAGGATACGGTTCTATCCGGGCTGGTCATCTTATTGAGAAGAAGAATAAAGTGGTTTTGCGGTCAATATTACTTCTAGAAATCTAACCCCTATTCTTGAAGATCAAACCAACAACCTCTCCCCCTTCCACCCATTCCCCTGTGATCCTTTCTAAAATGACCGCTGTAATTAAGTTCAACCTCATTACCAAGCAAACCTAAAGCACAGCATTTTCAATTTTGCTGTGGAAGTTTTGAGTTCTAAAGTCTGTATTTTATTAATTTGAATTATAAGTTTTTGACAACAATTTGTGGGAGACTTTGGAGTGATATCACATCTCTCTTGTTTACTTTTTGATGCCTTGATTTATACAAGAACATTCCAAGATGATTTTGTAATGACACACAGAGTTCATAAACTAGTGTCATGAAACGTAGGTGTGGTTAGCTTAATCCTAACTCATAGTGACTCCATCCTATATTACCCTCCAATCAGATCAGTGTGTTCAAACAGAGGCTGGGAGGATAAATAGTCTGGCCCCTACAATAAAATAAGAATTGTAAGAATCTATGTCATTGTGAAGACGGGAAACCTGACCAAGGGATAACATCAGATGCTAGGTCCGATTTTTGCCGATTTGACCCCCAACAATTAGATTTAAATTATAAATAGCTATTTTTATAGATTCAAGAAAGTTACAAGCTTTCATTTGAGGTATTGCACGAAGAAGAACAAATCTGCCATTGATTAATGGAATTATTGTCGGGATCCTTTGTCTCACATCCATCAACTATGTACAAATATTGTTGCATGTTTGTGCCCTGTTTGTGCAGCAAAAGTTTTTGTATGTTTTTCGTTTTGAAATGACATCATTGTCAAAGTTCGTAATGTTTTACAAGAAATATTCTGCAAAAATCGGGCCATGCAACTTTGAAGCTGGTTTTCCTCAAATACATGTTAAGCAGGTTTTATTGTTTGGGGTGTAAACCCTCATACTAACTGATTCAATCTAACTGGTAGCCTTAAGCAGGCTGGCGTAATTTTCTGCGGAGCTCGTCTTTAAATTTGATCCCCGTTCATGTACAAAATGCACCAATATTTTTTTAAGAGATAAATTATGAGGGGTACATATATGATTAAGTAGTAATATTCTTTTAATATTATTTTCTTCCAATGTGTAATAATTTAACACTCAATTTTTGTTCAGTCCTTCAGAATATTGTAGGTTTAGATTTTATTATTAAGTAAGTTAACCTTTGACACTCTACAGGAAAATTCAAGTTATAATTATGAATTTCATTATCAATCTTGGTTGCCCTTAAGTTTGAAGATTTCACATTGAGTGGCGATTGTCTACTTAACAATCTGTTCTCAAATTCATAAAGCACAGAATAATCATGCTTAGCAGAAACAGGTTACCAGACAACATGCCATACAATTTACAATGCTTCGACTGGTACCCCACTTATTTTTTGCTTAGCAGTTTTTTTCTGCTAGACAGCTTCATGAAATTGGGCCCTGTCAGAAAGCTATCCTAAATGTGCTTAGACATTGATGGATCAGGTGGAAGTGGGGGAGGGGCAAAGTGGAGTCACGCCACCCCCTACCTCCATTTTCATCACCATATCTTTTGAGGGAAGGGGTTGGTTATTTTCCGTCACCATATTTATTCCTCATTTTCTAAATTCCAACCCTCAACTGGAACATTGCTGTTATGTAATCAGAATTTGTAAATAACTATCAACTCAAAATAACCCAAGTTTGTGAAAAAAATCCAGTTTTATACAATTTTGAGTTAAATAACCTCACTGCACATTTAACATATGTAGATACACAAGTACAGTGTAGAGGGATGGTATACTTCAAAACCTGTAAGGTGATTGGTCAGTTATGACTTGATTTTGAAGGTTTTGATTGGTCAATGAGAAAACTTCTTTGATCAACGCAATTTTTCCATTGAAGTTCCTATAATGCACATTATGCAGCCCTTGTTGCTTAGTTGATACACATGTTGCTAATCAATAGAAATAGTAATGCCCTCACCGGTACCCATATTCATTGTACTCCTTGATGTGGGGAAGAAATTATGGGTGTAATTTTTCAGTGAAGAATTAATACTTAATTAATATTTCATGTACAAGAACATAGTGCATACTTTGAAGTTATTAATTCAGGAAAATGTGGTAAGTGTAACTTTGCCATCATTTAGTTTGAGTTGAATTAAGACCTTATGCAATAATTATTCAGATTATTGCAGAATATAATCATTATCTTCCATTACCAGTTAATCATAGTTTTATAGGTTCTTTATTTCTGTATTTTTAAACAATTCAAGATAGATTACCCTTTGTCAAAAAAATATTTCTCGTTGATAAAAATTACTAAAACAAAAATCATGGAAAAATTACTGTAGACGCTCGAAGGGTAATCAGGTTTTTTCATTTGTTATTTTCTTTGAAATTTTGTTTGGTTTTGTCGAATAAAAATATTTAGCCCAAAATATTGTTAGGAAAGTAAAGGCAAAGGGTCAGAGGTTAAAACTGTAACTTATGTTAATAGATCGTCTCAAAGCTTGATAACCCCTAGTGACATTCATATTTTAAAGGTAGGGTTGTAGATTGATTTTTGTCAATTTAATGCTTTTTCATCGGCAAAACTATAAAGAAAGATAAAGTATGGATGAAAGTTCCAGCTAAATATGTTTTCTACGTGCTGTGAAAACAGCAAAAAAGTGTCAAGATATTTTCACAGGAACTTCAAATCCATCCTCGTTTAGCGAGGTCACAGCGGGTACCAACAGCAAATCCTCCGAATCTGAGAAACGATTCATGCATGATTCAAGAAACAATTCATGCATGAATTTAGAGTATTTACTAATCTATGACCCTACCTTTAATATCAGAATTGACTTCTGATGAGATAATTCCTCAGAGCTGACAGTTCTACATTTCAGAAGATCTAGCTTGAAGTAGTACAACCAGTAAATGATATCTTACAAGACTTGCATCTCAATCCTCATTTGACGGCTTGAAATGGAGGCTACTGGTTGATGAGGATAGACTATAGTCCAATTTCCTGGTTAGCTGGTAAGCAAAGAACATATTCCTTAGCAGAAATGGTTTACCAGCTGAAATGACATGTAATTTAAATTTCAGTAACTGGTGCCCTGCTCATTTTTTTTTGCTAAGTGAATACAGTTTCTACTACAGCTTTAAGAAATTGGGTCCAGGTCTGTAGTAAGATGCCTGAGACTTTGTAGTTATCTCAAAGAAAGTGTCTAGACTTTGCCAAGGTTAACAGGTCTTCCTTTCATAACAGGCCATTGTACTCTTTCAATGTTGGTTTAACAAATTGAACTATATGTCTGAGAGGTAGTCTTTTGTTCAAGAGGTTACTACTGTCAGCTTTTTGAATTGGCTGAATAGTTGTCCACTGCCCATTTTAGTGTAAACCTGCATCCTGGAGAAGAGACTATTTTGTGCCCATAAGTCTCAATGAAAAGTACTGGTTCCCTGCATCATGTGGTTTATTTGCTTGGCAAGAAAAAAAATGCACACCAGTTTGCATTAGTCTCCATTACAAGCCAAGTATTAATGTTCTTTTATATTTTTCCTTTGATTTGTAATGTATAAATGTGTATATTGTTTGGGATTAAAGGGGCAGTTTGAAGATATTAATTATTGATAATATAAAAAGAAAAAGGCCTCTAATGAATAATATTGAGGCAATTACTTGTGTATATTATTGTATGTAATTTTTCTGATATTTGTAAAGTGATTTGTCTTTAATAAAATCACATTGTATGAAAGGTTTACAGTCAATTTAAAGCAAAACCATTTAAGGGAAAAATCTGTATTTTTTGCTATGCATATTGCTATTTCAGAACTAAGAGTGGACTTCATTGTCATAGACAATGGTACACTATAGATATAGGTAAAAATGTATAATAAAAATCCCTTTTTTGATTATATTATGATAGAAAAAAATCTTTGTACATGGTCCTGTAACAGTGAAATGAACTGTTTAATAAAAAAAAGGATTGATGCGTATAAGATGACATCTTGGCTCCTACTGGTGTTGTGGTGATGTCAATGCAGAGGGTTTCTGTTCACTTGTGGCCGGTCGTTGCTTGTCAAGCTCTGATGTTTCTGATCAGCAGAGTGTGGGTTCGAGTCGCGGTCGTGGCACTTGTGTCCTTGAGCAAGATTCTTTACCATAATTGCTTTGTCCTTTGAATGGAACATTAAGCTGCAGTTCCCGTATACTAGGATTGGTAGTGGACGTAGAACCCAGAACACTTACTGTATCGTGGAAGAGTAGGGGTTAACCCGGGTGTTTCTGGTCCACATAGCAAGCACCCTTGTTTACAAGTTTCCTCAGGCTTGCGAGCTACGGTGATTAAGTTTAGTTTTGAAGCATCCTTGGTTTCATACCAGAAATATACAACTTATGGCTAGCTCATTAAATCATAGGATGTATGTATCTGCAAGATCAAGTTGATCTACAAACATATTTTGGTTCTGCTCTACCCAATGGATACGTATTTTATACCTGGGGCTTTCCGATTCCTGTAAACAAGTTAATCCACAGACTACTTGAGTTAATGTACGAGGCTTAAGTTCATCAATTGTTTTATGTGTACGCATCATTTAATTAGTTCAGTACATTACCATTGAATCCCAAAAAAGTCAAGTTGGATTTGGAAACAATGTTGGCTTCAGAACAATTTATTTACACTAATATCACAACATTGAATAATGAATAATAGATTTGAATAATGTCTTGTACAATGACTTGCTTGATCACAAGTTACTGCCTACATTTGAATTCCTCAGACTATCGAAACAGTTGCAACGTCACATGATTACCGCTTAAATTTGAATTCTTCAGACTATCGAAACAGTTGCAACGTCACATAATTCGGGGCAAGCTTTTGCATAGTTACATAAGAGACGACAAACACCCATACACAATTCTGAATGTGTATGACACAATGGTACCAGGGTTTGCTCATCTGGAGGTTGCTATACAAAAGCTTGCCCGAACCATTTGACATAGCAACATAGAAATTCTAATTTAAGCAGTAACTTGTGACTAAGCAAGTCATTGTACCAGACGTTATTCAAATTAAACTCGAAAAAGGCTTATTGCTAGGCAAAGTGTGATGTCACAATACAAATTTCTGTCATGGCAGTATTGATAACTCATCTTAGTGTTTTGTGAAATCGAGCCCTGGACACATTTTAAATTTGTTAAAAAAGGAAAAACATTTTATTACAGATGAAGCGTTATATAAAAAATGCCCTCTTAGGTTGTCACCGAGGTTCATCTTGATGCAGATGATTCTGAGCTTTGCCTCCCACTATCAAGGGCTGAGGTTGTGCCCTCCGACCTCGGTGTCATGTTAAATGATGACCTCGCTGTGTTCATAGCTAGTTGTGATTGGCTGCGGACGTCTACCAGCTGTTCCATATGTCTGTAGTGCTCAGTGGCATATTCCTTAGATCTTGCCTGGGATTTCCGGATAAGGTCTGAAGACAACTGGAGAACATCTGGTAAGGAAAAGAATTGATAAGCATTGTTAGTTGTTTCTTATTTAAGAATCCTTGCAGACTGACAAAGTTCATCACACAATCTTCCAAGTTGGCTCTAACTAATCTAGAGCCTTTCTCAAACCTCAACTTGGGCTCCATCTCCGGCTTGGGCTCTGTTATACATTTTTGGAGTAGCGTGTATTTTGCACGCGGTGGTTGGAACACGAGACGTAGCCTGGAGACGGAGCTTAAGCCGAGGTTTAAGAAAGGGTCCTAGTCTTTACCTTCAAGGTCATTTTCTGCAGTGTCCTCCTCTGAGACATCATCCTCGTCTTCATCTGAACTGGAGGAAGAAGAAACCTCACACCCCGCCTCTTTCCTCTCATACCTCGTCACCGTATTGCCATCCAATGTGCTGAGATTTGGTAAGGATAGCAGGATACTCTTTCTAAACGAACAGAAACAAGTTCAAGCATCAGTTGTTTCAGCCATTGACAACCCACCGCAGGATGCAGGCATCCACTTGATGTCACCAAAATGTCTCTATTTCTAGCTAGAAGGTATCAATTGACATTGCCCCAAGTATTGTTGCAACTCAACTCCATCTATTTCACTGGCCTTCCATATTCCTTTGTCCCTCATATGGTGTCCAGTATGTTCTTCTTGTACTTGACCTATCATGTTTTATGGTAGATGCGTTTACTTTCAACTGCTGATAAGATGCATTGTAATCTCAAATATCTAACTTTTTCTGTCTTGGAGCTCACGTAAATTGGAAATTTTTTCTTTACAATCAGTATGACTCTAAGATGGTTTTTTATTTGGGATTATTTTTACCTGTAGTTTGGTTGAAGGCAACATGGATTGTCTTCCAAATTCAGAATCAGCAATGACTTTGGCAGCTCCTCTGAAAACAACAACGCAGAAACGGTTCATGGAAAAATGTAATACAAAAAAAAAGACGAAGTTATTGTCCGGTAGGAGGGGAGAGGTGTTGATGCACTTCAAAAAAAGAATAATTTATAAACAAAAAAGTTAGTGAAAAATCATTATTCTGCTGTTAACAGACCAACATTAACTCTCATGGGTTTATTGTTAAACTTCAAACCTATGTAAAGTATTATAATGAAAACATAGTCTTACCAGTGTTCAATTCTTGAATCTGATTTGATGACAAATCCAATAGCTTTAACTCAGATAGCTCTGTCAGATTTTCTACACGCTCAATCTGGTTGTTGGCAAGTGTGAGGAAGCGGAGAGACTGAAGCGACTCTAGGTTCTCCATTTTCTTGATACAGTTCTGAAAAGCAGGAAAATTTAACTTTTGAGCTCATGAATTTAACAAAAACCTCGCCCTGGAATAACACAAGCTTCAGAAACCTTAACCCAGCTGCCCTTATCCGAGCCTTGGCATCCATTATGTATGCTACCGGAGCTGCATACTCCTAAGGAGTTATAAACATTAGGTGCTTTGAGAGGCCTGTTAGTCTTGAAAAAACATAAATAATACACATTATTATACAGACATGATAGTTGGTCCTTCAAAAAAAAGTAGGACATTTTATGAGTTCCAGTGATGACTTATAAGTGATTTATGATTTGATAGACTTTTCCAAGGTAGTTAATAACAATTTCACTGTTTTTCTGAATGCAAACAAATCAGAAATCGGACAAGTAGGAAGAATATCATGCCTGACTGAATACATTATTTTTTTTTTGCTGGAAAAGTAACAGTGACCCTAAAACCCAGGCATTGATGTTAGAGTCTTTTACTGCATGTAGCTCCCCCTTACCTGCTGCAAGTAGAGATTAGTAACTGGTCCCATCATTTCCAAGTCGTCTATTTGTCGAATGTTCTCTCTGTCTAATCGTACATGAGTCAGTTTACTCAGAGATTCTATTCTGTAAATAAAACAATAAAACTAGAAACATCATGAATGAAAGTATTTGAAATTCAGCAACTTTGTTTAATTCTTTCAAGCTGTGAAAATAAGTGCAGTCTTATTCAGTTTGCAACCACACTTTGAAGTATTTGAATTTGTTGACTTTTGTTCAACTTTTAACTTTTGTTTCAAATTGATTGCAGCAATGCAAACCAACATTTGATTTCAATTACTTACAATTTTTCTTGTTGTCCATCAGCGATCCCCTTTGGAAGATTTCTTCTTGCAATTAATGGAAGACTTATCCGCACCGGTTTCAATGGAACTAAAATTGAGAGATAAAGAAGAGATAGCTATTTCAGAAATGTCATGGTTTTATTTTGTTAATACTTGTGCAGAGAACATTCTGGCAGTGAAACACGTTGGCCGAGTATTTGGAGGATAAATGGATTTTGGTACTAATGACCTCACTTTTGGCAATTTGCTTAAAAAACTCAGATATCAGACAAACTTTCCATCATTCACACGATCACCACAGACCGCAGTAGGTTAGTACAGTACACATGAGTAAACTAACACTGGCAACGGCTTGTACACGCACACGTCAGAGAAATATCGACAAGTTGTTTGAGATCCGGGTGCTTGCATGATGCCACCATTTTGAGCTTCTATTTTTAACATAATAGTGCGAAAAAATAATTAGCAAACCGGAGAAAGTTTGAGGCCAAGATCTTTAGTCTTGGATGTGTGCTATTGGTTTTACCTTTACCTAAACTGTGTAATACGGGGTTCTTCTATTCTGAGGCGTAGGCAATTAGTGAATGAGGATAAATGAACTGAGGGTAGTGCAAGAATACAAGGAAGGACCCTACAAACCGCATTCATAATGTGGAGGGGGCAGGGGGAGGGTATGTGGGAGGTGTTTTCATTATTACCAGGTGACATCTCTGATTCTTCACACAGCCTCTTGTACATCTCTTCTTGTGATTGTAAAACCTCGTCCGCATCGGCTGAAGGACCCTTAGGTTCCACTTTCTTATTCCCATCACCAGAGGGCGCTCTTGGCTTTGATTTTGGTCGGCCCGTTGTTTTTGACACAGGTGCCTCTTTGGCTACGGATTTAGGTTTTGCAACGGTTGACTTGGGCTTAACTGCTGTGGTCAGTGTGGACTTCTTCATCTTGAATGTGATTCTGTAATATATAACAAATGAAAATTCAAATAATTTTGATGTTTATTATGATTATGAACAGTCATTGGAGGTATGAATTAAATTTAATTAATTCATTATTCATACCTCCATGACTAAATCCCAAATGACTTTGATTTTGGCATATTTTCTGATCTTGTATCTTAACACTACAGTCAAACATTCAGCATGTGGGAAATGTGGGAAAAGATTTTAATACACTCCGATAAAGGGATAAACAAAAATAATTAAACAATCAAAATTTTAATTTCGGACATTGACGACAATCGCTTTAAAAAATAAAATAAATTACAATTATCATGATTATTAATGGCAATACAACAACGAATGAAAATGTAACAGTAACATACTTACTCATGTGTTTTCGGTTTGTAAAATATAACCAGTGGTTAATTAAGAACATCACTCATCCATCAGGAAAAGTTAAAAATCACGAGACGAATCATTTCCTTGACAACAAGACGCTCGATTGTCAAAATTCTTCAATTCACAATGTCAATAAATATCTCAACTCTTGAGGGCGCTCTTCAGGAATGCTAAAAAAAGAGAGATTGACTTCACAAACAACACACTGTCTAGTGTCTGTCGCGTGGCGGGCCCACCCTGCCAACACTTCGAAGATTTAACGCCTCGGTTTTAAGTTATTTTTCGAACATACAACTTATATCGATATACAAAATATGACTCCATGTTTCACAAGTTTTCACTGTAGTCTGAAGCAAGATTCTGCACAATATTGAATGTGAGTTTTCGATGAAGTACAATTAACAATTTAATTTAAGTATTTTTTTAGTTAAAGGTATTGTACACTTTTGGTAACAGCTCAAAAACAGTGTCCACATTTTGTGTGATTCAACATATGCATGAACAAACAAACCTGTGAAAGTTTGAGCTCAATTGGTCATCGAGATCACGAGAAAATAGTGAAAAGAGACCTTATGACTTGTTATGTGTTTTCTGTTTTTTCAAAATATCGCGCGTGATAAAAACTATTGTTTTACTCATTTCTCAGAAACGATAGCATTTTGGGCAGAACTATTTTAAGGAACCCTTTCTACCATTACTTACTTTAAATCATGTGAGTTGTGTGTGAATCTGTGAACATTTGTGTTTTTCGATCTTACCAATAGTGTACAGGGCCTTTAAAGGAAATATTATTGGCCCTCTTTCGTGTTATTATGTTTATATTAATAAAATATCAAATTGAAATTCGATGTGTTTCTGGGAATATACTCCTAAATCCTAGTTAGACTAGTACAATGAATTAGTAGAACTATATAGTAGGAACTATGCAACAACCTCGTTCCGTGCCAGGAGTCGAGTATAGCCTGCTGTGCTGGTAGAATGTGTTAAAAAAAAGGGGGGGGGAAAGTGGACAATAGAACAGAGCGAGTGAGTAGCGACGATTGAATATGATTATTGATGATGAGGAAGAAGGTGCATGTTTTTTATGTACAGTGAAATTTTACCTTATCTGAGTATAAAGACTAGCACTGAGCAGGTTCAATCTAACCTTTGACCACTCACACCCAAACCCTTCCCTAACTCAGTCCTAGAAGTAGAACTGTAGTTGTAATTATATAATGCTGTCTCCACTAAGTGGAAACAATAGTGGAACAACCTCATCCAACCACCACAGTGCTCGACTTTGAGGGGAGGGGAAATCCACAAGACCAAAGGGGTTTGACTGGACCGGAAATTGTTTTACAAGACTAGAATCAAAATGAGAAAAAAACTTTCTGCACAGTTTAACATTTGAACTTGTAAGCACTAGGAGAAGATATATCTACTTCAGTACTCAACAGAATTTAAAGATATTTTATCAGACTCAAAGTCAACTTTTTTTTAAATATTAAGATATAACATTTAATGAGACATTATTATTAAAGTGAAGAACACTGGCCCGACGCTAAAATTAACTGGCCTATGGCGTGTGGTCCAGTGTAAATTTCAAGCCTGGCACCACATCAACGCCACCTTCACACCCCTAACCCATCCCCAACACCCATCACCTGTATATGTATGAAGGGCCAGCCTCTACAAGTACAACTCTAATAAGCAATTTCATAATCTTCATGTAATATTTTGTATATTTTCAGGTCCAACTTGGCAGAGGAAATAATTCCATCATGAATTTCATGTCTTTGGTCTCCATAATTCTTGGCTTAACTGCTGGTATACTATCAGCTGTCATTGTTAGTCAATACCAAAGCATATTTCATAAACAATCTAGCAGCACAACTAAATCTCATGTGATTGACACGATTAAATCTCATGTGATTGAAACGACAAAAGAACAGAATGAAATTCACGGTGAATATGCAACAGGAGGTTCAAGTTTTTACTTCGTTCTCCCAGACAAAAAGGGAGAAATCCCCAGGAACGTTCCTTCAGCTGATTCATTTGCAGATAAAGTCAACAGAGATTCAAAAAACAATTTTTTTGATCCCAGATTAAACAGCACGACTCTATACAACAAGGTTAAAATTCTGTGTTTTGTAACTCTACGAAAACATGAGATACACAGCTATGGAAAAGCTATCAAAGGGACGTGGGCGAAGCACTGTAATAAAATGATCTTCTTAAGCAGTGAGTTTAACTCTGATGTTGGGGTTATAGATATTGACTTACCGGAAGGTCGTACAGGAGCGTGGCATCGATCTAAACTTGCCCTGCAATATGTTTATGATTCCTTCAAAGACCAAGATTTTGATTGGTTCGTCAAGGCAAACTTTGACTCTATTGTCATCTTAGAAAACCTTCGCTATTTTTTGCTGATGCATAAAGCCAACATCCCGAACTACATAGGTCATGTTTTCAGTGGTCCCAAAACAGGAGGGTCCGTTTTCACTCTAAACAAACAAGCTCTTGAACTGATAATACCAACATTTAAAGACAACAAACCCCTCTTTGGGGGTGTGGCTGATGACTTGGAATTGGAGGGATGCTTCAAGGCTGCAGGGGCGTTATCCAGTAGTCATGGACGAGACGTAGAAGGTGTTCAGAGATTCCGTATGATTGTACCTGACCACAAACTGCCTATAAATACAAAAGGATACGCAACTTGGTACTGGCGCTACATTCGATTGCCTGGAAAAAAGGTAATCAATTTTGAAACATTTCATTCGCTTTTAATTATTGATTGAATCTGTTTCTACTTGCATTTCTCTCATAAAGGCTGTCACTCCCCTGTAGCTTATTTTTAAAACTTGTTTACCAGTAAGCAGAATTGTGCTTACTTTATCAGAAAATGTGTGTTGGCACAAGTGTATTTCATTTAAGTGATCAGGAAGAAATGACAATGCATGTGACTCTTCACAATGACATTGCATTGCCTGCCTACTAGAACCCCCAGCAAGTTAGTGTGCCATTTGCTTTGTTTACTGCTTTTAGCAAGCAATGATTCCAAACCCGAACTGTGCCAGGGGCTGCTCTGTCAGTAGAAAACGTTGGTAAGCAGAAAGTGCCTTTAATGTGTAAGCAAAAAACGTTGGTAGGCAGATACTGCCTATGTTAACAGAAAATGCCTGTAGCAGAAAATGCCTGTAAGCAGAAAATGCCTGTAAGCAGAAAATGCCTGTAAGCAGAAAATGTTGGTAAGCAGAAAGTGCCTGTAAGCAGAAATTGTTGGTAAGCAGAAAGTGCTTGTAAGCAGAAAACGTTACTATGCAGAAAATGCTTGTAAGCAGAAAACATTGTTAAGCAGAAAGTGCCTGTAAGCAGAAAACGTTACTATGCAGAAAATGCTTGTAAGCAGAAAATGACAGCAAGCAGAAAATGTCTGCTTATACAGGCTTTATGAAACTGGACGTCTTTTAATTCATTTTGAATACAAGTAAAGATTCCCTGACTACAAACAAGGCATTCTAATTGTAATTAATAAAAGGGCCATCTTATTTCTCATAGAGCCTATTTTTTATTAGTACATACACATCATGGAATTCTTCCTTCCTCCATAATAAGAACATTTTGATTTGTTGAGATTGTAGTCCAAAAGTCTCAGAACCAAGGATGGAAGGTTCGAACCAGGCATCAAACTGGTTCTTGTTCTATGATGCATTAACTTTCTATAATGAAATGTAAACATCAATAAACACGTGGTAATGGGTGTTATAGAAAAACAGCAGACTTGTGAGATGATCTTGCAAAGTTCTTGTCTTGTGGTTTTTTTTAAAGCTTCAGGGATTAACCAATCAGCTTTTATTTCACTAATCCCCATTGTGGGGACTACCAACAGCTGAGTCCCAATTGTGCCAATAAACCATTAAGGGAAGAACCCTTTGGTGGTGGGCTTCAATAAACATCACTTTTGTTCATTTGTCTTTTTTGTTACTACTACCCTGTGTTCAGTTTATTGTTCAATGGGCCCAATTTTATAATGCTAAGCAATGTAAACTTTATAGTATTTTGGCTGGTAACCTCTGCTAACAATATGTCTGTGCTAAGCAAGTTTTTATGCTTACACGCTTTATGAAATTGGGCCCTGAGCCAATTTAAAACGCAAGTTAAACTTTACAATAAAAGTAATAACATTTTGATGTTTAGCAATCGATAATGCTTCCTTCATCCCTTTAAATTATAATATAAATGTGGAATAAGTTCTCGCTCAACATTGTTCATGCGCGACTGCCCCTTTAAGGTGACTGCACTTATATTTGATGGAGTACACAATCTTTGATGCACCAACAAACCAACATCGATCGCGAAGTACATTAAGATGGCGGCCACTTCGAGTGGAAGCAGCGGTGGCGGAATTTTGTTCGGCCCAACACGCTCAATTTTTATCACATTTTTCGTAGCATTTTTCTGGGGTGGGTTTGTTATGTACGCCTTAGTTCAGTATTCAGACTTGAGTGAATTTCTGGTGAATTTTGACGGGAGAAGAAGGGCAGTTTTTGACTTGCACAATCCTTACGGTCACGTCCGCGTTGACGACACAAATCGCGTATCGAACGAAGAGTTGATGTCGTTCCAGTCACACACACATGAAAGGCAGTTGGGTAAGTAGCGGGTTAGATCCCATTCCAAAGGTGTATTCCCCCTTGTTTGAAGCGTGGTTTACTACCCATAGATTGTAGTGTTCGCTCTATATTTACATTTTCACAATGATGTTATAATAATATTTGTTTTTTAAAACATCGGATTTGGCATCTTATTCTTTTCCACTAAAAAAGCACTACTCCCAAATAAAAAGCACTAGATTAGAATTCGAATTGAAAGAGTGCATAAATAAATAAATAAACAAAAGTTGCAAACATATGTTATTATAATATTAAAATATTATAATAACATAACATTGTTTGCAAATTTTGTTTATTTATTTATTATTGAATTAATACTGTTAGTGTTAGTTATTTTATATTATTTAATTTGGGGTTTTAATTTATTATCGCCTATCAACCTTTTGTATTTTTTTGTATTTTTATTATAATAATTTATTTGGAGTAGTTCTTCAATGCAAAGCCAATTATTTTAATTTTATTTTTAGCTGTGTAGCTATTCATGCTAGAGTAGACTAGAGTACCCATCCTCTCAGTCATTCTCGTTCCACAAAACAAAACAAATGTTCATCTATTCAAGCACATTTAAATTTCCAACTGTTGATCAAGTATATTTCATTTTGTTTGATTGTTTTTATTTTTCACTTATTTTATCTATTAATATTATTTGATTTTTTTTATTATTGGCCCCTAAACTATAATTTATGTTTTCTTTTGCATCTATGTATGATAACTCTTTGTTCCCAATTCAGTATTTGACACAATTTTTATGTTGACCTTTTTATCCTCAACAGGTCAAGACGTGGTGGCTGACAGTCTTTACAAAGACGTTAGAATCTTGTGCTGGATCTTAAGTTCTCCGCAGAATCTAAAGGTTAAAACAATTCATGTTCAAGCAACGTGGACTCGTAGATGCAACAAAGTCATCTTCATTAGTTCAGAGGAAGATCCAAGTTTCCCGACTGTCAAAGTTGATGCTCAAGAAGGTCGTGACTACCTCTGGAAGAAAACTCGAGGTGCATTTCAGTACGTCTACGATCACCATCTCAACGATGCGGATTGGTTTCTTAAAGCTGATGACGATACATATGTCATCTTAGAAAATCTACGATACATGTTAGCTGATAAGGACCCTAAAAAACCTGTGTATTTTGGACGCAAGTTTAAACCTTACATAAAGCAAGGATACATGAGTGGAGGGGCTGGTTATGTACTGAGTAAAGCAGCGGTGATCCGAGTAGTTGAGAAAGCATTTAAGGACAAAGATCTCTGCAGGAGTGCATCTCAAGGAGCTGGAGCTGCTGAAGATGTTGAAATGGGGAAGTGTTTGGAGAAAGTTGGAGTTATCGCTGGGGATTCACGCGATGATCAAAAGAGGGATCGATTTCATCCGTTTGTTCCAGAGCATCATTTGATTCCGGGTATTGTACCAGTCAAATTCTGGTATTGGGATTACGTTTACTACCCAACATCAGCGGTAATTAATCAATTTAAGTATTTCTAATTTGAAGAAATGCCAGGACAGTTTTTGAAGCTCAGAACTTTCACTGAACCAGAAATACCCAAAAATAAGTATTTCTGTTTTTATAATTGCTTTAAAACTTTAAGTACAAGTTGGATGTTGGGTATTTTGGTATAGGGTGCCGGTTGTTTGTCAGTTTGTTCCATTGCGATTAACAAGCTTTCACATGACTTCTTAAAACACAAATCTACCAACGTCCCTTGTTTTTCGGGGGGAGGGGGGGTAAACGTGATAATTGTCATTCACTAAACACTCTCTTGTACTAGTGACACGTTCTGTACATGAGAATAATGATATTGCCATAGCAAGGGCCCTTGGGTATGGCATAGTAAATCGTTTCACACTACTTATTGTAACATGGTTGCTATTTTTTGGAGGAGGTCTGGATCTCTGTTAAACATAACAAGGGTCCTTGGTTATTATTTAACAAAGATACATGTGGGTAGCTTTCACACAACTGGAATTTGCTATCGTTGGGATTTTAATCAAGGTCTCTTGTTAAAAATGGTCTGATATGAAAAGGTTTACACACATATGTTGTACATGTAGAATGTTTATCAAACAGTGGCGGATGAAATGATTAATTATTATACTACAATTGTACTGTGTGCTTGAATACAGCCGTCATCTTACAATAACAAAATGGAGGACACTGACAAAAATAATTAGCATGTGGGGAAGTTGAGTCTGTGTGAAGAACTGGAGATTTAACACGTGCTTTTGTTTTGTCTGTGTAGAATTTTGTTGGATGAAAAATACAAAAAAATGTGCTCGATGCTCATTCCATGGGAGGGGGAAAGTTGACCACGCTTAAAATAATCAACGCAAGAAATAGTCTCCTGTTAATGTGGAAATATTGTTAGTTCTGAGAAAAATAGTTGATTTAAAAATGTTTGGAAAACATGGAATATCGTCATCTTCCGTGGCGAGTGTTTGGCAAGTTGTTATGTTGTTTTTCTCTGCCTACTTAACGGGATACATCTTGACATACATTCACATTAACCAAACTGACTTGCTGGAATCAGACGTTTGTCATTGTCAGCGTAATGGTGTGGAGGACAACAATGAACCAAGAATTGAGAAGCAAGCAGTCCTAGAACTCCGTAAGTTATTCATGTTATTAGCCAAAGTTATTTAAGTGGTTCTGAAGACACTTCTAATTTAGAAAATATTTACAGTTAATACTTAATTTCATTTATTGAGTTTATTAATAATTGATGAAATGATCTGAGATTTCAAGGCCTGTTCTTTTTGTTGAAAATGAAAACCAAATTTTAGCCAAGGTAATATTTTCTAAACCTTGAATTCTTTTATTTATTCATTTATTTATGCCTTGCCCTCAAGCCTGTAAGCGAAGTTAATCTGCATGTAGCACCAGCAGTTAAAGAATTTATGTAAATTTGGGCTCTGATTTCCCTTGCCGTAATTTAAACATAGATCATTAGTTATTTTTAATAACGAATATTTATACAAACTCTTATGAAGGATTGATGTTTTAAAGGCATCGTACACGTTTGGTAATTGTCAAAGACCAGTGTTCTCATTTGGTGTATCCCAACATATGCATAAAATAACAAGCCTGTGAAAATTTGGGCTCAATTGGTCATCGAAGTTGCAAGAAAATGATGAAAGAAAAAACACCCTTGTACAAATTTGTGTGCTTTCAGATAGGAATAAATCTTCTTGCAAGAAGTTTTTATTATTTTAGTGAGAAATTACCTCTTTCTCAAAAACTACATTACTTCAGAGGGAGTCATTTCTCACAATGTTTTATACGATCAACAGCTCTCCGTTGCTTGTTACCAAGTCAGTTTTTATGCTACATGTAATATATGATTTGAGTAATTACCAAACGTGTCTGATGCCTTTAACTCCTGTTATGAAATCAGACACTTTATTTTTCTTGATTTTGTTATAAATGAAAATTTACCACAGCTAATGTTTGGTTGAACAAATTTTTGTTTATTTATTTCTCTTTAGATGAGGATGTGATTGCAGATAGCCTTTACAATAGAGTCCGAGTCTTATGTATGATTATAACAACTCCTCAAAACCTTCACAGCAAGACCAGCAGCATCAAGGCAACATGGGGTCGCAGATGCAGTAAAATTATTTACATCAGCTCCCATGAAGATCCAACATTCCCAACCGTCAAGATAGATGTTCCAGAAGGTCGTAAATACCTGTGGCAGAAAGAACGAGGTGCCTTTCAGTACATCTATGATCATCATCTCAACGATGCAGATTGGTTTCTCAAAGCTGATGATGATACCTACGTCATCTTAGAAAATCTACGATACTTACTGGCTAGTTTTAATCCAAACGAACCCGTGTATTTCGGACGCAAGTTCAAACGTCATGTGAAGCAAGTTTACATGAGTGGAGGGGCTGGATACGTGATGAGTAGATCAGCATTAATTTTACTTGTCGAGAAAGCCTTTAGAAACCAAGACATCTGCAGTCTAGAAGGTGCAAGTGAAGATGTTGAGATGGGTCTATGTTTAGAAGGAGTTGGCGTGCTTGCTGGTGATTCCAGAGATTCTATTCTTCGGGATCGATTCCATCCCTTCAACCCAGAGGACCATTTGGAACCAGGGATAATACCTGAAGGGTTTTGGTTCTTTAAGTATGTCTTTTATCCTACAAGCTCGGTATGTTTGGCAAAATTCTCTCATTTCTTGAGGTCAGTTAGATTTACAGGGTCTGTATACGTTTGGTAATGACTCTGAAAATTAATGGCAATAAAAACTTACTTGGTGAGAAGTACAGCAGCTTTGGATAGTATAATGCAGTTTGAGAAACTTTTCACTTTGAGAAGTACTGGGGTTATGGAAAAAGATATCACTTTTCAGACTGTGTATTCCAACTGCAGATTATTTTTCCTGCGTGAACATGACCGCTCCAGATTTTCGGCAATATCTCAAAAAAGCTACCACCTTTTGAAATGAAATTTTCACAGGTGAGTTTTATGGTATATATCTACAACTAAATAGAATTGAAACAAACAGTGGTTTCCAACTACAAAACGTATACAGACCCTAACCTTTAAGATTGTAATAATAAATGTATTGGTTAAAGTTTCCAATTACTTGTACATGGTACAGTCTTCAATAATCTTATGATGCCTTTTATGTTTGACAATTTCATAAGTGTCTTTTTTTTGTGCTATTAATGCACAGTTGAACCGTGTATGGAATGGACACAATCATTGACAGTGTTAATAATTATTAATAAATAATATGTTATATTGTAGTGCAGACAATACAAGAGTAACTTAACTTTCTTGCTGATGTTTAGAAAATATTGTAAACAACATTTTTTACTTTGCAGTATTTATTTAGTGAACTTAAAGGTGGGGTCATTGTTTGGTTTTTGTCAACGTAACGCTTATTTAAAGGCAAAATTATAAAGACGGTTACAATAAAAGTCACCTGTGAAAGTTTCAGCTGAATACAGTGTCTACTTGCTGAGAAAACAGCAATAAACTCTCACTGGATTTTTACATGAACGTCGAATCCATCCACGTTTAGCTAGGTGAGAAGTACCAAGAAGTACTGGGTACCAACCGCATCTCTGGCCGCAGCATTCGCGAACGAACACCAACCCTTAGAAATGTTTTCACTTATTTAAATTTTAACGGGGGCATTTCAGACAAAATAATTTCGCAGAATACTTACTACCATTATCATCTTTATAGCAAGTAAGCTTTCGGATACAAATTACACAATTTTTTTGTCGGGGTCATTACCAAAGTTTGACCCCACCTTTAATCTTCTTGCTGATGTTTAAAAAATATTGTTAAAACCATTTTTTTTCTCTTTGCAGTATTTAGTGAACTTAAAAATGTTCTTACCATCAAGCAGTGCAATGGAATTGGGTCTGCCAAAGTCACTGCTGTTTGTGTTAGAATATTAATATTGCACACATGTAGGATGCGTTTAATTGAAGTTTGAATAATTGATTTGATAGCTAAGACCCATGTATACTTATCAAGGAGAAGACTTTCCCAGGAGAGTTAGCTGGAATGACAAGACCAACAACTCCATCAAATATGTAAATGCATTTGAATCATGAGTAATCTATCAAAGATTGTGAATCTAGACTTTAGACAATGAACTCTAAAGTACTAAATAATTACAAGGTTTAAAATGTATTAAATACCAAAGGCTATTATTGAAAAGGAAAAGCCCTTTTATTTTGACAAAGTGGTGCAATAACTTTGAAAGCCACAAAGTTAATGAACTTTTTAGTTTGTAGTTAAATCGTTCTTGTTAAATTGTCAAATGCAATCACATTTGCATATGTAAGTGTAACATTATTTTATGGAATACTGTACTATTGAATGTTTTAAAAACACACTTAGTACATATTTCAATTCCAACTATGTGTACATGTATTTGTACATGTACCATCAATAATTAAAAAGAAGTCAAAGAAAGTTAATACTGCTGACCGTAATTCTTTATAATAATCAATTTGTTCAAGTACTATTTACATCCGGAGATACAAACTGTGCAATTTATGGATTAAACCACAACAGCTGTTTGTCAAAAGCAAACATGTAACATCTGGATTTGTTTGTGTCAGATACAGCTGTGTTAATAGAAACCTAATTAAGGCCACATAAAATAAAAAAAAATGGTTGATCGTCCTTTTTTGGGGGGTGGGGGTGGGAGGGCGGTTTTTTTTTTGGGGGGGGTTTACATGTACGTGGCAAAATATGAAATAAAGAAAAAAGAATACATCACAATCACTATAATTTAAAACAAAAGGTTTGTGTGATTTCTTCAAACATCTATTTCCAACCTATAGATTTTGAAAAAATATCAGCTGAAAAATCTGGGAGCCAAATTTGACTGAAAAGATAATTGAAAAGACAGTTTTTTATAATAAAAAAACCAACCCGAAAACACACAAAAAATGGGGTCAATGGGTTTTGTAGGGTCGGACGGGGACGATCAACAATTTTTTTTTATGTGGCCTTATAGTACTGTAGGTTTCGTCATGGCTCGCGGTTTGTCAATAGTGAGTTGGTAGCAGTCTCTGGGTTCTATTTAACAACTTCAAATCTGTTTAATAAACCCCTTGCTTATATGAAATCACAAGCCCAAAACAGCGCCCTCACTGAGGTCAATGAAAACCTATCATTGGCTGAGTTTTGTGCGCAGTGCGTACACGCCTGTTTCCATTGTTTGACCACAGCAAAGTAGAAACATGTACATGTATATTGTAGGGTTCTCCCCAAGTTTTTTCAAAACTCGGGGGCATTCTGGACCCAAATGTTTCAAGTTTCGCCGAAGCACGCTGAATTGAAACAAGGTCTTTGGAATGTTTTCTACTTGGTGTTTATCTTGGCAATCTGGAGCATTCTATATGGTTTTCTCTTAATGTTTTTTGTGAAGTTATATAAAATAGAAAATCTTAATTTGCGCGTATTGGCATGCAAATTGTTTTCAAGGTCTTTGGAATGTTTTCTACTTGGTGTTTATCTTGGCAATTTGGAGCATTCTATATGGTTTTCTTAATGTTTTTTGTGAAGTTATATAAAATAGAAAATCTTAATTTGCGCGTATTGGCATGCAAATTGTTTTCGTATCGGCCCGATACGCTAGCTTATGCCTGAGAAGATACAATGGTGTTACCGCAAACTGAATACATCTTTAGACTTGTCGCCAGACGCCATGTATGACATGAGTCTGAGTGATCGTGTACAACTCTGATCCTTGAACCTACACAATTCTATTTTACATGTTTGTGGGGTGTTCTTTTTATCCTGTTATAATATTTATGTTTTTTTCTTATCTTTCTTATAGGGCCCAGAATGCTGTTCAGACTACTCAATCTCCTTTCATTACATCAGCCCAAACACAATGTACCTTCTCGAGTACATGATCTACCACATGCGCCCATTTGGCATCGGTCATTACACCTGTCCAGCTAACATAGACACCATCTTGAAGAATACACAACTCCCTGCCGATGAGAAACCCAAGGTTGTGAGTGCTGAGGATAAAGGTAAAGTGTCCAAGTCAAAGGAGAAACGCGCTGCAGTGCTGTTGATGGACTGAAGAATGGTTCTCTAGCCTTGCATACAGGTGAAGTGTTTATGTAGTGGACCAAGTAGTGATCCCTGTGGAACCTTATTTACTACACTTGGAAATTGTTTTCTCTTTAACTCCCACCAATTAGAGAAAACAAAAAGTCATGTCATTAGATTTTCGTACCATAGGCAGTCTCCTTAAAAAAATCATTTATCTTTTTATAAACTGCTCACAAAAAGTTAGGAAACTTTTTTTAATCATGTATATTTTTATTATTTATTACCCTCTTGTATTATGTTGCATATCAATAGAAAGCTGAAGTGTTCTTCTTTAAAATGATACCAAATGTGCAATGATGACATGTTGCTGCACTTGGCCACATTAATGAGAATGAGACAAAGTCACAAATCAAATGTGCCAAAATTAGCAATTTTGTGTTACTGTGTGAACAAACAAATTGACACTGTAATTCAAACATGCGGTAATTTTGGCACATTTGATTTGTGACTTTGCCTCATTGTCATTCATGTAGCCAAATTCAGCAACATGTAATCATTGCAAATGTGGTATCATTTTAAAGAGGAACACTTCAGCTTTGCATTGATATATAACATATACAAAGAGAGGAATAAATAATAAAAATATACTTGATTAAAAAAAGTTTCCTAACTTTTTGTGAGCAGTTTATATACAGCACTATTCCATTTCAGTCAATCGCATAATTGTTTACAGATGAAACTAAATGCCTCACTCGGTCATTATAAAATTAAAAAGGAGATTTGGGAAGGTGTTTGTTGTACCATCTCATCTGTAATTTGACTTCCTTCAAACGCTTCATTTCTTGCCCCATATTTCTTTGATTAATTTTTAAAAAACTTTTTCAATGACGTTTCATGAAAAAGAAAATTCACACCATCCTTTTGCACTTTTTCTTAAATTTATGTTTTGAGTGCTTTTAATAAAGGTAGTGCAAGGTTTTGTACACAAAAACATGGGAAAAACGTTGTCTTTTTAACTTGAATGTGAATTAGGTATCTTTCTCAATGATTCACGCAATCTCTGACAGGACAGTTTGACATAACGATGTATAGAACACTGACCATGAATATTTGCAACTAAAACAAAAACTGAATCCTGAAAACGGCGCAGACAAAAGGTGAGTTCAAGTGTGATACTACACGGAAACTGTCTGGTCGGTTTTTGACAGAATTTCACTATTTACTTTCTGTTTAGTTTCAAATATATAATAAGTATATTCTACATCATTATTTCATGCTGTCCTGTCGGGGAAAGTGTGTAAATCATTGAGGAAGACACTTTGCATAAAATGTAGAACAGACAACAGGTTTACCATAAAACCTTGCGCTGTCAGCGTCCCAGCAAGGGTGGCGTGGCCAGTAACACTTTCATGTACGAGCTAGAAAAGGTTGGTCTATACAGTGGTCACAGGTGGCCCAGTGGGTAATTTCAAGCATTAACACATGTCCCATATCCTACATTACATGTAACCTACATGTAATGTAGGATATTTTGAGGCCAGCTATCCGATGATTCCGTGTCGATCTCCGGTGGTTTTTTGATTTGAAGCAGCTTGTTTTTATTATATATATATGACTCACTGCATTGAACTGTGAATACAAGTTAAAGAAAAATGTTTTTTTGTGATAGTGTGGCAATCTCTGTTGCTGATGGAATGCTGATATCAGTCATTCAAAAAAAAAAATTGACATCCCACCTGAATTTGTTTGCGGCCCACTTTTACAAATAAATTAACACATTTTGATTAGGTATTCAGTCATTTCCGAGTACTGTGTTTGAAGGAGAGGATTTCTAGAGGAAAAATGTCAGGGAACTGTCATTTTTTAGAAATATTCTTAGATAAAGTGTTATTTGTTATTTAGTAATTGGAGTGTTGTATCGTAGCTTAGTTTATCTAATTACTCAAGGATACATTTATTAATGTCATTTAAAAAGCTTGTTTGTGTCTTTTGTTTTCATTTCATCTTTTACTTCTCATTATTTAGGGTTATTTTTGATCGCATTTTTACAGCAGCGAGAAAAAGATGAATTTTGGTACTTATAGGCCTATTTGTGAAAATGCCACACGAAATTTTTGCCAAAATAATTGTTAGACATTTATTGTGAAATGGTGTGAGCAGGGTGCTGTTAACTTGCCTTGTCTCTTGATGTTTGAGTTAAAAAAAATAAAAAAATTCTAAGAGTGCAATACATGTAGGGACTTGAAATAGAAACTCTTGAGCTAGTCCAGCTAATAGAATCAGCTGCAACTCTATTGAAATAGAATATTTTCTAGTCATGTGTGATGCTCCATGTCAAAACGGGACACTTCCTGTTTTTGATAAGACTGGGTTTATTTCATCATCAAACAGATCACAGGAATAAGAGCTTTCAGATAACATCTATTTAGGCTTAAATGTAGGGTCAAACTTTGGTAATGACCCCGAACCAAAAATGGGTAATTTCTATCCGAAAGCTTACTTGTGATAAAGATGAAAATGGTAGTAAGAATCCAGCGAAATTATTTCGTCAGAAATGCCCCGTTGATTGGAAATTAATAAAAAACATTTGAATCTGAGAAACGATTCATGCATGAATTTTTTCTCTGATTTCTGAGGGTTGTTGTCCGTTCATGGATGCTGCGGCCAGAGATGCGGTTGGTACCCGATGTCACCTCGCTAAATGTAGATGGATTTGACGTTCTTGTGAAAATAACCTGATGGCTTTTTGCTGTTTTCTCAACAAGTAGACACTGTATTCATCTGAAACTTTCACATGTGACTTTTAATGGCTATAAATCAGCATTACGTTGACAAAAAGCAAACAATGACGCTACCTTTAAGATGGTATTCTTAACATGATTTAGAATGTTGAAGACGTCACGTCACATTGATATCAAAGCTGATGTTTCAGTTGTCTTCACTTTTAATGCCATTTCACTTTTTCTGAGAAGTACCTGTTTTTAGCATGGGGCATCACAAATAATAATTAGTACATATTTTCTTTTTTGCAATAGGTAACGAAGGTAAATCCTATGTAGTTATGCACTGTAGGTTCTGCATAGAGATCGATTGAACAAATTAGGCAAGAATATAGCTTAAAATTTCTGTCAGAACTTTGGTCTTTATGTCTGAATTTTAACTTTACTGTACTTTTTGTTGAGAAAGATACATGTACAGAAAATACAACTTTGGTTTTATTATATATATTTTTAAAGTTATCTTGTGTTAGATTTCTCAGTCACTTGTTTCCTGCATATGTAAGCTGTGAGGCTGGTTTCTGTCATTTTTTTCAATTGTACTTTGTCTTGCATGTTTTCTACTTAAAACTTTTGCTTCCTTACAATTAATTGCTTCAATATTTCTATTTAAAAACATATTTTGTAAAGCGCCATAATTTTAATATTGGCTTTAAATTCACTGGACATTATCTTGTCATATTGATATTCTTATTTTATTATGGTCAACAGCATTCTCACTTAACAGTGGCCAGCTGGCTAAAGACCAGGGTCCAATTTCATAGAGCTGCTTAAGCAGAAAATATTGCTTCACAAACTTCTGCTTAGCAGAAATGCACAGGATACCAGTCATGGTACGTGTGACATGGTATTTTGATTGGTAACCATATTCTGATTAGCATACTTTTGTTGTGCTTAGGTACTTTTTGTTTTTAAGCAGCTCTTTGAAAATTGGCCCATCCAAAATTTTTTCATGTGGTCCAGCTAGCTAGTCAGGTGATGAGAACCGGTCCTATTTAGTAGGAAAACGGAATATTGAAAAGTCTGCTGGACTCTGGACTAGTGAAATGACTTTCTAACTGGTTCGCTGGATTCTGTCTACACTAAAAAAAGTGTGGTTAACTCACTAAATTAGTTTATCAACAACAAAACATCTTTATGAATGGTGATTCTGTAGATTTTAGAATTATTCTTCGTATAATATTGCATGCATTATTTAATGCCATATTTTAATTTATTGTAACTTGTCAAAAATGTTTAATATAGTACACTACCAAAAACTTTAGATGCTTAGAAAGTCATTTAGTCATTTTTTTTCTAAAGATACAGCATGACTTGGTTCAAATTATTTTTATTAGTCACTCTTCCACCTTTCAATGTTAATTGCAATTCTTGCAACATCCAAGTTTTAAGATCTGTATTTTGTTTTAAATTTAATTATTGATTTATATGATTTGCCACCGCCCCTCCCACCAAAAAAATCTATATAATATTTCTGATTCTTTACCATTATTAGGTTCAATTTAAGATGATTTCTACATACACCAATGTTGTAACTCCCCTTTATTCTGTCAGAGGTAAATTGTGCTATTATTTTTAATGACAGGAATGTAAACCGTCTGTAGTAAAGTGTTACTTCAATAAGAAAAACAAGAATTTGTTTGACTTTGTGGCACTTTAGTCTCTTGATCTTGGTCTTGTTTGTTTGTTTGTTTGTGTTGGTTGGGGTGTTTGTTTGTTTGTTTGTTTAGATGATCTTCCCGTCAAGAGAACTCGGCAAACTCCCACAAGGGGATATAAACACCAAGCTAGCACAGCCAGTCTCTCTCATACAAACATTGGTTTAACATCTATGATTATGAATTGCACAAATAAATAGTTGTGCTTCAGTAACTAGACGAAAATACTTATTCTAGTCATTGTGCAATCGGCGGTTAGCTTGGTTGGATTCGAACCTACAACCTTCTGTTTGGTTTGGTTCACTGAAGAATGCAAATTCTGCCCAGAATTATTATGGGTATTGTTATAATTAGTCATAACAAATACAGCATCTACAAAAACCACGTGATAGTTGATCAAGGGGTACAAGCCTTGTGTCTCTTGAACTGAGAATTTTTGGCAAAATTGACCAAGAATGCCTTGTGTCTTTTAAACTGAGAATTTTTGGCAAAATTGACAAAAAATGCGAGGGGCAAGCCTTGTGTCTTTTAAACTGAGAATTTTTGGCAAAATTGACAAAAAATGCAAGGGGTAAGCCTTGTGTCTTAAACTGAGAATGTTGGTCAAATTTGACACAAACTGCAAGGGGTAAGCCTTGTGTCTTTTACAGAATTTTGGTCAAATTTGACAAAAACTGCAAGGGGTTAGCCTTGTGTCTTTTAAACTGAGAATTTGGGGCAAATTTGACAAAAACTGCAAGGGGTAAGCCTTGTATCTTTTAAAGTGAGAATTTGAGGCAAAATTGACGAAAACTGTAAGGGGTAAGTCTTGTATCTTTTAAAGTGAGAATTTTTGGCAGAATTTACGAAAACTGTAAGGGGTAAGCCTTGTGCCTTTTAAAGTGAGAATTTGAGGCAAAATTGACTAAACCTGCAAGGGGTAAGCCTTGTATCTTTTAAAGTGAGAATTTGAGACAAAATTGATGAAAACTGTAAGGGGTAAGTCTTGTATCTTTTAAAGTGAGAGTTTGAGGCAAAATTGACGAAAACTGTAAGGGGTAAGCCTTGTATCTTTTAAAGTGAGAATTTGGGACAAAATTTACGAAAACTGTAAGGGGTAAGTCTTGTATCTTTTAAAGTGAGAATTTAAGGCAAAATTGACTCAAACTGCAAGGGGTAAGCCTTGTGTCTTTTAAAATGAGAATTTGGGACAAAATTGATGAAAACTGTAAGGGGTAAGTCTTGTATCTTTTAAAGTGAGAATTTGGGACAAAATTGACTAAAACTGCAAGGGGTAAGCCTTGTATCTTTTAAAGTGAGAATTTGGGACAAAATTGATGAAAACTGTAAGGGGTTAGTCTTGTATCTTTTAAAGTGAGAATTTGGGACAAAATTGACTAAAACTGCAAGGGGTAAGCCTTGTATCTTTTAAAGTGAGAATTTGGGACAAAATTGATGAAAACTGTAAGGGGTTAGTCTTGTATCTTTTAAACTGAGAATTTGGGACAAAATTGACTAAAACTGCAAGGGGTAAGCCTTGTATCTTTTAAAGTGAGAATTTGAGGCAAAATTGACGAAAACTGTAAGGGGTAAGCCTTGTATCTTTTAAAGTGAGAATTTGGGACAAAATTGACTAAAACTGCAAGGGGTAAGCCTTGTGCCTTTTAAAGTGAGAATTTGAGGCAAAATTGACTAAAACCGCAAGGGGTAAGTCTTGTATCTTTTAAACTGAGAATTTGAGACAAAATTGATGAAAACTGTAAGGGGTAAGTCTTGTATCTTGTAAAGTGAGAATTTGAGGCAAAATTGACGAAAACTGTAAGGGGTAAGCCTTGTATCTTTTAAAGTGAGAATTTGGGACAAAATTTACAAAAACTGTAAGGGTAAGTCTTGTATCTTTTAAAGTGAGAAGTTAAGGCAAAATTGACTCAAACTGCAAGGGGTAAGCCTTGTGTCTTTTAAATAGAGAATTTGAGACAAAATTGATGAAAACTGTAAGGGGTAAGTCTTGTATCTTTTAAAGTGAGAATTTGGGACAAAATTGACTCAAACTGCAAGGGGTAAGCCTTGTGTCTTTTAAAATGAGAATTTGAGGCAAAATTGACTAAAACTGCAAGGGGTAAGCCTTGTATCTTTTAAAGTGAGAATTTGAGACAAAATTGATGAAAACTGTAAGGGGTAAGTCTTGTATCTTTTAAAGTGAGAATTTGAGGCAAAATTGACTCAAACTGCAAGGGGTAAGCCTTGTGTCTTTTAAAGTGAGAACTTGAGACAAAATTGGCGAAAACTGTAAGCAAAATTTACGAAAACTGTAAGGGGTAAGCCTTGTGTCTTTTAAAGTGAGAATTTAAGGCAAAATTGACTCAAACTGCAAGGGTTAAGCCTTGTGTCTTTTAAAATGAGAATTTGAGGCAAAATTGACTAAAACTGCAAGGGGTAAGCCTTGTATCTTTTAAAGTGAGAATTTGAGACAAAATTGATGAAAACTGTAAGGGGTAAGTCTTTTATCTTTTAAAGTGAGAATTTGAGGCAAAATTGACGAAAACTGTGAGGGGTAAGCCTTGTATCTTTTAAAGTGAGAATTTGGGACAAAATTTACGAAAACTGTAAGGGGTAAGCCTTGTGTCTTTTAAAGTGAGAATTTAAGGCAAAATTGACTCAAACTGCAAGGGGTAAGCCTTGTGTCTTTTAAAATGAGAATTTGAGGCAAAATTGACTAAAACTGCAAGGGGTAAGCCTTGTATCTTTTAAAGTGAGAATTTGAGACAAAATTGATGAAAACTGTAAGGGGTAAGTCTTGTATCTTTTAAAGTGAGAATTTGAGGCAAAATTTACGAAAACTGTAAGGGGTAAGCCTTGTATCTTTTAAAGTGAGAATTTGGGACAAAATTTACGAAAACTGTAAGGGGTAAGCCTTGTGTCTTTTAAAGTGAGAATTTAAGGCAAAATTGACTCAAACTGCAAGGGTTAAGCCTTGTGTCTTTTAAAATGAGAATTTGAGGCAAAATTGACTAAAACTGCAAGGGGTAAGCCTTGTATCTTTTAAAGTGAGAATTTGAGACAAAATTGATGAAAACTGTAAGGGGTAAGTCTTGTATCTTTTAAAGTGAGAATTTGAGACAAAATTGATGAAAACTGTAAGGGGTAAGTCTTGTATCTTTTAAAGTGAGAATTTGAGACAAAATTGACGAAAACTGTAAGGGGTAAGCCTTGTGTCTTTTAAAGTGAGAATTTTAGGCAAAATTGACTCAAACTGCAAGGGGTAAGCCTTGTGTCTTTTAAAGTGAGAATTTGAGACAAAATTGACGAAAACTGTAAGGGGTAAGCCTTGTATCTTTTAAAGTGAGAATTTGAGACAAAATTTACGAAAACTGTAAGGGGTAAGCCTTGTGTCTTTTAAAGTGAGAAATTGAGACAAAATTGACAAAAACTGCAAGGGGTTAGTCTTGTATCTTTTAAACTGAGAATTCTGTCAAAATTGACGAAAACTGCAAGGGTAAGCCTTGCGTTTTTTAAAGTAAGAATTTGAGGCAAAATTGACAAAAACTGTGAGAGGTTAGTTAACATTGTCATTCCTCGCACTCCATTTTACCTCTATTTCAAATATCAGGCGATTTAGAAACAAACAAAATTCGGCCAAATTTAGAAAAAAAACCTGCAAGGGGTAAGTCTTGCCATTTTTTTCAGCCTCGAAAATGTTTTCTCTCCGATTTGCCTCAAAATTATCTAAAAGAAATGTCTTTGTATGTAGAAGACAGTCGCAAAGTTACAGGTGCTTGGAGCAAGGGGTTTAAATTTCCATCTCCATTTGGGGACATCGTTTTTTATGAAGAAGTGGTCAACACCTTGACAATGAAGTGTATTCAGATAAAACAAATTTGTGCAGAAAGTTAGTCAGAGTGACGACCAGGCGTTCAGGGGACTCAAAGTCTGGTTGAACCAGCAGGGTGATCACCCATATAGTACCCTTGTGGGATTGGCTAGTCCCGGTCCCTCCTTGTCCTTTCCGACCCAATATATACACCCTACTTACTTTGGGGAAAGACATGACGGAACCCAATCCATTACAGTGGCCAGCAGTAAAAGTCATGTCCCTTTGGGTCAAGTAGGATTCGAACCGGGTGTACCAGCTCTGGACTGCACGCAATTGAACAATCCAGTGCACTGCAGTGCCCGTTGGTGTTTTGAGGTGATTTTAAACACTACTTAACTAATGCACTGTGTGGTAACGACAAACAATTTGATAAAAGAAAATAATTGGCAGTAGCAGGATTCGAACCAGGGTCAGCACCGTTGCAAATCTACCCTCACCACATAGGCTACAGTTCCCTGTACAATGTACTTAGAGGTAATGCAACCTGAGGCATCGGACTGCTTGTCCTGTCTTTATCCATCAGAAATAAAGACGAGCTTCAAAGTGAAGACGCACGAATGTTTTTGTGTACAGCGCCTTCCCTGGAAATCTGAGATATTTAAGAAATTCATTCATAAAACAACTGAAAAAGGGCACAAAAACCTCCTCCATGCATGCCTGAATACTAATCAAATGATTACCAAATTAAACAAAATGACAAATTAAGTTGGAAAACACCTTTTCAGGGGGTACAGTAATTCTATATTTGATTGACTTTCGATCATTTAATTTAAATTCTTTCACTCAAGTTACAAAGAGTTTTAAAAAACCCCAGCATTAAACAAATTTCATAAATTAGGCCCAATCTGTGACATTTTTAAAGAAGTGCAGATGTTTTGCTCAGTATAGTGAAGATAACAAGCAAATTATCAACATTTCTATGTAATTATAATATATAAAGCCTACATTGTGTGTTCAGCTAGCTTGTCAAATCATTTCTTTTTTGAATGGTCTCAGTTAGTCTACTGAAGCCATAAAATAAGTCAACTTCATATTTGGCAAGACAAGTTATTGTATTGTTTTCTGGATAAAAGATTCGCTACTGATGGCACTCTCTGTATAGATTATTCTTAACCCCCCCCCCCCAGCCTTAGGTGGGAATGGCTTCAGATCATAACCCTGAACTCTCAACTTTAATTTTCTTTTCATTTCAATGGAGTTCTTAAATTTCATAAGATTTCACAAAATATCGCATTACACGTTAGTTTCTCTGAGAGTTGGGACATGCTCCCAGATTTACTGATGCAGGCAATTAGTATAGCAATTTGGCGTCTCAATGGCTCCTGACTAATCCAAGCCAAATCAAGGATATCTTTGAGTAAATTTTTTTTTTTTAAAGGGGCTGTGTCGTCTTGATCACAGTGAGTCTGTGGCCAGACATTGAATTCTGAACTTTCACCCAGTTACTGCACACGCACGTGCAATAATAATGATGACGCCCTTTAAAGCTTTTATTTGTGATGTGACGGTCGATGTGTGCGTGTGTAGTAACTGGGTGAGAGTTCATGTTTCCATGCCCAGCCACAAGCAGACTATGATCATGACGACACCTTTTTCTATGAATGCAGTTATACATGTAGAACATGGAGAATGCTGAGCTCAATAGTCAGTTGTGTCTGCTTTGCACGCCCTCTATGTCAGCTGTGGACAGAGGATCAAAACCATCTGACATTGTGGCAAAAATAACCAGAAAGCTGGAATTTGCCATACAGCTAAAATGGCAGCGCGCATGAATTGCATCAAAGCAGATACACAAGCAGTTCTGTTCATTCTCGCTCAGGCGCGGATCCAGGGGGGCGTGGGGGGCGCACGCCCCCCCTTTTTCATATAAAAAAATTAAAAAAAAGAGGGAGAAAAGAAAAAAAGAGGGAGAGAAAGAGAAGCGGAGGGAGAAATGGGGAAGCTTTGTGTTACGCAGGCGCAACAAACTTCATTTATCATTTTGCTGCTTGGTATATTTTCACGCCCCCCCGTTTGGAAAATCCTGGATCCGCCGCTGTCGCTCCTGGTTTTATTTCTTTGGATGCAGAGAGAGCATAAGTGACAAAATGGTTTCACGAGAAGGTTGAATACATCTGGGGTGCTGTTAATGTAAAAAAATAGCTGGGTGCCGTTTGAAGCAATTTAAACTTGTCTGGTGTCCTGCTGACTTGTACACAGTCATGGTAGAGATGGCAATTAGACAGGGGCCATTTAATGAGAGTGATGCCCTACTCTATTTGTGTACAATCACATCAGACATAACACTTGGACTCGGACCAAGCTTCTACCTCGACTGGTGTCCTGTTCTCATCTTTGTAAAAATGCCCGTTTGGCTGGTGACATTCTAACGAGGGTCTGTCATCCGAACTCGCTTGAATATACAATCACAGTTTGCTTAGTCTGGTGTCTATTTTGCCATTCTCTGTACCATCCATTCCTGTTGACATAGTGGGCACCAGATGTTCTGTTTCACCCATGGTGACATACAGCAATTATGGAAGGAATGGTTGCACTCACCCCATACAACTGAAAACAAACAAAAGGTAAAATCAGAGTTGTTTACCACAGGTTCCCTGCCCATGCAAATCCATCACATTTCATGTCAGCAAACTCCTTATACTTGTTGTTGTGAGTGATTTATAGCAACCTATGTATTACTATTAGTCTTTTTGTTTTGTTTAGGCCTAAATGATTGTGACACGGGAATTTGGCAAAGCTCCCACACAGGGGGGATATAAACACCAAGCTGGCAACAGCCAAGCTCTCTCTCTCTTCTTAGTCTTTAACGTCTATGATTGGGAATTGCACAAATCAATAATTGTGATTCAGTAACAAGACGACAATACTTGTTCTATTCATTGTGGATATGGCGGTTATTAGCCAAATTTGCCAAGTGTGAACTGAACTGAACTAGATTGTTGTAGTGGTACTAGCTACACTAGATTAAGCCCTACACTTTGTCAACACCCCCTCATTTGTTCGTTTAGATTCTACAATTTTTCATTCATAAACGATGACTTGGTTTGGTGTAACTGACGGCTATTTCACGCTGCTGGCAGAAATTTGTGTGTGCTTCATTGACATCCCAAGCTAGTATGCGATGAAGTTAGTACAGTACAGTCAGTAGTACCATAGTACTACATACTTTAGGAATTCCATACTTTAGCCCCATGTAGTGCCAATTGGTCGTGCAAACAGAAACCTGGAGAAGGTCTGCTTTTTAGTTTTAATCACAGTAAATCACCCCGTAGCATACCTCAAGGATATCCAAAGTTTGACACTCACCTTTGATGATAAACGTTCATTCAAGCATTATTGACAAGATGGCAGGGGAAGCGATCGGATCCGAGCTGTGACAGTGAGTAAAAAATCAAAAACATTGAGTCATTACAACTTACGAAGTACAACGTCAAAAATCCCTCGTGCACACTGCACTGTCCTCTAACAAACTAGAGAGGGCGCTCTCCAAAGTAAATAAAAAGGGGTGCAACTTTGGCTGCCTTTCCATATAAATCATAGTCATAGGGGATCCCCCCCTAAGTGTTTGGCCCCAACCAGTAAATTAACAGTTCGCCGTATGGGGGACAGAATCTCCTGCCACACCGACTCCATAGGCTTAGTAATTTCCTGCAAACACGTTACTCGTGAAATTTGTAATTAATTACACATTAAGTGGTATTCATTAATTAATAACACATACATTGCTCAGTGTTAATATTGCCATCCACATGCTAACAGAAGACTCCAGTACAAAACATTGACTACAGATACCTTTGGGTTACAAAATTACAGTGTTGATGTAACAGATGGCAGGGCTCTGTCAATGGTAAGCCAACAGAAAAGGACACGGCCAAAATTGGTTCCTACTTTGGTGGCCGCAACAACCTGTAGCCGCAAAAGTGTTTTTTTTTGGTTAAAACAAAACAGGACGTGCCACGTGCTTGCATTTGCGTTGACTACAAAACGGTGGCGTTTTCCAACCACCAGTGGGTTGCCATGGAATCCAACTCAGCTCGATGAGCGATAGTGCATGGGCATAATGTTATCTATAGGAAGAGGAAGAGTTGTGCATCAGAGATCATCAGCGGTGAACTGGACAGCAACAGATGCCCCACCGGCCCATCTCAGCTCAATGAGTGATGGTGAATGGTAAGTAGGTACGCAGGCCTAAAAATAGAGTAAGGGATTGTGCGTAGGTGATCATCCCAGTTTCTCGCAACTCGTGGTCACTGGTCACCGACTGGACACCAACATTATCTCAGGTTTGTCAGCCTAATGGTCATGCTGATGAGGAGGCGTTTATATAGAGATTGCTAAAAAGTGTTCAGGGGTCTTGAGTCGCTGTCTTTAGGTTCGTTTGAGACGCTGCTTTTGTATTTGTCTTACTGTTTATCGTCTATCATCACCTCTCGTTAGATTGGATTTTTTTATTTAAAGTAGAACAATAGAAAATCAGAACGGACAATCAAGTGTGCTTCTGTAGCGTCGAATATGAGTTTCGTCTTGAAACCTGTGTGAAAATCATACCGATCTGAATCCAAGGTTTGGGTTGTACGACATTTGACGGTTATCTTTTTGTCTTATTTTAGATTGCCAAGATGACCACCACAAGGCAACGTGCATTCATCGCAATCTGCCCCGTCATGTTGCTCTCGATGACGGCGTTGTTTCTGCTTCTTGATCGCAACCACCGTTATCTAAATCAAAGTGGGTTGTTTTCCTTATTTATAATGGCAGCTCTTCTGATATACCTCAACATGTACTTCCAACTTTTAACTTTTCTTTCTGCACATTTTTGACACCGATTAATTTTTTTTCTTCTCCCAGGCATATCAACTTTCAGCCGCTCATTTCGCTACCGTGAAACTGTAGCTAAACAACAAGAGGTACGTGTGTGAAATAAATTTTCCATAAAAAACCCCAAACAAACTTTGTAAGAAACTCTTATCGTGGGACTTAAGTAACATTATTTGTTAGTTTCTGGAAAGAAATTATTATAAACATCTAAATGAAATGGATAATAATGATTAAAAGGGCATGATACGGTATCTTGTATAGCAAATTGAGTCAACTTTAGTAATTAAAACAGTTGTTTTCCAAAAACACAGGCATCAACGTCAGCTACTCGATTTACCTTTGGAAATGAAGCAACTTCGACACTGACTCCTTCCACTACTTTGGTACTTGAAGATTTCATGTACAAGGAACAAGAACGTCGACAGCGGACGCTGGCGGCAGAATGCCGGCATCTTAACATATCAAAACCAATTAATAGCGACTACACACACTTACTCGTCAACGACGCACACAAAATCCTCTTTAATTTCATCCCAAAGGTGTCTTGCAAGACGTGGAAGAAAATCTGGCGTACACTTTACCAACGCAACACGACTGGAAAGATGGTACTGCAAAATTACAAACGAGAAGAGCAGTACGACCGATTGGAAAACTATCGCAAAGTGCTGTTTGTACGAGAACCCATGAGTAGGTTGCTCTCAGCGTACATGAGTAAATTTCGTGGTGGGGTGTTGTATAACCACGGGCCTCTTCAACGAATCTGGGAGAAGTCCTTTGGGAGAGACATTTCCAAGCGTTACAGAGGCGTTGAAGTTCATGATCTTGAAGATGGAAAATGGTTAAATATTACATTAACTGAATTTATCAAATACATCACTGATCTGGGTAGTGGTATCAGACTCAATGCGTTTAATGACCACTGGATGCCCCAGTATATTGTATCGCAGCCTTGTCATATTAAATACGATTTCATCGGCCATTTTGAAAATCTTGCAGTTGAAGGTCCGTTCGTCCTGCGGTTGCTAGGGGTCGACCACCTCGTCCAGTTCCCAGAATACCGAAGTTCAAACGCCATAATAAACATTGTGGAATATTACAAATTGACATCATTGGATTTGATGCGGAAACTGGTTGATTATTACCGTATAGACTATAGACTATTTGGATATTTGCCCGATGACGTCATGAGTCAAGTTCTACGGGGTGTATTTGAGGAAAATAACACTAGCCAATGAGTCTCGGAGCGCAACTTGCGTCTCATTATGCCTGTGCAAACCCTTGGTTAGCACCAAGTGTGTCACAACTATTGGTTATTGGTATTGTGCGTTCATTGAAAACTAGTTTAACTGACAGTGACTATAGCGGGTAGTTACTAGTTAGTAGTGTAGATACTAGGTTTACTGATGTAAGTAGTTACTAGTTTTACTGAATGATGTAAACGTTTTACTAGTTGCAGTTAAAACCGCAACTAATAAAACGTTATGACTCAACTCAAGTACTACTTACATCAGAAAACTAGTAACTAGGCCTACACTACTTATATTAGTAACTACCCGCTAAGTAGTCACTATCATCAGTTAAACTAGTTTTCAATGAACGCACAATACTACACAGTCGCTAAAAATAACACCACTCACTGTCACTAAGTTCGAGAAAAGAAAAAAAGACAGTTAATCTTTTTAATAAAAGGGTTTATGTACATTCATGTTGTAAAGTTAAATTAAAATCTGATGGTGTGTTTGACGCAAATAGCAGCATAATAATTATGTTCTACTATTGCGTAGTTTTAGGTTTTTAGTTCTGAAATTATTGCTTTATTACTGGAATAGTTGAAGAGAATAAAACATTGTCTTTATATTGAATGACGCGTATCTGAGATAACACTGGTCACTCATTCTGTATGGCATGACGTCTGCACAAATGTATTAAAGCAAAATCATAAAACATATTCACTTTGGGAAAGCATGGAACTATCCATGGGGAAAGTAATTTTAAAAGCATACCACAAATAATATGCTGCTTTTCGTTTGTTTGAGGGAAAAAGAGGAGGGCCGAACGGACCAGAAGAAAATAGAATGTATTTCCATAAAATTGCCATGCCCCATAAGTCGTGTTCAGTCAAAGCCCGCCCTCTTGTGATGAAAAAATATCAGGCGACGTAATGTCGACATCCAAATACACGACGAATAAACCTACTGATGCGATTTAGAGCAAAGATCTACGTTCTAACTCTACTCGTTGACTGAGTTGAGTCTTTCAAGGTAAATGATGCCATCACATCTCCTCCTCATTAAAACTATCTGGAAAATCTCATATAGTTGGAGTTTGTCTGTTCTTGAAGAGAGAATCTGCTTATTGCGTTGACACCACCCACCCACCAGCACCACTTTCCTCTATGCACAACCAGCCAACCGTACCGTGTCGTGTACGCCACGGACGGCAGTGACTGCCTGCTCTGTACGTGGTGGTGGTGGTGGTGGTGGTGTACACGGAGTCTGTGTTGTAAGCCAGCCACATCATCAGTGTGCTTAAATTTATGGGGCTAACGTAAAGTTAATGTTATATTTATACTTATAGTTGGAGATTTGAAAGAGGTTTTTTACCCGAGTGAAAGAGGCTGATATGGGTCTCATTTTCTCTTCTTTTATTTTACTTAGTTATTAATTTTATAGAGAAAGGTTAATTCTACCTCCATGCATGATGGTTAGTGTAGCCAGTCAGTCAGTAGTTCAAGTACTGTCTGGAAAAATAGCCGACTACAGATTGAATGGGTATTAAAATTTATATGGAAATAAAACCACATATATCTGGCACCGAGTTACTTTAAAAAAAAGCATTATTGTCGAGTTGGGGGGCAGTGGGGGCAGTGCGTGGGTCTCCGATATTGTGATACTTATAGAACTTAGAAGAGTTAATTTAAAACAAAATGTGAAACCATGTCATCAAATTATAATTTGTAAACAGTGGGCCTCGCCTTCCTTTAGCGCGAACTACAACTAAAAGTGAGTAAGCATATTTTATTTGATTAGACAAAGTTTAAAATTGTGCTGTGTTTAGTGTCACTCTAATTTTAGTGCATACATTAACTAATTAAAGACATGAAGCTTTGTTATTTTTCAGTTCACAGGGTTTGATGAACACTTTTGCCAAGAATCGTCCAACTTTACGTGGAACCATCGACTACAAACATGAGTAGGAAGTGTACTGAATTATTCTGATAAAAAACCGAATGATCTAAAACAGACTGACATAGTTCAAGTCACATGAGCTTCAGAAGAGTTCTCTGGAACCAGATTGTTTATCCGGTCGCTAGGGTAGGAGTTGCCGTCACGTGTGACGTCTTGGCGATTATGGGTTGTAACTGCACGAGGGAGCGGTTGGATTTTGAAGGAAGACGGTTCTATGTGCTACGGAGACTTGGGGAAGGGTAAGTGATAAACAGGATGGAGAGAAGTAGAGTTTTAAGATGTATGTATCTTGGACAAAAGGTCGCCATGCTTATTATCTTATTCACGTCAAATTTTTTCTTGTCCTTTTAGAGGTTTTAGTGTAGTTGATCTCCTTGAAGACAATGACACCGGAAAGAAATTTGCTCTCAAGCGAATCCAGTGTCACTCAAGGGAAGATGAACGTCTCGCCAAAGAGGAAGCAGAGTACCATCGAAAAGTCAACCATCCCAATCTGATACCAGTAGAGGAATGGAAGGTCACCACTGGCACTGGGGGTGTGATGGAAGTTTTAATTGTCTTACCATTTTTCAAAGTGAGTGTTGACTTTTTGTTCAGGGTTCATTGAAGCAAAAATAAACAAATCCGGTAGCAATCACAACAAAGCGTAGCAATCGGTGTCAGTAATTTTTAACTGGTATTTCTTTCAGAGAGGAACATTACAAGACGAACTTGACAGACTAGCTACAAAAGGAGAGTTCATATCAGAACACAGACTACTCAGGCTGTTCAGAGGAATATGTGATGGAATCAGGGCACTACACCAGGCATCACCGGTACCCCTTGCACACAGGTAACAGGTTCAAACCATCAAAGTAAAGTAACTTAATAATTCACCCTTCACCGAGTTAAAACACAGATATTGTAACATCTGTTTTTTACAGTCGATAAGTTATTTATCAAACTGTGTAAACGCACATGTACGTATGCGATTGTGTATTTTTTAAACTCCTACTGAAGAGATTTATAAATAAACTGCAATTCTTGTGTTTTAATACCAAGATCTTGTTTGTCTTTTACCTTGGTGTGTTTACACAGCTGTTAGATTGTGTGAACAATCGCAAGAATCCAATAACAACAGATGTTCTTAAGTCAATGATAAATTGAGATTGATTTGGTCGTTGATACTGCCAACACTTGTTGAGTCTGTTTGATCAGATGTTTTGTTTACAGTTGTTCGATTCATCCAGAAATCATTTCCGAAAACTAAATCTCTGTTTTTGTTTATTTATAGAGATATTAAACCAGGAAATGTACTTCTGTCTGACAACGGTACACCGGTCATAATGGACTTTGGTTCTATGGCACCTGCAAGGTTAGAGGTCAAAGGTCGATCGCAAGCTCTTGCTGTACAAGTGAGTTGTTGTAACAGGGAGGAACAAACAGTTACTTTTGTTACGTGATACTAGCGTCACACCCCGCGTAGCAATACATGTTATATTACTAGCCAGGTGTTACACAATACAAGCGTCACATGTTACTAGCCAGGTGTTACACAATACAAGTGTCACATGTTACTAGCCTTATGAGCACAGGTCACAAGTGTTACATGTCACATACTTTAGAGACTGTTGGGTGTTACTAACATCACATGCTATTAGCATTACTAGTGTAACACATTATTATCGTCACACATTAGTGCCACACTTTTAAGCACAAATGTACCTCATTGGTTTTACACAGTGTTATGTTTGTAGCATTAATACCCATCACTATTTATAATATATTTTACTAGTGTCAAACATTTTTTTAATTGTGACATTTCTTGTGATTTTGATTTTTGATTATTAGGACCTTGCAGCTGAGAAGTGTAGTATGTTGTTCCGAGCGCCAGAACTCTTTCACGTTGAAAGTCATACAATAATTGACGAGAAAGTAGATGTTTGGGTGAGTTAAAAATGACCTCTTACCTTTGACCTTATCTATTGTATACTATTGTTCTGTCAAGAAGCGACGCTCAAAACTTACTTTCGGCCAAAGTGACATCTACTTTTCAAACATTTTAAACTATATTTACTTTAGTTGAAGTTGTTTCTGAACTTTTACTTTCATGTCAAGAGCTTCAACAAAAGTTTTTGTTATTTTATAAGCTTAATGATTTCTATAAATTTAATGATCCGGAATGTACCTATTGTGTATCTTAGATAATGCACCAGACTCAAATTCTGAAGTATTTCAATGTTGGTTGAATTCCTGGCTCGGTAGTTTAGTCTGGTGTCCTTTTACATGACACTTAACTAAACTTGTTCCAGCCCTCTGATGTTTAATCCCTTTATACATCTAGTCATTAGGGTGTCTTCTATACGCGATGGCATTCCTACAATCACCCTTTGAGCCAGTCTACCAGAGAGGCGATAGCCTTCACTTGGCCGTCCTTGGACGCAACTTCAAATTTCCAGACACTACAAGGTAAGCACAAAATCTTGGTTTCCAAAGTTGGTTTAAAACAAACCCCAGAAACTACTACCCCTTCCCTTGACTTACTTAAAATTCTGTGAGATCATGAGGTAATTTAGCATGTTGAAATCTAAATCTGGGTTGAAGATGCTCAAGACGTCCCCCCTTTCCTAAAAACAAACTTGGTAAATAAAATCTTGGCCGAGTAAAATTTTAACTTGTTTCCACCATTAGCCCCTGAAAAGTCACAGCACTCATTACTTTTTCAAGTAGATTATTAAAGGAGCTATTTGATTCCTGATACTGATGTAGGATAAAGTTCTCTAAGGTCCCGTCTAAAAATCTGTGGGAACAAATTGAAAATGCTCCCCAGTAGGGATTTGTTGTTCCTTAAACACTGATACCAGGCCTGGAGTTTCATCTTTGAGAGGGCAAGGCCATTTTCATTTTGCTATTCACTGGAATAGCTTAAAGTCTATGGGAAACTTCTGAAGGGGCACCAAAGCCAAGACCAGGGGCAACAGATGCCATGGCCTTTGTGGCCTCTGTGTAATTCCATGCCTAAGCAAAAATTAGCAGGATACCAGTCAGAGATGGTACATGTCAGATGGTATTTTGACTGGTTACCATATTCTGTTAAGCATAATTTTGTTGTGCTTAGCTTATTTTTGTGCTTAAGCAGCTTTATGAAAGTGGGCTATGGGGATGACATCTTCACTATGGGGGTAAATTTGCAAGGATATCTGTTTATCATATAAGCCAGAGATTTTGTTTCTTCTTTTTTTTTGTAATGCTTTTTGACGATTGGACGGTAGGTATTCCCCAGTTGTACAAAACCTCATATCATCAATGTTGATTATTAATCCCAACCTAAGACCTAATATCATCCAGATTCTATACGCCATACATGGTGTTGATTAGAATGACAGGATTTTCCCCGAGCTAAAACGGCCAATTGTGTTTCTGAGCGAATGTGAAGATGCTGAAGTCTTTGTGACCAGCTGGTGATGCATTTCATACATATGTCATTTCATGTACGTCATACATGGTGTTTGATTTATAGAGATCACTTCATGCTCTACAGAAGGGCTCTGAAATGTCCGCATCAGTTTCTAAAAGTCAGTCAGTGTTACAACTTTGTTACTTGCTGGTGATGTTTTTGAGAAGTGTATAAAACATAAATATACTGGGCATTTGGTTGCACTGCACTTACAGTTGAAACAGTTAATGCAAACCCATAAAGTGTGTCAGATTTAAGTTGTAAATATTATAAGTAGATATTGCAAAAGTTCTAGCTTCAACATCTGTTAATCATTTTTGCCTCCCCATTTGCAAGATTGTTTAGACTCCTTGCATATGATGGCACAAGCACAAACAGCGCCCTCACTGAGATTTGTGCACGGCACGCTTTAAACCATTATTTGACCTCGGCGATGTCAGCCTATGCAATAGCATTTTCAACTAAATTTTAAAAAATGTACATTTAGTTGAGATCAAAGCTATTGTTACATTTATGTTTTGAGAGAAATCAAACTTTTGTGCCCAAGTTCAATTTTCAAATTTACCGAACAAAATGTTGATTGTTGTATGGTTTGTCCGACAGGTACTCAGCTAGTTTTAAGGAACTTGTGTCTTCCATAATCGTGGTGGAGGTAATAGAGAGACCCTCGGTAACATGGATTGTAGAAAAGGTTGATATAATGTTACAAGAAATGGAGCACAGGGTGTAGGGGTCATGGGTTAAAGGTCAAACCAATGCAAAGGTCAATGTATCAGCACACTGGTAACAGGATCGCAAAAGTTGCTCCACCGGGAGTGGAGTTTTCAAGTTACAATAGACCTTATGTACATGACGTCATTTCAGTTGGGCGCCCTCGCCCAGAGGTAAAACAGAGGCTGTTCATTGGCCAATCCTGTGCGCCGCGCGTACAAATCTGTGCGTTTCCATTGTTTCATCATCGGTTTACCTCTAAGACGACGTCAATGCATAAGGTCTATAATGGGAAACTACACTGTTTCAACTTCTTAGAAGTTGCTGTTGTAGGTACAATGCATGCACCAGATTCAACTAGCCACCGTGTTTTATAAGCGGGGTGGTCAAGTGTCATCATAATGGTCATTATACCCTTTTTAATAACCTGTTCCGAATCGGCCTCACTTGTAAGAGTGGATGCTCTATCATGATAACATGTTGGTATCATGTGAGGTTTAGAAGCGAAGCTGTCCTACTTGGCGGCTCACTTATAAACCCCGGTGGATAGTGAGTCGGATGATGCATTTACTTGCATCTTACTGGGACAGTAAGCATCCAGAAGTATAGTACTGACCACAGCAGACCTGGGCCCAATTTCATAAAGCTGTTTAGAAAGAAATGAGTGGGGTACCAGTCACAGCAATGGTAACTGTATGGTATTTTTGGCTGGTAACCTATTTTTCTTAAGCAAGAGTTTTCTGTGCTTAGCAAGTTTTTGTGCTTACATGCTTTATGAAATTGGGCCCTGCTACTTCACTCCAGGGAGGCTATTTCCTCAATGCCCCTTGAAATGTTCCATTACAAATTGAAATTTCCTTCATAGAGGTCCCCTTTACTGAGTAAAAACTGTTTTTACCTAACGAGAACAAAGTATTATGTCTGCCACAGTTTAATAAGATATAATAATTGCGTTGGGATAAAGAATATACTATTGGTTAAACTGTTACTCCAATGTGTGTACTGAGTATACAGTGCTTGTCACACATCGGTGACAGGGTAAAACTACAAAAAATAATTACCAGAGTTTTTCATTCTATCAAGTAACGAACCACACAGGAAACTGACTGGATAAATTTGTCTAAATAGTTTTGGGTTCAACAAAGAAAAAATGACTAGAGCGGGACTTGAACCTGTGACCTCTGGATTAACGTGCCAGCACTCTACCAACAACTATCTAGCCCTATGTTGGCGGTCTCCCTATTTTGTATAAATCTTTTTTTTTCTGTGAAAGGTGAAACCATGGAATATGCACAAGAACAATCCTTCCTGCTTCATTTGGGATAGACTTGGTTCTAGTCGGGTGTCCTGCTGATTGAGTTGGTTAATGTTTGAGCATTTTTTAACACGCGCCCTCTAGTGGCAAACAGAACAGAGTTGATTGACACAATCCTGGTGAGTGAGGGCGCACAACAAACTGCTGCAATGTTTTGTGGTGGAGTGCATACAGTGGATATTTAGACAAACAAGGACTCGATAAAGTCGGACTCGGGTCAAGTCTACATTTGGGATTGCTGTTCTTATCACCGTGGGCTGTTCCATTGTCTTCGTAATTCTGAGCCCGCACAAACTTCCTTTGAATTGATAAACCTGTCAGTCTGCTGCCACCTAGTGTCCCTAAAGTCACCAATAAGAGTTTACAAAAAACTATTTGGACAAATGCCAATGCAAAACCCAAAGAACTTTAAAGATATTTAAAAAATAATAACCTCCAACATAGTTCCCCAAGCTTGAAGCTTAACGGAATAAAAAAGGCCAGCCTCTGAATCGAATGAAAGTGTTCGCTTTAAAAATATTCGGCAAAATGCTGCAATGTCATGTGATTCCATTTAAACATTTTAATCGTTAACGCCACGCCATAAAACTTCTTTGTTGTGAACAAAATTTTCACAAATTGGTTGTTTGGTGTTTATCTGAAACGCAGGCAACAGAATACAAGTGTTGTACGGTATCTCTAACTGATATTGTTTTTCTTGTGTAATATGTAAAATATATTTTTGGAGCTAGTTGCTTTATAAATTAATAAATTCTGAAGATGTGAAGCCATTTGCCGTTTCAAACCCTTCACGGATCTGTTGTAGAAATCATACATTGATTGATTTAAAAAAAAATTATCAACTCAAACATGATTTTTTGAAAGCTTACTTGAGGTTGGTGTAGCAATCTGAAAAACTTGTCTTGTTTTCCCGAGTCAAATCTCATCTTGAGTTCTCTAAATCAAAGCTCGTCTTGTGTTCTCTAAATCAAAGCTCGTCTTGAGTTCTCTAAATCAAAGCTCGTCTTGAGTTCTCTAAATCAAAGCTCGTCTTGAGTTCTCTAAATCAAAACTCTTCTTTAGTTTCTCGCGCCCTAAAGGGAATAAATATAATTGGCATGACTTTATTGACCACATGAATGTTTGAATTTCTCAAAAAAAGTACGAGTAAAATCAGTGAGAATGTCAGCCAACAAAATCTTGCTCTTTATGTTTAAAACCATTGTTTCGAGATGATTGATTATTTTTTTCTTCAGAGTAACAATGCTGTACCTTTTGATCAGTGCATTAAGTAGACCACTTGGTATCATAAAATGGTCCGTGGTTCCAATCCTCTATTGATCGTTTCCTCTGCAAAGCAAATTTACATATCCATTCCTCATCAGTCAAATAATTTGCATTTAAAGTCTATTTTGTTTTTATGACATTTGTATATATTTATTATACTTCACTTAACAAATTAATTCTTTAATCTTTACTTCACGTAGCAACTCTGTAAGATCCAGTAACAGATTAAGTTATATTTTATTGGTGGAATATGCATTGTACATTTATTGTGAAAAGTAAAGCGTTTAAGTGAATCTAAGCATCCACATGAAATAAACTATACTGCTGAATATACCACAATGTGTGAATTTTTCTCATGAATATTCAAGTTTCCTATGAATATTTAAGTAGTCCTATAAATAATTATTTATACTCAATGAGCAATTACCTATGAATATGTGGTATTACATAATTGCCTTGAATTTCAGTTGAGTACTTTTCTCATGAATATGCAAATTTATGTAAACTTATTCATGAATATTTTCATACATTTTCCACTGCCTGAACATTATTCAAAGCAACCTAAAACCTCTTATAAACCTGTAATGAATTGTTACATGTAATTAAAAAGAAAACAAATTGATACTCGATACCTGTAACTCGCAAAATAAAAGGCAATTATTTGCTAGAAACCATTACTCTGACATACTGCTATTGGTTTTTAGTTTAAGTTTGAACAAACAATTAACGACTCCATGGCAACCAGCGCCATCTTGTACACGGGCAAAAATATCTTGACAGGTGTGAAGTGCATCTTTAGTAAGGCTACATTATTGTGAAAATTGTGTCTAATACTTCACTACTACACACAATATTTTGGGCACAGAAGGTAAAACATTTGTAACTTTGTAAAAAAGCAGACTTCATGTTGAGTTACCTACAATAACAGGCAAGAAATGTTTGTCAAAGAAAACTTATATTAAAGAAAACCCCAAAATAAAGTCGGACAAAAAAAGGGTGCCATCTGACAAATTTATGCTAAATATATCTAACATTAAAACAGGAAAGATTTCTGACCCCAAATCCTTGGAAATTTTCATTAATCAGTTTAAAAATAATCTCTTGATGACTTGTAAATCAGACTCAAAGTAACATCAACATTTTACCTTCCCTGTTACAAATCTTTCCTATACAACATTTCTTACTTACACATATTATATATAATTTATAGAACTTCTATACATATATATAAATATTTGTGACTGGAGCCAAGAAATTTATACATTGAAATCACATCTGACGACATGTTGACCCTTTCTCCCGTTTGTTTAAGGATAGCAATGGTCTGTATACATACTTGTAGGTATAAGGAGTGCTCAAATGTCAGGCATGTTATAGGCACAAAAGAACATTCCCATAGAACGGTCAGCTGGACCGCGACATTGTGCCCAACCACAGGAATTCCTACATGAAGGAATATGCGCGTTTGCACATTCAAATGAAACATTCTGGCAGTCCAACTGACCGGTCGATGTACGACCGCTGGAATATTTAACCGATTCATTTAGAACGCTCCTACTGTTCCGACTATAGAGACGCTCCAAAACAGTGCCATTTTATCCCAATATACATCTATGGTGACTGAGTGACCGAGATGGTGACTGAGGTTCGAATCCCACTCGACCTAACTGCTCCCACCTTACATCTGTAACATACACCTTTCCCCAATCACACTTTTAACTTTTTCAAATGCTCCATAGACATTTCTCCCAGAAAGTGTTATTTTTTCCCAATACAAATTTTTGTTTGGACTTTTGACCAAAGAATTACATGTTTCAAACCTAAGGTCTTGATTCAAAGAACATTAGCTTCTTTTTGATGGAATTTAATCCTTCAAATTATAAAATCAAATTTGATAAAATTGATAATCAGAATCGTCTAGCACCATACTAACAATCCTATTCCTTCAATTTGATGGCATTTGGCAAATCAACCTTCCTACCTACCTAATGCTCCATCTTTTCCTCTTCTGTCCCCTCCTTCCCTTTCCTCGTCCCATCCACCGCTTTCTCCTCATCATCACCAGCCTCGTCATCACTACTCAAGACGTCCTCCTCTGTCAAATCACTGTCTGAGTCCTCCGCTTGTTTCTTGAGCCAGGATTCATCAAGACCCTCACCTGGGCCTAAGACGGACAGAAGTTCCTCAGTGTGAAGTAAGACAGGTTCATCATCACATCTCAACTTGAGATACAACTGATTCAAGAAAAAACAAATTTTCACTTTGACAAGAGATTGTACCAATCTGATTTCAAAACTAAGTTTGACGTCTTGTTGTCAAACTCCAAATGGCTATTCAAAGCAGTCACGTAAAAAATGAAAACATCAAGTAATAAACCACAAGGGAAACTGACTGGGTAAATTTGAAATCATATTGGGTTGAACAAAAAAGTTGACTACAGTGGGACTTAACCCTGTTACCTCTGGATTAACGTGCCGGCACTCTACCAACTGAGCCATCTAACCCTAATTTTGGCGGTCTCCCTAGTCGCATCCCCTTAAGGTGATCCCTCTGCTGCCGCTTCCCAGGTTGTATCGTAAACTTGGGTGTGATTCCTGGCTACATGGCAGTTACAGGTTGTATGGCTTTTAACTGGCACCCCGAACAAAGATATTGACAAAATAGGGAGACGGCCAACATTAATGCTAGATAGCTCAGTTGGTAGAGCGCTGACATGTTAATCCGGAGGTAACAGGTTCAAGTCCCGCTTTAGTAAAGTTTTCTGTGTTCAACCCCTAAAAATGAGAACCACACAACAACATTTACCAACTGGAACAAACTCTCTTCAAATCCCTGCATACAACACTTCTTTCCATCCATTGCATTGGTTTGGATCAGACAGAGATTTAAACAAGTCACCGAGGTGGCACTGAAGAGGGAAGGGTTGGGGAAGGGGTAGGGAGTGGGAGGGGGAGGGGGTAGGGAGTGGGCGGGGAATTACCTTCTTGGCCATCGTGAGGAAGAATCTCGCCGGTGCTTTACTTTCATCAGTTTTCTTCTCAACATTCATCAGGCCCAGCATGTACCACACCTGAATAACTTGATCATCCTCCTGCAAGAGTCCTTCCAGAATCTCTTCTGCTATCTGATAAAACAACACCACCATCAAAGTAAAATATCAAACTAGAATACCTCAGGATTTAATTCTTGAGGGATGAGTGAAGTTCCTTCCCACTGGATTGTTAAGACCAGGGTAATGGGTATCAACAAGATCTTAAAAATAACAGCGATGCTGTTGATACCCCACAGACCTTATATATTGTAGCTAATGCAAAATATCACCAAACCATGTTTGTATACCCAAGCATTGTGACATTGACATTCGACCTGTGAAATTGAACTCATCACCTTTGACATTTTCACCCTCAAAATAATCTTGAGTTTCCCTTGCACTTACACATGAGACCAATGTCTTTTAGATTAGACTTAAATGAAGCCCCAAGCAGACCCTGGAGATTTTACTCCCTTTGTTTGTGGAACTCACAAGGTTGCTTCTAAATCTTTTATCTCCAACTTTAAGAAATCTTATCTTAGATTAAAGTGATTAACCCTAGTTTGGTGGGGAATGAACTTGTTGGTTTTGTCCGAAGACTTATATTTCTTACTTCATTCATCTCTAACTCCATCAGGATCTTGGCTGTACCGATCCTATTCTGGTAGGTCATTGAACAAGGGTTCAAGGGGTCAAAGGCGGGTCCATCTGGATTCAATTCGTCCTCTTCTAAAGCTTTCATCTTGGGTAACCATAGCGATATACTCTGCTCGATAAACTTCTTGGCTTGCTGGAAGTGTGTAAAAAGTATCAATTTCAGATTATGAAAAACATCGAAATCTGTTTGTAGATCAGAATGGTGTCAAACAAATACACATTTTAACATGTTGATTTTAATTCAATACTCGGGGAACCAGACAAAATGGCTGCACATTTACCTCCTTGTCATCTTTGCTCAGCCAGTAGCTAGCCATAATTTGATATGCCTCAGCGCTGTCTTTATCAGTCTCAATGGCTTTCTCCAAGCACTCTTTGCAGTGTTGCTCAGCATCTGTGGCAAGACTGGAAACAAACAAAAAAATTGGTCAAGATGGAGCTAGATTTCTACAGGTCTGGGATGTCACGGAGGCTGCAAAGGACATCGTCTTTAAAGTTGGGAAGGTAGTGCATTCTGCTCTACCAGCCAGGCTCCTAGTGGATGACACCCATGCCTACATCCTTACGGACTGTGAAGGGGGTGACCCTGTTTCAGCCCCAGGAGTAGGTGGCAACGTGCCCCTGGTGGCAGTTGATTTGGGTTGATAGCCCAAATAAGTTAAGTGTAGCCCTCACCTTAAAGTGGCCGTCCGTGGCCTTGTGATGTTAGGCGGTCTCTCATAAAAACCCCCCCAAAAATTTAAGAATTTTACCGAAGTCTTACCCCTTCAAAGTTTCTTCAAGTGTTCAGTCAATACAAAACAAACATCAATAAGTTGATGGAGTCCACAGTGTTCACTTACCATGAATCTGTGAGGTACACTTCCGCCATGGAGCAGTAGGCGCTAGCTATGTCTCCGTTTGTTACAACTGTAGTTTTATCGTCAGCACATGCTGCTTCAGGCTAGGAAAACACAAATACGTTGATGTAAGTTTGAGCTTTGAAAACAAAAAATCTAATTTGTCTTTAAAGTTATTATACAGGATTGATAGAGCTGACAAAAAAGTCACACACACTGTTTATGGTATTTGTGATCAACCATAAACTTGAAATAACAAACGTGTGTAAAAACTTGGTCCTAATCCATTGTGTGAGTCAGGAGAAAATAGTGAAAAACCATGCACAATTTTCAGCATGTAAACACATTGTCCTTAATTTGGTTGCAACAACCAAAGCAGCTGTTGCGTTTTGGGGAGGTTTTCAGATACAGTTTTCTAGAATATGACTTCGTTTCAGAGGGAAATATTTCACAGAAAAAAATTGCTCTAGTATGACTTTCAGACTAAAATTAAACATTGAGTAAAACCTCGCTTACCTCCTTTTCTTGCCTCTCTTTTGCTTTCTTCATGAGTTCAATACCCGTCTTGAAGTACTCCACGGCTTCCTCCCCTTCATATAACTGACCCATGTACATGTACTTAGTGTGACCCACGTCTGGAGACAGGGTAATTGCACGTCCAAAACAGTACGATCAATAATTAAGGACAATTTCAACATTTCAATATTCAGGGATGAGATTAGACAGATGCTAAACCTTCCTGAAAAATGACCTTTCGGGTCTGGGTCCCCCTTTATTCTAGACCCAGAACCTCCCAGATGTTACAATTCAGCAGGTTTATAGACTCTGTGCACCACTACAAATACAGCACTACCGGTTTGGATGCGATGCGGACTGCTTCTTTCTCCCTTTGGTCAAAGAAAGTTTGAAGATTCAAGGAGGCTTTAAGAAAATTCTGAAATCAGGAAAAAAATCCTCAGAAATCACACTGCATGAGGGCGCTTTCTACGACGAATTTCCTTGTGTCCCAATTACAGTTTTGTCTTATTTTGACTGCCTGTATGTTGTTTTCTTGTATCAATGGCCAAATATAATAATAATAATAACAATGAAAAAAAGAAGTTTGTTTTCATTGTTTTGCATCAAATAAAATTGGTGTACACAAAAAAAATGCAAAATTCCAAAGAATAAAACACATTCAAAACTAAATTTTCACACACTCTTCTTATAAATTGTACGACAGCATAAACAAAATTCTCATTCCTGAAAATGAGAAAATATGGATTAGTTTTTACACCACCTTCAAAGATTTATCAAAAGGATATTTGTTTTGCCTTCTCTAGTTGGCCTACTTCTATAAGGAGATTTCCGGAACATTCTAACACCTGAAGATTGTCTGGTTCTACCTCAATAGCTCTCTGAAGAAACTTCTGTGCCAGCTCATAGTTAAATGTGTCCATGCAGTCTGTGGCCTGTAAAATTACAAAAAGTACAAAATCTTAACCCTTGCTCCGAGACCTTAAAATCCCTCAGTTTGCTCAGTCAACATCCAACCCCCTGGACTAAGACAACGGAAATGTATCTTGGTAATAAAAAGAAGAGGGAAATGCTCAGAAAAAAACCTTTCCAAGGTGTTATCCAGTTTCTAAGATCACAATACAAAAGGAAGTAAATCAGCAGATGAACTCATAAGTAGCATGTCTGTGATAAGAAAAGTCGCATCCCGTTAAGGTGATCCCTTGGCTACCGTTTCCCAGGTTGTATCGTAAACTTGGATGTGATCCCTGGTTGTACGACAGTTATAGGTTGAATGGCTTCTGACTGGCACCCCCGAACAAACATATTAACAAAATAGGGAGACCGCCAACATTAGGGCAAGAAATAGCTTAGTTGGGAGAGCACCGGCACATCAATCAGGAGCTCGCAGGATCACATCCTGCTCTAGTAAAAAAAAATTATGTTCAACCCAAAATTATAGGATTCAAATATGGTAACCCTTTTCTGCTATTCAAATTCGGTGTTGCCTACACATGGATTTGACCTTTGACATTTCTATTATCCTTTGTTTGTCTCACCTGTGATAAGAGTTGCCTGACAGAGTAAATTTTAGCCTGTGTCTCAGTTTCTTTATCCTCGCTCTTGCGTCTACTCTGTTTCCCCTGTGGACTCTTCTTTGGCTCCTTGGGTAAATCAGTCAGAGCTGTCAAAAATAAAATAAATACGAATCTATCAAAATCAATGATACAAAATTGGTGTTGAAGAGTTTTACGCAATCTACACATGTATGAAACAGGTTTATTTGGGCTTCACTTAAAAACTAAAAAATGAAAGATGGCAAGTACGCAACTTGATAATGTTCCACATTGAATATACATGTACATGTAAATGTAGGTCTCCAATTTGGGAGGAATTTTGGGGGAAAATCCGCAAGACTGCAGGGTTTAGCTCCGCATACCTTACAGGAAAAAATACTGAGCGCTTCGATACGCCCCTGGGGGTGTGATAAAGCGCTATGTAAGAACCAAGTATTATATTATTTTTGAATAGAATCACCAAGTTAACAGATAATTGCTCGTTGACAGGCAATTATTAATAAGTTTACCAACGTCAGACTTCAAAGAAAAAGTCTATTGGAAAGAAGATAATTTCAGTTAGAATGAGGGTAAAGGGATAAACTTACAAATGTAGATTTATTGAAAGTGTTTAACTAAATTCCCAAAACACTTAGAAAGTTGTGTTACGTACAATAGTTGGTTTTGACTTTAAGATCTCTAGGCCTACAAAGTAGAGAAGCATTTTAATAATGAAAAACTCTATAAAGTACAACAAATCTCCTGGGAACCGTTTCTGAAATAAGATTTCCAGAAAATCTTCATAACTTCCACCAATAATATTAATTTTAATTGGAAACTTGTCATGTATTCCTGCAGAATTCCCCTGGGTCCGGCAGCAGGTTTAAACTCGCAAATGACCACATTAGTATTCATGGAAAGAAATGCCCCAGGGATTACTGTCAGTTAATGGCAAAAAGATCAGGTGTTTTTTAACATCTAGCCCTCAGTTATAGCTTAATCTTAGTATTTATCTCTCATTTGCACTCTAACAATTGTCATTTCCTCTCATGCATGATTTTGTCAATAACAAAAGTTGTCTGACAAGATCAAGATTCCCGAATATCAAGTTGAGAGCGCCGTCCACTTCAGTTGGGAGTCGTAATGCCTCAATGCCTTTATGCAATGACTAAACCTAATAGTGCCTTGTACTTTCCAATGTCGTTACTAATTCAATTTGTTCACTACACTACCCTTAACTGACTCCCTTGGGTGATTTACTTAAGATCTGCATGCTTAACACAATCCATCACCATGGCAACTCAGTATTCAAACTGGTTGGATTTTATTATGTTGGTATTCCTGATCCAATGCAAAGCATATCATAGTAAATTCACAGCAGCGTTCTCCCTGACCAGTGGTCCGCTGTCCAAATGCCAGTTAAAAAACCTGAGGAACTCGAGAAAGTACTGAGTATACACACCTGTGTAAAGGGTAAAAACAAGTTATATTCTGTTTCCCCGATGCAAAGATAAAATCTATTAAATCACTGCGGTACCCGCTGCTAACACATACATGTAGGATTCGTACTGCCTCTAGCCACTGGGCTAGGTCGGTAGTCTAATGGTAAGACATCTGCTCCAGCAATGCAAAGGTCGTGGGTTCGAATCCCACCCGAGTAATTTGCCTATGGAGTTGTTTCACAGAACTTGGGTAGTACTGAGTATTCAGTGATTAATACACATCGGTGAAAGGGTAAAAAAACAAATTATATTCTTTATCCCCGATGCAAAGTTAACATCTATTAAACCTGAGGACCAGTCAAAATTCACTGCAACTGGTCCGGCTGGCTAGTTCAGTGTTGAAAAGCATCCCTATTTCACTCAAAGTATGGACTAGTGAAAAAGCTGGTGGACTAGTGAAAAAGCTGGTGGACTAGTGAAATGACAAGCTGACTGGTCCTGCTAGCCAGTCACTTGAAATGTTAAGGGCAAATCATGCACAGTCCCAATTTTGTTTATCACAAGTTGGGGATCAGGTTGGTTCAGTGGTTTCTTTCCCTGCCTTTCACCTCTATGGACCCTGGTTCAAATCCCACCTCAGACCCGGAGCCTTGCATACAATGTATATGGATCTGGGTTTTCAGTCCCTATACCTTATTGCATGGGGTTTTCCCCATTGAGGTTTTCCTCCCACATCTAAAACTGAAAATTTCTTCTTGTTTCCTATTTATCCTTTTATTGGTGCTTATTGTGCTGACATTGTGTAATCAAATAAATATATAAAAATAAATGAATAAATAAATATATAAAATGACCGTGTGATGTCATATGCAATGGGGCTCAATATTCTCTAGAAATAATTGGAGGCAGCATACTTGATCATTGTCCTCAAAATGTGCACCTGTGCAGAATTAGCCCTGAAACCAGACGACAATAAGACAAGTACAACAACAAGACAAGAGAAATGTATCTTCTCTCAAGAGTTTGTTCAAATAAAACAGTTTAGGCCTATATGTTAAACTGTGACGAAATTGTTTATCTCATTTTTACTGGTCTTTTGAACAAATATCTGGTACAGTAAAAATGTTGAGCTACAAGCCCCGCAGTCTTATGGATTTTCCCCTCGATTCAAACCATGTACATTGTACATGTAACCAAGGCTCTTTTTCACTCTCCCAAGTCTGCATACACCAAGAAATTTAATTAGCATGTGCCCAGAAATATTATCTTATCAAAAATTTGGTGTCGAGTTACCAGAATATTTTTTTTTAATTATGAGTCCAGGGATCTACTTCATAAGGGTGCTGAGCAAAATAAATGTTTTGTTTACGGTAAAAGTCTGACAAATAAATCCAGGTTGGGAAATAAAAAGAAATTAAATTCTGTTTTCAACACAATCTCCATATTAAAGGAGATGTGAATTTATTTATTCTGGTTGTGAAGCCAAGGACTCTCAGAAATGCGTACTTAATCACTATAGAGGCTACTAGCCAAAAACAGGAAGTTTCAGTTTTAGATGTGGGAGGAAAACCCGCAGAGAATTACTCCACTGAGTCCAGGGAATAACCCACGCAATCAGGAAGGGACTGAAAACCCAATCTACATTGTGACAGGGCTCAAATTTGGGGGAAAAACTCACGAGACCGCAGGGCTTGTAGCTCACAATATTTACTTGACCAGAATTTTATTTACAAGACCAGAAGTGACCATTTTGTACTATGGAAAGTACTCTTCAATAATCAACCCATATCAGACTGAAGGTCAACATTTGAACACAAACACGAGATCGCCGAACTTGTCTGGTCCGATGCTAAAAATGCTAAAATCACTGGCCTCGGGCCTGTGGTCTAGTGTAAATTTCGAGCCCCGAAAAAGAGGCAGTTCAAAGCATGCGCGTATTGGCTCAAGATTGCTGCATTTTGGCCGATATGCTAGCTTGTTCATGGTTGAGAACATGTCTGCAATAAATTGAAAGTGTAGGGAAATGATGTAAAAAGAGCTATATTTAAAATTATTGACAAGCCAAATAAAAATTTAAAAGTTTTCAATCTGCAATTTGGCCACGAAAAATTAAGATTTATCAGGTTAAAGCTCTGATTGGGTACCATAAACACAAGACTTAGGCCTATTATGTTTGGTTTAGCCCAAATGGATTTTACCAGCCGGAATACCATTTAAAGTATTGCTTATTTAGTCTCCAATTATTGTTGCTTAGCACTGTCCCTGTTCTGTCCAGGAAAAAAATGCCACATCCCACCCAGTTTTGTATTGAAGTGGTAAACATTGGGAAAATCTGGTCGACCAACGTTAGTCTGACATTTAGAAATAGCTTGAGAAGGTCAAAATAAAAATTAAATGGAAAATATCTATTGAAACATCCACCATTCTCCTCCAACGCATCCTTAACAGTGCAGTACGCTGAACTGTCCAAGCAAAATGCCGAGAGCACATCACACCGGTCCTTCAATCCTTTCACTGGCTTCCCATTAACAAACAAATCCAATTCAAAGTCCTCCTCTGTTTTTAAAGTCAGAAATGGTCTAGCTCCTACTTATCTTCAGAACCTTATATCTAATAAAACCCACCGTTTCTCGCAATTTACGTTCTTCTCTACTTCCCATTTGTGCTTGTCCCCTGCACCCCGCACTTATACGCCATATGGCCAACGAGCATACACAGTCAGCACACTGACATTATGGAACAATCTACCTCTTCACATCCATCAGGAATCATCTCTTGAATCCTTCAAAGCCATGTGGTAAAAAACTAATTTACTTTTATCCCAATTTACTACAATCTTCGTTTGTTCTACTTGTCATTTTGTACAGCGCTTTGAAACCTTTGTAAAAAGGTGTTTTGTCTGTTTATAAATATTATTATTAAACAGAAATGAAACACTCTTTCCCATATTAACCAAAACTTATAAAACTTACATTACATTATACATATAAAGAAATTGTAAGAAACATGCGTACTACAAAAGAAGTAAATTTATCCTTATTTATAATAACAAACATTAACAAAGCAATGGGAAAACTTGTACGTATGTATCACAACCGCACAGCTTGCGAAAACAATATCTAAAGGAAAAACACAAACATAACATTGGGTGCATGCAGCATGCGACCGACCTTGCAATTCCAAAATCCAAGGAAGTGCAAACTGCAAGTGCAACAGTGCAACCATCATAGACTAGACTCGAGCAATCAGCAAGAAGGACATCCAAACATGCCAAAATAGAAAATTCAATGTGCAAGCAACATACGCCAAATGTTTAAGGAAATATTGTTTACCTTTCCTGTCTCCTCGTGTACTTCCTCTTTTTGACCGTCTCCTTCCCTTCACTTTGCTTGTTCCTCCCATTATAATCTAAATCCAAATATAGACAAATACAAGAAATTAAAACGTTCAACTTCAAGTCGCTCTTCAGAGAAGATTACGACACGTCTGCTTCTCAGCTAAACACGTGTAGGAACTGATTGACCTTACGTGCTGGTGGATGACCCCAACCTCGTTCAGAATTTTGGAATTCCACGTAATGTTCCCCCAGGCCAGCCCCAAACGCAGATGAAACAGTTCCCATTTAAACTATTCTGATTCCAATTCGTTTAATAGTTATCTTCGAAAGAGTATGTTGGTTTTCATGTCATAACAATTGTTTAATTTTAATTTAATTGAAATGAAACGACCCTTCTTATTTTGGACCTCAGTCAGGAAGAAACCACTTCACATAGGTTGAATAAATCTGTTGCTTGATATGTTAAATCTGTTATCTTTTTTATTTTTTGTTTTATTGAATTAAAATGATACAACCATAAATAGAATGTGGATTAATCATTAGAATGTACACTAATAATATTAATTTTTTTTAGTACAAATATTTTGTTAAGTTTCATTTAAATTCCCTCTTTACCTGTCTAAACGAATGAAACAGTCCGTTAAATGCCAAAGTTTGTTTCTATTTTTAGATTACTGGGGACACGTTTATGATAGTCTGTTTCCCCTTTGTGTTGTTTGATATTTAGACGAATCAGGACGCCATACAATGAAAACAATTGCTGGTGGTGTGGTCATTGTACTGTATTTGTAAACAACGTAGATTTCGTCATCCTACCTCCGAGGTTACTGCCAAAATACTGCATTGAGACTGCCATTTTCCACCAGTTTATGGTAAGAAAAGGAAACCCAGTCATTCAGGACTATGACACTACTGTTGAGAAACCTCCAAAAGACGGTTGTTTTCGACCTGCTAAAGTTGAAAACGGACGTGAACTTGTTGCGGAGGATCTTCCGGACCGAACGGTACGACCTGGGAGTGATTTGCATGGAAGATGGGCAAATACGAGAGATGAACAAAATGTACAGAGGAAAAGACGAACCAACAGATGTGCTGTCTTTTCCATCTCATGAAGTATGATATATATTCTTAATACTCCATTAATTAATACAAGTTGTTTAAAACTTCACTAAATTGTATTATTTATAGTACAACACAGTGGAGCTACGTAATTACGTAATTATAACTTGGCATTGTTATGACAATGATTTTGATTATTTGGGCACTGAGTGACCGAGTTGGAGGAATTTCACTTTGTCAGTGAGATCTTATACGAACCTTTGAATGATTTAGTTGTTATATTATAATCGATTGAGTATATTACTAAGTAGATCTTGATGATGTAGACCAATTTTCTGTTGTGGGTATAAATTAAAAGTAACTGCATCAAATCACAGCTCATAGTAATATTTCTAACTTTTCAAACAATGTTCAACATTCATTAAGCATACTTTTGTTTAGAGGGACAGCATATGGACTATGATCAATTCATCCAAGTTTGGTTAAACAAAATGTCATTGTGCATTAAAAGACAATGTTTGTTTTGGTATTTCACTGAACTGCATGGAGTCGGAGCTAAAGAACACCTTGCCCTCAGTTGAACTTTGAACTCTAGATGAAGATATGTACATGTCCAAGCTGATGTAATCGGCTGAAGATGACCTCTTGCACTCTACTACTACTACTAGTACTAGCAGCTGTTTATAAATGCTACAATGTGTTTTACGTGTCAAAGTCCTTGTGTTGTGTATCTTTAGTGTGGAATTATTCTGCATTGGGTTAATTTTTAACTACTCATACAATGTTTGGTTTTGTTTGACTTAAATAATGACTTTACCCTGAATCTGATAATAATAGAAATAAACAAAATAATCAAATGTAGAAAATAAGAATTGAATGGTTTGCATGGTGGAAAGACAATAAGATAAGAAATTTGCAGTGACACCATGTAGTTAGATCTCTTTTGAGTGATTGGTGGTTCTGAGAAGAATCGATGGACTTAACGTTTTGGACAGTAAACTCTGTCTGTCGTCAGGAGATGATGGACAGAGAAACCTATGTAGAAACCTTACACTGTACTTTTATTATGTCTCTATCAGAGTCTAGCACCTGGCCGCTTACCTGACCCCTGGAGTGACCTCGCTGACCTTGGAGATATCTTCTTAGGGATGCCATTTATTCAGAAACAATGCGAGCTGGACGGAACGGATGTTGACACAATAATGCCTGTAAGTCTTTAAGTGTACATGATTGCACAAAACTTAAAACAAAGAAGTTTTGAACATTATAGAGGGAAGCTTTAACCTTAGTTTTTTGAAGCAAACTTCCAAACCAAGTCTTTGTCCAAATGTTGGCTGGAGCTGTGGCTGTTGCTAAGGGTGTTGCTAGGGGGCAGACTATAATTAGATACATGTAATGCCGTATCCGAATTGGCGGCTACAGCTACAGACTAGGCTATGACTGTTTCTAAGGGGCGTACTATACTTCAACGCATGATGACATGGAAATCTAGCCGTAGCCAGAGCCGCCAATTCGGATAGGCCTTGGTGATCAAGCCATACCAGTTTTATGGCAAAGCTTACCATAAACTTCTGCCTTTTTAAAATTCTGCATGACATGTCATTCTATGGGTTGTATTAAACGCAAAATTCGGTTTCAAGCAGTGGTATGGAATAACGCCTTTTTTGTTTACATGTTTGGCTATTCAGAATATCTCAAATAAAGTCTCACTTTGTTGGCAAATTTATGCTTTTTGTTTTAGGTGCTTGTGACGCATGGAATTTGTCATCTCATTGGCTACAAACACGAATCAAATGAACAACTCAGACAGGTAAAGTATTTAGTAAATTGTATTTTGAAAAAAAGGAATAATATTCAAATACCAGACATCTTAGAGCACAAAATGTCACCTCAAACAATAATAGGGGACCTTGGGGCACCAGTGTAGCAGCAGACATACCAGGAAATATTATATTTATTACATATTTCTGAGCATTACCTTGGTCCAATTTCATAGAGCTGGTTAAGCACAATAAGTAGCTTTGCACAACAAAATGATGCTTACCAGGATAAGGTTACCAGCCAAAATGCCATTTCAGATGTACCATATGTGACTGGTATCCTGCTCATTTTTGCTTAGCTTAAGCATGCTCTATGAAATTGGGCCCCGGTGATCCTGCTGCCACTAAGCATCCCCACAGTCTCCTGGGCCCAATTTCATAGAGTTGCTTAAGCAGCAAATATTGCTTAACAATTTGCTGCTTAGCAGAAATGAGCAGGATACCAGTCACAAATTGTTCAAGTGACATGGTAGTTTGGCTGGTAACCGTATTACGGTAAGCCTAATTTTGCTGTGCTAAGCTACTTTCTTTCTAAGCAGCTCTATGAAATTGGGCCCTGATGTTTGGCAATTTTATTTTCAGCCATCCTTTTCTCTTCATTTCAAATCAATAAAAAGACAGTTGTTCTGAACATGGTTTAAAATGTCTTGGGTCTCCACAGATGCTGAAGAAGGAATCTGATATTTTGACGGAGTACAACAAGATAACAAACAGTAACTTGAAGCCCCTCACCCAAAACGCTGAAAATCAGTATCACTGAAACAGGAAACGAAGCAAGAAGTACACTTTATTCACTTGTTTAAAGGCACTGAACACGTTTGGAAATTGTCAAAGACCAGTGTTCTCACTTGGTGTATCCCAACATATGCATAAAATAACAAGCCTGTGAATTTGGGCTCAATTGGTCATCGAAGTTGCAAGAAAATGATGAAAGAAAAAACACACTGGTTGTACAATTGTGTGCTTTCAGATATAGGAATAAAAATTTCTTGCAAGAAGTTTTTATTTTTTTTAGTGAGAAATTACCTCTTTCTCAAAAACTACGTTACTTCAGAGGGAGTCGTTTCCTACAATGTTTTATATTATCAACATCTGTCGGTTGCTTGTTACCAAGTAAGTTTTTATGCTAATATTTGTTTTGAGTCATTACCAAACGTGTACGATACCTTAAAGTGATAATTTCTCCATCATGTAGAATCCAGCCAAAAACAGCCTCTATTTCTCACTATTAAAAGTGTCCAATGAAAAGGAGGTATAGACAAGCCCCGCCCACATCAAAGCTATCCAATGAAATTGTCACTTAAATTTCTTTTAACAAGTTCCACCCACATTAAACCTACTATCCATAGAAGTTGTCATAATGATCTGTTCCATGCTCTGCCGAAATTGAACTATTGATAGTTTTTCTGTAAAAATTGTAATAAAAAATTGTAAAAATTGTAATAAGGTTTTTTGTATTCAACCCCCGCTTCATTGAACTATAAATCCACTTACAATTCTTAAAACAAACAAGGGGCGTCTCTTCGGGATTATAAGACAATAGCTGAAGGAAATAATAAACAACTGCCCCCCCTGTCAATTTATCCATTGATATGAAATACTATTAATCATGTTCTTGCAAATCAGCAAGCTTTTACAGTTCTTTTTATAAGATAGATTTGTTTAAAGAAAACTATTCACTTTGTAATTAAGTAATTAGATCACTTAATAACTTATGGTTGTAACTTATAGTTGAGCAATACTAATATTAATAATTGTACTTTAGAAAGTTGATTGTAAATATTTTTGATATTAATAAATTTTGTAAATTTCTCAGGGATCGTTTTTAAATTGGAACTGTTTATTTTAAAATGAGAATTGGTGCAAGAGAAATAAAACACAGTAATCTATCATCTAGCTTTTTCTGAATATTTTATTTCTTGTTTCAGTTTAACATTTCTTAATTAATATTATCCGACCTAACAGTGGATTGTAATACACTGAGAATTTGATGAATAATGAAGAAGGATTACACCATGAGTAAACCCCCCTGAAGAAAAATGGAATCTTCCCAGAAGGTTCTATAATTTAAATTAGAATACTGTTAAATAATTTGTTGCCAAACCCTACAAATATTAGGGTAAAATAATCTACAATATAATACAGGTTTGAGAGGGTTAATTTAATTAACACAAAAAAGTAAGTTTAATTATTACATTTACAACCCAAAATAATACACAAAATTAATGTACTAAGATAACTTAAACTGACTTGTATGTATTCCCAGCATTTCATAGCGTCAGAAATTTCCAAATCCTTAAATTTTAGGAAATAATACAAACAAAAATAGGGATTGTTAAAAGCCAATTTTTTCAGGATTAATAAGGATTTGGGTAATCCTTTGTAGGGATTACCTCAGGTAAATCCCTTCAACAGTGGTTTGAGTGGTTTCCGTAATTTATCAACCCATGCCCCGCCCCCTCTTTCATGGGTTTGTTTACTCAAGCATCCTTGTGGTACGGATGATTTGTTGCGAGGGTTTTTTCTACTCCTTTTTGAAATTTTAACCTTCTAACACCTACAATTGATATTCTAGAAATAATTTTATCAGTGATTTCTGTCATCATTAAATTGAACATCAATTTTCATTATAATCTAACTAGAATATTTTTTAATATATGCACACACATTACATGCTTTACTGAAACCACAAATATCCACAATTATTTACTTTATATAATATCAATAATTAATATTTAACAACAAATCTTCTTAGTTGTATTCAGCACAGTGATCAACACAAAGGCCGACCACCATTTTACAATTCTAGTCGACAATCTTAATTTGTTAAGCTGTACAGACTTAAGACCGAGCTAAGGAGATTACTGTTCCAAACCTGATTTCCATGACAACACGTTTTATTCCGCACTAAAGCTTTTTTTACACCTAGACAATTGTCCAATTTTACAGCAATTTCCTTTAATAGAATATCTATAAGCCAAAACGCATGGACGTGAAGTATTTAACATCAATACTAATTGAAGGAGTAACTATTGATATGGCAATATATCGATGGTTTCCCACATGTGGACTATCGCACAGCATGGATATAGAGTCGGCATATAGCTATGTACATTAACAATTCTGCAAGTTAAACTTGGCTTTACATGTTGACAACCATTGAACCATCAAAATCATTTATAAGTTCAATAAATTTGATAAATTATAATTTACAGTATTATCATATTTAAACATTGATTCTCCAAATCTGACTTCCTCCTACTTGCTAGTTCTTTAACACTATTTACCAATTTTTACCAGCATTACAATAAACTTTTGCGAAACAGCGGCCATTTTGTTTTTGGTGTCCACATTGATGTCTTCGGCAGTGGCTATGGCAACTACAGCCAACACCTATACCTGAAGTCACATCATTTGGACGCAGCCAATGCTTAATGTTAAAAAAGACTGATGCCTTTGACAATCTACGCAGTGACCTATACAAAGTCATTGAGGTGCCAGACAAAATGGCTGCAATGTTAAAGCATCCATTGATGTTTTAAAGCTTATTCTCTTTTTCTTTTAGCAAACGTTTCACATCTCGACTACATTTTGTTTAAAGCTTTCTAGTGTAGGAAAATACACCATCACACACAAACACACACACCATTATAAGAAATGACGACTTGTTAAGTTTATACAGCCTTACAATAAAGATTTGATGTACAAAAAATCAAAGAGGGATTGTCAGGGATCACAAACAAATTTGTTTGAGTTGTGGGGTTCTGAGAAGAGTATGGGGTTTAATCATTTTGTGACAGATATTCACTAAAATGTTTAATGCCAATTCAATTTGAAACAAGGTATACAATGAAAACCATTTCAAAACTTTTGTAATTCTAAAAAGGTATTTTAGTCTTGAGGGAGTTTTGGGAAGTTATTGAAGGAGCCTGTTTCCTCAAAATTACAAAAGATTGGGATGGGATTTACATCTTTGTAAAACAATACTTGGCATTTTTACCTTAACTTGTGATGTCAGAACCCTACAACTACCTGAGATAATCAGAGTAACTCAAGACCCTTTTCCTTCAAAAAAACCTTGAGTTTACGAGTCACCTCATCAACAAAACACATCGGTACAAAATTGGAGAAGTCAGAAAGAAGCGTTTTATGTAAAAGCACCAAAAAAGTACACATTAAGAATTTTTTGGCATTGAATTAGAAATTGAGCGATTTTACAGACAAGATTTCTAGAACTAGCTTGAGTTTTCAACTACTTTCAAATTGAGAAACATTTATATATTTCTGAAGGAATAAGTGAAAAAGAATATTTTGATAAGAAACCAGAACTCGAATATCAAAAAAATAATATTGGAAAAAACACGATATTTTATAAAAAATTGTATCTGTTAAGAATATTTTTGAGATTTGACTGATGAATGGGACTGTTTGAATGGGATGATGAAAAATACTCAGTTTGGGCAAAAATTTGAAAACACTTGTTGTTTTTTTCCCTTTTCTTTTCCTCATCCTTAAAATTAGCAGGGAAATAAATATTGCCTCACTAAATACTCTACATGGACTTAAATGCGAAAAGTTTAAAATTCTACCCGACGTGTTTATGCGTTAAAATTCTACATGATCTCATCTCAATACACAGATGTTCTTTAATTAAAAAGCTATCTTTACATCACATTAGTGATTTATAGGCATCTACTCTAACGAGATGACAACAAGATTAAGCTGTCCACATACTGTACACTTCTTAATCTCTCTGACCATCAGACTAAGAGATTATCACCAGATTAAGAGATAAAAGAGTACTATGGAAAATCACTGCAATATCCCTCAGTTTAGTTTCTACTGCGACCCAAGAAAGGGATTGGAAATGTCTTGTTCCCTGAAGACAGGACAGTGAATAGAGGTTGTTTTGAACACAAAGTCCTTTATTGTAAAGTGGAACCAGTCTGATGATATTCAAATCTTTTAAATAAAGATGTCTGAATTTGGAAGCTGTTTCAAAAGATTCTCAAGAAAGGGATGAACATCCTACAAGAGCCAAATCCCCCCCAATATCAAAGCAAGCGTTTGTTCTTACACAGCCTTTTGACATGACTAAGCTTACAGAAAATAATTGCTAAGCAACAAACAATAATTTTGCTTTCAATGCAATGCTTTCAAATGCAATGAAACATAAGGTCAGAGGCCAAATAAAAGGTCAGGGGTCAAATAAAAGGTTAAACTGGCTCTGGTAAGACATGCATCCCA